>OU343221.1:195889170-196051073 GCA_910596185.1 Chrysanthemum makinoi
ATGCTTAGTTTTTCCACCGTTAGTCCCATCCGTTAAGTAATAGTTTACGCCCTCTTTTTCACGCTCGATTTTTTTACTGCCCTTTCTTTCGTTTTTTATAGTTTTTCCGCTTTTTTCTTACGCTTTATCGGTTTCATCCGTTTTTGTCCATTTTTCTAACATTTTCTTAAATTTTGTCCATTTTCTTACGTTTTATGTCACCGTTTCTTTTTCGCTTTTGCCCGTTTCACGTTTTGTCCATTGTTCTTACGCTTTGTCGTTTTAAACGTTTTTATGGTTTTCATCCTTTTTTATCCGTTTTTCTTACATTTTGTCCGTTTTATTTTGTTTTGTACTATTTCAACATATTGAAACTTTTTTCAAAAAGAAAAATTTGGAAAAATTTCAAAAAAATTGTAAAAAATATTTTCGAAAAAATTGAAAAAAAATAAAAAAAAATCAAATTTCAAAAAAAAAATTGAATAAAAAATTTCAAAAAAAATTTTCAAATTTTTTTTTTGAAATTTTTTATTCAAATTTTTGAGAATTTGAATTTTTTTATTTTTAGGAAATATTTTAATTTTTTTTTTTAATTTTTGTCGAAATTTCGAAAAATATTGAAAAAAAAGTTTTGAAACAAACAAATTATTTCGACATATTGAAAATTTTGAAAAAAAAAAATTCAAATTTTTTTTTTAAGATTTAAAAAAAATATATATATATTAGAAAAATATTTTTTTTATTCAAATTTTTTTTTTTGAAATTTTTATTCAATTTTTTTTTTGAAATTTGAATTTTTTTTTTTATTTTTTTTCAAATTTTTTTCCAATATTTTTTTTTAGAAATTTTTTTGTTTTTTCTTTTGGAAAATTTTTTTATGTTGAAATTGTACAAAACGAAGAAAACGGACAAAACCGGATGACCGATAAAAACGTCTGAAAAACGAACAAAACGTAAAACAACAACAAAAAACGGATGAAAACGGGCAAAAGCGAAAGCAATAAGAAAACGGATAAAAATATAAAAGAAAAATGTTAGAAAAACGGTGAAAACCGATAAAAAACGTAAGAAAACGGATAAAACGTAGAAAAAGCAGAAAAGCATAAAAACGAAAGAAGAACTAAACGGACAAAAGTAAAAATTGGGCGATAAATACTATTATTAACGGAGGGACTAATCAGGAAAACTATATTTTAAAAAATAAGGACTAACGATGCAAAATTTTTATTAACGAAAGGAAAAACAGCAAAAAATACTTAACGGAATGGACTAACGGCCATCCAAAATAGGGACTAAAAGAGTGCAACGTTTCAAAAATAAGTATCTGTGAGGTAATTAAAATGACTTAGGGACCAAACTTGCAATACGAGCAAACCACAGGGACCAACCGTGTAATTTGGTCTTATCATTATAACTGTGAGATCATACAATTGTTATACAGAAATCTTAAATAGTAGTCGAATTTCAACTGATGTTGAGAATAAATGCCACGTGTAATTTCATGGATTGTGCTACCAGATACTCCGTAATAAAGTATGATGTTCTGATATATTTTGCTGGAACCATGAGCAGCCATTTGTAAACACAAAAAGGTGATGACATCCCAATTTTTTTTATAATTAATATGAGAAGATTTTGTCAAGAAGAATGCACAGAAGTGTAGCTTTAGTTTTCAATTTTCCATCATTCATCGTCCTCAACATGGTGTTGTTAAATTTTTTATTACAGTACTAAATTATCCTGAGCTTTCATTTAATTATATACAGATCGAATTTTAGCTAATTTTATATCTATGTTGTTAACTATATAGTACCTATTGAAGGAGTAATCTATGTTGATGTTGAAACTTGTGTAAGGATAGAAGAGAGATAAACGAGGTCACTAATTGAAGAAGATAAATTTTTAAGGGTAAAGAAGTAATTACACTTCAAACCTCCGTGTGCCAAGTAAATTATTCCGTGTAAATATCATTTGCCTTGACAAAATCGTGAAACCAAGTGGGAAATGTGAAATATAGGAATTCTTGAATCCTAATAGTATATGAAGGAATATTCAATCAATTATGACAAGGAAACGGGTAAACATTAAAAATAAAATTTTTACTCAAGTAGAAATATAAATTAGATAATGAACTTTAAATTACATAATGTCACAACAAAATACCCCATATGGGACGCGGCGAACCCGATTGATCTGGATAATCTCGCCGAACTATTCGGCGCTGATCCAAGAGCTCGTCCTGCCGGCAAACCTCAACCTGAAGTCAAGTAGGTGGAGACGTCGAGCGCCGGAGGGAGTCAATCGGAGTCTTTTTCAGGACTTTTATCTTCCAGTTATAGACGCAAAGTTGAAGCAGCTGCATTTACCTATGAGGCGAAGAGATAAAAAGAACTGGGGTTCCTGGAGTGTATAAAGTTGGAGTTTCTCATGATTGATGCCGATAATTTTCCAGAACACAAAGCCGCTTACATCCGAAGGAAACAACAAGAAATAAAGAAAAAATATTCTTCAAACTGATCGGGCAATAATGTATTTTTAAGTTTCATATGTTTTTTATGTGTTGTATGGTTTTTATTTTTCGTATCATTTTTTAGTATGAATTTTATGTTTCGTATGTTTTTTAGTCTATCTATATTGTAATTTTATTTTAATGAATGAATTTAATTTATTTAGAAAAATCAAAAAGGAAATAAAATTGAGGGTAGGTGAGGTCCAAATAAAAAGGTTATTTTGCATTATTGGTGAGGGGGTATTTTGAAGTGGATCGAAGTATTGAAGTGAGCTGACACACAATGGGACCTAAAAGAAGAGCTTTGGCTCTTCACTATATCTTATGCTTTAAGTCTTTATAATCACCATTGTACAACTGTATAAGTCACTCCCTAAAACAATGTAGTTATATATGAAAAATCATTGTCTTTTCATGATTTGTATTGCATTAATTACAAATATAAATTGGATCGATACATCTGATATGTACCAAAACGAAAAGATATGTTAATTCCAGGAATAAGTATTTGTAGATCAAACTACAAAACAAACTGGGAAACACATGAAAAATAAATGATTTCGTATTTGAGTTCTTGATTCGCTTTTGGAATAACAAAATTAGAGAGAGAGAAAGTTACAATAAATTTTTTAGTGAATCATTTATAAATGAGATGGAAAGATGCTATTTATAGAAAGAAAAATAAGATGCAGAGTGTAACAGCTTTTCTCGCCTAAAACGGTTATTCAAACCAGCTCATGTGATCGCCACATGTCCTCCCTTTTGAACTAATATTTTGGTGCATATCAAACCACTCGCTTGGAATGATGGTTTTCCTCAAGCATCTAATAAAACTGAGGTGACACTTTAAGACCTTTATTCCAATGACCCATGACCTATCCAATTCCTCCTGAATAGGTTTCATATTACCTATCTTGTTGAAGCCTCTGCATAAAAAATTCGATATCACTACTATGTGCACTTTAGAAATATATTATTTTGCCCATAGCGTATAGAAGCTATTTGGGAGAACTTATATTTCTTTGAACTCTTTACAAAATTTCTTCTAACCTCCATGCTTTAGTAACTTTCACTTTGCTTCGAGAAGACAATTCAGTAGCTAACTTATTCTGAGCTTGTGGCACCTCAGCAGCATCAATAGTTGATACCTTCATCATTTTTGCAGGCACAAACATTAGTTCCTCATCATTCCTTAAACAGTCTTGAAATGCCTGCTCTTGCAAATCACTTTCATTAATTTGCTCCAACAACATAGCATCTAAATCTTTGGAGGAGTCAGACTCCATCAATTGATGGGGTGAATGTAAGGAACTTTCAGCCTCATAGCTATAGCAAGCTTGCCAAACAGTGAAAGGCATATTAATAAAGTGATTTCCCTTTCCCACAACAATCAAAAAAACTTTGCCACAACTAATCACTTCATTATTGCATTTCAACCTTCTTCCCTCTTCCTCCTAGGCCATTTGCACATGTCAATTTCCTTTTTCTCGGCGCCATTTTGAATTGAGTGCCAACCCAGGCTCACTTTGCATTGAGTGCCATCCAAGTGCCAACTCAGGCTCACTTTGCATTTTGTGCCACCTATTTTCTTCCTCTTTGGCCATTTCCATATGTCAAACTTCAAACGACCAAAAGTATCTTAATTCTTTTTACCAACTTTCGAATACTCATTCAAATAATCTTCATATAAATCACTCACTTTTATTTTTGACTCCATACTATGTTTAAGAAATTGATCAAAATAAGATATAATTGCTCCATCATAATCGCCCCATAATTTAGAGTTTTGAGTCAAGTGCTGTAATAATTGGTTAAGGTCTTGAAGTTCAAGCTCAAAAATCTCACCGCTATATCTTATATCATTCAAACCAAATGCAGGAAATATGGAAACCCACTGTTCTCCTTTCGATTGAAACAGCAGGAAGGATAACAGATACCAAAGATACATTCCGCTGTGTTTCATGTATGAGGAGTTCATGCTCAAGTTGTCTTGTGCCTAATGCATCATGTGGGTCATCAAGTACACTAGAAACTCTAAAGTTTGAAACTCCATATGCAATTGAATTTTTCTTCAAACCATCAACACCATAACCCGAATCAATTTAAGCCCTTCTATTGTCATTCTATTTAACGGCATCATCATAACCATCTTTTCCTCTTGAATTCCCAACATACCATATTCTTTATCTTTAATTTTCATAACACAAGCCTTAGTCTTCTCCAAGATTGGTGTTTGTAACACTAAACTAGCACCATTACTGAATGTTACCTATGATCTTGGGGTTAGGGACTTTTATAGACCATCACTTGATTGACACAATAAGGAAACACTTGAACCATTACATGTTATCTCTTCATGTTCTTTACCACCAGCCAACAAGCTAATGTTGTTATCAATCACTCCATTTGCATCATCTAATTTTATTTTCTTAAAATTATCATTTTCTTCACAAGGTTCATCAATAACAGTCAATTCCACAAATGTTGGTTCGTTACCATTTGCACTTTCTTCGCAACACTCATAACGGCCCTTTGACTCACTGATCTTTTTTCCCACTCCTCTTGAATGATTAGACTCCCATATTGAATTAGCCCACGAGTATGCAACATTAAGTGTTTTCGGGTTAACATATCGAATCTGTCTTTTAACTTCTGGTTGTAAGCCCCAAATGAACATACTAACAACAATCAATTCATCCCAATCCTCTTTATTAGCAAAAGAAATAAAGTCATCATAATACTCACTAATCGAACCTTCTTGTTTGGGAAGTTTTATGTTTGGGGTTTTATCGAACACTTTGTATGAATCTTTTATACCATTACCATTTCTATCGTTTCTTCCATTTTTCTTTCCCTAAATCACATAATTATCATTATTAGTATCCTCGAATAGCCCGAATCACCCTCAAGATACAAACTACCACTCAAATCATTAACATCACTCAAGGTTGTAAAATCGCTAGCGCCAGTGAGTCTGCCTGCAGGCCTTCCATGACATTAAAGTTAGGCGGGAATTAATCGGGGATTAATCGGATTAGAATTTTTATGTATAAAACTGTAATTTTAGATATTATATTATATTATATGTATGAGATAAGCATAGTGCATCAAAGTTCAAATATTTGAAGTGTTGAAATATAAACATAATACATAATTCTTAAAAGTTCAAAGTCAAACATAGATATTACTCTCTTGTTGATCATTTTTAAGCGATATTTAACCGATTAATCGGTTTGTTGACCGATTTTTAAGAGATTTTGTCTGATATTTAAGCGAATTTGTTGACCGATTTTTAAGCCATTTTGTTCGATTAATCCGATTAGACCGATCTTGTTCCATTTTGTTTGATTAATCGGTTTGTTGACCAATTTTTAAGCGATATTTGACCAAACCGATTAAATAAGCCGATTATGATAAATCATGGCGCTTAGTGAGCGATCAACGATTATGCGGGGATTAATTGGCTGTATGGGCTGAATTTTACAACAGAGACATCACCACATGAGAATTGAGAGTTCTGATGTTTACCTTGGTTTTTCCCTCTAACTTGTTGCAAATCCCTAATCAAGCATTCTTGATTCTTCGCACATATCTTCATATCCTCTTTCAATATTTCAATCATGTTATGGATATCCGCAAGTGTGACAACCCCATTTGAAACTCCCATCGAGACCGTCACTGATTTTCGCCGAAAAAGTAATTGCTTGCCGAAAAACTTGATCGGAGAAGATAATATGTTGCCAGAAAAGGGCTCTGATACCATTTGATATGTACCAAAATGAAAAGATATGTTTAATCCAGGAATAAGTATTCGTAGATCAAACTAGAAAACAAACAAGGAAATACATTAAGAAGAAATAATTCTATATTTGAGTTCTGGATTCAATTTTGGAGTAACAGAATTAGAGAGAGAGAAAGTTACAATCAATTTTTTAGTGAATGATTTACAAATGAGATGTAAAGATGCTATTTATAGAAGGAAAGACAAGATGCATAGCGTAACGGCTATTCCCGCCTAAATCATATATTCGAACTAGCTCATGTTATCGCCACATGTCCTCCCTTTTGAACTAATATTTTGGAGTGTATCAACATCAGCCTTTCTAAACTGTAGCTTACCAGTTTACAATTTACTTGATTCATGGATTTACATAATCAAGAGAAGTAGAGAATGAACTATATAAACATGTGTTAGGTGATATGTTGTATGGGCTCAAGCCCGAGTTCTAGAATAATCTTGGTATCACTATATATGTACCAAATCTATATTATGAATGGACATGAAAACATTACACGATTACGTGGTATCAGCCAGCGATCCTAAACCCTAAAATACCTTCCGCTTCTTAAAAAAAAAAAACAAAAAAAACAAAAAAAAAAAAAAACTTAGCTATCACTTTAGTTTTTCTGGCCGTTGACTTCGGCCGGCGGTCCGGAGCACGTATATCCTTATCTCCATTGTTCAGGCTATTCGTGGTTTCGAGGCGGATTTTGGTTATGACTTCGTTGAAGTTGGGTTATTAGGGTTTGTTGGGTATAAAGACCACCGCCGCTGCACTTCGCCTGATCAGTACGAGATGTTGATTTTCATTCTTTTTCCATGGAGCTCTCGTCGGTGTTTCGCCATTGACGAATTTGAATCATGGGTTGCTTATTGTAGATCGAGAATGAAGTTTTTTGGTTATGTTTGATTTTTGTGTTGGGTTTTGTTTCCTATTTGTTGTAGATCTGTGATGATTTTAGATTGAGAGGTTATGTGTGGGATTTTAGTGTTTTTAGATCTGTGTTTGAAAGTGTTGAGTGGGATAGGATTTGTTTAGTTTGTTACTTTTTTTTATGTTCTACTAGTTAACTTTTCTGCCGCATGTTTTTTTATTCGCCGTGCTATTTAGAACATACTGCTTATTCTCCGCAGGGGATACTTTAGTTTATATCCGGCCCGCATACTGCTGTCCCTACAAAAAAATGATACTATGGGATTTCATCGCTGCTATGAGGAAATGTTAGGATATATTTTTTGTTTGGCTCAAGCCCGAGTTCTAAAATAATCTTGGTATCACTATATATGTATCAAATCCATATTATGAATGAACATAGAAAACATTACACGATTACAACATGTGCATGCGATACTCGCGATTCACTTATTGGACCAAACTTCATACCAACCAAGAATATATGAAAGCCATAAAATCAAGTGAAATTACTCAACCTTGGAGAGGACTAGGTTCAACAGAAGCGTATAACAGAAGGTCAGGATCACCCTCAAGTAAGGCCATTTCGTCTTGGCTCAACGTTACCCACGCTTCAATCCCATCACCCGTACTTGTATCCATCAACATTATTACGTTCGCATAAAGAGGGACATCATTGTTCAAATACCCTAAACACGACCACACAGGCTTTCCCCATCCAAAATCAGCTTCATACATTCCAGAATTACACATACTACTCGTTGAGTAGTAATCAGCGTCATAGCTCGTCATTTGAGCTCCTAACCATCGTATTTCATCAATAATCTTGTCAGCCCCTTGTTCACCTTTAAATTGCTCAACAAATTTAGTGTCGATTTTTGCTATGCCAGCGTTGATGTGCCCCACCATGGTACCCAATGTCAAGGTGTGGTTAGGTTCACACCTAGCCACCCCGTTCCAGATGATGTTCCCGATTGCATTTCGTGGCAACGGTGTTGCAAATCTACCTCGTATATTCACAGCAATCTGCAATATTGACGGCCTTTCTCCATTTAGTTTCCTTCCAGCACTTGTCGCACACTTCCAAATCAGTGAGGTTACTGCTACAACGCGAGTGGCGGATACAGATTCATTTGTTTTGGCCTTTAGTGCTTGTAACGCTGATGCATCAAACCTGAATCTTTTTGTCACACATTTCCCTGTGTTCAACATCATTGGCCATACAGCCAAGGATGATAGTGGGAAAGATGGATATGAAGGTGTTTTAGTATTGGGTAGAAAAAGAGACGAAGAAACAAAATTAGGGTAAATCATATTTTGGTTATCGCCTTTAGCTGCAGACGCCCATGAATTTAGAAACGTCATGTATGTGCCACCATCGATGAGCTTATGAGAATTGGACATGCTAATAGCGACACCACCACAACTGAAGAAGTTTACTTGGATCATAACAAGATAGTATCCGAGTGTGGGCTCCTTGGCATTTGGAGGAACCGGAAGTAGTGATGGTATTATCTTGTAATCTGGTTTAGCAATAAAACTTGAGAGATCACCATCAACTTGTGTCTCAACATAATAAACACCTTCATCATTACAATCTATATGTATATCATTTGTATACTTTCCTGCAAATGGGTAAAATCTAGTAAGCGTTTCTGACATTGATTGCTTTAAAAGTTTGGATCTTCGAAGTATAATGTCATTGATGTTGGTGTTGCCATTACTATTGTTTGGATAGAAGAAAATAAACGGAACGTAAGAAGGAGCATTGATTTGATCAAATGCTGAAAGCTTGTATGATCGAAGGGCATCAGGCGTTGGCCTATCAGGCTTCACATTTTGTATCGACATAACACGAATTCCGCCTGTGCTCTTATGGCCAATTTCATTTCTGCATAATGTAGACGTTTTTGTATGACTAATAAACCAACTTCTTGGTATTAACAGATTTTAGCCTAGCTTATTAAAACAACAACAAAAAACACAAAATAGTTACTCACTCGGTAAGCTCTTGAGGTATCACACGGTTAGCTGAAAAGAGACGACTTTCATATGGACGCTTGGTTGTGACGAAAGATGTAGGAAGTGACCGTTCACCAATATGGAGAGGTCGTTTGCATGCCTTTGAAGATGCTATCAAAGTACACAATCGCCTAATCATTTTCACTTGAAAGCCTGTTAACTTTAATGTTAATACTGCATGAATGATATGCCTTAGATACGTTTTATATATATAGGCGAACTGATAGGGACTAATTGAGTTTGTCAATCTCCAAGCAAAAGATAAAGAAATAGAATTCTAATACTACTAAAACTAACTTTTCTCAAACATTTTTCTTCCCTGATATTATTCCACACGGCAAGACTTTTAAATATTAAAATACAATGCATGACCTACTAAACTTTAGGAACAAAACTAACAAAATAAACATGGGACTAATGCATGAAGTGGTGGTCCGCTCCTCTTCTTAAATGCATGCAACAACTGACGAACGTGCATGGAAACAAAGTAAATGTGACAATCGCTTTGGTCTTCTCTTAACACAACCCAAACATTGTGTGAACTCGACTGTTTTTGTTTAGACTTTGTATTTAACTTCAAGCATGTATCAATACTCTGCGCTTCAAAACGAGCCTTGTCCTCCCATGGCTTCGTCCCTCGTGCCACGTGGCTTCCAAGGTGATTTCGGTTCGGTTTGGAGAAAAATAAACTTCGATGGATGGAAATGGTGACAGACAAAAAATGTTCTCATGCAACGGAGGATGGGTAACATGTCCATGATGAGTGGGTGGCTAATAAAAGTTGCTTGTAAAAATATAAAAAGCTTTTCACCAGATAATCAAAGAACAAAGATTCAAATTGTCTATTTAAGATGACTTTTGTTCCACTTAATTTAACGCATTCTTCGTGGGGTTAAGGCTACTTTAAGACGCGTTTGTTTTACTGATAAATGTCACAAACAAATTCTACTTTGTTTGATTTAATTACACGAAATGGTCCCTTGTGGTTGTGGAGTATCAATGAATACGCTTGAGATTTTTAATGCCACCGCTTTTTAATGCTGCCTGCTTTTTATGTTTTCATCCCATTTTTACGCTGCTCCCTGCTTTTTACGCTTTTGCCGTTTTTTTCGCTTTTTACGCCACCGCTTTTTACGACTTTTACGCTTTTTCCTCGCTTTTTCTTTCTTTTTTACTGCCGTTCTGCTTTATGTTTTCATCCCATTTTTACGCCACCGCTTTCACGCTTTTTGCTTTTTCCTCCGCTTTTACCGCTTTTTTACGCTTTCGACCGCTTTCTTTTATTATGTTTTCATCCGATTTTACGTTTTCGTCGCTTAATGCTGAAAGTTTTCAACGCATGCCACCGCTTTTATGTGTTTTCAACCGATTTTACCACGCTTAATGCTTTTTACTTTTATTTCCATGTTTCTTTCTTTACGTTGCTCGCGTTATCCGGATTTTACGTTGCCCCGCTTTTTACGCTTATTTTTTCCGTTTTACGCTATTTTTTACGCTTCAAATTTTTTCCACATCCATTTTTTTGTTTCTGCTTTTGTTTTTACGTTTTTTTTCCTTTTTTTCCGTTTTCTTTCTTTTTTTTACGTAATAAAACGGACGAAAACGTAAAAAAATGGACGAAAACGTAAAAAAAATTGGACGAAAACGTAAAAAATAAGACGAAAATGTAAAAAGTCGGACGAAAACGTAAAAAAAACGGAAGAAATCGTAAAAAAAAAGATGAAAACGTAAAAAAACGGACAAAAATGTAAAAAAAACCGGACGAAAACGTAAAAAAATGGATGAAAACATAAAAGAACAGACGAAAACGTAAAAAACGGACGAAAACATAAAAAAACGGATGAAAACAGACGAAAACGTAAAAAAATGGAGGATGAAAACGTAAAAAACCCACAAAAAATGTAAAACCGTGAGAAACAAAAACGGATGAAAAGTATAAAAATGCATCGAAAACGAAAACGGAAACTTAAAAAGTAAAAAAACGCTAAAAAACAGAGGAAAACGAAAACCGTGATGAAAAGCAGAAAAACTAGGAAAAACGTAAAAAACTAAGAAAACGTGAAAACTAAAATCTAAAAGACTTAAAACGAAAAAAAGACAAAAATGACTTTTTATCCGTAGCCCATACTTGAGGTACTAAGGTAGCACAAACCCGAAAAGAGTTTTCTGCATAAAGTCCACCATTTATGCTAAAAACACGATACATTTTACCTAAAACTCATTTATTAACCGGTAGCTTCGTATTTGACGCACTAAAATGGAACAAAACCCGAAAGTACGTTACATTAAGTGGAACAAAAAAGTGCACGCATTCAAAATGGAACAAAGTTGAAAGTATCGCTAAGTTAGCATTTTTACATAAAACCCAAATATAAATCTAAAACATAAGAACTGAGTAAGAAATGAGAAACTCAAGTTCGTGTGGCAACGCCGCAATATAATGTTTGATCTTGGTAATAAATAGAGTGGAGGTGTTGAGCGACCTAGCCATGGGTTCGTCTGGTTCTTTTTTTTTTTTTTTCACTTGGGGGTAGGGGGGGGGTGGGGTGGGGGTGGGGGTGGGGGGTTAATTTCCAGCTCATAGTTGTTTGGTGGTGACCCTCCTAATGTGTCGTCAATACTAGACCTGTTGGATTTTTCACCTCCTATCTCAAAAAATCATTGTAAAATCTACCAAGCTTCGCTATATGTCATTATTAGGAAGATTTGGTCCTGGCGTAATAGATTCGTTCACGCGGATCTGACGTCTCTAAGAGCGGTCCCGTAATGAAGACATCTTTACTGAAGCCCAAATTCTTTCATTGCTTTGGATTTCCAACAGACTAATTAAGAGTTCCATCGATTTGATCACTTGAAAGTCAAACCCGTTTTCTATATTATTACCATTGATGTAGCTTGCCAGTTTTTTTAGGCTGTGTGGGTTATTTTGTTTTTTAGCTTGTAATATTTTCTTTTGCAGATTTTATTCTTGTAGATCTGCATTTTTATGGCCTTCTTCCTCTTTTTTGATTAGTTTTAAAAAGCTTGGCTGTTCAAATGTAAAAATGCTTGTTTGGTGGTGGCTTGATAATTGGTTGTGTGCTTGTTAGTGTCGTGGTGATCGTGTTGGAAATGTATATATTTACAAACACGTAAATGTCCGGATTCGAACTCGTGACCACGGGATTGCACACATTAGCGAATGAGAATTAAAGTTAATAATTAATGTTTATGTTTACGATTAATTATTGCACATTAAGTTCGGTTAACGATCGTTAAGTAATTAAACGGAAAAATGACTAACGACCGTTAAATGAAAAGAGAAAAGACTAGTAATGGAACATCTTAAAATGGAAAAAGATTTGGGTCTCTTGGGCTTGTCTCATGGCCGGCCAAGGGAATGGGTTCTCAACCCAAATCCCTAACTTGTTCCGAAAGGTTTCCATGCACTATATAAACAAGGCTAGGTTCTAGGGTTTTTCATAACTTTGTGCATTGAATTAACCCTAGATCTCTCCTCTCCTCTCTCTTGTCCCTATTCGGCCGAACACCCCTTGTTAGGGAGTTTGGTTTCGTTTTTCCTTAAAACGAGGACTTGTGTTAGATCTAGCAATCGCTTGATTCGTTGGTTAATTCGTTTGTACAAGAACGTGGTAGTAAGACACTATTCTTACACCAATTGGTTTGAGTTGTAGAACCCGGTAAGGACAACTCTTTAAACCACTTCTTTGTTTTGCTCAAGAGATCTGACATTCGCAAGAAAGTATCGTTAAGCATACTTTCGCTTAATTATTTATTTGTTATGATCTTTAGTCTTCCTACTGAGGTACTCTTGATGTCTACATGTTATTATTGTATGTCATGTATTATAAACTCAACAGATGGCATCACGAGCCTTGTATAACAAGTAATTAATTATTGAAACACATAATTAAAATAAACATGTTGTGTTATTATTTGTATGCGTAGATCTAGGGTTTGCAAAACCTAATCCTAATTTTTGGGGGCGTTTTTTGGTTCCCTAATTAGGGTTTTGTAAACTAAAGTTTTAATTGGATTAGAAACCCTAGGATGCATGCAACTTTAAGTGTATTCGTAACTATTTAATTGCATTAATTGTTAAGTGTAACTTTATGTCCATGATAATTATCTGCATGTTTTATCATGGATCTGCTTTTATTGTATGTCTTTTCTTGTTTAAGTGATATACACTAATTTATGATAGATCTAAAATTGGGGAAGACCTCAAACATTATTAATTTAATCAATTATGTGCTATGTGGTATGTATTTAATTTTGACTTACGCAATCAATGAATCGATGCATGTGGCTCACCTTGTACATAGATAGAAAGCGGGTGAAAGTCTTAATTAAATATATGCATATTGTGAATCTAGAATTAGTTATTAATAGGATTTATCAAAAACGTTTGCATGTGGTTATTTGATATGCATGACTTATTTTTTGTTATGCAATCATTGTTTATATGTTTATTTTTAAATACTTGCTTGTTTGTTTTGTGTAACAAGGGTATTTTTACAAGAAAAATAAACTGACCTAAACAATGGTGAAACATGTATTTTAAGCATAGTAATCATAATCGTTTAATTGATTGGTGACTTTGGTACAAATGGTCCGAATCGGCTCACCCATGAGAATGAACTATAAAGGGTTAATAAAGAAGTGCGCATATCAAAAGGATGTCTAAGGTTATGCTTTCGCGCCACGGTCCTCTGCCCTCTCAGAGTTCGAATGGAGCTACATAGTAAGCCATTAAATGTGCAAGCTCATCTTAAGGGCGAATTAGTTTTAATTCCATGCGCCACTTCGGTGGTAATTACCCGAAACACTAAGTGTTTACACTTATGCAAAAGTACGGTATAATGGATGATAATTAACACTAAATTCCTTGATTGGTGAATCCAATACCTCAAATTAAAGTTTGATGATGAAAAGCTTATACATTAAAACAAGATATATATGTTTTAATAAAAACTATGCTACAAAGATGAATGTATGACATCTTTGTACATATTTGATTTGACATCAAAATTATTACCCTTTAAATTTAAGTTATATGCCATCCAACGAAACGGAAACACCTAAGATTACCTTTTATTTGCGTGAGAATGTGACTTAGATTGTAATCGAAGGGTAAAATGTCCACGTGTCGTGAGAACGGGCATGGACGATTTTGCAGTTTCTTAAGTTGGACAACTTAATTGAGTTAGGCGGTGAGCAACTCAAGGCATAAGATGGGATAAAACATGTTTACATGGCGATTGATATTGGCTATATGTAAATCCCATAAATCTAGGAATTGCAATTGATATTGGCAATTGAGCAAAAGCTCTACCATTTTGAATAAGGTTCATTACTAGCGGATCAACCGGACGTAATGAAATTATTACAATTTGGATCCTAGTTTTCAATAATAATTAATTGGTTATATGAATATGAACCTTGGGTATTTAATTGTTTATTGAAAAGGAAAATTATCAAAATACTAATTATGGTTTTTGAACTTTTTCAGTAGATGGCTCAACCGAAAAACACTATGAGCTTAATGACGTCTGCTTTCAAAGATATGATTGGAAAGAGACAAGCCGACCGCCCTAATTTCAATGATTGGCATCGTTCACTTAGGATCATCCTTCGTGTTGCCCAAAGGGTTGAAATTTTGACTACACCTCTGCCTGATGCTCCTCCCAATACGGCTACTGCTCTTGAACAAGAGGCATATCGTGTTGAATATGAGAAGCACAATGATGTGGCGTGTCTAATGCTTTGAGGATGTCGCTCAATTGCAAAAACAATTTGAGCACTATCATCTATGAGCATGCTAGATGAACTCAAACGATGTTTGAGAAGCCACCGCAATTTGAACTATATGAACTTATTGAAAAGGTTCATAGCCGCAAGCGAGAGGTTGGCAAATCCTGTCTCGACCACGTCCTCGAGATGAAACATCACTTGGATCAATTGGAGAAGCTCTACCGTGGTTACTCGAATGATTTATGTGTCGGCCTCATCAATCACTCCCTTAATCAGGAACGATTTGGTGATTTTGTTCGAAATTTTAACATGCATTGCACGGGGAAGACAGTGAATGAGTTACATGTAATGCTTGTAGACTTCGAGAAGAGATTGCCAAAGAAGGCTCCTACACCTGCTGTGCTCGCTATACAGGGTGGTAGGGTGAATAAGCCAAAGCCGCAAGTAGATAAGAAAGGGAAAGGAAAAGGAAAGGGGAAAAAAGTTGTCATCCCACTAGCTCCTAAGAAGAACCATGCAAAGAAAAAGGAGAATCCTAAGAAGGATTTAACTTGCCACCACGCAACTCACAGGGCCACTGGAGCACTTTGGAAGCTGGGCCCAGGTTTATCTGAATGAGTGCCTTGAGTAATAAAAATAAGATGATTCCTAGCTCATCAGGTATTTTTATGTTTGAATTATTTTCTTTTCCTCATAAGCAAAATTCTTGGATATATGATACAGGATGTGGTACTCACATCCTGCAATACATCGCAGGGACTTAGAGGAGCAAGGAAGCTGACCTATGGAGAAAGATATTTGTACGTTGGAAATGGAAAGTGTGCAGTTGTCGAAGCCATAGGGACTTTTGATTTAGTGTTGCCTTCGGGCTTAATTTTAGAACTAAATAATTGTCATTATGCACCCTCCATTGTTAGGGGTGTTATTTCAGTTTCTTTGTTAAAAGATATTGGTTTTGTGCACACTTTTACCAGTTATTGAATTTCAGTTTCTTTAAATAATGTGTTTTACTTTAATGCAATTCCTATGCTTGGTGTGTTTGAAATTGATATGGATGGTTGTGTATCCAATGGAAATAATTCGTTGTATAGCATTAGCAATAAGAAGAGCAAGTTGAACTGTGACTCTTCTTATCTTTGGCATTGTCGCCTTGCCCATATACGCAAGAAACGCATGGAAAAGCTGCAACACGATGGGCTTTTACAAAAGGTCAATGATGAATCATTTGACAAATGCGAGTCTTGCATAGCTGGGAAGATGACAAGGAAACCTTTTCACCAAAAGTGGAAAGGGCTTCTGATCTACTTGGATTGATACACAATGATGTGTGTGGTCCACTTAGACATGTGTCAAAACGTGGTGCTTCCTACTTCTTAACCTTTACGGATGATTTCGGTCGTTATGGTTATGTTTATTTACTTAAACATAAACATGAAGTCTTTGAAACATTTAAGGTTTTCAAAAGTGAAGTAGAATTACAACTCGGTAAGAAGATTAAAGCTCTTCGATCCGATAGAGGTGGTGAGTATATAAGTCAAGAGTTCAAAGATTACTTAGCCGAGTGTGGAATTATCCAAAGAACTCACATCTCCTTATACTCCACAACAAAATGGTGTATCTGAAGGAGAAATCGACCTTACTTGACATGGTACGATCAATGTTTGAACTTACGACTCTACCTTTTACTTTTTGGATTATGCCCTTGAAACTGCTATTCGCATTTTGAATATGGTTCCAACGAAGAAGGTTGTTAAAACTCCATATGAAATATGGACCGAAAAGCTCCCAACTTTTCTTACTTAAAGGTTCTGGGATGTGAAGCGTTTGTTAAACGTGACACACGATAAGCTCAAGCGGATCTGTTAAGTGTATCTTTGTAGGATACCCTAAGGAAACTATGGGTTACTACTTCTACTACCAGTGAGAACAAAGTCATTTTGGCTAGGTATGGAGACTTCCTTGAAAGGAATCTCATATCTCAAGAACTCGGTGGGAGAGTATATGATCTAGAATATGATCAATAAGATACAACACCTTCTGAAACTACTAGCCAACTTCAAGAAGAGCCGAAGCTTAGGCGTTCCTCCCGAAGTTGTTCCCATTCATAGGTGAAAGGACTATACGTGCATCTGACCGTCTATGTCTTAACGTAGAGGTGGAGGAAAATATGGTTGGGGATCTTAATGAACACTGCCAACTATAAAGTCCATGGTGATCACGAAAGGATAAATGGCAGATTGCTATGAATGGGGAAATGCAATCCATGAAAGATAATGAAGTTTTGATTGAAGTTGACCTTCCTCCCAATGCGAAAATCGTTGGAAGTAAGTGGATTTTCAAGAAGAAAACTGACATGGATGGCAATGTACACACCTACAAGGCTCGTCTAGTGGCTAAAGGTTTTACTCAAACCTATGGCATTGACTACGAGGAGACATTCTCTCTGAAGCGGACATAAGAGCTATTAGGATTCTCATAGCTATAGCTGCATACTATGACTATGAGATTTGGCAAATGGATGTCAAAACTGCTTTCTCGAATGGCCGTCTAGATGAAGACATCTATATGGCACAAGCCGGAGGTTTGTGAATCCATTATTTCCTAACCGTGTATGCAAGCTTAAGAGGTCCATTTATGGACTGGAGCAAGTATCAAGGCAATGGAATAAAAGATTTGATGGAGAAATCAAAAGTTTTGGATTTACTCAAAATCTTGATGAGCCATGTGTATATCACAAAGCTAGTGGGAGTCATGTTACTTTCCTTGTTCTGTATGTCGATGACATATTAATCATAGGAAATCATATACCAAGTCTGAATGAGGTGAAAGCTTATCTTGGTAAATGTTTCTCAATGAAGGACTTAGGGGAAGCAGCATACATACTCGGAATCAAGATCTGAGGGATAGATCAAGGCGGATAATTGGTTTAAGCCAAAGTGCTTACATTGACAAAATATTGAAGAGATTCAATATGCAAAATTCCAAGAAGGGATTTTTGCCAATGCAAGTAAATCATGGTTTGAGCGACCAAGGCCGTGCTTCAACACCCAGAGAGGTGGCGTGTATGAAGAAGAAAGTTCCTTACGCTTTGGCACGTAGGATCTATCATGTATACGGTACGATGCACAAGGCCTGATGTGGCGTTTGCTCAAAACTTGACCGGTCGGTATCAGCAGTAATCCGGGTGAAATTAACTTGATCTGCTGTTAAGCATATTCTCAAGTACCTTAGGGATACAAGAGATATGTTCATAGTGTATGGGGAAATCGAAGCGTAACTGCATTACAGTTATCTTGCGATGCATCCCGGAAGTGTGACAAAGATGATACGAAGTCTCGACGGGTTACATATTTTCATCAATGGAGGTCTTGTGGATTGGAAGAGCAAGAAACGCACAACACTTGCGATGTGCCAAGCTGAAAGTGAGTACATAGCGGCGTCGAGGCGCCATGGAAGCGCTTTGGATAAGGAAGTTTGTTTCGGGGCTTGGTGTTATGACGTCGATTGAAAATCCTATTAAAGTATATTGTGACAATTCAGATGCAATTACTTTTGCCCATGAACCTGGAGTCATGAAGGGCACCAGACACTATCCTAGACAATATCACTATGTTGGAGAACAAGTCGAGATAGGTGAAATTGAGTTGCTCAAAGTTCACACGATGATAACCTCCAGAGATCCTTTAACGAAGGCCTTACTTGGTGAAAAACTTAATCATTTGTCTGATAAGTTTGGACTTCGTTTAGCTAGTAGTTTCATGCCCATCTGTGACTAAGTATTTTAGATAAAAGGATATTGTAAACATTATTATTGAAATGAAATAAAGTATTTTGTTATGTTTATTATTCATTTATTATGATGTTGTCCTATATTTGCATGTTTAAATCCATGAATAACTTAAGTTATTCTAAATAGTCCGTTGTCAATCAATAACATGGGAATGATATTGAATTAAGACAAATCTGAGTATTAGTTAGAGTATACTTGAAAGTATGTTGATGCGTAGCATGACTAATTTCAGATGATATTCAATGAATTGAGTATAGGACTTATCCCACCCACATGATGATACTTTATGGATCTTAGTCATTAAGTATATCATGAATATTTATCCTCTGACTTGAGATACCAGAGATATGTCATGGATGTAGTGCATTTTTGTGAAGCAATCTAACGCTATACGTAATGGCGGTAGTTATAAGGGTTGTTTTCGAAGTGTTGTTGAAATCTATGAATCCTACTTGTAGTCAAAATAGGATTTGTTTCCTTCAAATTTATTTTGAAGTATATCTTCTGGGCCCCTCGTAGGGTTGTTAAGATGTTTGCATGGCCATGCCCAAGGTCTTACGGAATTTGTTCGAAGAATTGGTAATCTTGATCAATCACATAAAGCGAAAGCAAAGAATAGTTAATTAAGAAATGAGTGAGATCCATATTCTTATTAACATGGTATTAGAAACAAAAGGATGAATATGATGATGAATCATCAAAACTTGGTTTTCTCCAGAAAACCATACACGAGTTGTACCGGGGCATTGGCGTGTTGCTAGACGCTAACCAATGTCATTTCACGTTTTGTAAACATATCCAAGTGGAGCTGTTGGAAATGTATATATATACAAACACATAAATGTCCGGATTCGAACTCGTGACCACGGGATTGCACACATTAGCGAATGAGAATTAAAGTTAATAATTAATGTTTATGTTTACGATTAATTATTGCAGATTAAGTCCGGTTAACGATCGTTAAGTATTTAACGGAAAAATGACTAACGACCGTTAAATGAAAAGAGAAAGGACTAGTAATGGAAAATCTTAAAATGGAAAAAGATTTGGGTCTCTTGGGCTTGTCTCATGGCCGGCCAAGGGAATGGGTTCTCAACCCAAATCCCTAACTTGTTCCCAAAGGTTTCCATGCACTATATAAACAAGGCTAGGTTCTAGGGTTTTTCATAACTTTGTGCATTGAATTAACCCTAGATCTCTCCTCTCCTCTCTCTTGTCCCTATTCGGCCGAACACCCCTTGTTAGGGAGTTTGGTTTCGTTTTTCCTTAAACGAGGACTTGTGTTAGATCTAGCAATCGCTTGATTCGTTGGTTAATTAGTGTGTACAAGAACGTGGTAGTAAGACACTATTCTTACACCAATTGGTTTGAGTTGTAGAACGGTAAGGGACAACTCTTTAAACCACTTTGTTTTGCTCAAGAGATCAGACATTCGCAAGAGGTACGTTACGCATACTTTCAGTTAATTATTTATTTGTTATGATCTTTAGTCTTCCGCTGTGTACTCTTGATGTCTACATGTTATTATTGTATGTCATGTATTATAAACTCAACAGATCGTTGGTGTGTTAGTATCCCATTCGTTGATGAGGCGTTTCTAATGTTTGGCAAGCTCGAGACTATGTGGACCAGAGTCTAAATTGGCTATGGTATCGGCTAAGGTAACCATAGTTTCTTTGAGGGGTGGTGGTTTTGAAGGTGGTGGCTGAGTATACGAAGTGGAGTCGGGATAATACTTGGCCATGGTTTCGGCCAATTTGGTCATGGCGACTTCAATTCACGGGCGTATGGCGTCGTTGATTTGAGGCATGAGTAAGATGAATGAAAGCATCAAATTAATAGGGTTCGTCAATCTCCAAGCAAAAGATAAAGAAGTAGAATTTTAATACTACTAAAATTATTAACTTTTCTCGAACATTTTTTCCCTGATATTATTTCATGAGTAATGCTATTTAGGCCTACAATTCATGCCTAAATGCAAGCCTAATGCATAAATTACTTGTACAATTATATTATATATTTTCTCTTTCCAAATTTCCACCAATCACTTTTTCAAATCTATCAATCAAAATCATTAGGCATACTAGTAGGCTTACTAATTAGGCATAAGAATCAATTTTCTTATTTCATACCGCAAGACTCTTAAATACTAAAATAAAATGCGACCTCCTAAACTTTAGAAACAAAACTTACAAAATAAATATGGGACTAATGCATGAAGTGATGGTCCACTCCTTTTCCTAAATGCATACAACCGACGAATGTGCATGGAAACAAAGTAAATGTGCCAATGGCTTTGGTCTTCTGTTAGCATAACCCAAACATTGTGGGAACTCGATTGTTTTTGTTTGGACTTGGTCTTTAACTTCAAGCACGTATCACGAACAGATTGGGTCTCTAGTGTTCGATTAGAACTAGAGAGGTCATGTTAAGTTTGTTGTGAGAGTAAGTTTAATCTATCTACGTTATATAATAAAGTACGAGTTAAACAATGTCCACTATGCAATGCTTAAAATATACTACCTCCGTCCCATAATAATTGTCCACTTTGACTTTTCTAAGTCTTTTTTGTTAAACTTTGACCATAAATATTTTTATTTTTGTAATATAATACTTGAAGAAAAATATATGAATAGATTGGATTTTAAATATATTTTCATTTGGTATAATTTTCATCAAGTATTATATAACGCAAATAAAAATGTTAGTGGTCAAAGTTGAACAAAAAAGACTTAAAAAAGTCAAAGTGGACAATTATTATGGGACGAAGGGAGTATTAAATAATATGTTCTTTTAATATTTAAAATAATTATACATTTAATATATAATAAATAAAAATAAAAATTAATTTAAATATATATCATTTTTTATTTAACAAAATTCAAATTTATTTTCATATTTATATTAATTGTTGGTTTAAGCATTGCTCGATGCGTATTACTTAGCAAATTCCATAAAGGACACTTTTTTCACTTACTCTTAATTAACTTTTTCTAAAC
Organism: Chrysanthemum makinoi; assembly: GCA_910596185.1. Taxonomy (NCBI): domain Eukaryota; kingdom Viridiplantae; phylum Streptophyta; class Magnoliopsida; order Asterales; family Asteraceae; genus Chrysanthemum; species Chrysanthemum makinoi. The sequence continues at coordinate 195,910,918 of OU343221.1, forward strand.
ATAAGTTGGCTCATCTAAGTGACACGTGGCATATTAACATAGCATTTTGAATAATCCATCTAGAGTAAATTACACCGTTCGTCCTTGTGGTTTACGTTGACCGACAAGTTTCGTCATTTGATCAAAAAAGGTTTACCGTCCATCTTTAAATGGCAAACGTTATGTAGCGTTAGTCCTCCACACTAACGGGCTCCATTAATGGATGTTAAGCACCCATCCACTGAGGGTATTTTAGTCTTTTCCCAAACTCACTAGCATCAACTACCCCCACTTTCTTCTTCTTCTTCCATCCATCTGTAACACCCCAACCCGACAAGGGTAGAAGTGTCACTTTCTGGTGTCATATCAGAACATACAAATAAAATTCTTCAAGCGGAAGTCTTAAAGAATAACATACCAAGTTATTTAAACAAAAGATTTACAAGAAAAAATTACAAAATCCAAATGTATAAAATAAACCAAAATTTCAAAACAATAGCCCGCCAAAATAAGTCCAACTAGAAAGGTAACTAGGGTTGGTCCACTCAAATAATCCAACTCTTAGCCCATCAAAGCCCATCTTCCAACCTAAAACCTGCAGAAAAGAAATGCGGTGAGCTTAAAAGCCCAGTGAACAGATATAGCGAAACGAAAGCTAAACAAAATCGAAATGCGAAATGAAATAAGGAAGTCGATAACAAGGTCGCAACGAAAGGGAAACAATGAGTCAAAGAGAATCCAGCAAAGCACACAAATATACGATATCCAAAACGACATGGATAACAAGGAGAACGAAGCAAAGCAAAGCACTAATGACATATATATACAGGCACATACAAACCGGGCATACTAGAACATAAACATAAGCAAGCATAGCGGTCAGCGTCCACACAACATATATGTCATACAATCAATTCAGGAAATTAGAAGGCATACAAGCCAACAGATATCAACGTAAAAGCGGAAGCAATTAATTAAGTGAGCATGGCAATTCACACATGTCAAAACCCTTAGTTGAAAACATAACCGATCATAACAAATGGTACTAACAACAATCCAACACATGGCGGTCACACGTAATAAGTAGGAATACAATATAAACGATATAATTAAATGAATTAAAAACATAAAGTGGCAACTAAACAATTTAGCAAGCCAGATGTCACAAGATGACCCATTTACCCAATCAAACCGTAGCATAAACCGAAATGCAAGCATGGCGTGTCAACAACAAGCGATAAGGATACTATCGGGTAATCATAGTCCACGAGATACCGAACAAAGCACACATAATAAACCGACAAAACTATCGATTACACATGATGAACATACAAATCAGGGTCACATAACAGAAGATCACATATCATCACCGACAACAGGTAACTCGGATAACCGTGATATAAATCATTTCATAGCGGGGTAATCAAGTAGTCGCATAAAACATGAATATCATAATCAAATCAATTAACATATAATAACCCTACGTGAATGGAACGATAGTCCTGAATTAACGGAAATGAGAGTGTGACAGATCAAAGCAATGGAATATATATATATCTTGGTAGTAGAGTGAGTCATATAAAGGTACTGAGTAATGAACAATTAACGTAGCATATAGTGCGTTGGGAATACAAAAGGTACAATATAGCATATCAAAGGTGTAGGGTTGTCGAAATCTACCACGAGCCAGGAACATATCATATCATATCATAAGTAACCATTGTATTCAGAGGGGTGACCTCGAAATACCATACATAATAGGAGGGGAGACCTCAGTAACAAATGGAGTAGCTAGCTCCCGGAAATGTGAAGACGGATTGCAACGACATCATTCACCATATATATCTCCAAACAGATCAAATCCTCAAACATATCATATCTAGGATGCATCCATACGCCCCCCAATGGCCAAATCATATACATATAGTGAGCTCATAATCATATCATATCATAATAGGGGATGGTGTGTATCATCACTCGTACACACTGGAGTCATGCCATTGGTGCATCAATGACACGGTCAGTTACCTTCCGACTAGAACACATATTTGGCTCGGTATCAATCTGGCGACGGTCAAAGCATAATCAAATCATATCATAAGGGTTCATATCAAAGTTCATATCAAAGTTCATATCAGAGTTCATATCAGAGTTCATATCAGAGGGAGCATAGCAAAGTCATAGGGAAGCCCTAATAAGGAGGCTTAGAGTAAAGCATAACAGTTCAAGCTAGTATCGAAAGATGTATACGAATCATGAGAAACCTTAAGAGTAAGGTCAGAATATCTGTACCTCAATCGAAGCAAGTAAAATAGAAACGTAAGTCACACGATGAATCAATGCCGCCGTCCGGAACCTAAGAATTAGATAACGTTCTATAAGAATCAGATCACTAGTTTAGGACGGCTTTCTATTTTTAGCAGGTTTCCACTTTTAGTAATCTTTCCATTTTAAGTACTTTCTATTTTAGGCAACTTTCTATTTTTAGTAACTTTCCATAAATAGCAGGTTTCCATAATTAGCAGGTTTAGTTACTTATCTTAAGTTAAATAGTGAAAATGAGTGTTATTATGATGTAAGGATCATTTATGACAAGTTATAAAAGTTTAGGGTTTAATATGTAACTTACCATAGTTAGGTTTAATATGTAAATTCCTAAAAGCGTAAGGTTCGCATGCGACAATTTTCAAAGATGAAAGTTTAAAGTGTAATTAATGTTAAATATATAACTTAAATCTATATCACATTCTAAGTAAGATATGTATTTAGTATTTATACAAAATCTTCCATATTGAGTTTCGTTACATGTTTAAGATGACTCATGACTCAAAGGACCTAGTAAATATGCATAATGATTAACCCCCCCTCAACTTCCCTGACGCACTTGCCACAAGCCAAAAAAACGTACCCATACATCCCGCGAACACCCTCGATCGAAAACACATCATTTAACCCATATTTATATGTTTTCCCAACCCATTCGACACAAATCAATACCAAATCGAGACCCACTCCATTCAATGTTTAAGTGATTTTATACATGATTTCTTGTGACAAAACTCATTATTTTATGTGGAGGTTTAGACATTAACATGCATTTGGTTGAATATGAAGGTCAAAAGAATCCAATAAAAGATCTCATATGGGCGTATATATATGTAGCCTTTTACTAATTCATGTGGTATTTTAACGTGTCATTCCATGTGATGTTTAATTTGCATACATTCATTCCACAGGAGACCAAAGAAGATCCTCATTAACATACAAATGGTTTGAAAAGACTTAATTTGTTATTCAGTTGTTATCCCATGCGACATATATCAAACAGTTCGAGATCCATTTTTAAGACATACTAACGCCACCAATAACTAAGATCTACACACGTGTATATTTCTCGTTTTTAGCTTGGTACCATGACAATGAAATATGAAGATGGGTCGATTTATTAAAGGTCAAAAACATATTTAATGTAACAAGTATATGGGTCGACACATGTATGTGTTCTAACAGATTTGTTGTGGTCGAATACCCGTCCATTCCCTTTATTATTAATGTGTGCTATTCTTAGGATTTCATGCAACAAATCTTGTTATTATATGTGGTGATTATGTTAAATTTCAAGCATGCATTCACATGAATAGGCCACAACAGAACTTAAGGAAACAAGAAGAAATATGAATTTAGTTGTGAGGATGCATACTCTTATTGTACGAATGGAAGACGGACAAGATCAAAATGGTTCAGGCCTTCGACAGTGGCACAAAACTCACGACAACAACAGCTTCTAAGGTCCACAGCAGCCTCGACCGACCTTGCGAATCACAGAGCAACCAACGTCCCACCTATCCTTTTGGCTTGGAAACCCTACGACAGCAATTCCTCAACCCACGACCAGCTCCCTTAACGAACCTAACGCGATCACCACACCCTTGAGAAACAAATTGCTTGAGCTTGAAATTCGAATGGGAGGGAGGAGATCTATTGGTTGCCGTCACTTGTAGATTAGGGTGGTTTAGGGTTTATGCGTTTTTTTTTGGAAGGTAAAGCAATTTAAGTTGATAAAATGAAACGTGAATGTGTAGAATGGAGAGGGACTCGGATGAAATCAAGGGAGGAGTTAAATGACCAAATCAATTAATGTTTTAGTTACCATTTTTCACTTAAATGTCATTTATAGATTTAAATGTGTTAGTCAATATATACATAAAATGTTCCAAGTAATATCATATTGTGTGATTCTTTTTACATTCATAGACATGAAATGAAAGTAGATTAATTATTAACTTGCATAAGTCATCTAAAGTTAAGAGTTTAACGAGTATAACGAGTTTGACGTGTTTTACGAATCTCCCAATCATTACTAGAGGGGCATAATATACATTTAATACGTTTACGATCTTTAGGGTTTTACAACTCTTCCCCTCTAAAAGAAAATTTTCATCCTCGAAAAATTGAAGTCGCAAAGGTATACAGAGACATACTAGTTTAAGGCAGACGTAGCAATCCATAGTCTCACAAAGATCATAATGATTCCGGCTACAAAGCGTACAAAACTTATATATAACAGATGTCGATGCGAATCTCTCAAAGAGGTACAGAATTCTAAACGAACATGAGGAGTGCCAAATAACGAATATAGGTCATAGTCCATTCACGTACCAACCCCAGGCATTTCCCAAGATGTCGTATGATTTCAATAAGTTCAAATTATATGATCTCGGTATTATCACGGTGATCAAGCGTCATAATACTTGCATCACATAACAAGTCCTTATTGTCATCATATTCGGTCTCGGGTCATGACAAACCACATAACCAATATCACAACAAAACATATCATATACAGATAGAAATTAACATACCAAAACAGACCAGATACACATACATGCAGCCTATAATACATCAAACCAACTTACCATAACACAAAGAAGGGAGGCCACCAACTTGCTCAAAACGGTTCCTCATGACTCATTACTGACGATCCAAAGGGAAAGCTGAGATATTACCAAAAAGCCAAACGATAGAACTTCACGATTCAAACCGAGTTCTGAACAAATCAAAGAAAAGCAATGCCGATCAAAATCACATAGCAAAATATCAAACCGCCACAAACGCATGACAAACAAATCGGAGTAACACAGGTCGCGCCCAATCATGTGAAGTAGATGAATCTCCTCAACCACCAGTTGAATCTTGTCTCCGTCTTTGCGTCTTTGGTTGATCCGTCCAGCTCCCTCCAGCGGTATCTTGATGTCTCCGGCATCACGATCGGTGCGGCTTCTACTTCACGAACCTCTCCAGAAATTGTTGCGGCAGCAAGGTCGGCACCATCATCTTCGGTTCCACGAGTAGTCTTCATCTAAACGATCGACAAACAAATGGGCGAAGGTAAACAAACAAATCAAATGCGAAAAGAAGGAGGTCAAATCAGCGAAGACAAAAGAATATCGAGCCAAATCGAATGACAATCAAAAGGAATCGAAGAGATCGTAGCAGACGGAAACCTAATGTGTACCCAGTCCTCACAGGTCAATCCTAAGGTCAACAAGACGAAACCTGGGCTCTGATACCATAATTGTAACACCCCAACCCGACAAGGGTAGAAGTGTCACTTTCTAGTGTCATATCAGAACATACAAATAAAATTCTTCAAGCGGAAGTCTTAAAGAATAACATACCAAGTCATTTAAACAAAAGATTTACAAGAAAAAATTACAAAATCCAAATGTCTAAAATAAACCAAAATTTCAAAACAATAGCCCGCCAAAATAAGTCCAACTAGAAAGGTAACTAGGGTTGGTCCACTCAAATAATCCAACTCTCAGCCCATCAAAGCCCATCTTCCAACCTAAAACCGCGAGAAAAGAAATGCGGCTGTGCTTAAAAAGCCCAGTGAACAGATATAACAAAACGAAAGCTAAACAAAATCGGAAATGCGAAATGAAATAAGGAAGCTGATAACAAGGTCGCAACGAAAAGGAAACAATGAGTCAAAGAGAATCTGCGCAAAGCACACAAATATACAGATATCCAAAACGACAGATAAAAAGGAGAACGAAGCAAAGCAAAGCACTAATGACATATATACGAGCACATACAAACCAGGCATACTAGAACTAAAACATAAGCAAGCATAGCGGTCGTCGCGTCCACACAACATATATGTCATACAATCAATTCAGGAAATTAGAAGGCATACAAGCCAAACATATATCTACAGAAAAGCGGAAGCAATTAATTAATAAGTGAGCATGGCAATTCACACAGGTCAAAACCCTTAGTTGGAAACATAACCAGTATCATAACATGGCGGAAGTACTAAAAACAGTCAACACATGGCAGTCATACGTAATAAGTAGGAATACAATATAAACGATATAATTAAATGAATTAAAACATAGCGGGCAACTAAACAATTAACAAGCCAGATGTCACAAGATGACCCATTTACCCAATCAAACCGTAACATAAACCGAAATGCAAGCATGGCAGGTCAACAACAAGCAGATAAGGATACTATCGGATAATCATAGTCCACGAGATACCGAACAAAGCACACATAATAAACCGACAAAACTATCGATTACACATGATGAACAGACAAATCAGAGGGTCACATAACAATAAGATCACATATCATCAGGTGACAACGGGTAACTCGGATAACCGTATATAAATCATTTCATAGCAGGGTAATCAGTAGTCGCATAAAACATGAATATCATAATCAAATCCAATTAACATATAATAACCCGGTACGTGAATGGAACGATAGTCTGAATTAACGGAATGAGAGTGTGACAGATCAAAGCAATGGAATATATATATCTTGGTAGTAGAGTGAGTCATATAAAGGTACCGAGTAATGAACAATTAACGTAGCATATAGTGCGTTGGGAATACAAAAGGTACAATATAGCATATCAAAGGTGTAAGGGTTGTCAGAAATCTACCACGAGCCTGGAACATATCATATCATATCATAAGTAACCATTGTATTCAAAGGGGTGACCTCGGAATACCATACATAATAGAGTGGAGACCTCATAACAAATGGAGTAGCTAGCTCTCGGAAATGTGAAGACGCGGATTGCACCCGACATCATTCACCATATATATCTCCAAATAGATCAAATCCCTCGAAACATATCATATCTAGGATGCATCCATACGCCCCCAAAGGCCAAATCATATACTTATAGTGAGCTCATAATCATATCATATCATAATAGGGGACGGTGTGTATCATCACTAGTACACACTGGAGTCATGCCATTGGTGCATCAATGACACGGTCAGTTACCTTCGACTAGGAACACATATTTGGATCGGGTATCAATCTGACGGGTCAAAGCATAATCATATCATATCATAAGGGTTTATATCAAAGTTCATATCAAAGTTCATATCAGAGTTCATATCAGAGTTCATATCAGAGGGAGCATAGCAAAGTCATAGGGAAGCCCTAATAAGGAGGCTTAGAGTAAAGCATAACAGTTCAAGCTAGTATCGAAAGATGTATACGAATCATGAGAAACCTTAAGAGTAAGGTCAGAATATCTGTACCTCAATCGAAGCAAGTAAAATAGAAACGTAAGTCACACGATGAATCAATGCCGCCGTCCGGAACCTAAGAATTAGATAACGTTCTATAAGAATCAGATCACTAGTTTAAGACGGCTTTCTATTTTTAGTAGGTTTCCACTTTTAGTAATCTTTCCATTTTAAGTACTTTCTATTTTAGGCAACTTTCTATTTTTAGTAACTTTCCATAAATAGCAGGTTTCCATAATTAGCAGGTTTAGTTACTTATCTTAAGTTAAATAGTGAAAATGAGTGTTATTATGATGTAAGGATCATTTATGACAAGTTATAAAAGTTTAGGGTTTAATATGTAACTTACCATAGTTAGGTTTAATATGTAAATTCCTAAAAGCGTAAGGTTCGCATGCGACAATTTTCAAAGATGAAAGTTTAAAGTGTAATTAATGTTAAATATATAACTTAAATCTATATCACATTCTAAGTAAGATATGTATTTAGTATTTATACAAAATCTTCCATATTGAGTTTCGTTACATGTTTAAGATGACTCGCGACTCAAAGGACCTAGTAAATATGCATAATGATTAACCCCCGCCTCAACTTCCCTGACGCACTTGCCACAAGCCAAAAAAACGTACCCATACATCCCGCGAACACCCTCGATCGAAAACACATCATTTAACCCATATTTATAAGTTTTCCCAACCCATTCGACACAAATCAATACCAAATCGAGACCCACTCCATTCAATGTTTAAGTGATTTTATACATGATTTCTTGTGACAAAACTCATTATTTTATGTGGAGGTTTAGACATTAACATGCATTTGGTCGAATATGAAGGTCAAAAGAATCCAATAAAAGATCTCATATGGGCGTATATATATATGTAGCCTTTTACTAATTCATGTGGTATTTTAACGTGTCATTCCATGTGATGTTTAATTTGCATACATTCATTCCACAGGAGACCAAAGCAGATCCTCATTAACATGCAAATGGTTTGAAAAGACTTAATTTGTTATTCAGTTGTTATCCCATGCGACATATATCAAATAGCATTCGAGATCCATTTTTAAGACATACTAACGCCACCAATAACTAAGATCTACACACGTGTATATTTCTCGTTTTTAGCTTGGTACCATGACAATGAAATATGAAGATGGGTCGATTTATTAAAGGTCAAAAACATATTTAATGTAACAAGTATATGGGTCGACACATGTATGTGTTCTAACAGATTTGTTGTGGTCGAATACCCGTCCATTCCCTTTATTATTAACGTGTGCTATTCTTAGGATTTCATGCAACAAATCTTGTTATTATATGTGGTGATTATGTTAAATTTCAAGCATGCATTCACATGAATAGGCCACAACAGAACTTAAGGAAACAAGAAGAAATATGAATTTAGTTGTGAGGATGCATACTCTTATAGTACGAATGGAAGATGGACAGGATCAAAATGGTTCAGGCCTTCGACAGTGGCACAAAACTCACGAAAACAACAGTTTCTAAGGTCCACAGCAGCCTCGACCGACCTTGCGAATCACAGAGCAACCAACGTCCCACCTATCCTTTTGGCTTGGAAACCCTACGACAGCAATTCCTCAACCCACGACCAGCTCCCTTAACGAACCTAACGCGATCACCACACCCTTGAGAAACGAATTGCTTGAGCTTGAAATTCGAATGGGAGGGAGGAGATCTATTGGTTGCCGTCACTTGTAGATTAGGGTGGTTTAGGGTTTATGCGTTTTTTTTGGAAGGTAAAGCAATTTAAGTTGATAAAATGAAACGTGAATGTGTAGAATGGAGAGGGACTCGGCTGAAATCAAGGGAGGAGTTAAATGACCAAATCAATTAATGTTTTAGTTACCATTTTTCACTTAAATGTCATTTATAGATTTAAATGTGTTAGTCAATATATACATAAAATGTTTCAAGTAATATCATATTGTGTGATTCTTTTTACATTCATAGACATGAAATGAAAGTAGATTAATTATTAACTTGCATAAGTCATCTAAAGTTAAGAGTTTAACGAGTATAACGAGTTTGACGTGTTTTATGAATCTCCCAATCATTACTAGAGGGGCATAATATACATTTAATACGTTTACGATCTTTAGGGTTTTACACCATCCACATGAACAAGTATCAGTATGAAATTTAAACCATATTAAAGACGTAAATCATTACCGGTCAAAAGGCATTAAAGACGTAAACCATATTAAATTTCATTCTGTTTTGACCGGTCTTTAAACCATATTAAAGACGTAAACCATATTAAAGACGTAAATCAAAACCGGTTATGATTTATACTTGTTCTACTATTTTTCTGCCTTGTTCTACTATGTAACTTTTATTTTATCACTATGAACAAGTATCAGTATGAAAATGACTTTCTTCTTCTTCCCAAACCCACTTCCATCAATCTCCGGCCAACACCACCACCAATCCAACCCAGATTCCTACCTCAGCCAAGATTCCGGCGACTCCAACCCATATTTCGGCGACCTCAACCCAGATTCCGGCGACCTCAACCCTCTTCTTATAAACAAACTCAAATTCAAACATAAATCTAAACCATATTAAAGACGTAAATCTATCTCAAATTAAGAGTTGGTGTAGGACGTAAATCTATCTCAAATTCTATAACCATCCCTAAACACAATCTTAGCTAACACTAACTTATGAACAGTATCTAGCAAATCAACCATGATTCACCTCTGACTCGCTCATGTTATAATATTACGGATCAGACGGTGTAAATCAAGATCTACGCACTACCCAGTTATTGGGTTTATCAAATCACACAAAATCACATTCAAACCATACCCAAATCGACCCACCAAACGACCCCAAATTCGTCCATCAACATCATATTCAAGTAAAATTACCCACAACATCCATTTCTAGTTTCACTTTCCAAATCGATTGGATTTATTGGTTTTAATTTCCAAATTGATCCAGCATAGACGGTTTGAATGGATGTGTGTGTTTATGGTTTGAGTGGATTTGATTTGATCTGTGCATTTTGATTTGTTTATTAGCATAGATCTGCGTGTTTGGAAACATAGTAGAACAAGTATCGCGATATGAAATTTATACGTGGGTTTGAGTGGATCTATGCTGATAAAAGTTGAAACATAAAATCTGTGTGTCTGGAAACATAGTAGAACAATCCTCAGTGAAAATTGATCCGGCAGATCTAGGTGAGATGATGATGATGATGGTGGTGTTGTTAGTGTGGTTGTTAAAAATAGTAGATGAAGATGGATGGATGGAAGAAGAAGAAAATGGGGGTAGTTGATGCTAGTGGGTTTGGGAAAAGACTAAAATATCCTTAGTGGATGGGTGCCTAACATCCGTTAGTGGAGCCTGTTAGTGTGGAGGACTAACGCTACATAACGTTTGTCATTTAGGGATGGACGGTAAACCTTTTTTGGTCAAATGACGAAACTTGTCGGTCAACGTAAACCACAAGGACGAACGGTGTAATTTACTCATTCATCTATATATAATACATGGAGTACTTATTTGCTGGCACTAAAAAGATATCATATTAGGGCCTGTTTGATATATAAATAGGTTTTGGATTTGAATTTGAATTTATATTTGAATTTAAATTTGATGTAGGAGAGAGAAATAAAAATAAAATAAGAGAAAATAATATAATTAACTTAAAAAGGGTAATTTACTAATTAATAAAAGTATTTAAAATTAGTTTTATTAATTTTTAATATAATACAAAAAAAGATTGAGAGAGAGAAACAATATAATAGGCTCACAAAAAGTCAGGGATATCAACTCATACCACTCAATATTACTATGATTGTATACAGTATCCATTTTTTTTAATTTTATAAACAAGCGTACAGTAAAAACGCCTAACAAACGTCAAATTCTTTTTTTGAAAATCAAATCCCAATCCAAACCATCAAACCAAACGGGCCCTTAATGTTTGATTATGACGCCATGTAATACTTTATTAGCAATATAAACACATACCATTTTGCATTGGGAAATGATTTGTACACTCCAAAAATTGATTGGGACACTCAAAACTGTGCATTAAACAGTTGTACTGTATATATATTGTGCTTTAACAGGTTGCACATTAGAGTGTGCAAATCAAAATACAATGTGTACAAATCATCTCCCTTTTGCATTGGGTGTTTGAAATGTCTTGCAGACATTTTATTGAATTTTTAGAGAAGATTAATTCGTCAATCCTATACATTTAATTTGTTATATGGGGTTATAAGGACTCTTTTTTTTACAAGTTGTACCCACTTCGGTCTTTTCTTTATCTTATTTCAACTATTTTATTTTGTTTTTATTTTTATTATGAGCATCACTAATGCATCAAGTAATAAAAGACTTTATGTATTTATGTTAATAAATGCTAAAGTCATTTTTTCATAATACATTTATTAACAATGCTTGCAAGTAAAAAACTATTGGTTCAAATACTTAGCACCTACCAAATCATCCTTTCAAATGTTTTAAAAAGTCCTTCCATGTAATGCTAAAAAGCTTTTGAAAAGCTTTTTGAAATAGTAAAAAACTTTTCCACCATCACCTGCAGATGCTCTAAAATATGTCAATGAGTTGAGGTCAATGGGTATATTTGGCAAAACTAGTTGTAAGCTGTAAATTGTAAGCTGTAAGCTGTAAACTGCAAAGCTGTTAACATTAGCTACAAACTGTATCTTTTTTTTAATAACAGTGTTTGGTAAATTAGCTGTTAAATGTAATTATAAGATGTAAAATGACATAAAAGGACAAATCTATAATTGTAAATAAATGTTTGAAGGGTATATTAGTAATTTAAAGTTTTAACAGCTCATAGACATTTAAAAAGCTTCATGAATCAGCTTTTCATTTTGGAGCTATTTGTTTGAAATAAAAGCTTGTAGGTAATACATCCAAACAAAGCTACTTAGTTTATAGGAGATTATTTAGTAACAAAAAGCTAATAGCTCATCCAAAAAGTCCTTGCCAAACAGGCCCAATGTAGAACCAAAATTATATAAAGATTAAATAAACTAACTCAAGCCACTTATTTTTTTATCAAAAAAAAAAAAAAATAATAATAATAATAAAGAAAAGAAAAGAAAAAAAAAACTGCTCACTTTTCTTTTTTTTTTGAAATAAAATATCTTGCAAACGGTAAATCGTCAAGTGAAAAAAAATACACTATCGCGACGAGTATATTTTTATCTTCAGTAGACGGGCACTTTGATATACTTTCGACGAATTCTTTTTTTCGTTTTTTTTCAGTTACATCTGAAAAAATCATATGTGATTTGTATCATAAATCACATGTAATTTGTGATACAAATCACATGGATTTTTTCAGACGTAACTGGAAAAGAAAAAAAATGTCGAAAGTATATCGAAGTGTCCGTCTTTATAAAAATGATTTAATTCTCGTCGCGATGGTATGATTCGTTTTGCGTAACGGATAACGGTTTGCGAGATATCATATTTAAAAAAAAGAGTTAAAGTTTATTTTTTAGACCAAAAAGTGGATGGCCATGATTGGTTCATTTTATCTTTAAAAAACATTGGATCTACTGTTAGGATCCAATATTTAATGTGTTTGATGATTCGGGTGGTCTTGGATGATTAAAATACATGTTAGACATTTTAGTGAGAGAAAGTAGAGAGATGGTGTTCTTGGTAGAGAGTTGGTTAACAAAAATGTGAAAGGTTAGATTGCCAAGCCACACCCCTTCCATGGATGGAAGGGATATTTATAGTTACAAGACTACACGACCTCCCATCGGCCTGTGGATCAGGTATACAGTGGGTAAAGACCCGTCCTTCCTCCACGGTGTTACTCTACGCTAAACTACGCTACTAACTAACTAATAAACAACTAAACAACGTAACTAACGACAAGTCTACGAGCTAACCTATGCTAGATAATATTTGGGGTGACCGACTCTTCATAATGGAATTTCCAATTCCTAACAATCTCCCCCTAAAGGAGGTCACTCCATGTTTTACATTTTGAATCCTAGCATTCTATATAATCTTCAGTCTTGAGCTCGTAGACTTGAATTCTTCAATATCTGCATCTTTGTGTTTTTGTAGTGACTCTTCATAGTCCGATAGTTTTGTACTTTCAGTGGAGGTCTTTGAACTGATCCACATCTTTATTGATCTTCGAGCTTTCATTGAGATCATCAGCCACAGTAAATCTCTGGATCACCCTTAGTTGTGTTGCCTTCATGTGAAGTTGTGACTTTTGGACCGACATGCTCACACTTTCAGGATCATGACATCTTTCCATCAGAGTAGCGGAAGCTTTACTGGTTCATGATATTTGCAGCAGCGTAGCAGAAGCATAGTATAAAAATATCAGAACCAGTTTATGTAGATATGCACCAGTCATGATTTCTTCAATTAAGTGTGGATGCTGTGAGCATGCGGCATTGGATTGACTCCTCAATTCTAATAAGCTGCAACCGTCCAAATGTACCTACAAACAACAGTTAGCAATAAAACACACGAAAGTGTCTTTGATCACTTTCGTTGAATTGAGGTACACGGCCCACGGTTCCCCGTTGATCATGAGCATGTGAAGATGTTGGCATGAGCATGTGAAGATTCTGCACGATCAGTCCGCTCCAGAGCTTCCATAAGAAGTAAACATAAGACAGGTTAGTAATAATCGGATTCCGACACTTACAAGTTCGAACTTCGAGAGTGTTAACAACATAGTATGAGAACACAACTCTAATTCTCACAAAGTCCGTTCCTGAACCAGAGTCCCACAAGTGAGATAACACGATGTACCGAAGTACATCTACGGTTCAGATGAGTCGCCGAGGTACACCAAGCATCACCTCACGCGTAGACCGCTTTGAGACACACTAAGCGTAATCCACGGGAGTTACCGAAGTGACCTGTCGGGGCTGTTTGATGTTGACCTCGGAGGAGTTTCCATTCAATCACTGAGGATCACAATTGTGAACCTCTCATAAATGTTCTCGAAAGATTGCAAAGATCTGTGAAGGAATCGATAACGTACCACTGATGTTCTTATTGTTGAACACCAAGTGATGAAATGTCAAGTGTACCTAAGAGATATTTTGATGAATCTCGTGGCTCTAGACTCAATAGTGTGATTTGGTTTTCCCGAGCGGAGACTAGGGAGAGGGTCTCCTTCTTCAATACCAGCAATCTCTAAGAGAAAGTGATGAGTGTCTAAATACTCATCATTTTTATACTGTTAGAATGCCAAAAACATCTGAAAACACTCAGAAATGCTTCAAAATGATGAAAATATCACAAACAAGTGTTTTATATGTTTTAAATGCAAAAATGCCAAAATCTGGTGAAAAACGTATTAAGTTTGCATAACTGGCAGTTTTAGTCCCCCAAGTTACTAAAGTTGTCAAAATTAGTCCCTGGTAATTCAAAAACTTGTAAAATAACATTTAAGGTCCATGAGATTCAAAAGTTGTCAAAACAAATCCTTTAAAGTTCAAAAATCACAAAATGACAACTTTGGTCCCTCAACTTTGCAAAAGTGTCAAAAATAGTCCTTAAGGTTTTAAAATTGGAAATTGATCAAAATAAACCTTGTTCTATTTATAAATGGCAATATTGGTCCTTATGATAAACTTTTGGGAATTTACACCTTTAGTCCCTAAAAATCCAAAAATTACATATTAGGTCCTTAAAGTTTTAAAATAGTAAATTATATACTTTTGGTCCTTGTATAATTGTTTAATGGCAGGTTTGGTCCCTCATAGAAGTTTGGAAAGATGATAAATCAGATCCCTCAAGTTTGGCAGATTTACAAAAGAGGTCCTTGGGCTTATATTAATATCCAAACCAAATCCAAATCCACTAAACCTAACTGCTGGCCCAAATATATTACCCGGCCCAAATTTTAAACAGATAACCCAGCGATCTTGTTCATCCCTACCTCACCCACACCTGCTTCCACACCATTGCTCCACCCTACCACCACGCCATTCACCACCTTCCAAATCATATCTACCTTTCACCTCAACCTTTCCACCTTGCAAACCAACCCCCCCACCTCATTTAATGCTACAACCTGCTTCAAAGACTTTCCCGCCAAAATTGCCAAATGGCAATTTTGATGACCTGGAATGATCCAAAGGCTGCAAACAAGTGGGATTATCTCAGATGTCGACAAGGAACAAAATGAATCAATAAATATCAAGAGAGAAGCAGTGTAGAAACTAAGTAGTGTAATTTTAATTTTTGTCATGTCGTTTTAATAAATTTAAGATTTCCAGTCTTTGTTTAAGTTTCCAAGTACTTTATTATATAATCTCAGTGTGATATTAAACTTTTTATGTGATCAATTTTAAATTCCAAGTTCTAATTTATGTTATGCAATTTACAAGTTTATGTTTATGTGGTTATAAGTGAAAGGGATAATAAGCTCACATAAGCTTCCAAATAAGCTTTTATAAGCTCAGCCTAGCTTATTACTTACTTAGAAACTCATTTACTCAGCGATTTTACTCTTAAAGTATTCCTAGTCAACAAAAGTCAACTATTGAAGCTGATTTGGAATTGGATAGGAAATTTGTTGATGCAGAGCTGGAAATGGGTTGTTTGTGAGTTATATGGGTTGAGATCAGTCTAGGATAGGTTACTTTGATCGTAGCTGCAAGCCATTGTGGCTATGAATTTAGTAAGTTTTTTTTTTACTTATTTCAATTATGTCAAACTGCATTAAATATTTTAGCTTATAGTTTAGTTGTAATATCGCAAAATTAGTTAATATGTTACTGTTGAATCTGGTTTCAGTGTTAGAATAATCATCTTGTTAAAACAGTTTGCATGTAAGTCCTAAACTAGTGTTTGGATTTCTTGAGTATTCTTTGAGGGTATTTATGTTGTGGTTTACTGTTGATCTAAGTCACATTAGTTCATAGTAGCTCAGTCACAGCATATAAACAAGTGCTCATTAGTTAGAAAGTCAAAATAGATTTCAATCTCATTTTGTTTATTGTCTGTTTGATTTCCATAATCCATAATCATGATATCATGTTACTAAGTTGTTAAAATCAATTAAACCAGTCTTAGTTCATCTTAACATAACATAATTAGTCCATTAGATCAGTTAAAATATCATAAAAGTCAAATCTTTAGTGTAATTCAAAAGTCAAAATTTTTCAATAAGCAGTTTTTTAATAAAATGATTAATTTTGTATAGGATTAGATATTAGGATTTAGCTTAAATCCTTTTGGTAAATTAAAATTTAGCTGTTAAAGAAAATTAGAAAAATAATAGTTTGCTTTTTATCAGCTTATATAGTGCTTAATCAGTAGCTTCTTTTGATCACCCATTTCTGAGTATGCCCTGCACCACCAAAACAGTGGCATCACCACCACTTTGGTGGGTCCCACAGGCCACACCAGTGGACCCCACTGGTGGTTCTTGGTTCCTTTCCACTCACCACCCAGCTGAATATCATTTTCAGCCAAGGTTTTGAGCTTAACACCTGTGGACCCCACTCTTAGATAAGCATCAAATCTGTCCCATTTTCTGAAATAAGCTAATTTTTGATTTGCTTAATCTTGGCTTAAACTGCTTTTCAGAAGTTTAGAATGGTTGGAATAGGTTAGTATTTAGTTAATCTAGCATAACTTAGCTTCTGTGATTATTTGGTGGTCATTTGTAGCTTTTAGCTTATTTTGTAGTGCTTATTTATAAGCCAATCCATTGCAGCTTATTATTCCTCCACATAAGCATATGTTTTTATATTTTTTATAAACTTAGAATAATATTTTAGCATTTTCCTGAATTTTTCAGATTTTTCCTTCACTGTTTGCTATTTTTCTTTATTTTTAATAGTTTTTAATCCTTTTTAAATACCTTTTAATGCTAATAAATCAGAAAAAGCTTAAAAAAATATGTTTTCAATTTTTATAGATTAAGATAAATATAAAAGTCATAAAAAGTATTTTCCATAATTTTCTTAGTTTAAATATTATTTTTAGCATTTTAATTAGTTTTAAATAGTTTTAAATTAATAATAAATACATAATAAGTCTTAAAAAAATATATTTTCAGTTTTAAAATAAGTTTTATCATATTTTAGATTTTTCCAAGTTATAATTTCATTTTTCTAGGTTAATTTTGTATTTTCTTGTATTTTAGTGCATTTTAATATTTAATAAATAGTTTTTAATTAATAATAATTAAATAAATAGTTGTAAAAATAATTTTCTTTTTCTAATAATTTTATTTTATTATTAGGATTATAAAAATATCATTTTCATATTTATAGGTCTTTTATTTCTTTAAAACTCACGTTTTATTTTGTACGTAGACGTAATTTTATTTTAAACGTAAGTTTTAAGTTGTAGGTTTTAAACGTTCATCGCCTTTAAAAATAGTGATAGCGTTTATTTAATAGATTTTATCTTTTATTTCTTTTAATTTGCATTTAAGTCGCTGTAATTTGTAGATCTTTCCTTTAGGTAATTATCCATTCAAAACCTTACGATCACTATCCTGGTGATCATTCTATCATCTGAAGTTGTTTAAACGCCATCCTCCGTGGGACATAACGACCCGGGAAACACTATATTCCTCGATCTAAATTGCATTCGTGCTTGAGCAGCTTTTAAGTCGATTACGGTCGCCATTCACAAGTGGCAGGTTTGATGATTGCTCGACGGTTCTGCGGATCAAATTTTAGCGCCGGCGGGAGGCCGTAAGCGTGTTTTAAGCATTTCGGATCCATTCTTGCACATATACCATCGTTTGTAAACAGTTTTTTGTAAAGTTATAAAAATCAAAAAGTTCATTAACACTTTTCCTAAAGTGTTAACAACACCAAAAATATTTTCATCCTTTGTTTTTACAAAATATTTATCCAAAAATTTAAAAATATTCATCTTTACCCTCTTACCCTTTTTGATTCTTTATCCCTTTACCCTCTATCCATTTGATTCTAACTTCTTCTATTCTCATGGAATCTCGAGGACTAATTCGGGACGAAGTTGAAAAACGTCCTACTTTATCACAAATGTCTAGAATTCGAGTTGTTCGTGATGATCCATTCATTCTGCGTAGGGAAATAGAACGAGAAACCGGGGTGACAAAGGACCAGGTACTTCCCTCTGATAATGGAGGTACTAAATACGTCCAACCCACGGTTATCCAAAGATCTAATCCCTCAATTGCTCCTAAGCCGTCTAAAATTGATCCTACACTTTCACGATTTACGGTTAAAAGCAAACATGCGAATTTAAACGGTGACTAGCAAGAATGACTTGCCTAAACTTCACATTTCTCAAGAACCAGAACCGGAATCCATAACGGAAGTGATGGAAATTGCTAGCTCTCGTGAGCACACACCACTTGTCCCACCTCCGGATTTTTCAAAATGTTCTTTGAATCTTAATAGTCATTCAGATCACCATGTTGGTTTTGTTGATTCTTTGAATGAACCGATTCCTTCTCATAACTCTCAAATAGAATCGTTTATTCCTTGTGTCGGTTGTGGTGAGCCTCTTTATGGTTCACCCTGTCGTGGTGTACATGTGTACAATGTGGTAATGATATCCGTAACGGGAGTTGTTTGTTTTGTGGTTCGAGGAATTCATTTGATTATGATCCTAATCCGAACTCATTTAACGACCCCTCAAATTTTTCCAACTACCCACCACAGCCCGACTTATCTTCATATAATCAACAATACTGCTGTGAATTTTGTGGAGGTCCTCACCAAGGATCCGAGTGTCAATCCAAAACATGATTGTCTATGAACAGTTCTCCGGTGATGCTCAGAACTTTGGTTATGACCAATATCCATATGATTCACCAATCCAGGCTCAACAAGAGTTATCAAGTTGTGAGAACCGTGGAGGTCCCCATTTTAGCTCTGATTGTCAAAAAGGGAATCCATTTCCTTATGACAATTTTGACACATCATTTCAAGACCAACCTCCACAGTACCAAATGATTCAAGCAACTCCTCATGAAACTACAACAGACTTTTTACTAAAGGGTCTGGAGTTATTAAAAGAACTTAAGGAGGAGTCGGCTATGTCATTTCAAAACTCTCATGAGAAATCCATGGAAGTTTTGTTAGTGAAGAGCGTTGCTAAAATAAATTCCCAAATTGCCTTTGAAAAATCTATTAGAGAATCAATTGCAAACGAAAAAGCAGCCAGATCTAGCTCTAGATTCAGTTTTATTCTCGATGATACCGATGATGAAGATACACTTGAAGATTCATCAAATTCATCAGTAGATATCCCAGCAGTTGAGATTCATTCTCAAACAACTGCTATCACACCCGAGGTTCACACTCACTCTCTGAACATGGGGGATGAGCTTCTTGACACTGTTCCCGAAAAGGAATCGGACGAATTCATAAAGTCTAGTGTTGAGGACCTTGTCCCAATCCCAAGAGAGTCACAGGAATTCTTGATCATGTGTAATATCCCTCCTCCTCTTGTCTTCCAAAGTAATCATGTTGAGATGTGCTTCGATTCTATTGATGACGATTCGTTATCTTGTGGAGACATCAGTTATATGGAAGAATTACCTTCTGAGCTTGTTAGCTTAGAAGAAGAGAATGATGAAGTTATGACCGAAATCAAAGATGAAGCACTTCGAGCAACATTATTGAATGTCAAGATTCTCATTTCTAAAATAGAGGCTTTCAAAGAGAAACCTATTTCATCTCCTATCCCCATAAAGGATAGTGACATTTTTTCCGATGATTCTATTCCGAAAATGGAAGCCTTCTGTTTGATCGATGGGAGAGAAGATTAGTGGTATTACCACTTCTCATTCTCATAATTCTCTCCCGATTATGAATCATTTACATTGGAGGAGTTCACCAAAGTGAACCCACTGATACCAATTACTGAATATGATTCATTCACCTTCGAGGAGTTCTCCTGTGAACTCACTCATATCATATCTCCGCCAGAGTATGATAATTTCCACTTTGATCTAGACATTCCCATAATATGTCTTGATCAAGTAAGCTTAACTGAGGAGATTCATGAAACTATGAATTCTCCTATTGAGGATGAAGAGTTAGTCATGATTGTTATCATGATTTTCTTTCTTCTTCATATATTCTCGTCACTTCTCCTGTTTTTCACTCCTTCAGGAATGAAGACATTATCTTTGACCCCGGCATTTCCATGTACCATTTGTGAGCCGGGTCTGTCTGCCTCTATATCTCATCGGTGTGGAACTTTCACATACTTCAATGTTTATACAAACATCTTGAACGAAAGTCCGATGGAGATTGTCTCTTCCACTTACTTCCCCATGAACAAATTAATTCGGGTCGAGTCAAGCTAGCGACTTGGTAATCAAAAACAGTAGCTTAACATGGGTTTTCACCCGTGTGTACCACCCTAGTGTGGGGAGATGCCCACATGTTAAAAAAAAAAAAAAAAAATGGATGAATGAAAATTGTAAATATTAAAAAAAAAAAAGAGAATAATTGTTGTGTTTCCACACTTTGAATATTGAGGACAATATTCATTTCTAAGTGTGGGGGAAATTCTGGCGAATTTGATCATAAATGTACCCTTTTAGTCACTTTTTCCCCAAAATGGCCAAATTTTAAATTTTTTTTTAGTGGAAGTACTATGTACTAAACACAACAAATGGTAATCACTCCACCATGTCTAACCCACATAAGGATTGGCTAATCCAGGAGCAAACGGCTCTTGGTAAAGATATCTCAAATCCGTTTATGGCTTGCAATTTGCCTAAAATTGTATGGTGTTCAACTCACCATATCCTAAAAGTGAAGAGTTGGCTAGCCCGCAAGTTTATGGCTTGTGGTAAAGGCAGTTGAAAATCCATAATTGGTAATCAGCTCACCAAAGATAATATTGATAATTTATCTAAGAGTTGGCTAGTCCGAAGGGTACGGCTTCGGTAAAGACAAATCAAATCCGTTGAAAGCTGGTGATTTGCTCAAAATCACATGGTTATCAATGTACCATGGTTCTTACTTGAACTGAAACATTTGGCTACTCCATAAGTAATGGCTTTTGGTAAAGAGATAAAATCCATTAACTTTTCATAAATCATTGCTAGGGACTAGCAATATCTTAGTGTGGGGATTGATGAGTGTCTAAATACTCATCATTTTATATCTGTTAGAATGCCAAAAACATCCGAAAACACTCAGAAATGCTTCAAAATGATAAAAATATCACAAAAAAGTGTTTTATGTGTTTTAAATGCAAAAATGCCAAAATCCGGTGAAAAACGATTATTAGTTTGCATAATCGCGCTTTAGTCCCCCAAGTTTCAAAAAGTTGTCAAAATTAGTCCCTGGTAATTCAAAAACTTGTAAAATAACATTTAAGGTCCATGAGATTCAAAAGTTGTCAAAACAAATCCTTTAAAGTTCAAAAATCACAAAATGACAACTTTGGTCCCTCAACTTTGCAAAAGTGTCAAAAATAGTCCTTAAGGTTTTAAAATTGGAAATTGATCAAAATAAACCTTGTTCTATTTATAAATGGCAATATTGGTCCTTATGATAAACTTTTGGGAATTTACACCTTTAGTCCCTAAAAATCCAAAAATTACATATTAGGTCCTTAAAGTTTTAAAATAGTAAATTATATACTTTTGGTCCTTGTATAATTGTTTAATGGCAGGTTTGGTCCCTCATAGAAGTTTGGAAAGATGATAAATCAGATCCCTCAAGTTTGGCAGATTTACAAAAGAGGTCCTTGGGCTTATATTAATATCCAAACCAAATCCAAATCCACTAAACCTAACTGCTGGCCCAAATATATTACCCGGCCCAAATTTTAAACAGATAACCCGCGCCAGTACTGTTCATCCCCTACCTCACCCACACCTGTTTCCACACCATTGCTCCACCTGCTACCACCACCTGTCCACCACCTTTCCAGCTCATATCTACCTTTCACCTCAACCTTTCCACCTTGCAAACCAACCCCCCCACCTCATTTAATGCTACAACTTGCTTCAAAGACTTTCCCGCCAAAATTGCCAAATGGCAATTTTGATGACCTGGAATGATCCAAAGGCTGCAAACAAGTGGGATTATCTCAGATGTCGACAAGGAACAAAATGAATCAATAAATATCAAGAGAGAAGCAGTGTAGAAACTAAGTAGTGTAATTTTAATTTTTGTCATGTCGTTTTAATAAATTTAAGATTTCCAGTCTTTGTTTAAGTTTCCAAGTACTTTATTATATAATCTCAGTGTGATATTAAACTTTTTATGTGATCAATTTTAAATTCCAAGTTCTAATTTATGTTATGCAATTTACAAGTTTATGTTTATGTGGTTATAAGTTGAAAAGGGATAATAAGCTCACATAAGCTTCCAAATAAGCTTTTATAAGCTCAGCCTAGCTTATTACTTACTTAGAAACTCATTTACTCAGTTTTTACTCTTAAAGTATTCCTAGTCAACAAAAGTCAACTATTGAAGCTGATTTGGAATTGGATAGGAAATTTGTTGATGCAGAGCTGGAAATGGGTTGTTTGTGAGTTATATGGGTTGAGATCAGTCTAGGATAGGGTTACTTTGATCGTAGCTGCAAGCCATTGTGGCTATGAATTTAGTAAGTTTTTTTTACTTATTTCAATTATGTCAAACTGCATTAAATATTTTAGCTTATAGTTTAGTTGTAATATCTGCAAAAATTAGTTAATATGTTACTGTTGAATCTGGTTTCAGTGTTAGAATAATCATCTTGTTAAAACAGTTTGCATGTAAGTCCTAAACTAGTGTTTGGATTTGCTGAGTATTCTGTTTCAGAGGGTATTTATGTTGTGGTTTACTGTTGATCTAAGTCACATTAGTTCATAGTAGCTCAGTCACAGCATATAAACAAGTGCTCATTAGTTAGAAAGTCAAAATAGATTTCAATCTCATTTTGTTTATTGTCTGTTTGATTTCCATAATCCATAATCATGATATCATGTTACTAAGTTGTTAAAATCAATTAAACCAGTCTTAGTTCATCTTAACATAACATAATTAGTCCATTAGATCAGTTAAAATCTCATAAAAGTCAAATCTTTAGTGTAATTCAAAAGTCAAAATTTTCAATGCAGCTTTTAATAAAATGATTAATTTTGTATAGGATTAGATATTAGGATTTAGCTTAAATCCTTTTGGTAAATTAAAATTTAGTTTAAAGAAAATTAGAAAAATAATAGTTTGCTTTTTATCAGCTTATATAGTGCTTAATCAGTAGCTTCTTTTGATCACCCATTTCTGAGTATGCCCTGCACCACCAAAACAGTGGCATCACCACCACTTTGGTGGGTCCCACAGGCCACACCAGTGGACCCCACTGGTGGTTCTTGGTTCCTTTCCACTCACCACCCAGCTGACTATCATTTTCAGCCAAGGTTTTGAGCTTAACACCTGTGGACCCCACTCTTAGATAAGCATCAAATCTGTCCCATTTTCTGAAATAAGCTAATTTTTGATTTGCTTAATCTTTGCTTAAACTGCTTTTCAGAAGTTTAGAATGGTTGGAATAGGTTAGTATTTAGTTAATCTAGCATAACTTAGCTTCTGTGATTATTTGGTGGTCATTTGTAGCTTTTAGCTTATTTTGTAGTGCTTATTTATAAGCCAATCCATTGCAGCTTATTATTCCTCCACATAAGCATATGTTTTTATATTTTTTATAAACTTAGAATAATATTTTAGCATTTTCCTGAATTTTTCAGATTTTTCCTTCACTGTTTGCTATTTTTCTTTATTTTAATAGTTTTAATCCTTTTAAATAGCTTTTTAATGCTAATAAATCAGAAAAAGCTTAAAAAATATGTTTTCAATTTTTATAGATTAAGATAAATATAAAAGTCATAAAAAGTATTTTTCCATAATTTTCTTAGTTTAAATATTATTTTTTAGCATTTTAATTAGTTTTAAATAGTTTTAAATTAATAATAAATACATAATAAGTCTTAAAAATATATTTTCAGTTTTAAAATAAGTTTTATCATATTTTAGATTTTTCCAAGTTATAATTTCATTTTTCTAGGTTAATTTTGTATTTTCTTGTATTTTAGTGCATTTTTAATATTTAATAAATAGTTTTTAATTAATAATAATTAAATAAATAGTTGTAAAAATAATTTTCTTTTTCTAATAATTTTATTTTATTATTAGGATTATAAAAATATCATTTTCATATTTATAGGTCTTTTATTTCTTTAAAACTCACGTTTTATTTTGTACGTAGACGTAATTTTATTTTAAACGTAAGTTTTAAGTTGTAGGTTTTAAACGTTCATCGCCTTTAAAAATAGTGATAG
This sequence comes from Chrysanthemum makinoi, assembly GCA_910596185.1. Taxonomy (NCBI): domain Eukaryota; kingdom Viridiplantae; phylum Streptophyta; class Magnoliopsida; order Asterales; family Asteraceae; genus Chrysanthemum; species Chrysanthemum makinoi. Next base: position 195,935,766 of record OU343221.1, read on the forward strand.
CGTTTATTTAATAGATTTTATCTTTTATTTCTTTTAATTTGCATTTAAGTCGCTGTAATTTGTAGATCTTTCCTTTAGGTAATTATCCATTCAAAACCTTACTGATCACTATCCTTAGTGATCATTCTATCATCTGGTCAAGTGTTTATACACCAATTCATCCTCCGTGGGACTTAACGACCCAGGAATACACTATATTCCTCTGATCTTAAATTGCATTCGTGCTTGAGCAGTTTTAAGCTGATTACGGTCTGCCATTCACAAGTGGCAGGTTTGAGTGATTTAGCCTGACGGTTCTGCGCGGATCAGAAAGCCGATAGTTTACGTAGGGTTCCCTGTGAGAATGAAACAAGCTTCTGTTGAGAGAAACTTGAGTGGCTAAGAAGGTTTAGTGCATGCGCCACCGGGTCCATGACGACTTTTAATCTTCAATACCGGCCATTAAGTGACAACCAAGAGCATATGAATTGAACCCTGGTTCGCCTCTAAGTTGAATAATTTGAAGGGCTATTTCTTTTCACCATTTTCTTTACATTTCTTTTTAATTCTTCAACTCCTTCTTTCTCCAATTCTCATTTTCTCCTTTTTACAATCATACCTAAGGACTTCTAATTCTAACTATTGGTAGTGTCCTTGGGTAGATCCCTCCGGCTCTGGCGGATCATAGGACGGTTATTCCTAACCTTAATCACCTTATAACTCCATTGTCATAAAACCATTTTTTAGAAAATCTCTTGTAGTGTTTGTGACTGAAAAATATTTTGTACCACTGTGAGAGTTTTATCTTTTAGCATAAATACTCCCCCTCCACACGTGCTTAATAGTTAAGACAAATCTGCGACGGTGAGAAGAGCGCGACTTTTGAATTGATCGACTCAAGATAGACAATCCCCCGAGACACCGGTTACGTTGAATAGTTAAAGAGTTACATTGTCAGTTTTAGGTGACAACTAGCTCTAATAACTATCTTGAAGGTGTGGAAAAACCTCGAAAGGTTGTCAAACCCGTCAAAGATCATGTCTACCAGGAATTTCTAGAATGGTACATTCTACTCGGACAAGTCCTTTGCGAGACACGTTTACATCACTAGCGAACTAGCTTGAAGTTATTACCCGTCCAGGACAAGTCTTTTCGAGTTACTAACAGTTAAGATGTCGTCAATTCGTTGGTTAATTCTATAGCACAAAGATTCTTTTGCAGTTATACAACATATTTCTTATCACATAAATTTTCTCCCCCTAAAAAATGGCATATAAATGTTATTTTTGACGAAATGTTTGAGAATAAATATGACCATTTTGTGTTTTATGGGAAGATGACCACTGTGAATAATTTGTGAACAAAGTTTTAAAGTCAAATACTCCCCCTCAACGAGTGATATAAACGGTTGAGGTTTTGAAAATCATAAGGGGAAGTACTTGTTCTTTTGAGCAAAACCTTGAAAAATGAAAGGTTTGATAGGTTTTACTCAAAAGTAAGAAGCTTTCGCTCCTTTTATAAGGATTGTGGCACTGAAGCGTACCACAGGGTCCTTTCTTGACAAGTACTGGTTGTACACTGTTATGTGTACACAAGCCATTGACATAATAAATCATACATCCAAGGTTATAATGAATGAAGCAGTTCAAGGGGTACCAGGTAGTCCAGTGATGTTTCCAGGAGTGTGAACCGGGCGTTGAAAGCCGGTGATGTTAATCCTCGGTCGACCACCAACAAAGCTTTCCAATCTTCTGAACTGATCCCTTCGATACAACCGCTCATCAATCATCGTGATGATCCTCTTCACATCCCGCGATCCCGAGAATTCCATCGCTTAGGAGACCCAATCTTTTGATGTATATCCTTCAACCGATAAGCCAATCCGTTCCTAACCATCTTCAAAGTGTGATCCCCAAACTTGTGAAGATCTCTACACGCCATTAAGCAATTTCTTTGAAGTTCACTGCGTAAACGACTCGAATGGTTTGTCGATGAGTGCATATTGTGAGAGCCTTTGATGTCGGGAAGATCAAGCTGCGGTGAAGTGAAGTTTACACGGGTCTAATAAGATTCAACTGCAAGCTGGAGATCTTCTACACGTTCTTTGATGACTATGCTTCGATGAAGATGAGCAATGACTTGATGAATTCACGCTTGTACTTCATTGAAAATTGTCGATGCGACCTCAGTACTTTGGGAAGGTACATATCTTCAATGTCGTTGATGGACAAATTCTCAAAGTCAGCTTCAGAGAATGCATAATCCCTTTCGCCTTGCCTTTTGACCACAATATTCTTGAGAAAAGTGTAGTCCCATTTGGACGAAAGATCAACGTGTTTGATGGCAACGATACTCTTAGTACTGAACACTTCATGTTGAGATTTCTGAACCTGACAGCTTCTGTAGTAGATTCTTTGGCGTTCCGGCCAATGGTGAATCTCATACATTGCATCTCTGTCATACTCTTCCACTTTGTTGGATAACAAGTGGTTAGCTCTTTCCTCGATGGCTATGCAGTTAGAGTATATTGCTGCCGAGAATGGAAGTGTCAATGATGTAGCGTATTTCCTTGAACCATCGCCACCGTGTAGAAGAAATTCCAAGTCTTTGTTGAAGAAATATCGGAATGGAATTCTAGGCTCATCTGGTTGGCCAATTGTTGGTAGAGGTTTAGACCAGTCAGTGTAATATGGAGGGTTATCCCGTTTTGTGAAGTCGATGTTTGCTTCTGGGTTGAGCCAATCCATGTTGTTAGACATAGCTCGAGCAATGTTTTCAAGGTGATATTCGGCCTCAATGGCACTTTCTCGAGCTATCTTTAACAGCTTGAAAAGCTTCATTCTTGATTCGCCTTAACTCGATTGCGTCATCTTCTTTATTCGGAATTTTTCTTGCAATAACTTGGCTTGCTCCAATGTATTACCGTCTACCGATCTTGACCTTCAGGTAGGGGAGTGGAATTAACACGTGTAGAAAACCATTCAAATTCCTCTGTGTTATCTTCATCTAGCCATGATAGGACGTCAGGCTTGGGCGCCTTCTTCTTCTGTTTCTTAGGCCTAGATAAGGGTTCCGGTTTCACTTTGTGGAGAGGCGGTTGTTGTTGGGGCTCATGGAATTCCTCATCGTCACCACCCATATACTCAAAGTGATCATCGGTTTTTGAGTCTGGCGGTAGCCTAATCCCGAGGTTTATCTGCAGAAGTGCGAGGAGGGGATCTTTGTTGAGCTGGAGTCCTTTGGGGTGGAGGTCGCATTGAGTACTGAATGGAGGATGATTCACCAGACTTCTTTTTGCGTTTGGGTCCGTTATCCTTATCCTGATCTTTGTCTTCATCGCCTCTTGAACGCTTGGGCCTTACAACTTCTTCTCTCAGTATGCTGACATGAGTTGGTATTCCAAAGAATGCTTCAAATATATTAGCCGTGAGGCAAACGCGTTGAACGCTTTGACATTTGAGCTACTAGCCGGTTCACCAGTTCATCATCTGAAAAAATTGTGGATTCAACTGGATTGATGCTCAAATTCATTGGAGTTGATTTCATGGCTTGCTTGGCTAGATGTAAGAGATTAGGATAAAGTTGTCTGGTATACAACTCCTTTGTCAGTTTAGGAACGACCTCCATAAGGAACTTGTGAGAGTATCCTTTGATCATCTTGTCCATGATCCCTTGAAGATCATCTTTCATGAGCTTCTAGACATACTCCCTTTCAACTTTCATCTCGTCTTTCTCATCATGAAGATACTGTATTTGGTCAGCAAGGAAATTCAACTTTCTGTAGAGAATATCTTTCTTTCTGACTCGTTTGACAGCTTTAACGATTCGATTCTTAGATTGAGAGATCCAAGATGGAGTTGGCTTCTTCACTGATTTGGATGATGATTTGGTTGATCTTTTTGATGGTGGTGGTGAAGAATGAGAAGAAGAATCTGATGACGAAGAGACATGAGGAGACTCGGGGTCCTTAGGAGGTTCAGAGGTTTTCTCCTTTGGACGTGTTGGACTGTCTAGAAGAAGTTTATCATAATCAGTGTCATCATCCTTTCCAGACTTAGTCGTATCATCAGTCTTTGTTTCATCACCAGAAGTCTTTTCAGTCTTTTCCTTTTCTGGTTCTTCAAGGTCATACTCAAGAGTGTCATCCACACGTGTTTGTTGTTGTTCCAAAGTGGTGGCACCGGATCCCTTATCGGTCGATTAACCGCATCGGGATTTGGTGTAGGTTGAACTCCACCACTTGACCCTCTAGGGCCACCCATTTGATCTTTAGCAAATTCTTGTGCCACGTGTTGGAGTCTAAGGAATTTGAACTTTTTCCTGTAATCAGTTTCAAGTGGCTCTTCATCTGAGCTTTCTTCATAAGGCACAAGTACTGGAGTTTTCCCTTTTCCTTGGTCAGCTGGAGGACTAGGAGGTTTAGATACCGTTGTAGTGTCATCTTTAGCCGTTTCAGAGTAGAAAGTCTATTCATCTGATGCAGTATCCTCCGAGTCCTCATCAATTAGCTTTCTTTATGTTCAGATTAGGTACGAGAATAGGAACAGCTTCCTTGGCGGAACTGTCCTCTTCGTGGAGGATTCCTCCCGGGAACGTCCTTCGACTCTTAGTGCTTGCAGCACTTCCTCCACTTCCTCTTCGGTTTTCTTGGTGTACTAGAAGATTTTTCATCAAGAAATCCAACTTTGTTCTCTTCAACAACGACCAAATATCTTTTATAGGAGTAGAGCTGTTTGAGTTCATCTGAGATAAGGTGATCTGGCAACACAACACCTTGTTTCTTAGTCGCTGACTCCTTAAATCGATTGTTAGAGTGGGTTCAATCAACATGTCATGATTGTCGGGGTCATTGATTCTTTTGGGGATGTCAGGGTTGTACCCAAGTGCTCTTTGAATCAACAGTTTAGTATATCTGATGTAGGGAATCTTTGAGCCAAGCTTTTTGAGGAATGTCATCATGTCATCCCAAATCGAGCTTCAACTTCGATGTGCTTCATGTTGATTAGAGCCCAAAGATTTGCGCTCCACGAGCTTGATGCTCATAGCCGCTATCACGACCAGAAATGGATTTTGTGATGATGATATAAAGGGTTCTCCAAGGTTGAGGGATGTTCTTGAGATCCACGTGAGAATGCTTAATGATAACCCCTGAAGCTTCGTCATACCCAATATTGATCAAGAATTGCGTAACCGCTCTTCAGGTGCGCAGAGAATTCAGTTGGTATGATGTCGGGAATGAGGAGAACAACCCTTAAGTCAACAGGAGTGATGGTGAGTTGTGTTAGGAATTAGAAATTCCAGGTATTAAAGAGTCGGTCACCTCAAGTATATGTAATCGTTAGAAAGCTCGTAGACGTAGTTCATTTAAGTTAAGTAGTATTTAGTTTAGTAACACTGTGGAGGACGGACGGGTCTTTACCCACTGTATGCCTGATCCACAGCCCGCTGTGTGGCGTTTTATTATAAGACTATAAATACTCTCTACCTTCCAAGGTAGAGAGTTGGAGCTCATAATAAGAATTTTCTTTCTCTCACTAAAGTTCTCTAAACCTCTAACTTTCTCTCTCTAGAATTCCATATATACGCCTACTTTGTGTTATGGTTTGATGTGTATGTGAAAACCAATATCCTACAATTGGTATCAGAGCCAGGTTATGTAGATATGCATCAGTCATGACTTCTTCAAATTAAGTGTAGATGCTGTGAGCATGCGGCTTTGGATTGACTCCTCAATTACGATCACCGAACCGTCCAAATGTACCGCAAAACAACGCTTAGCAATAAAACATACGAAAGTGTCTTTGATCACTTTCGTTGAATTGAGGTACACGACCCACGGTTCCCCTCGTTGATCAGATACAAGTACTACTGTGATCGTAGGATTCAAGAATCTCCTTGACAGGGTTTCGCAAAATGTTCTAGTGTTCTCAAACCGGAACGCCTCAAAGAAGACAACACGAGGTGAGTGAACCAATGAATTGAGATTCATCGATTGATGAAAATGATTTGAAAACAATCGCGTATTGCTTAGAAGAAAGAGTTTTGCAATACAATGAAGGTTTTATGAGAAAGATCAATTTTCAAACAAAAATACTTTTTGTATTTGAAAAGAGTACACATCGACGTGCTTAGAGAAAAGAAGATATTTTCACATCGAACGGTTTTTCCAAAAGTATTTTTTCAATCAGAGATACTTTTGAATTTGAAAACATAAGTACACATTCGACGTGCTAGAGAAAAGAAACGATTTGCACATCGAACGGTTTTTCCAAAAGCATCTGTCAATCCATTTCTGACCAAGGTTGATTCACGAGTGAATCGCCCCATCGTTTCTATCCACTTGTCACATGGTTGATCTATAGAATAGATCTCACATGCCACCTACCAGGAGCTTGTTTGATGTTGTATCCAGAAGGCTTTCCATCTTCATTGTGAATATGTATGCATATCACTCGATGTTCGCAATACCACAAGGATAACGCGTAGGACTCTAAATATATACTTACTTTCCACATTGTGTGAAACAACAAGTCTTCATTAATTTTGTGTCCTAATGAGATATTGTGGATGATCTCTTGGCTCTAGACTCAATACTGCACATTTGGTTCCTATGCCGGAGACTAGGGAGAGGGTCTCCTTCTTCAATATTAACAATCTCTAAGAGAAAGTCGATAGATAATGTCGGTTCCCCGTGAGAATGAAACAAGTCCTTTTAAGAAGAACTTGAGTGGCTTGGGAAGTTTAGTGCAGTGCGTCACTGGGTCCATGACGTCTTGTCTTCAATACGGCGTACCTTGGTAACCACCAAGAGCATATGTATTGAACCGGTTTCGCCTAAGGTTGAATTATTGGAGGGCTATTTCTTTTCACCCTTTTTCATATTCATTTCTTTTCATTCTTCAACCCCTTCAGTGCTTACCGAGACTTCATAACTAGAACCTTGTTGGGTTTATTCCAGTTAGCTCTGTCTCACCGCACTCTTCCCATATCCCACTTTTCTCCTTTTTTCATCATACCTAAGGACTTTACACTAACTAGTGAATTGTCCCTGGGTAGATCCCTCCGGCTCAAGGGATCTTGGGAACAAATACCTAACCTAACCATCCTTATAACACCATGCGTAAAGTAAATTGGTCGGTCTTTTGGTATTGTTCTTTCCTTCATGAAACCAATTGAATAATCATTTGGAAAAACAATCAAGGTACTTGTGATACGAGATCAAAGCGTTTTGTACCTTAATAGTTTTGATCATTTAGAAAACCTCCCCTCAACATGTGCATATGATTTAGAAATTGTTTAGCACATGGAGGCAAGAGGACTTTAAAATATTTTCTTTGATCACAATTTTCATACGAAAAAGCCATTTTATTTTCATGGTAAAATTCTCCCTCAATATGCATAGGATATTTGAAATCATTTTATCACATAGAGGCAAGAGTTCTTTTGAAGTACATCCACGATCACAAAAGCCATTAAGAAACCATTTGAAAACTCAATCAAGGTACTTTATAAATCTCTTTAAAAAGCTTTTGTACCTCGATAGTTATGCTCCCCCTCAATATGTGCTTCTAGATTCGAAGCCGTTTAGCACATATGAGAGAGCAGCCTGCACAATTAAATCAAAACGATCACCTTTCATCAAATTTCATAATTAAATCACAAATTCTCCCCCGATCAAAAATATCAAACCCTTTGAGATTTTGGATCCCAAGTGATTTAATACGGTTTAGAAAACATGGGAGAATATGTGGCCTCGTTTAAATACTCATCATGTTTTTGGATAAATCCTCCTCCTCAACATGTGCATTGTGTATGAAATCGCTTGGCACATGGAGGCAGGAGTGCCTTTAAAGGACTAAAACCAATTCCATTTAAACAGATAAGAGATTTAACTCACGATCTCTACCCCGATCAAAATTTCAAACCTTTTGAGATTTGTGATCCCAATTGATTTAAATCATTTAAAAGATTTTGGGGAAAGACGTGGCTTGAGTTAACTTTGAAAAATGACAGATAAGGACCATTTTAAGACATTAAAGATTGTTAGTGTCAGGTATGATTGTTTTAAGAGATCTTTTAGGTAAAATAAAACAATTTCACAATCAAACAAGAACAGAAAAAATTTCATTTTGAAAGACCTTGATTCAAAAGAAAAATTATACCATGACATAACATTAAATCTTTAGATCACCACATACTTTCGTACAAACGAACTCTTTTGAAGATATATTGTTTGAAAATACTTTAAAATAAATCACTCTCCCCCTCAATCGATGACCGAAGTCGATAATTGAGTGACTTAAATTTTGATAAAATGAAGTCCGGTGATTTTCAAAATTTGGTCCAATATATTTTCAAAACAATATTTTTCCATTTTCAAAAACAATATTTTTCAAAGTTTTAGAAAAATGGTATCATCACGATTATCCTGCACAAAGATATGTTAGGTGGTTTAGAAGCTTCTGTTGTTGCTGTAGGGTTTGGAAGAAAAACCGTCTGCAGATGCAGTGAGACTTCTTCTTACGTTGCATTTTAATGCCAACTTAGGTCAAATTAAGCTCTATTTCTTCAATCAATTAGAAGAAAACCATCTGCTGATGCAGTGAGACCTCTTACGTTGCATTTATGCCAACTCTCCATTGAAGTCAAATTAAGCTCCGTTTCTTCATTTGTCGACTCAAGAATCGTTACCCTTTCCTTTCGGCATCCAATCATATTCATCTGTGGGATCCGGATCGGGAACATTCTTTTATACCAATATACTTGCATACGTTAGTGAACACACATACAGATATATGGTGGTCGACATCACCCAAACAACAATCGACTAATAAAAGTCAATGCAACATAACAATCAGATCATATAAATGTATGGGAATAATGTGTTCATCAAACTCTAATCATATAATCCTAGCAATCATATCCTAGGCACCTAGTCCTTCAACATAGGTTAACATCATTTTTAATTAAGCATATTAGGATAATTAAGAAAGCCCGTTAGATGATGTAGATTAGAAAAACATTATCCCTCTCAATCAATGACTTCAATTTCTGAAAATTTTAAAAGCGCTGAAGTCATTGATTGAGTTTTCAATTATAACGAAAACTCTGAAACTGATTGAATTTCAAGCAACTCATTTACCACCATTTTTGAAAACAACAAATATTTTTCTGAAGAATTTTAGACGGAAAAACATTTGTGTAGGAACAGCAGTCCTTCGACATACTTTCCTTGTTTTGTTTTTAGGATAAGTGCACGAAATATTTTGAAAATAGGTTTAGCGCAGCACTTTCCTTTCTTTTGAAGCGGGTTGCTATCGAAACAATAGCAAGCCATGGTTTAAGCACGGGTTATAGTCAAGTAATCGCAAGCCATCATTTGAAACCCGTTATCAACTGTAAGCCATTTGATTTGACATGTTTAGAAAAGAATATTTACACCTCCTGCTCGAACTTCATCTAAAGTCCCGTGCCATTATTGAATGACATTTCTAAGACCGTAGATGTTATCGATACCAGAAGACATGTCTTGAGAAAACAATATTTTTGGTATTTTTCAATTTTCTGATTTTTATGGGCTTTTGTAGATTTTATATTTTTCTATTTTCTTTTTGTTGGTTTTATATTTTTGTATTTTGAAAGTTTTATAATTTTCTATTTGATTTTCGAATAAATATTTACAAGAGATAGATGAAGGAAACCTTTTACTCCTCGTCTTCCTCCTGAAGACGTTTGAGTGTTTCTGGTTGAAGGCTTTTCAAGCCTAGTCGTGGAAGTATGAACTCAAAAAGTTCTCTTGGAAGAGCTTTGGTGAAGATGTCCGCTAACTGGTATTCAGACCTTACAAAATAGAGTTCCACCACACCTTTTTCCACTTGTTCCTGATGAAATGATGTCGAATGTTGATATGCTTTGGTCTTGAGTGTTGAACGTTGTTGCATGAGAGAGCAATAGCACTTTTATTATCACAAGATGAGGGATTTTGTTGAATTCAAAGCCATAGTAGATAATTGAGATCTCATCCATAAGATTTGAGCACAACAAGATGACATGGCTATGTATTCAGCCTTTGTAGAGGAAATAGAAGTACTCATTTGCTTCTTTGAAGACCAGCTCACAAGCTTATCACCCAAAACTGAGCACCTCCGTAAGTACTTCGACGAGTATCTTGACACCCTGCATGATCGGCATCGCATAGGCGTTAGAGACATACCGTGTCCTTCGGTACCAAAGACCCATATTGATGGTTCCTTGAAGATACCGAAGACCCGCTTAACCGCTTCAAGGTGCTTTTAGTAGGCTTAGCCGGTATCTAGCACACATACAAACAAATAACAAGATGTTTGGTCTACTAGCAAAGGAGGTACATCGTGGATCCAATCATACTAAGATATTTCGTTTGGTCAATCATGATCCCTGAGTGGTCCTCATCTAGTTTGGTTCGATCAATCATGGGAGTGTCAACAGGGTCACTTGACTCAAATCCAAATTTCTTTAAGATCTCAGTAGCATATTTAGATTGATTTATGAAAATGCCTCCGGAACTTTGTGAAATTTGTAGTCCCAAGAAAAATGACATTTGTCCCATCATTGAAATTTGAAATTTTGAACTCATTTCATTTGAAAAACGGTCACACTCATTGGGGTCACGAGGCAAAATGATATCATCAACATAAATTTGAACATGAATTAAATGTTTGCCCGACTTTCGGTGAACAATGTTGGATCAACTGCTCCTTTCTTTAATCCATAGATAGAAAAACTTTGATAGCGTATCATACCATGCCCTTGGAGCTTGCTTTAAACCATACGAAGCCTTCTTCAAACGATAAACATGGGTAGGATGTTCGGATTCACAAAGCCTTAGGTTGGCTGACATAGACGACTTCTTTAAGATCTCCGCTCGGAATGCCGCCTTCACGTCCATTTGATAGACTACCATGTTCTTACTTGCAGCATTAGCCAAAAGATTCTAATTGCCTCGATTCGAGCAACATGAGCAAAAGATTCTTCAAAGTCTATACCCTCCTCTTGACGGTATCCTTTAGCAACTAATCGAGCCTTGTTCTTCAACACATCACCATGCTCATCAAGTTTCACTTTGAAGATCCATTTTAGAGCAATAATCATAGCACAATGGAGCAGTACTAACTCCCATACATAAGGTCGATCAAACTCATGAATTTCTTCTTGCATGGCATTGAACCAGCTATCTTCATTCATGGCGGTTTTGACATCTTTTGGTTCGATCTTAGAGAGTACGGAGTTGAAGAAGCACCACAAGGCATCGGTTGCAAGTTGTTTCCGTGTTGATACTGGACGAGAAGGATTTCCAATGATGTTGTCTAATGGATGATCGTGAGTCCATTTTCAGAGGTGTTCATGTGGTAGTTGTTGAGGGACTGAAGTAGCAGTCAATGTCTCAAGAAGATGGTTCTGATGAAGATTCAGGAGCAAATATGTTTTCAAACGAGCATCTTCGGAGTAGCAAAAGGATTAACTTCATCATTGATGCGAAACAGCTTCTATGATGTACATTTGAAGAATGATGATTTGTTGATGAGATCCGAAGGATCAGAGAGGGCTTCTTGACTTAATGATATTGAGACTGAGGGATTGACTTCATTCACAGGAATATGAACAGCCTTTGTTGTAGGAATCGACACCTTAGTTAGTACTTGGAGCATAAAGTTCATCAGACATAGGATCAAACAATTTCTTTAAATCATCTTCAGATGGAGGTACATATGTTTTTCTTTAATTTGTCATGTTTTTCTCAGTTCGATTATATCTACGGTCTTTGTGCTGTCATTCAAAGAATGACACGGGACTTTAGATGTTGTTCGAATTCTTAAAAAAAAAAAAAAAAAAAAATAATAATAATTTGGGAGAAAGAGAAACACTGGTTTATTGTCTTTTCAGGTAGTAACCCGCTTTTCAAAGAAAGAATAAAGCCATAATTTATCATGTTTTTCAAAATTCCATGCTCTGATTCTTTAAACATTTATCTGCTGAAAACTAACTATTTTTTGAAAAATAACTCGGAATCTATTTTTGATAATCATCTGGACTTATTTGTCAAAATATCTATCTCTCAAACAACAACCTATGTCATTGTTTGAGGGGAGAATGATTTCAATTAAATTAAAAAGTTATTTGTCATCAATTGTTTTCAAAAAGATATTCATGCATGTTTTATCAATGGAGTTTAAAGTCTTAAAATCGATCCTTATCGCTAAAACGCTTCATAATCAAGTCACAATTCTCCTTAAAAGCTTTCAAAATCAATGTAAATCTATAAGAGATCAAAAATCTCAAATGATTTGATAATTGTGATCGGGGGAGAATGTGTGATTTAAATTGGATTTAAACCGATAATTCGGTAAATGGTTTTATAAGGTTGTACAAGCTCTCCTTCCCACATGTGCCAAACGATTTCAAATTTTCCATGCACATGTTGAGGGGAGCATCTATCTTAAACCACAATGATTTGAAACGTGATCATTTATCCATCAGCAGTGTTCCTCTAGTATGTGCAAAAATCTTTTCAAACCTCGAGGCACATATTGAGGGGGAGCATAACTTTGAAAACCTCATCCTTCCCCAAAAATGCTTAATCTTCTTGATTTGATTAGGGAAGTGATGTTGATATCTTTTAGAAAATGGAATTCAAAGAAGTTAATTCTTTCTCTTGCCTCCGCACATGTTGAGGGGGAGCTCTTATTCTAAAAATATCAAAAACAATTCAGGTACAAAATGCTTTGATAATATATCACAAGTATCTGGATTGATTTTCAAATAGTGTTCAATTGGTTCCAAATGGCAGATGAACAATACCAAATAGACCGACCAACTTTACTTTATGTACGATGATAAGGTTAGGTATTTGTTCCCATGATCCGCCAGAACCGGAGGGATCTACCTGTGGACTATCCACTAGTTAGTGTAGAGTTCTTAGGTATGATGATAAAAGGAGAAAATGAGATATGGGAAGAGTGCGGACTGAGACAGAGTAACTACTAGACTAAACCCAACAAGGTTCTTGCTATGAAGTTTCGGTAAGCACTGAAGGGGTTGAAGAATGAAAAAGAATTGAATGAGAAAAGGGTGAAAAGAAATAGCCCTCCATTTTTTCAACCATAGGGCAGAAACCGGGTACAATTCATATGCTACTGATGGTAACATCGGTATTGAAGACAAGACGCCATGGACCCAAGTGGACGCCTCAGCACTACAACTTCCCAAAACACTCAAGTTCCTCTTAAAAGGACTTGTTTCATTCTCACGGGAACCGACATAATCTATCGACTTTCTCTTAAAGATTGTTGATATTGAAGAAGGAGACCTCTCCCTAGTCTCCAAAGACAGAACCAAATATGCACATATAGAGTCTAGAGCCACGAGATCATCTATAAATCTCATTAGGACACTCTCATTGAAGACTCTCTGTTTCACACAATGTGGAAAGAGAGATTTTATCTTGAGTCCTACACATTATCCTTGTGGTATTGCTGAACATCCGAGTGATATGCATACATACTCACAATGAAGATGGAAAGCCTTCTGGAGCCAACATCAAACAAGCTCCTGGGGGGTGGCATGTGAGATCTATCAAATAGATCAATCATGTAACAACTGAACAGAAATAATGGGGCGATTCAATCTTTTGAATCACTCCTGGTTCAGCTTATGGATTGACGGATACCTTTGAAAACCGGTCTTTGTGCTTAAAAGCTCTTTTCGTTAGCAAATCGACCGTGTACGGATATTTCAAATCAAAAGGTGTTTTGTGATTGATAATTGATGTTCATTAGAACCTTCGTTGTATTGCAAAAACAATTTCTATTGAGCAATACACGATTGTTTTTCAAATATCTTTTCATCAATCAGTGAATTTTTATTCGCTGGTTCACTCACTCTGTGTTGTCTTCTTTGAGACGCTCGGTTTGAGAACAGCCTAGAGCAAAACCCTCCAAGGAAATTCTTCGAATTATACCGATCACAAAAGATTTGTATCGATCAACGGGAACCGTGGGCCGTGTACCTCAATTCAACGAAAGTGATCAAAGACACTTTCATGCGATTTATTGCTAACTGTTGTATGCAGTACGCCCCACGCTTGGTACCGATCGTAATGAAGCGGTCAATCCATAGCCGCATGCTCATTTATCACTTTCATCTCAAAAGAAATCATGATTAGTGCATCAATGACTCTGATATTTTCACTCCATGCTTCGCTACGCGCCGCCAATATCATGAATCAATGAAAGCTTCCGCCACTCGATGAGAAGATATCATGATCCGTAATGTGAGCATGTCGGTCCAATGTCACAACATCACATAATACCAACACCACAATGGATGTCTCGAGATTTTTGTTAGTCGATGATCTCAAAAGTCGGCTTAAAATTATTATCACGTGGATCAAGAAAGACCTCCACTAGGATTAACCAAACATGCAACGAGTGGAATCAATGACTACGCCGGAGCAAAGTACTACATCAAGAATGCAAGAACAATTGTTAATGTAATATCTTTTTGTATTCAATGTAATTTTAGTATATGTTTGAGGTGACCTCCCTTAGGGGAGATTGTTAGGAATTAGAAATTCCAGGTATTAAAGAGTTGGTCACCTCAAGTATATGTAATCGTTAGAAAGCTCGTAGACGTAGTTCATTTAAGTTAAGTAGTATTTAGTTTAGTAACACCGTGGAGGACGGACGGGTCTTTACCCATCAGATGCTCTGATCCACGCCCGTGTGGCGTTTTATTTGTAAGACTATAAATACTCTCTACCTTCCAAGGTAGAGAGTTGGAGCTCATAATAAGAAATTTCTTTCTCTCACTAAAGTTCCCTAAACCTCTAACTTTCTCTCTCTAGAATTCCATATATACGCCTACTTTGTGTTATGGTTTGATGTGTATGTGAAAACCAATATCCTACAAGTTGCTTGTGATTGAGCGTCATTGTCACAGCATTTTGACCTTTGACCATCTGCATTGTATTCCAGAATTGCTGTATGTAGATCTCGAACAAGGCGAGTGTGAGAGCATGTTACCGGTAGGGATGATTCTTTAGAACATCCACAAAGAATGAGACATGAAGATTCGAAGCGGTGAGAGTTTCAAAGTCAACTCGAGATTGTTCTTTCCAATCTTCCTCGATAGCCATTAGGGAAGATATCGCAACTGTATAACCTCGGTGCATCCACATTCATTTGAGCAGACCATGTCGGATTCAAATAACATTAGCCAAAAGAACCAACATATCGAAAGACATAATGTTAGTCAACGAAGGTTTTATTGTCTAATTATTGAATGTGCAATGTCAATGATAGTTACGAGTCTAAAGTCACTTGTTTGTTCAATAGTCCAATGACGCCGCGATAAGTTTCGTGAGTTAGTTAACTTTAAGTTTTAAAGTTTATGTTATCACTTATTTAACACAACATTTTGAACGTTTAAGCTTATTAGTGACATTATTGGTTTCGTGATGTTATGATTTATTTATTTACAAGTTTGCACGCGTAACAATTCATAATGAAGGTATATTCAAGGCTTATGCGTAGAAATGGTAGCTTATGCGTAAACAGAGAAGTATATGCCGTAGACGCAAGCTTATGCGTAGGATCCTTACGCGTAAGAAATGTTACGCGTAGGAAAAGGGGACCTTATGCGAAAGCTTACGCCGATATAAAACCTTACGCCGTAAGGCTTACTCGTAGGAGTAGACCTTGCGTAGAGGTCATTGCTTACGCATATCCTTCACAGATACGCGTAGTCCCTTTGTAGAACTTTACGCTAGCTACGCGTAAGATTTCTCTACGCATAACTTTCACGACGGTGATCCTTATGCGTAGAGTTTCAATAACCTTGATTCTGAGTTATACGAGTAGCAAGCCTGTAATAAAATCATCATAACATCAATTTTGACCCATACATTCATTCTAAAACAGAACATTGCATGAAACTACATCAAACAGTTACGCGTAACAAATCTTACGCGTAAGACTAAAAAAAACCCTAATAGTTCAAGAATTACGCATATTATTTCTAGCCATAGGATTAGCACCAAGGTTTTTCTGGGAGTTCTAAGAAGCATATAGAGTATGTTTATCCAAGTTTTAACATCAAAAATGTCAAGAATCAAAAGTACCCAAACCATATGAACATAAACCCTAATTTTCAAATTATGAATCATTAGTGTTTCTGGGTAGTTTCTGGGCTTAGATATGATTAATCAATCTTGAAAACAGCCTTATACAACTATCTTTATCACCAAAAATGTTCTCATTTGAAAACACCCAAATCAACGCATAAACCCTAGTTTTTCAAAATCCATCAATTCGTGTATCTGGGTAAGTTTTGAGGATAAAATTACTATCATTGATGTTATAGACACGTTTTGACACAATATTTTTAACCAAAAACCCACAACACATGATCATGTGTTCTAACCCTTACGCGTAAAACACAAAATTCATAGAATCTTAAGTTTTAACCGTTGGATTCGTAAGAAATTCAAAACCATTGTTTAAAAACTTGCTAAGAACACAAAACCACTTACAAATTGAAGATCAGATAACCGGATTTGTAGAATGATTTTTGTGCGTAGGATATAGTTGGTTAGTGTAATAAATGTGAAGAGAAAGGTTAGGTGGAAGGTTATATTAAAATAACTTTAAGCATTTGGCAGTTTTAGTCCCTCCACCCTTTCCATTTTCATCCAAAGCCATTTAACTTCCATTTTGGTTACCAAATGAAAGATATTAAGAAAGAAACTTGACGACACTTCCCCTCGACTTAAGAAATAATGAAAGTTTATAAATTTTAGTCCGAGGAGTGTCAGTGAACCAGAAATGTGACCATCATTATTAAAAGAAACAACCGGGATGGGATAACATGCAAGTACACAGTTATTTTTGAAACAGTTAAATATTCATTTTCTCCCCCTCAACACTTGATTGGAAAAATACTGAATTTTGAAAGATTTGAGTGTTGACGGAAGGGATGGACTTGAAATGTTAAAAGAAATATAGATATAAGAATATTTTTGTTGTTTTATCTGATTTTATATTTTTGTATTTTGTTTTGAAAAATATTTACAAAAGAGGTTTTGGTGTTTGACTGGTTTTAAGAATGTTTTAAGAGTTAATCAAGTTCCTCTGGGTCAAACACCCATACCAATTCGGTGGACCAACTCATTAAACCTAGCAGAGATAAGGCTTTGGTGAGAAGATTCGCCAATTGGTATTCTCGTACTCCAAGTATAATTCAACAAGCACTTCCGTGGTCCTTGATGAACTGATATCAAGATCGATGTGCTTTGATTTCAATCTGCCGAACCGAAGTTGCATGAGATCGCTAATAGCACTCCGATTTTCGCAGACATCGGATTCATCAAATACGTAACCATAGTCTTTGAGTTGTGTTCTAATCCAAATGACTTGAGCACAACACGCCGACATGGCTACATATTCTCGCCGGTTGAGGACATGATGTACAATCCTCGCTTCTTCGATTGCCAAGATACCAATTTGTCACCAAGAAATTGTAGTGCCTCAAGTACTTTTCCGAGTGTCTAAGCATCCCTGCGGGTCGGCCCGAAAAGCGATTAGTTCAAAACCGAATCCTTCCGGATACCGCATCCCTAAATTAATGGTTCCCTTTATGTATCGGAGGATTCTTTTAGCGCCCGAGAAAGGTGGGTTTCAGTTGGTCGCGACCGATAACGGAGCAAAGATAAACGAAAGACAATATCAGGTCTGGCGTTAGATACATGAGAGACACAATGATACTTCGGTATTTGGTAGGGTCAACCAATTTCCCATGCAAATCGGGCCCGCTTCTTGGTATGTGCCATTGGTGTGGCATAAGTATCACAAGTATTCATTCAATTTGTTCTAATTTCAAGGGCATATTTGGGTGACTCAAGAAAATACTACGTGGTGATTGATGAACTTGTAGTCCTAGAAAGAACGTAAGTTCACCCATCATGGACATTTCAAAATGTTTCTTCATTAGTTTTGCAAAAGTGATTGAGTACTTTTTATGAGTTGACCCAAAAATGATGTCATCCACATAAATTTGAACAATTAAAATATGTTCCCCGTGATATTGTATGAAAAGAGTTGGGTCGACCGAACATTTGGTAAAATTGTTGGCAATGAGGAAAGATGATAGCTTATCATAACATGCCCGAGGAGCTTGTTTGAGACCATACGAGCTTTGTTCTTTGTAAACATGGTTCGAAGCGGGATCAACGAATCCTTCGGTGACATAAACTTTCTTTCGGTTGACCATTCGTAAAAGCAATTTTGACATCCATCCGAAAGACCGTTATGTTCATATGAGCTACTTAATGCCGAAATATCCGAACAACCTCAAGACGAGCAACCGAGCAAATGACTTCTTCAAAGTCAATACCTCTTCCTCGTTTATAACCCTTAGCCACTAGACGTGACTTGTTTCATGACATTCCCTTCAAAGATCCAATTTGTTCTTCCAAATCCATTTTAGACCAATGACGTAGACCCTTGATGGTCTTTCAACCAGCCTCCATACTCCAAGACGCTTGAATTGGTTGAGTTCTTCTTCTGCATGGATTCAATCCAGCTTATCTTTTGTCATTGCATCCTTAATGTTTTATGTTCGGGCCATGAGTGCATAAATGCAATGTTCACCGTCTGTGTGAAGACGTTGTCTCGTAACGACCGGTTGATTCGGGTTGCCAATAATATTTTCCTGAGGATGGTCTTTTGTCCATCTATGTGTAGAGGGTTGATGTTGGTATACATTATGCGCATTCGAGGATTCAAATGGCTTGTAGATGATTCCGACATCAGTGCAGATTTTCATTAGCAAACGGGTTGAAGAACGATTTGGATCAAAATCTGCAGGGGGTACTTCATTAAGAACATCATCACCGGATCATCATTGTTGGAAGCGGTTTGTTCAACTGTTGTAGTAGAGTCAACTGGTGGTGCATCTTCAACAGAGTTGTTGTAGCAGTGTATCGTATTAGAGTATTATCGTTGAGCAATGGAACAGCGTGGATACACTCGAGCACGCTCATCAATATCGCCATTGAACAGAGGAGCAAATAGTCTTTCCATTTGTTGACGAGTAGCGAGGGCTTTGTATCACCGATGATGGGGTTTGGGGAAGTTTAAGCGGTTGTGACCGGTTCCAAGCTTATACTCGTAAGCCATCTCAAGAAGTTCATCAAAATTAGCATGAATCGTTTCCATAACTTGCTTTGTACGACGATTCCATATCCGGAAACCTTTTGAATTCTCACAATATCCAATAAAGACTCCAATGTCAGCTTTGGCTTTGAGCTTTCCAAAGTCATCACGATCATTATTCGAATAGCAAAGAGATCCAAAGACATGAAAGTGTTTGAGATTCGGTTTACTTGTGAGAAGCTCAAATGGTGTTTTGTTGTGGCGGTTTGTAATCATTGAACGGTTTTGAGTGTAGCATGCAGCTTGAGACACCCATAAGTAACTGAAGTTTAGCATTGATTAACATCGTTCGGCAAATTTTCCACTAACGCATTTGCTTCTTCTTCAACAACTCCGCTTTTGTTCGTGTGGCGGCAATAGATGTTTGATACTCAATTCCCACTTTCTCATAGTATTCTCGAAGAGTTTGATTCACAAATTTAGTTCCTTTGTCCGCTCAATTTGTCTAACGGTGGTCCGAGTCAATTTGAATTTTCGTGTGAAAGGTGATGATCATCTGTGGAGCTTGATCTTTACTTCAAAGAAAATAAACCCAAGTCCATCTTGAGTAGTCATCAACAATTACCAAGATGTAGCGCTTTGCCATTTATAGTCTGCACGCCAAGATCGGGCCACACAAATCCATGTGAAGAAGATGAAGCACATGCCGAGAGCTATGTTCCACCTTTGAAGGAAAATGAGCACGAGTGCTTTTCCCTTGTTCACAAGCCGAGCATAGGTGATCTTTAGAATATCCAATCGTGGGAGACCTTCGACAAGTTTGTGTCGAGCAAGGTTGGTTATGGTTTGAAAGTTTAGATGTGAAAGACGACGGTGCCATAGCCAAGATTTTGTAGATGTAGCCTTTGAGAGTAAACAAATGGGAGATGAAGTGTTCTTGCATGGAGATAGTGTAGAGACCGGATGAAGCGTTATGGCCGACATAAGATCATTTCCTTGAAGATCACGAATGAAACAAGTTTTCTCCCCGAAAGCTACTTCCAAGTCTCCATCACAAAATTGACCAACCGAGAATAGATTGTGACCGAGGCCTTCCACATAATAAACCCCGCTAATTTCGATGTTGCCATTAATGTAATCTCCGTAGCCCATGATAGTCGCTAAGTGATCATTCCTAACCGACAAGTGCCAATGAACTTTGAAATAAAGTTTGATAACAGCTTAAGGTTGCGTCATATGTCGGGAACATCCGCT
Source organism: Chrysanthemum makinoi (assembly GCA_910596185.1). Lineage (NCBI taxonomy): Eukaryota > Viridiplantae > Streptophyta > Magnoliopsida > Asterales > Asteraceae > Chrysanthemum > Chrysanthemum makinoi. Next base: position 195,956,186 of record OU343221.1, read on the forward strand.
ATCAACAATAGAGGATGATCAGATCATCCATTAGACACGCATCTACGTATGGAATAGAAGTAGATGTGGAACCCGAAGTGTTAGAGGGTTCCTCACCAGTTATAGTTGAAATACACACATCAATGATTTTAGGCATCCATTTAAATCCTAGTGTATTATGTAACCATTTATGCCATCTCCAACTAGTCTTAGCTTTAGTCTTAGTGAATGTGCTAGGTGGTACAACAATCCTAGGAGGTGAAACTGGAGCTACCGGGATAGCAATTCGTTTACTAGAATCTAAAGAGGGCAGTTTACCAAGCACATACTTAGAAAGATTAGTGGGCCTAGAGGTATTCCGAATCTTAGGATTCCGTAAACGAGAGATGATAGCTTTAGCAACACATTTGTCATGACAATCAGAATTCATACTTTTACGACAAATAACACAAAGTGCATCGATCAATATCAAAAGTACTTAAAGGTTTAGCATTTGTTACATCACTATTTCTATTACATTTGCCAGACACAATATTTATAGTGGAAGCAACATGAGTCTTATTCATAGTCCTAGGGTGTTCTTCTACTTCAAAATTCTTTATTGTTCTTTTCTTAGGTCGCAACTTCCTATTCTTCCTTGTATTGCTCCTAGGTTGTGAAGTGCGGACGCTTGGAAAAAGGCAACTATTCCCGCTTTCAGAGAAGGAAGCACGCTAGCAACTTGTGATTTGGCAAGGATTCTAGGTTCACGATTACTAAGTGTTACCGGTGCTATTCTCTTAATCACAGAGGCGAAGTTGTTCATACTTTCCTAACGTTTCCCTTAGCTTAGTGATAGTGTGCACCAAATCTTGATTTTCGAATCGAAGATTTCCAAAGAAAATTCATGACTTTTAGTATGTGCAAGATAATGATCAAGTTCGTTTGATGCTTCATCACGAGTCTGCTTGAGTAAATCAAATATGACACCATATTCCTTTTTAAATTTTGCAAGTTCTTGTTCATATTTTGAGATTTGACACTTAAAAGACACGCTTTGATCATCCAGTTGCTCAATTTTAGGATCAGAATGTTTTGTACTCAACTGGGCGATTTTGTGTTGAAAAGCAAGTTGTTGACCGTGAATATTTTTTTGACACCAATTAAGCCGACGGATTGCATTTGAAAGCTCATTTGACAATCGTTTATTTTCAACTGTTAAAGACTCGATTTGATGCACCATATTAGTATTCACAACATTATCAATGTAATCAACAAATCGAAGGATATTATCGATGCATATGGCAAAGAAAGTAATAACACATCATTATGGATATCACGCATAACATCTTCCAAGAGTCGATCAACATCTTTTCTCAACAGCTTTCTTTTACGCTTTGTATTAGAAATAGATGTTTCGCTTTTCTCAAAACTGCTTTTCATGAGACCAAGTTCTTTGTGAAAATCCTTTTCCCAATATAGTGCACAATTTTTCAAATTTTTGACATGGGGTAAAATTCTTTCTCAAGAATATCTCTATGTTCTCGCCATTGGCGAGGTAAAATGTGAACTTTATTTTAGAATGAAATTCAATCTCACGTTCCAAAATTTTGAGGTCAGATAAGAAAGTGTCAAAGTATTTGATAACGCGACAACTTTCGGCATTAGTTTTCACTTCACTAAGTGAGGGTAAAGGACCATTAATTTGTGCACCTTTTGGTTGAGGACTGACTTCGAAACCGGTGTGATAACCAAAGGTTTGTTAGAAGTATCTTGTTGTGTGACAAAAGTTACGGCTTTTGAATAGTTAAATGGTTTATTATAAACGACATTTTCCATTTTGACCGACTCTGTCATCGCGATCTAATTCCTCCATCCGATTATATTCAACAAAGTCATAATGGAATCATCAATTCTATGTTCCGACCGTAAACTTCGGATTTGGTTTGAATGCTCTGTGTGAAAACTTAGGTTTGTAATCGGCAAGATTCGGTCCATATCCATTTGGATTTGGTTTGAAAGAAAACTTCTGAATCATTGTGATTGATTCACCATGTTTATAAACAACATTTTTAAACTCTTTGATTTTGTTTTGTAAGTCGACAATTTCCTCAAGATAGTCATCTATACGCTTTGCTTGAATGCTTTTTGTACTCAGAGAACTGTTTTGACAAGTTAACAACTCTTTGGCTTTTGAGTTTCCAAAGTAAGAGCGTTAAGTTGTTGTGTATGTTCATGTTTCATTTGTTCTATTTGAGACAACAAAGCATTCTTCAAGCGGCTAGATCACAAATCTGTCGTTCCAAATATTTTTCATTTTGGTGTGATTTGGCAAAAGCGGCTTCAAAACCTTTTCACGCTTTTCGAGTTTTGAAAAATTGAGTTGTCGAATTAAACATTCATTATCCCTGGTTAACAGTACATTTTTCTCTTTTAATTTCGTGCAAATTTCCAAACGAGAATGTTGGTCTTTAATTAAGGTCAAGAGCTCAGTCTCCGTCGTACAAAAGCTCATTTTGTTCAACGAGATTCTCAACATGATCATTCTTTAGATCCTCAAATATAATGACGGAGTCAACTTGATTATCAATATTAACCATACGATCATCTTGATCATCAAATATAACTATGGGATCTATTTGATAATCATCGGAATGAGATGTGGAAGACTCATGTTGAACACTCGATCCTTGTCGATAGAGAAAGTGGCTAAGATATCAGCTCATTGATGATAATCGTTTTTCAGTACCTGAGACAAGCCGTTGTCATACATCGGGCCTGTCGGTCACTATGTGTAGAGCTTGCATTTGTGCCATCAACATCAACTGCGATAGCCTGCAAGTCTTCCATATCATCATCGAATCTTCATCCGCCATAAAGCTCTGTCCCTTGTTGGTAAGAGTTCCACCAGCTTCATCCTTAAGAGCCAAGAGCAAAGCCTCTTTGAGATAAGCACTGCCTCTCGTCCTCGGTTTAGGACATGCATTAGCCAGATGACCCTTCTCATTACGGTTATAGCATCAAGACCATTAACCCCATTCGAGCATTACCTTGTTCAACCACTTGAGCCCTTTGTCATGCGGAGCACCAATGTTATTCCTTCCCATAGCATTGAACCCTTGACCACCTCCCATCCGACGCACCATAACCACGATTTTGAACTTCAACTCGCCCATTGTTCACAACATACCGATTTCTTGTATTAGATGAGGAACGAATGCGATTGTTGGATTTGTTTGTATAACGACCAAATGCTTTAGCAATCATAACAAATCCTTGTTGCAATTCATCGAAGGCATTGGAGTCCTCATTAGCTTCACAGTAAAGAGCTTGAGCAGTGTTGTTGTTGTATGGAACCAATTGATTTTGTTGAGGTTGTAGCTGTGACGGATCATAAGGGTTTATGGTTGCAGTTGTTTGAGGAGCGGGTTGAGGAGCTTGTTGAGGAGGAATGTTTGTTTGAGCCCACAAAGCAAGTTGTTGATTTTCCGGAAGTGATGGTGGAACAGTTTGACCACGGAGAATCCTTTCCTTATCAACTTCTTTTTGGTGAGGCTTCAGATAGTCATACAACAATCCGTAGGTAGCATGATGCATATCTTTAGCTTGACAGAGAAAATTACATACTTCTCCCATTCCGGACCAAGACTACTTAGGAACTTTGTGTTGACAGCAATTCGTGGCATGATGATATTGTGTTTGTCCAAATCATTAATGATGTCTGAAAAGTAATGATGATAAGATTCTAATGACTCTCCTGGTTCAATCATGAAGTGTTCATAAGCCAAGTAGATTTTGGATTCCATGTCTTCTTGATTGAGTGTTGTGCCTTGTATAAGAAGATGAATCTGTTCCCACATTGCTTTTGCAGCCTTTTGAGCATCAACACTTCGAAGTATTGGATTGGGTAATCCTAAAAGGATGTATTGCATTGCAAGTTCGTCGGCTTCAAAGTGTAGAAGTTGATTACCCGTGAGTTCTCGCAAAGCTTGCAATGTTGTTGACATCATCTCTTGGTGGAACAGCATTAGGATCTCCGGGTGTAACGATAGTAGGCATCCGAAATGGACCTTCCATAATGACCTTCTTTAAAAACTTTCCATGTGGCTTCTTTAGATCACAAAACCTAAAGAACCAAATCACCCATTGATCATAATTACCGGAGTGAGCATTGGAAGTCTATCAAGTGAGCCAGCTTCATGAATTGATTGTTGGCTACTCAAGGCTTCACACATCTTTCCAAACCATGGTGGTTCCTTCATAGTATTTCTGGATGGATGTTGATTGTAGAAGTTTGTGTAAGGTTGTACTTGAAGACTAGGTGGTGGTTGAATCATTTGAGGTTGTGGAATTGCTGCAAGTAGTGGAGTATGTTGTTGATTAAATTTTTGTTGATAAATTGCTTTTTGTTGATTCCATTGTTGATGTTGGGGACTTAGTTGTTGTTGTTGTTGTTGTTGTTGATTATAAGTGTAAGGAAAATAGTTAGAGTATGTTGGTTGTGACATGTTGAAAACTTGTGTTGTTAAATGGATCTTTGTAGTCGAATGAACCTTTGTTGATGAAGTATCCTTAGGCGTAGAAATCACAATAGCCAAGTAGCACTTAAGCGTAAAAACACCAAAGTTACGCTGTAATGCCAAGAGTTACGCCAGAGGTTTAGCTTACACGCAAGTAGGAGAAAAAGACTAAAGTTATGCGCGTAAACAAAGAAGTTAGGCGAGAAAACTTAGGCATAGGATTACCTTATGCGTAAGACTAGGCTTAGGCGTAAGATGAATCTTAAGCGTAGGATATTCTACGCGTAAGCTTTATGCTTATGCGTAATTTTAGGTTTTTATCCCAAATGATCTTTTGCACTATCACAAAGGCAAAAGATATCCAAAGTCGACGTATTTTCGTGCTTATCCAAGCAAGAAAACACGGAGTAAAACCACTAAACTCAAGATCAAACCAAGGATAAAGTTACGCTGTAATATTAGGGTTTTGTTACGCGTAGCTTTTACTCAAAAATGATTTTTCCCAAAGATGTTTCTAAACCAGATTTTTGTGAAGAGATAGCTTCAATATCACCAAAATAACACAAAAGTATGAAACTTTATGAACCAAAACGTCTAAACAGGTTACGCGTAGAACGAAACCCTCGTACAAAAACAAGCTTAAAAACGTAGATCCACGCGTAAAGTTTGAAACTTTTACCAAAACAGCTTATTTTAACACCTTAAAACATTGAAAGTACAAGAATCTTGGATTAAAAGTGTAAAAACGAAGTTTTAAGTTAACCAAAGTATCTCGTACGTTTTACGCGTAGGACCGAAAGCTACTTCAAAAACAAATACGATTCACCCAACTAGTAGGCGATTGATACCACTGTTAGGTTCCCAAATATGCAACACAAGTAACAATAGAAGAAATAGAGAGGAGATGAGATCGGTTGAACAATAAACAAACCCACACACACGTTATACGAAGGACGGTTATGAGTAGGGTGTAAAGGAGAGAATAAATTGAACAACCAACCCTCAAGTGAGGGTTTACATGAGGTATTTATAGGAGGGAAGCTAGGGCAACACTCCTAGTTCCCATCCTTTTCCTTATTGGGCTAGGCCTAGGCTTATGGGCCTTCTACATAAGCCTAAGGCTAATAACTAACATAAAGGCCATATTAAGCTAACTATTACACATTAATTACTAACACTTGAATTAAGGTTTAGGAGTGATTCCAACAGTTTCTTGAACCTGAGGTCATGATTTTGGTATTGGTTTTGCGTTTGTGGTCATGTGTCATTTTGTATATGGTATTTTGTTGTTGTGGTCTTGGTCTATTCTTCTTCTTCTACTCTTTTCTGTCCAAGTCGCTAGCCAAATTATTGTATCAAGTCGCTACCCATTTTCATCAAAGCAAGTCGCTACCCACTTTTTCCAAAGCAAGTCGCTACGACTTGTTGAATAACAAGTCGCTAGGTCAAAGGTTTTTCCAAGTCGCTAGCAAAGTTTTAGAGTCAAGTCGCTAGCATGTAATATCACCTAACTCGCTAAAGCCAGATATAAAGAATCTGGATGACTTGTCAAGACAAGTCGCCATGAAGAAACGACCAACTCGCTACGAAGAATGACAAAAAAAAAGGCAGCATAAAACTCCTTCATTTTGACATTTTGACCAAAGTATGACCACCTAGTTTCACAGTTTTGGTAACCTCATTCAATCGTGCAACATGAAGGACTGAAAACCATATTAGACCATAAAAATATTAGACCCAAACCAGTCAATAACTTGTAGGACTGAAAACCATCTTTGACCAAAAGTATACCATAACTTGTTAAAAAACTGTTTGGACATGTTTGACACAAAACAAGAGTAAACAATGATAGGACCATATGATATTATTGTTTACACCAAATAAGACATAAGTATCAAGATAGAAACAATTTTACTCAGTTGAAACAAGGTTCGAACCACATACAAATCATCAAAACACAACAACCTGGCTTTGATACCAATTGTTAGGATCCAATATTTAATGTGTTTGATGATTCGGGTGGTCTTGGATGATCAAAATACATGTTAGACATTTTAGAGAGAGAAAGTAGAGAGATGGTGTTCTTGGTAGAGAGTTGGTTAACAAAAATGTGAAAGGTTAGATTGCCAAGCCACACCCCTTCCATGGAATTGATAGTTTCAACCCCTAGTGAAACTGTTTTTACGCAAACAGTCCTCCAAAATATGTTTTTAACGCGTATAGCCCTAGAGTTTGCACATTGACACTTTTGACCCAAAACTATAATTATAACTAGTTTTGATAATTGACATGATCAGTCCTTGTGGTTTGATTCGAGTACATGCAAACGTATTTTTATACCCTTTTACTTTTGAAAATGTGCACGTTTGGTCCCTAGACTTTCCATACAATTTATTATACGTTTAAATCAAACCCTTTTACTTTAGAAAAGTTACGGTTTTAACCCAAAATTCTTACGATTTGCATATTAGGTCCGAATTACCGTTTTAACATATGAAAACTTTACAAAACTTTTACAAGCTTATCCCAAGCTTATTTTTAGTGCTTATAAACTTATTTCTATCTTATTGGGCGGGGTTGCGGGTTGTTTGGGCTTAGTTTGGTCATATTGGGCTCGATTATTGGGCTTTAGGCCCGCGTGGTTTTGCGTTGGTTTTACAAAGTGTACGAGTGGTCGAGAGGTTTTAAAAAGGTTTTACAAATGTTTTCATTAGGTTCCAAGTCGTGTATGATCTAGTGAGACCTTAAAATATGAGTGAGTGTGTCGAAGGGCGCTTATACATGTAACGATTTTTGGACTTATAGTGCATTCGATATTTAAACGTATGACATATATATATATATAAATATATATATATATATATATATATATATATATATATATATATATATTAGAATGATATAAGTAAAAAAAATTGACAAGGTTTTGAGAGGACTTACTACACTCGACTAGAGTGGAGATGAAACGAGATGGTCGGGTAGAAACGAGCCCTTGTTCTCCTTATAATGTCCCACTATTCGACACTAACCCCAGATGTTTTTATTGCTTCCTTTACTCCTAGTGCTAGTACCCAAAATCTCTTGTGTTTCCCTTAGTTTTCTTTCGACAGAAATAGGTGTGGTTTCTTATGTGTTTGATTGTGAGAATTTTGTGGAAAACTAGAAGGGGTGTTGAATAGTTTACCGATTAAAAACTTTGTTTTGAATATTATTGAAAGATCAATTGATATTGATCTTAGATATGTTGGTGAATAATAAACAATATGCAAGCAATATATTTAAAGAGTAAATGAGGAAAGAAACAATCAAACCACACAAGTTGTTTTTAGTGTTTTAGTCTACAATGACTCTTTTTCCTTGCCCTACTTCACTCCCCGAGTCTCACACTCGAGAGTTTAACTTCACTAGTCAACAACTCCTTTCATGGGTAGAGAAACGTTTACACTTCGCTTACTCACTATTTCCGACACTAAGCTAGATGTCGAGTTCTTTTCCAAGGGTACAACCACTCCCACACACAATGTATTTTAAGGACTAAAATACTAACCACTCACACTCCCAAGTTTATGATGGTTTGGTACAACAATGATGTATGAACAAGACTAGATCATACAACAACAAAACAAACAAGACTTCCAACTATTCATTGAAGCTTGAATATGCCTTGATCTTCTTTGCTATAAAAGAGGATCACTATAATGATATGAAACTGAGTTAGAAATGTTAGAGAGAAGGAATGTATGTAATTATGCTAGAAAGGGATGAGAAAACAACTTGGTTTGGCTTGATATTTATAGCCAAAATGGACAGCAGTCACCACAGACCATGGACCTCATAAAAAGGTTATGCCCGTGTATAATTTTGGTGCTGCCAGGGTCTGACAGCAAGATTAACAAAATCTTACCAAAGTCAACCAAATCCATCCAAGATTGTGTAAGATATGTAGAGTCCAAATCTACACAAAATATCTAGTGAAATCCGCTAATGTAGGCGATCTGCTCACAATTTGAGCAACCGTGTCTAGGTGGGTAGTAAGGTTCATGATTTAGTGGTGGTGGGATGGTGGGGTTGTTGTTGTTGGTGGTTGGAGTGATTAGAGAGGCTAGCAAAGCATTTTGCATTTGCATAGTTTTACTAAGATGGGAATCCACCATGTTTGAGAAGGTTTGAAGATTGTTGAGTTCGGCTTCAATCTCTGCCTTGGAATGTGGGTGATCTTCCCACATAGATTTATCAATGTCCTCTATATGAGAAGACAAAGATGTTGGAGGTAGAGCATGATACCCATAAAAAGGTCCATAAATATCATTGTGAATAGGATGGAAAAGACGAGGTTGAGGCCCTAACGGGGCATTTGGATTAAAGGATGGTCGTGGAGACTCATGAGCTATTCGCTCAATTGTACCAAAGGATGGTAGTGGAGGTGGATTATTTGGTCTAGGAGGCAAGTCCTCCAAGTCTTCCAAAAATGGGTTTGGAGATGTAGGTGGTGTGGAGAATAGTTCCAATGGTATGAGAGTTGGTGATTTAAGAGGTGATGGTGACTTGGATGTTTGAATGGGAGCTGGTGGTGGAGAGCTAGCAATGGGAGTTTTTGTTGGTGGTGGAGTGGTGACATCAATAGATGATTTTGGAGTTGGTGTAGGAGTAGTCAAAGTGAGGAAGTTCTCATCTCTTATGGGAGATGAGATGGTTAAGGGAGAGGAATCGAAAGATGAGCTTATGTTGACAAAGAAACATGGCCTAACACTCATCCTAGCCGTTATCTTGCAACGCTTGTTTAATGGAGAAGAAGTGGATGACTTAGTCATTTTAGCTTAAGCTTGTTCTAGTAAAAGATGAGAGAAATTTGAAAGGTGTGAGGATGATCATCTTAGAAGGTCTTAATTTATAGGATTATGAAATTACAGAGAAATGTGTTTGATTTGATGTTAATCCATAGAAGAAAGGAAGTTTATAATGATTTGGGAGTGTTTTTAATGCTAGTCATATCACCTAAGTCAAGCCATACAAGAAGGATGGAGTGAAGAGACAAAGATATGCAATAAATGTGTTTTAATGATTGTTAAATCTTGAGGATCAGATCACCCACGGATTACAAGAAACCAAATTTTTGGTTCCTTCCTTTATGAAAAAGGGTTCCTTGGGTGAATTTTTGGAATTTTTGAATTTGGGTGGGAAATGGATATCCTATATGTCTAATAGTGTTTAAACTAGTTCTAATGTAGATAAAAACTAGTAAAAACTATCCTAGAAGCAAATTATGGTAATTTGGAATGTTGAAATAAGCAAAATTTAGAAAATTACCTGCAGGTTCCATGGCACCAATTTTTTACACAGGTGGAACCAAAATTTTGGTGCCGCCTGGTCCGCCTGTTCAGGTTTGGTGGAACCAAAATTTTCAATAGACGGAACCAAAAAATTGGTGCCGTCTGCTTCGTGGTGATTAAAAATCTTCACAGACCCATTTTTTAACCAACGGGGACTTTTCTGAAACTTGAAATTTTTCTTAAAACATATGGCATTAATTATTTCTAGTTAGGAACAGTCAATAACGCATACACAAACATAGTGGAGCATTGATTTTGACCAAGGACTAATGATTTTCACATATAAGTGAAAATGGTTAAAATTTGATAACACTCGTGTGCTATCCCCCTGCATAAACCGGTTAGCCTACAACATTGTTTAAAGTTAGTTTATCGTCCTACAAAGTAAAAATAACCAAATAGTATCATACATCATTGTTTTTTATCTTGTTCCAAACACTCCTTTAAACCTCACTTATCCAACTTTTTGTAGATCTCTGTCATCATCCTTCCAAGGCACTTGAACATCCCTTTGGTTTGCTTGAACTCCGCCGATTCATTCTTAATCTCGAGAAGAGATGCATAGTACTCTTTAGGTGGTAGTCAAGAATTGGGGAGACCGTCTTCGGAGCTATTTGATGATGATGATGAAGGAGTTGGAGGTTTTGCCCTTTTACCTTTTGCCTTAGTCTTAGCCACTTGCTCGTCACTCAAAGGCACAAATATGTGAGGGGTGAGAGAATAATCTAGCGACAACCCTTTTGGATTTGGTGGAATGGGTGCAAATGCTCTATAGAGACGGGTGAGTAGCATCCTGTATGGAAGAGCAACGGAGCCTTGAGTAGGGATATCTACCATTCTCCTAGAAATGTAGTAAGCTAAGTTGAATGGTTGACGAGTGGAAAAGTTGTAGAGCATGTGACAAAGGCAAGCATTGATGTGGTCTCTATTTCCTATAGTGCTAATGACATTGGCTCTAAGGACTTCCTCCCACTTTTTGAATTCGGGCTTGAGATCATTGAGTTCCATACCATATGGATCTCGGTTTACTTCCTTTCCCGCTCGAGTGACATGGGTTGGAGCTACCCTTTCATTAAAAAGGTGCTCACGAATGATGTCCTTGTCCACCAAAGGAGTTTGGTAGGGATGAGAGCGGTCATTTATAGCATCAAGGATAGTGAGTAACCATTATCCGAGTAAACACATGTACCATGGTTAGGAATTCCTAGCACTTGAGCAAATTGGTTTAGGGAGATGGAGTAGTCATTTTGATTGATCCTAAACCTAAGAGCCAAGTGATTATCCTCATTTGTGAAAGAGACAACACTAGCATAGAATTCTAGGACAAACCTAGGACAAATTGGTTCATCGATGTCAAGGAGACAATCGAAGTTGATAGTGGCAAGCTCTTGACAGAGATTAGTTCCGTCGACAAAAGAAGGATGAATGGTCCTACCCTCATGGAAGTACCTTCGCTCTAGACACTTAAAGATTTCAACTTGGTCTTTAGTGAGGCCCTTGGTTTTGTGATGTGGAGGGATGTAGTTAAGAGTGTCCTTCTGATCATAGAATTTTACGGCTACCATGGTTGTTCCTATGAGCAAGAATTTATATGTTTTAGTAAAAATGAAAACAAGCTTAGCATTTTTGTTCTAGTGTGTGCCTAAATGAAAACAATTTAGAGTTGCGGTTATCTTGACTCATTTCATGCATAAAATTGTTTTCAATGGGGGTGTTTGGAAAAAAGCGGGAGATAACCCAAATGCTCCTAATTCAATGTGGCTTCATTTTAATATACCTGGGAATGCATATTAGTTATGCATTACCTTTCGTATTCAAGAGACATTATGCAAGTGATTAAAAATTTACGTTTCTATTTGTATTAACAATGAAAAATTGTTTTCCAACAAGTGAGAAGCTTTTCAAAATTTTGACATGGGGTTTTTGTTTAATTAGAATAAGGCCTTATAGTAATTATCTTTTAAGTAGTGGGAAACATGATTAGTTTATGCAATGTAGTACCTAATTTCAGTAACTAGTTATGCAATTTGCCAATTGAATTCATATTTTGTACAAGAATAACATAATCCACATGTAATGATTTTGTGCACAAATTAGAATCCTAGACTCAGAATTAAAAGAAGTAATGTAGTTAGGATACTTACAATGATGTTTTCTTCAGTGATTAGTGGTAGAGAAATTCTTAACAATGAGGTAGGTGTGTTGTTGATACGTTTTGGTAAAGTTAATTATGAGGAAGAAGATGTTTTGTAAGTAGAATATTTGCTACTGTTGTCACCACGGACCAGACGGCACCAAATTTTTGGTTCCGTCCGTTTGGTCGTTTGGTGTCATGGGAATAGTAGCAGATTTTGGCTAATTTGTTTTGTTTTGGTTGTTCTACGATTTAGACTATGTTTTAACTGCATGTTTGGTTCCATTAATCCTAGGCCAAGTCTAAGAAGATTAAATGGTTCTCGTTTGAGAGGTTTAGTTAAGATGTCGACAATGTTGTCTTCGGAGGATACTTTCTCAATTGAGATTTTTCCTTTTTAAACATTGTCGCGTAAAAAGTGATGGCGGATTTCAATATGTTTTGTTCGAGCATGTTGGATGGGATTTTTGCTGAGATCAATAGCTCCTTTGTTGTCGCAAAGTATAGAGATATCGTTGAGACGAATTCCGTAATCCACGAGAGCTTGCTTCTTCCAAAGAGCTTGTTGACATGCTTTTCCGGTTGAGACGTATTCAACTTTAGTAGTTGAGATAGCTAGAGCCGCTTGTTTCTTTGCGAACCATGAGGTGAGACAATGTGCAAAAAAAGTACAAATACCACTTGTAGTTTGTCTATCGACATAATCACCGGCATGGTCCGAGTCGGCATACACTATAGTTTCTACACCTGTTCTTTTGGGATACCATAATCCTAAACATGTCGTTCCCTTAATATATCTAAATATCCTTTTCAAGGCTTCTAAGTGTGATGCCTTAGGATCTTCTTGAAAGCGAGCACATAGACAAACACTAAACATAATTTCGGGTCTACTAGCCGTGAGATAGAGTAGGCTACCGATCATTCCTCTATATTTAGTGTTATCTACCGATTCACCTTCCTCATCTTTGGTGAGTTTTGTGTTCGAGGACATGGGTGTTTTAGTTGGTTTTGAGTCTTCAAGACCAAATTTCTTAAGCATATCTTTTATGTATTTAGATTGGTTAAAGAATATGTCATCTTCTAGTTGTTTAATTTGGATTCCTAAAAAGAAGTTTAACTCACCCATCATACTCATCTCAAACTCGTCGTGCATGATTTTAGAAAAATCATCACATAGCTCTTGACAAGTTGATCCAAATATGATATCATCAACGTATATTTGAAGCATAATAATGTGTGATTCCTTTTTCTTGGTAAAGAGAGTATTATCTACTAATCTCATGGTATATTTGTTTTCTACTAGAAAAGTCTTAAGCCGGTCGTACTAAGCTTTTGGTGCTTGCTTAAGTCCGTATAATGCCTTCTTGAGTTTGAAGACATGATGTGGTTTTTCAAAGTCGGTAAAACCGGGAGGATGAGCAACATATACTTCTTCGTTGATAAACCATTAAGGAATGCACTTTTAACATACATTTGAAATAATTTAAAATCATAAGCACATGCATATGCAAGTAAGATTCTAATAGATTCGAGCCTAGCTACCGGTTCATAAGTTTCATCGTAATCAACCCCTTCTTGTTGATTATAACCTTGTGCGACAAGCCTAGCTTTGTTTCTAGACATTACACCATTTTCGTCCATTTTATTTTGAAAAACCCATTTTGTTCCAATTATAGTTTGATCTTTAGGTTTTAGAACCAATTTCCAAACAACATTTCTAACAAATTGGTTTAACTCTTCTTGCATAACAATTACCCAAGATTCATCTTTTATTGCTTCGTTTATGTTTTTGGTTCAATGGTTGATACAAAGCAAAAGTAGTTACTTTGATTTTGGGCTTGTGATCTTAACGTTCTTTGATTTAGTTGTCGTATGACTTTTTCTAAAGGATGACTTTTGGATTCTTTGATGTTTATAATTTCTTTATTTAATGGTTCATCTTCCTTGTCATTTTCAATTATTTCTTGACTTTCTATAAGTTGACTTTCAACTAAGTCATCATCTACCAAAGGTGATGTGTTAGAAGGAGGTGGACTTTCGTCGAATGTTATGTTCAACGATTCCTCGACTCTCATTGTTTCTTTGTTTAAAACTATGTAAGCTTTACTAGTTTGTGAGTAACCAAGAAATACACCTTCATAAGACTTTGGGTCGAATTTGGTGAGATAGTCTTTGGTATTAAGAATGAAGCATTTACACCCAAACACTCTAAAATATCCTAAATTTAGCTTTTTGCCTTTATATAATTCATATGGTGTTTTGTTTAAGAAAGGACGTATTAAAACTCTATTTAAAATGTATGTAGAAGTATCAACGGCGTTACACCAAAACTTTTGAGGTATGTTTTGTTCATTAAGCATTGCTCTACTCATTTCTTGAATGGTTCTATTTTTACGTTCTACAACTCCATTAGATTGAGGTGTTCCAGGAGCCGAGAAGTTATGTGTTATACCATTTGTATCACAAAAGTTTCCAAATTGTGTTTCATTGTCGAACTCGCGACCATGATCCGTTCGGATCGACACAATGTTAACACCTAATTGATTTTGAATTTTCTTGCTAAGTATTTCAAATTTATCAAAAGCTTCATTTTTAGTTTTTAAAAATAATGTCCAAGTGAACCTTGAGTAATCATCTATTATGACCAAAGTATATAAGTTACATCCATAACTTCTTATAGCAGATGGACCAAATAAGTCCATATGCAAAAGCTCTAGACACTTAGATGTGGACACCATGTTTTTAGCCTTATGACTACTATGAGTTTGTTTACCAATTTTGCAAGCGTCGCAAAAATGTTGGTCATATTTTAGTTTTGGTAAATTTCTGACTAGGTCTTTTGAGGATAGGTTTTGAATAAGTCTCATATTAGCGTGACCTAATCGTCTATGCCAAAGAGTAGAGTTATCATCTAAGGTTGTTAGGCAAAGTTTGTCATTGTATGTTTTTAACTATTTTCATGACGTATATGTTATTTTTCCTAACTCCTTTAGTTATGGTGATACCTTCTTTTAGAATTTTAATACCATTTTCTTCAAATAGTACTTTATACTTTTTATCACATAATTGACTATTACTAAGTAGATTAAATCCTAACCTATCGATATGAGCAACATTTTCAATAGTTAGGGAGTTATGAGCAATCGTACCTTTGCCAATGATTTTGCTTTTGAGAGTGCTACCAAAAGTGACATTACCTCCGTCATACTCTTGGTATGTTGAGAAGAGACTTTTGTTGCCCATCATGTGTCTTGAGCATCCACTATCTTTTATCCATTCATCAGGTTCTAATCCAACTTTCAAGCATACCTATGACACAAATAACTCAAGCATTTGGTCCCCAATATCTCATGGGTCTGTTTGGGTTAAACATATCATTTACTTGGTTCATGTATGGAAATGATGGGTAAGGGTTCCATGGCATGTAATTTGGAGTTTGATATGGTCTAGGGAAGTTTTGATTCCAACCGTTATGTTGATAGTTGGGTTGTATGTTTTGGTTGCTCTTGGGAAAGGGGTGTTTGGCAATAGGTGTTTTAGGCCGTTGTTGAGTAGTTTTAGATTTAAATTCATTTATAGCGAGTCCTACTCCTAATGTAAAAGCAGGTTTTAGTTTAACAATATCTTTGGTTTTCTTTGTTACTTTGACAAATTCACTACGGTCCGTATTGCAAACATTCTTTCATGCTGCAGTTCCCACGGAACCAAATTTTTCCACGGACGAAACCCTATTTTTGGGTCCGTCTGGTCCGTGCTATACTGCAGCAGTTTTGACAGTTTGTTTGTCTTTTTCGGCCGTTTTGGTTTGATTATTTGGAATTAGTACTTCATTAAAACCTAGTCCATTCATGTTTCCTGGTACTTTTTGAATTCTTAATATTTCATCGGCAGAAGCAATGTTTCTATTAAATGTTTTAAATTTAGAGTTATGTTCGATAAGAACTTCTTGTGTGACTTTTAGCTTTTCTATTTCAAGACTAAGCTCTTGACATGATTTACAACCATCTTCATTTGCTTTCCCTTTTTCTAAACGTTTAGTCTTTTCTTTTAACTCATAAACTTCGTTTTCTAAAAATTCCTTCTGAGTTTTCAAAAACTTGTTTTTAGTTATGATTTTTAAACTAAGGTCACATGATTGATTATATTGTTTTTGCAAAGTGTCATCATCAATAGAAGAGAAAGATGAGTTGGAATGTACCTCGTTTGATTCATGTGCCATTAGAGCGATCTCATCCTTGCTTGATTCTTCATCATCCTCGCTATCACTCCAAGCGCCACTTACAAAAGCTCGTTGAGTTTTGCTTTTAGGTGGCTTGAGGCAATCTCCTATTAGATGACTTGTATCACCGCATCTAAAGCACTTCCTTTCACCTTTCCCCTTTTTGTCATCTCGGTCTTTTCGGAATGGCTTCTTTTCTTCTAGGGGTTGCCTTACGAACTTTCCTTTTCTTCTAAGGAACTTTTTGAAATCTCTAACGGCCATAGCATAATCCTCATCTTCACTACCGGAGCAAGATTCGTCATCATCACTAGATTCCGTTCTTGCTTTTAGAGCAACAGATTTGACTTTCTCTCTTTTTCCTTTGATGATCTCCGAATCTTTCTCCATCACCATTTCTTGTACTTTGAGGTTTCCAATTTGTTCGTCAAGTGACATTATTGAGAGATCTTTTGATTCCTCAATAGCTGTTACTTTTGCTCTCCACTTCAGATGAAGTGCTCTAAGAAATTTTCTGACAAAGTTCTTACTACGAAAAGTTTCATCAAGAGCTTTAAGATAAGTTATAATAGTATTAAAGCGAGCAAATCCACAATCAATGGTTTCATCTTCAGGGATAACAAATTGTTCATATTGTTGAACCAGAAGATCAATTTTGTTATACTTGACTTGTGAATTTCCTTGATGTGTAATAATCAAAGATTCCCAAATCTCTTTTGCGGTTTCACACATAAAAATTCTTTCATATTCTTTTCTAGGTAAAGCATTATAAAGCATCATTTTAGCTTCATTATTTTTAGCTATTAGTTTCTTTCGATCATCACTAGAAATATCTTTTGTTGTAGGATTAAAGTCTCCTTTAATAATAACAAACCAAAGATCTATATCTTTTGACTTTACATATGTTTCAAAACGATTTTCCCAATAGATAAATCTATCGGTTTCAAAGAGTGGTGGTCTTTGCATCGATTGCCCTTCTTTAAAGTTTTCAGAATCCATGGATCATTTCAAGTTTATAAAATACAATATATTTTAGAAATTCTTGAGCAATGAGGCTCTGGTACCAATTGTGGAAAACTAGAAGGGGGGCTGAATAGTTTACCGATTAAAAACTTTGTTTTGAAACTTATTGAAAGATTAATTGATATTGATCTTAGATATGTTGGTGAATAATAAACAATATGCAAGCAATATATATAAAGAGTAAATGAGGAAAGAAACAATCAAACCACGACAAGTTGTTCATAGTGGTTTGGTCTACAAGGACTCTTTTTCCTTGCCCAACTCCACTCTCCGAGTATCACACTCGAGAGTTTAACTTCACTAGTCAACAAGCTCCTTTCACCGGTGGAGAAACCTTTACACTTCGCTTACTCACTGTTTCCGACACTAAGCTAGATGTCGAGTTCTTTTCCAAGGGTATAACCATCCCACACACAATGTATTTTAAGGACTAAAATACTAACCACTCACACTCACAAGTTTATGATGGTTTGGTACAACAATGATGTATGAACAAGACTAGATCATACAACAACAAAACAAACAAGACTTCCAAATATTCGTTGAAGCTTGAATATGCCTTGATCTTCTTTGCTACAAAAGAGGATCACTATAATGATATGAAACTGATTTAGAAATGTTAGAGAGAAGGAATGTATGTAATTATGCTAGAAAGGGATAAGAAAACAACTTGGTTTGGCTTCCTATTTATAGCCAAAATGGTTTTAACAACATAGACGTGTACTTAAACCTACGTTATTAGGTTTTAACAACATAGACGCACCCTATGAGACTTATCACATATTTAATATACCTAGTTGGAGTATATTGATAAGTTTAACATTTTTATAAGTATTACATTTTTACGTTACCTAGTTTTAAGTTTCGTGACTTAAGGGCTTAACATTAGTAATTATCGGGACCAAACTACACCTCATAAACCAAATGCTATCATAAATAACACACACACTACCACGTCATGGGAGAGGTGGCATGCAAACACAAGCCACAAGGACACATGTCATCTCTTAACACATTACCACTTACACTTATCACCTTTTGCCCCCTACTTGAGATAACTTCTCATTCTTATCTTTCTCACATGCAAACTCACCAAAAACCTCTCTTTGCCTCCTCTTGGTCGTTCATACCTCTCCCCAACGCATCATCATCCATTTTGATTCACACAATAAGTTTGGACATTAGCCTTAATTAAGCTTAAGAAGCTGTTAGAGAATATAAAAATATGAACTTGAGCTTTTGAATCACCTAAAAAGGGCTTATAGTTAAAAAGTTATGCCTAGTTAAGTTTTACTAGATGAAAATATAGTGTTGGAACAAAAGCTTGCTGATACGATTTTAAATCACGTCTTTGACCCTTTTCTGGTCCGAATCAGCAAAAGTGTAAAACACAAAAGTTGCTCAGAATGAGTTTTTCTACAAAAACTTGGGAGCACATAGCAGAAAGTGAACGAAAAAGCCTAAAAACGGGAAAAACTAAACTGACTTGTTGATGACTAGAAAACAACCTTAGTAAGAAACCTTAAGTGATATATTGATCCTTTGAGGCCAAAACAAAGTCAAGGTTAAGCCAAGGCTGATGTCTCAAGGTATTTTAACTTAAATATAGCCATTAGGTTTGACCTTAAATTTTGTTTCAAGTTGCTTAACCGTAACCTAGCCGCACGGCTAGTTTGGGTTTGTTAACCCGAAACTTGTTCATTAGATTGAACTTTACTATACTTTGACAAAACTAGATAAATGACCATATGAAATATAAACTATCTAAATACCATTTTCACAAGTCTTAACTCTTGTTTAAACTTATGAACTAATATTAACTTAAAAACTAATTTTGAAACCTTTATATTTCACGACATCATAATATGACTCGCCGTAATTATTTTCATCACAACACTCACTGAGTGAATAACATTTATGCATGATAAATGTTATGCTAAACTACTTCACGACCTCTTGATTTTCATAGCCAAACAACATTTAAGGAATACCTTAAGTTAAGAGTTCATGTACAACATCATATTGAAAGCCAACAAACTGCATATACTTGTACACTTATATCGTACAATATACTAAAACACGAATACTATGCTTTCTTAGAAAATCGTTAAAGATCGTGATCTTGTCATACTCTACCATTGATAAACATTATATCGTTACACTCCGCTGCTGATCACTACTGTGAGTTTATAGCCCCACTTTCTATTACTTGATTGTTTTACAAACCCTTGGGGGAGATACATGCTTTATTTTAAACCGAACACATTGCTTTGAAATTATACTTGAATGTATTATTTGCACTAAGTACTACTATTGCCAAAGTCCCTATTATCATGAACCATTAATCACTTGCGAATGAACGCGAATAATGAGGATAGATCTATCGGGAATGATAAATCCCGTTTGTGTTGACCGGGTAGGCAAACAAACTCACTCTATTTGAAGATCCATAGGTTTAATGGCAAATTACCTATTAGGGCAACGGTTACTATTATATGACAGCTATTAACGTTTCGGTATCATGAGCTTAGTGTAATAATATCTGTTTTGTTTTTCTAAAACTATGAATGTGAGACTAATTACCTCACGTTACGAACATTGTGTTCAACTGATTTCCTAAACTCTATGAATTTCACTCAACCTTTGTGTTGACAGTTTTAAGCATGTATTTCAGGTCCAAAAATTCACGAGGCTGGCAAGGATGGAAAGGAAGGTCACGAGTACTCAAGATGGCTATAAATTTTATTATCATTCGAAAACCAATTTAACTTATTTATGTAAACCGTGAAACTACTGGGACCTCATTTTTGTAAACTCTGATATTAATATAAATCAAATGATAAATCTTTTAAAAACGATTCCATTAGAGTTCGTTTTCTATTGTTATGACTGTTGTGCCATGAAGTAACACCCAGTTTGAATTCCTCTACGTATCACGAAATTGGGGGTGTTACACATTCCATTTCACTTGACCACAAGCTCGCAACATAATCTATAATGAGTTTTTGAATCTTACTTTATAACTCAAAACTATATTGTAACATATTGGATTTCACAAACACACTAAACCATAATCATAAGTGGCGTACAAGAAGGTTTTTAGAGAGAGAAAGTTAGAGGTTTAGGGAACTTAGTGAGAGAAAGAAAAATCTTATTATGAGCTCCAACTCTCTACCTTGGAAGGTAGAGAGTATTTATAGTCTTACAATAAAACGCCACACAACGGGCTGTGGATCAGGCATACAGTGGGTAAAGACCCATCCGTCCTCCACAGTGTTACATAACTAAATACTACTTAACATAAAATAACTATGACTACGAGCTTTCTAACGAATATATATACTTGAGGTGACCGACTCTTTAATACATGGAATTTCTAATTCCTAACAATCTCCCCCTAAGAGAGGTTACCTCAAATTAAACTTACATTGAATACAAACAGATATTACATTATAAATTGTTCTTGCACTCTTGATGTAGTACTTTGATCTGTAGCTCGTAGTCATTGAATCTTCACATTGCATGTTTGGTTAATCCAAGTGGAGGTCTTATACTGATCCACGTGATAATGAGATTTGAGCCACTTTGAGATCATCACCACTTTAAATCTCGACTCTTCCTTTGTGGAGTTGATATTATGTGATGTTGTGACATTTGGACCGACATGCTCACATTCTGGATCATGATTTCTTCTTATCGAGTAGCGAAGCTTTAGTTGATTCATGATATTAGCAACAGCGTAGCAGAAGCATGGATGATACTATCGAGTCATTGATGCACTAACCATGATTTCTTTGGACATGAATGTGATGTGTGAGCATGCGGCAATGGATTGACCGCTCCATTCGATCACCGCAACGCGGGGTACCTGCAGACAACAGTTAGCAATAAAGCGCACGAGAGTGTCTTTGACCACTTTCGTCGAATTGAGGTACACGACCCACGGTTCCCGCTGATCAAGATAAGTACGCCTCGATCGTATAATTCGAAGAATTTCCTTGACAGGTTTCGCAAACTGCTTCTAGCTGTTCTCAAACCGAACGTCACAAAGAAGACAACACGGAGTGAGTGAACCAAATAATAGAGATTCACGATTGACGAAAAGATATTTGAGAAACAATCGAGTATCGCTCAGTAGAAATCGTTTTTGCAATACAACGAAGGTTTTAATAAAAATCAATTATCAGTCATAAACAACTTTTAATTTGCAATATTCGTACACGGTCGATGTGCTAGAGAAAAGAGTTTTTGAGCACAACGACCGGTTTTTCAAAGGTATCCGTCAATCCATAACCTGAACCAGGATTGATTCAAAAGATTGAATCACCCCATTGTTTCTGTTCAGTTGTCACATGGTTGATCTATAGAATAGATCTCACATGCCACCCACCTGGAGCTTGTTTGATGTTGGCTCTAGAAGGCTTTCCATCTTCATTGTGAATATGATTGCATATCACTCAGATGTTCTGGCAATACCACAAGGATACTGCGAAGGACTCAAGATATAATCTCTCTTTCCACATTGTGTGAAACAAAGAGTCTTCATTGAACGTGTCCTAAGGAGATTTATTGATGATCTCGTGGCTCTAGACTCAATTTGTGCACATTTGGTTCCTATGCCAGAGACTAGGGAGAGGGTCTCCTTCTTCAATATCAACAATCTCTAAGAGAAAGTGGATAGATTATGTAGGTTCCCCGTGAGAATGAAACACGCCCTTTTAAGAGGAACTTGAGTGGTTTGGAAAGTTGAAGTGCAGTGCGTCACTGGGTCCATGACGTCTTGTCTTCAATACCGATGTTACGATCAGTAGTATATGAATTGAACCCGGTTTCTGCCCTAAGGTTGAATACATGGAGGGCTATTTGTTTTCACCCTTTTTCACATTCAATTCTTTTTCATTCTTCAACCCCTTCAGTGCTTACCGAGACTTCATAACTAGAACCTTGTTGGGTTTATTCCAAGATTACTAGCTTAGTCTCAGTCCGTACTCTTCCCATATCTCATTTTTCTCCTTTTATCATCATACCTAAGAACTCTACACTAACTAGTGGATAGTCCCTAGGTAGATCCCTCTGTTCTGGCGGATCATGGGAACAAATACCTAACCTTATCATCCTTATATCACCATACATAAAGTAAAGTTGGTCGGTCTATTTGGTATTGTTCGTCTGCCATTGGAACCAATTGAAAACCATTTGAAAAATCAATCCAGATGCTTGTGATATTTTATCAAGGAATTTTGCACCTGAGTTGTTTTTGATATTTTTAGAAAGAGAGCTCCCCCTCAACATGTGCATCATGTATTTGAAATCATTTAGCACACGGAGGCAAGAGGAAGAATTAACTTCTGTGATTTCTATTTTCTAAAAGATATCAACATCACTTCACTTATCAAATCAGGTAGATAAAGCATTTTGGAAGGATGAGGTTTTCACAAGTTTGCTCCCCCTCAATATGTGCCTCGAGGTTTGCAAGAGTTATTGCACATACAAGAGGGAACCTGCACATTGATCACGTTTCAAATCTTTGTGTTTTAAGATAGATGCTCCCCCTCAACATGTGCATGGAAAATTTGAAATCATTTCACATGCGGGGAGGATAACTTGTACATCCTTATAAAACCATTAGCAAACCATTTGCCGTATCATCAGTTTAAATCCAATTTAAATCACAAATTCTCCCCCGATCACAATTATCAAATCATTGAGATTTGTGATCTCTGTAGATTTAAATTGATTTTGAAAGCTTTTAAGGAGAATTGTGACTAGATTATGAAAACGTTTTAACCGATAAGGATCAATTATGAGACTTTAAACTCCATTGATTAAACATGCATGATTATCTTTTGAAAACATAACAAGAACAAGGTCCGGTACCATTGTTTGAAAAATACACTTTTTGATTTAATTTGAAAAATCATTCTCCCCCTCAATCAATGACATAAGTTTTTGATCGAGAGATAGATATTTTTGACAACTTTTAAGTACAGATGATTTTCAAAAATTGAGTCCGAGTAAATTTTCAAAGCATTTAGTTTTCATTAGATAGTAGGTGATTGTTTTATAGAATCAGAGCATGAGATTTGAAAACCAATTTAAAGCATGGCTCTGTTCTTTCATTGAAAAGCGGGTTATTGCCTAAAATGACAATAAACCATTGTTTCTCTTTCTCTCAATTTAAAAAAGCATTCAACAACATCTAAAGTCCTGTGTCATTCTTTGAATGATAGCATAAAGACCGTAGATATTATCGAATCGAGAAAAACATGACAAAAAGGACAATATTTTTTGAGGATTTTCGATTTTTTTTTTTAGATTTTTATGGATTTTTTGTTGAATTTTTATTTTTCTATTTTATTTTTCTTGGTTTTATATTTTTGTATTTTGCTTTTTGAATAAATATTTACAAGAGATAGATGAAGAAAGACCTTTACTCCTCGCTTCCTCCGAAGACGTTTGAGTGTTTTCGGTTGAAGGCTTTTCGCCAAGTCGGGAAGAATAAACTCAAAACGTTCTCTTGGAAGAGCTTTGGTGAAGATGTCGCTAACCGGTATTTAGACCTCACAAAATAGAGTTCCACCACACTTTTTCCACTTGTTCCCTGATGAAATGATGTCGAATGTCGATATGCTTTGCTCTTGAGTGTTGAACATTGTTGCATGAGAGAGCAATAGCACTTTTATTATCACAGTACAGAGGGATTTTGTTGAATTCAAAGCCATAGTCAGATAATTGGGATCTCATCCAAAGGATTTGAGCACAACAAGATTACATGGCTATGTATTCCGCCTCTATAGAGGAAATAGAAGTACTCATTTGCTTCTTTGAAGACCAGATCACAAGCTTATCACCCAAAAATTGAGCTCTCCAGACGCATTTCGACGAGTATCTTGACACCTACATGATCTGCAGACTGCATATGCTGTTAGTAACATACCGGTGTCCTTCGAGTACCAAAGTCCCATGTTGATGGTTCCTTGAAGGTACCGAAAGACCCGTTTAACCGCTTCAAGGTGCTTTTTGGTAGGCTTAGCCTGGTATCGGCATACAACGTAACAAATATCAGGTGAGGTACATCGGGATCCGATCATACTACGAGTTTGGTCTACCATGAATGAGTGGTCCTCATCAAGCTTGGTTTGTTCAATCATGGGAGTGTTCACTTGAATCAAATTCAAATTTATTTAAAATCTCATTTGCATATTTAGATTGATTTATGAAAATGCCTCCCGGACTTTGTGAAATTTGTAATCCCAAGAAAATGACATTTGTCCCATCATTGACATTTGAAATTTGGAACCCATTTCTTTGAAAAACGATCACATTCATTGTCAGAGGCAAAGATAATATCATCAACATAAATTTGAACGTGAATTAAATGTTTGCCTGACTTCGTGAACAATGTTGGATAAATTCCTCTTGCCGAAGGATAGAAGAAACTTTGATAGCGTATCATACCATGCCCTTGGAGCTTGCTTTAAACCATAAAGAGCCTTCTTTCAAACGATAAACAGTATGCTCGATTCACAAAGCCTTTTGGCCGACGATCTACTTCTTTAAGATCTCCGCTCTTTACATCCATCTCGATAGACTTTTCTTAGCTTGGCCTCATTTGGAGCAAAAGATTCTTAAAGTCAATACCCTGATATCCTTTAGCAACCAATCGAGCCTAACACATCACCATGTTCATCAAGTTTCACTTTAAAGATCCATTTTAGAGCAATGATCATAGCACATGAGCAGGTACTGAATTTCTTCTTGATGGCATTGAACCAAATTGTCTTCATTCATGGCGGATTTAACATCTTTTGGTTAGATATGGAGTTGTTCTTATACTGGACGAGTTTTGATGTTGTCTAATGGATGATCGGAGTCCATTTTCAGGTGTTCGTGGCTGTTGTTGAGGACCTAAGTAGCAGAGTTGATGTCTCCCCGGTAGATGGTTCTGATGGTTCTGATCAGAGCAAATATGTTTTCAAATGGAGCATCTTCGGGAGTAGCAAAGGGATGACTTCATCTTGAGATGTATACTTGATGATTGAAGATTTGTTGATGAAACAGATGGTCAAGAGCGCTAGAGTGCTTCTTCTGGCTTAATGACATAGAAGTTGAGGGTTAATATCATTGACATCGGGCTACCGTTGATTGGTCATATCATTGTTACTTGGCTCAAATTGTTCGGATCAAAACGTGAGGGAGGTACATATGGAGTTGCTTGATGAGGAGTTTGGTACAAGAGATGAACCAATGGGATGAAGCATGGGTCCGGAATTTGAGTTTGACCGGTCACTCATCAAACGAACCTTAATTGTTTCCTTGTTTTCGGTTCTTTTGTTGTAGATTTGATATCCTTTTCTGCTTGGTGCATATCCTACAAATACTCCAATGTTTGCTTTAGCTTTAAGTTTGCCTAAATCTTGGATTAGTTGGATAACACAATGCACTTCATTCATATGGAGTTTTTCCATGATGAATCGAGATCGATTTTGGGTGTACATGCAAGTGGCGATGGCTTCACCCCAGAGAAACATTTTTGAGTAAATCATTGTCCTTGCGGCTTCCACAAGAGTTCGATTTCGTCTTTCACTACACCGCTTTGAGGAGTTCGAGGCACACTTCTTTGATGACTGATTCCAATACTTTCATAAAACTCACTAAGTTGTTTGTTAACAAACTCGCCCATTGTCTGTTCAATGATTCGACCGTTTTGTTAAGACGAACCCGCACTGCTTGTTGTTTGATGAGTTTGATGATGATATATGGAGTTTCATCCTTTGACCTTAGGAACTTTACCCAAGTGAATCTAGAGAAATCATCAACCACAACTAACACATATTTCTTTCCAAAGATATTCTGCACTCTCATAGGTCCACATAAGTCCATGTGAATTGTATGAAGAACTTCTGAGACTGAGTTTGTAGGTTTGGGTTTATGGGCATACTTCTTGCTTTTTCCCAATTGGCATGCTGAACAAAGATGATCCTTTTCATACTTAAGTCTAGGTAAACCTACAACTAAGTCCTTTCTGGAGAGATCATTGATGGTGCCAAGTTCAAGTGATTGAGACGACGATGCCATAACCATGACTTTGTTTTAGAAGCCTTTGACAACAAGTAAATTGGAGAAGACTTCATCATATCTTCGATAGAGATGGTGTAAAGATTTGAACCACGAGTTCCTCCTAAAAGTTCCTTACCATCAAGTTCTCTAACAAAACAAGTATGTTTTCTGAAAGCTACTTCTAGATCGAATCGCAGAATTGACCAACAGAGAACAAGTTATGACCAAGACCTTCCACATAATACACCCTGGAGATAACACTTTTTCCAAAAACATAATCTCCATAACCCTTAATTGCACCGAAATGATCATTCCGAATCTAACTGTTCCCAATGAATTTGCTCACGAAGTTCATGAGCCGACCGGTCTTCACCATATGTCTGGACCGGTCCGGTACAAATTCCGTAGCGATTTGAACGATCTGCATTGAACACGCAGACAAGAATGGATAACAGGATAATTGGGATCCCCATGCAAGAATGGGTTCCACTTGGTTAGTAACAAGAATTGGAACACCCACATCAGAAATAGAAACATCCATATCAAAAGGAGAAGCAATGGAATCATTGGGAATAGATGCAATGCTGGTGTCTGATTTGACCTATTCAAAGTATGTTCACTTCTTAAGGGAATAGTTCTACCAAGAGGCATCCATTTTCTAGTGGGCATAGTCTTAGCAGTTTGAGGCAAAACTGATTATTCTTATGGCCAAAAGGTATCCAATAATAACCTATCTTTATAAATGTTCTTCCTATGGGTTTCCATTGTTTTCTAACAATCTTTCGTCTTTTGCCTTTTAGCTTTTACTTGCACGATTATTAGCCTTAACAATTTTAACAGGGCATTTGACAGCATTAGACAAAGCATTCACACCACATTCATGATTAGCAGAATTCAAGCAGACATCATTACAAGGTTTGCAAATAGTATCGAATTGAATTAATTACAGTAAGCCTAAGGCTAATACTAGAATCAACACGATTCGTTTTATTCAACTCAAGCTTAAAGTTCCTAGATTGGTCTTCTACTCTCTTCCAATGCACATTCTTAGCTTGCAAGGTCCTATCATTCCTTGTATTGTCTTGAGACTTTGACCTGCCGCTTTAATGTCACTGATTACTCCTGTAGAGGGAATGGGAACATTAGTTGGTTGATCTAATTTTTGCATTCCTGAACTTGATGTGCAAGGATCTAAAGTACTAGAAGGCAAATTAGTGTTTACTTTCTTAAAACTATGAATTGAGCTATTTGTAGGCATACTAAAATTCACTTTCTTAGCACTAACATATCCGAATCGAACTACTTGAAGGCACCCTAAGGTTGACATTCATTTCATTGGGCATAGAACGGATTTCATGCTTGGCACTATGCATAGAACAAGGCATCACGACTTTGCCTTTTGCACCTAAGGATTTTGGACATGTTGCAATTACACATTCAGCGCTCTTGAGATCGTTTGGCCTGGAGGCAAGCAAACCTAATTTCTCTATCAAGAGGTTTATTAATGAAATCCTCTTCAACAATCTCATGGAGACATTCTAGACTATCCTTAAGGTGAAAACAATAGTCATGAAACGCAGATTCATTATTCCTGAGATTAGGAGGAATATATTTAACCGTCATAGTGTATTCGCATTCTAAGGGTGACTTTGAAACAACATTCTTATTGAAAACAAGTGGCAGTTTCCCATTTTTCTGACTTCTCAGATTCTCAATTTCCTTTTGTAAAGACGTTATTTTTTCGTTGTTTTGGTCACGGGTGACTTTCATTGAATCATATAACTCTTTAAAGTTTCGTTTAACTTTTTCATTTTCTTCAAGAAAACTCTCGTTTTCCTTTTGTAAGGCATTAACTAAGTTTTGGAGATGAAAAATTTGAGAGTACTGAGAATCTAAAGGAGGATGCATTTGGGATCCAGTCACATTGTTCTTTTCACCTTTCAATTGAGAGATTTGGACTTTCAACTTTTTGATCGTGTTACAATGAGCTCGAATCTGTTCATCACGCTTGCTAATTTCAAAAACTGCATCAAATTCGGGAGCATCCAAGGAAGTCTTGATATTTGAGGTTTTAACATTTTCTTTTAGATGTTGATATTTTAGTTGTAAATCAAAATGTTCAACTTCTAGTTTAGAAAGATGCTTTACCAAATTATCGTGATCATCCTGATCAATTTTCTCATTAAGTTTCAAATTAATCTTTTCAAGCTCAATGACACGATCATGGGAGACTTTCAGAGCAACAGATAATTCATGAAATTGAGAAGCATTAATGGAGCAATTTGTAGCAGTGTAAAACACGTCTTGAGAAATACATTCAGAAATAAGATTCTCATTCAAGGTATGCAAGTTCTTCCTCTCAATCTCATTATATTTTAATGCTCGCTCATAGTCACTAACCTCAACTATCATTGCATCAAATTCCTTTTCCATTCCTTTAATATCTGAATTTATCCCCTTTTTAAGACTCTCAAAATGATCTTTTAGTAGTTTGAAGAAAGGCATGACCTCAGTTAGATAGCATTCTTTTGTTTGTTCAAAACCCCTTTCCCCTTTAGTTATCCCAGTGGGTGTGATCCTTTTCTTACAAGTTTTCTCAAAATCGACAAATAGTTGAAGAATAACATATTGACTGATTAAGGTCTTGCTTTTAGTGGCAATAGTCCTAGGAACTAAATGCATTGGTGTATTGGGAGGATACACAATCGCTGAAGGCATTTTCCTAAAGGGGGGGGGGGGTTTGTTACAACAAGATTCTCTGCTTTTTGCTTATCTAAATCATTTTTCCAGAACACTTGTTTGGGTGTTAACAATGTCTGAGGCTTAAACTTGTTCAAGGAAATCCAATTCTCCTTCTTGTAATCATGGGGTGTGATATTTATTTTCTTCGCTTTACATTTAGGATCATCTAGTTTCTTGTTCATCTTTTCCCTAGTGACTTCATCTGATTTCTTATCTTCCTTAGTGCACTCAAGCAACTAGGTTTCGTCTAGGCTTAAGAATATCATTGCCATCATAAATAACCTTATGGGCAGCTCTAGCCTTTTTAACAACTTCTGGATTTGGTTCCTCAACAAGGGGAGTACTATGCTTATCACTCAAAACTCTCTGCTTAGTGATTAAGTGAGCAGTCTGAATGGTATTTCCTTGTACGTACAACTTATTTTCAAGCTTGTTTTTCAAGGTTTTTAGATTAGAAAAATCATTCAAAAGTTTTGATTCCTTAACGCTAAATTCTTGCTTAAGCATTTTAACATTTTCTTGAAGTTCTTGTTTTTGCTTAGCAGTTTTAGAAAGCTTTTCTTGTAAGGAGTTTAACTCTTGTTTTAATACTTCTTCTCTAAACCTACTTTTTCTAATAGTTGTACGCATTTGGTCATCCATTTCCGCTCACGGAGGTCAACTCAAATTTTGCACGTTGTTCATAAATAGCAACAAGTTCTTTATAGGCATTCAGTTCGAGATAACAGTGAATCATTAGAGGCACATGTGGTGTATTCATCAAAAACATAGTCATCGTTGATTGCAGAAGATGCATCACTTGGTACAACTTCATTTCACTTTGTTTCACATATTGATCATATGGGACAACATTGATATTACCCATATCTTCAATATTTGACTCAATAGTTTCAGTTGATTGTACTTTGTCATGCATCTTTTGCATATCAAGATCATCGTATAGTTTTAGTACCTCAGAAATGAGTTTGTCTTTGGATGGACCAGCTTGTGGTGAAGATGAGACCTTAGGAGAGACCATTGGAGAAATGCTAGCCATGAAAATTGTTTGTGCATTAGGTCCATCATCAACATCAGAGTCGTATGCATCACAGTCAGCTACTTGAAAGGCATTCCAATGATTATGGCCTATCTCCTGAATTGGCGCTCATCCCACATCGCATCATAGGTCTTGACATTGCCCTCAGCGAGAAACAACAACTCCTCTTCATCCAAAGCAGCACCATTGTCCTGAGCTTGCACTAGCAACATCTTATCCCTGAAGTATTCTGCATTTTGTGGACGTTTTGGAGATGTGCAGTTTCTAGCAATGTGTCGCTCACCTCCATAGTTGTAACACTTGATCGTCTTAACTTGACCTTGATTTCCATTTCTTCCCCTATTCTGATTTGCCATATATCCTCTACCAACTCCACCTCTTCCTTGTTCATACTGCCTTTCTTGAACTGGTTGTACTATAACCTTCCCGTCTCTGGCGGTGGCTTGATTGTGTAAATTAGATGCTGTTCTGAGGTTATTGTTGGTGTGTGGGAGAGAGTTCATGTTTTGACTAATCAGAGAGCCGTTGATTAATGAAGTTACCTACGTGTGCATCGACATCACTTGTTTGAACATTGGACCGGGAATGAGTTTGTGAGTTCCATCACCCATGGGTATAACTTGTGAAGCTTTAGTGGTAATCCCAATGTTTGAGTAGAAGGCAGTTGAATCATTTGATGAGCTTGTCTCTCCTGGATTTGTTTTGAATTGTTCAAGAATCCTCTTTTCAAACATGGCATGTCTCTCATTCTAAAGAAGGAAGGCATAGAGTTGCTCATAATTTGTATTTTTCAATCCTTTGGTTAGCTTCACAGAGGTGAAAAACTTGTGCCATTCGAGATTCATGTTGTTCACAAACTTTGAGTTTAACTGAATGTTTGGCATAGTCATTCTGATGTTCCTCATGTCATTAACAAGCTTGTGGAATCTCACGTAATACTCATAGACACTCTCATCTGGTTTCATCTTGAAGTGCTCAAATTCATCATAGAGTTGAGATTCACTGTCTTCCATAGTTAATTCAGAACCTGAGAGAAGCATCTTAACATTATCCCATACAGCCTTTGCTTTAGTGTCGTGGTTGATAAGCTTGTATATGTCTTTTGGAAGACCTTGCAATATGATGTTAGAAGCCCTGATATCGGCATCGAATCTCTTCTTCTCCTTATCATTGAGCTCATCATACATCTTTGGTCTGTCCATTCCGTAAATCAATGTACCATCTTCAACTGTATCAATTATGTCTCTAGTAGTCTCAACCCGATATGGTCCTTCATCAATCGATTTGAGAATGTTGACCCCATTTTCCTTTCCAAGACAGATATAATCTGATTCTTTGAGCCCAAGAGTCGTGATCTGTTCACAAGCATGGGTGGACGAGTATCCGAACCACTGCTTGAACATCCTCAGCAACCGTGGAGATGATTGTAGGAACGTTGGTAGACATGATGACTGATTAAACGGGATTTTATAACTCTATGATTAAACCGGGAAATAGATTCTTTCACGGGATTTTACTAAATCAAGAGAAAACCGTATTCAAAGGATATCACCCAAGTCGCTAGGAAACTTTGAACCAAGTCGCTAAGTGCCAAGTCTCTATAATCCCAAGTCGCTATATAACAACTCGCTACAATCCAAGTCGCTAGCAAAATTTTGACAGCAATTCGCTAAGCACCAAGTCGCTAATTTGTCAAGTCGCTAAATAGCAACTCGCTAGGTACCAACTCGCTAACACCAAGTCGCTAACAATATAAAGTACAAGTCGCTAACTTACACCAAGTCGCTACCCGTAGTGGAGAATCCACTAAGTGTACTTTTTGTCGGCTTGTCTCAATAGACAAGTCGCTAATCCAACTCGCTAAGACCTTCAACTATAAATCGCTACCAAATAACAAAGCAAGTCGCTAGCAAGAACACTTATCCGTGGCTCAAGTCGCTAGCATGAAAAACACATAAACACCACTTTTCAATCCAAAAACAATCCAACCACGATGATTCAAGCCTTCTAAATCAAAACCTAAACACTTGTGATGATTCTAAACACAAAAGTACAATCAAAATCCAAACTTTAACACTAGAAATCAACCAAATGATGCAAAAACCACTAAACTTATTCAAACTCAAAAACCACCTAAAAACTACTAGAAATCAAAAGATATGTAAGAGATGATCTAACCATGGCTCTTGATACCAATTGTAACATATTGGATTTCACAAACACACTAAACCATAATCATAAGTGGCGTACAAGAAGGTTTTTAGAGAGAGAAAGTAAGAGGTTTAGGGAACTTAGTGAGCGAAAGAAAAATCCTATTATGAGCTCCAACTCTCTACCTTGGAAGGTAGAGAGTATTTATAGTCTTACTATAAAACGCCACACAACGGGCTGTGGATCAGGCATACAGTGGGTAAAGACCCGTCCGTCCTCCACGGTGTTACATAACTAAATACTACTTAACATAAAATAACTATGATTACGAGCTTTCTAACGAATATATATACTTGAGGTGACCGACTCTTTAATACCTGGAATTTCTAATTCCTAACATATATATATATATATATATATATATATATATATATATATATATATATATATATATATATATATATATATATATAATATATATATATATATATATATATATATATATATATATACACTTAAAATATACAACCATAAGCCCAAATTTACATTTAAAACTAATAAATTCTAGGTCTAAATGAAAATTGAAAGTTTTAAACCAAGTTATTGATTTATATCGCCTATTTAAATATATATAAGCAGTATATATATAATTAGCTTACATTTCTTAGTTAATATATATATATATATATATATATATATATATATATATATATATATATATATATATATATATATATATATATATATATATATATATATATATATATATATATATATAATTAGCTTACATTTCTTCCAACCACCAATGAGGAATTTCGGTCGTAACTCACGAGAACATTAATTGGGGTTATTTCTTAACTCTTTTTAGATTTTTTTTATGAGATATATAGTTATATACACACTTGGTATCATATAACAATAATGTTTTCATAATCAACGCTTAATATTTAATTATAAATATTTTTCGTACATTATCATTTGGTCGCCATCGAACCAAAGACTCATACGTCCTGGATATTCTCCTATTATATACTTATAGACTTACGCACTTCCAAGAGGCAATACTTACAAAAACTATTTTAAACTTAAATGCTGTCACACAAGCAACAACAACGTAAACTTTTAACTTATTTAAACGCTATCGAGTCAAACGTAAGCATAAAAACTAAGAATTGCCATACTATTATCAGTCGCGTGATGGTACTACGTGCTCCTAATATTTGATTTTACGCTGTTTCAGATTGCATCACTAAGGTGAGTTCATAGCCTCGCTTTTACTTATTTTTCAACCCCCGTGAGGGAGATACATGTTATAAACTAGAACACACGTCTTTTTGCAAATGTATGCTTATCTGATTTATACTGATGCTTAAGTAGCTTGCCAAAAGACCCCTACATCATGAACCATTAGTCACTTACGAGTGAACGCAAATATCATGGATAGTACTATGGAGAGTAACGACCCCGCCATAGTTATCGGAAATAACGGGGCGCACCATATTTGAATGTCTTTAGGTAACTGGCTATAACCTCTTTCGAGGGCAAATGCTACGTACATCACTATTAGGGTGTATGCAGTTAAGTCTTGGTTTCATGAGCTTAGTGCATAATAATATGTGGATTTTTGTATGATTAATTGGCTTTGAAGCAATTATCATCCTTTATCTTGTGTTCAAATGATAAACTATAAACCTATGAATTCACTCAGCCGTTGTGTTGACCTTTTAAGCATGTTTATCTCAGGTATTAAAAAGACGATAGCTAGACTTTGGAGGCGCTTGGACATTGACATGGCATGGTCATAGACGACTCTGAATCAATGTATTGAGACCACATTTTGTTAATGGGCCATTTTCCGCAACAATTCAACTTTCTAAACTTTTCTTTACTGCAATAAATGAAATCTTTTAAGAAAAATCTTTTATTTTACACCTTGTGTTATGATCAGTTGAGTAGCACCCCATAAACCTTTTCTTCCACTGCAAACCATTTTTGGGGGTTTTACAGTAAATACGATAGATACGATATATTAAATGGTGTCTCTGTGTATAAGTGTGTGACCCCATAGGCTCACATATGTCTAGCCATATAATTATTTATTATGACACAAGCATACTCTAACAGCTCCCACTTGCGACGTCATAATAGTCAAGTAATTATACAAGCAAAGGTTAGCGTCTAGCAACACGCCAATGCCCCTAGAGATATGTGAGGTTAGTTACTTAAACATATGATAAATGGTTTATATGTCATCCATCCCTTTGTTACAGATACTGTGTTGAACATTAGACATGGATCAAAAGTCATTCTAATTGTTCAACTATTATGTTCTCGATCTTGATATTGAACAATATTACCAAGTGAATTAAGATTCATCTTAATCTCATTTGGGTACGGCCATACAAAAATCTGTTCAATTCATCGGGGGGCCTAATAGTATCTAACTCCAAAGCGTGTGGAGGAACAAATCCTATTTTGACTGCACGTGTCATTTATGTGCTTCGAATCACTCCTGAAAATGGCCTTTATAACTACCTTGTTCAAGACAGAGTTTAACCAAATCAAGGAATAAAATTCCACACATGCAAGACCTGCTTGCATCTCAAGTCTAAGGATAAGTGACATAACCATTTGCAAGATTCACTATTGACGCCGATCCATGCAGTGAATACTTGTAGGTTGGGTCGGTCCAATGTTCATCACAATGAACAATATATGATTTTGGCAAATAATCACCAACGCGCTCACATTTTCCTTTATTCGATGGTACTCCCGTATTGTCAACCGGCAATGGAAAATTTTAGTATAAATAAATTATTCATGGATTAAACATGAAAATATAGAGCACAGTAGTATGAATGAAGACGATCATACCAGGTATTTCAACTCATTATATAATACGACTGCTTAATGTTCCATTATCCAAATACTAAAAACAGATATGTAAGACTACTTATAGGTCGGAAACCGATGTTCCCACCAAGATCAAATTATGTTGTATAAGACAACAAGTAGTCATCTGAGTAAACTTTGAGAATACTTGTTTCAAAAATCATGAAAGGTTCAAATGATGATTGTCCTTTTGTATGTGTGCATGCAAGTACAATACGAGTATTAACACAATGCATTCCATAGGATGTTTGAAGCTAGCAAAACACCTACTTTAGACATTCATCTAAACAGTTTCTCAAATTGTAAAGTATTCTTATTCTTTTAATGTATAACGCATTAATTCTCTCAGCAATGTCATCATTCATGATGACATCCTACAATGACTAGGGTTGAGCATCATCTCAATTAAATAAGCATCAGAGCACGCAAACAAAACAGAGCTCCTCAAATATCCGTAAATGTTGAGCATATCTTTGGTCCTTTGAAGGTCCATTAGAATGTTCATTTAATAATTATATAATGAATTTCACTTAGATATTTTTTGTCATCAACTCATCTTGCATTCATGCAAACGATATAACTAGTCCAATGCATAATACGACTTGCATAATGAATCCTTTAGTTAAACATAAGGTTTCCATTCATGCGTTCAAACTCATCAGATGAGATTGATAATTGAGACTACCCTAAATAATGTGTCATATTGTGTTAGACTTAATAACCTCTTATGTTTATTCTACTAAACATATGTAACAAGATCGAAAGTTTTATTTTCTAAAACCCTCAAGAGAAACTTAATTCCAAGCTAAGGAATAAAGTCTAGCTTAGATGGAATAATGTTTCTAATATGTTAACGACATATGAGATTTAAGAAAATAAATACAGTGCTCCAACTTGCTCTTAGTGTACTTAGGAGTGATCTTATTTTAATCAAAATCAAATTAATGATTTTACAATAAACTTAAGATCTCAGCTCCTAGATGCATGATCTAATCCACACTTGGATTATTGTATCTTGTATACATAATAAAGATTATATGGATTCATAAACCCTTTTGATTACACATTGTTGTCGCAAATTTATTTAATAAGAAAAGAGTTTAAAATCCTATTGTCATATTTCATTTACATGAAGACAAGTATGACAATTAATCATCTTTATACATTTAATGTTTGTAGGTAGGAAGATTTAGTCATAGTCAATCTCTTGAGTATAAGAAACTCCTTTCACTGCGCGTGAATTAAATTTGTGTACAAGTTTGTCCTTTTGAGTCTTCTCATTTAAAAACTCATTTTTAACCTTACAGTCTAACTGATTAGGTAAGATATCAATCAAGCTCCATGAGTGATCATTTTTCAAGGACTACATCTTAACATTCATGGTTTTGAGCTATTCATCATATTCAAGATCTGATAATGCAACTCTATAGTCAGCAGGTTCACTATGATCCTCCTACTTACATTCCTCAGCATTGATATAAAAGCTAATTGGAGTGCACGAGGTATCCTTTGCGGACCGATGAATGAGATATATCAATCTATGGTTTAACATATGCATGTTCAACCTTAGTATGACATTAGCAAGTGTACTCAGAAGCTTGTGTAGTTAGTTCTTGAATATCTTCAAGATCTAAAGGTGATCCCACTTGCTTTTGTAAGTAGAGACTAATCTCTAGATACTCAGCATCTTGAGAAACAATAATTTGTTTTCAATTGGGACATCCAAAATACATCGTTAGTTCTTGACTCTAGTTTGTTAATTACTTACTCTAAGGTATTTAACAAATTCAGAACTTCAATCAAGACATAATGGGATTCATCCCATTCCATAACACAATGGCTTCTTAAATACCTTCCAAGTTGGAACCATATTGAGTGTACACATGGCACATCTAATTTTCTAACCTTGATAGCTACGGAGGTAGAACAATTTAAGTCATCAAAGATCAAACAATATCAATAGAATTGAACCTAAACTTGAAGCATTAATCAAACTAACTTTTAAACACCTATTTTAAACTAAATCAAAGATGACAACAGGAAATTCATTTGACCAAATCAAGTTTCACACCTTAAAAATTCTAACGCCAAACACCCCTTTAATGAACCAAAACTGATTCCAAAACATTAAACATTGATTACTTTTGATTGAAACTAACCTATAAATATTTAGTTACTTATTCAAAACATATTTTAACACAAATTAAACAGAAATTAAACTGAAATTTAATTTTGACTTTTTTGAAAATTTGAAATGAAAACAGATTTTAAACTACAACAAGCTCACAATAAGCTATGAAAAGCTTATGTGAGCTTGAGAGAACAAAAAATGAAAGCTAAAAATAGAGTTTGGAACAGATTAAAAGCTTAAAATATAAACTTGACAATGAATATAAAAGAAAAAAATAGATTACATTAATTGTGAAATTACAAATTGATATTAAACTGAACTAGGCGAGTACTCGCGCCTGGCGGCAGCGGTTCCTAGCGACAAACAATTAACGATATGCGATGATAGAGTGGTGCGTGTGATGATGGTTGATGAGATGTATGGAAGAGGAGAGCATTTTGTATGTGTTTTTGAGTGAGTTGTGATAAGAAAGTATTAAATATGCCTTTACATATGTCTTTCTCTCTCATTTGACCATTCCACTTTTCACTTTTCCAGTTTTCCACTTTGACTGTTTTTCCATTTTATGGAGTATA
Organism: Chrysanthemum makinoi; assembly: GCA_910596185.1. Taxonomy (NCBI): domain Eukaryota; kingdom Viridiplantae; phylum Streptophyta; class Magnoliopsida; order Asterales; family Asteraceae; genus Chrysanthemum; species Chrysanthemum makinoi. Next base: position 195,993,957 of record OU343221.1, read on the forward strand.
GATTTAAAGAAAGACAATTAAACTTAAGACAAAAATATAAATTGGTAACAATTATTCTAAAAACAATGAAAAATTGGACAAGCTTCTAAACTGTTATGATGGGGGTATTTATAGCTGGAGCACAGGAGGTTCTAGGGTTTGTAGAAGCTTCAGGAACTCTCATCTCCACCATTGATCATCATTGTTGCATCATCAATCAAACCATATCCCTTAGATCATTGGTGTGAGGTGTCACAACCAATAAGATTGCTCCTTATGTCCATGCTGTCATTCCCCTTGCATATGTCAGACTTTGAAGATTCTAGTACTATGTTGGTGTAAGGGCAAAGTTGGTATTTCAATTGGAGAAGAAGCTCCACATTGTAAAAATGGCTTGGCGGGAAAGGGGAAAATGGGCATTTAATATTATTCTTTGACTGGTTTTTTTAAGTGTGTTTGACTTGGGTATTAAAAGGAAAACGGGTTTGGGGGAAAAAGGGGTAACCGGGTAGTAATATTAGTATTTGTGTAATGGGCTTGGGTTGGTTGGGAATGGGCTAGAGGGTAAGTTGGGGTATGTTTCGCGTAATTTATTTACGCGTAAGTTCTTTACACGTAAGTTTCGGTTTTAAATATTCAAACGCTTCAAAACTTGAATTTTTACACTTTAAAACTCAAGATTCTTGTACTTTAAAGGTTATTTGGTGATAAAGTTTAAGTTTTTGGCAAAAAGTTGAAGTTTAAGTTTTCGGCAAAGAATTAGCAGGAACTCGTTCCGAGTATGGATTCAAACGAGCCTTTCCATCACTCTTTGGAATAGACTTTGATATCTTCACTGATACAATGTTTCACAACGTAAATCAACTTGAATACCAACTCAACATAGAAGAAATTAACGAGAATGAATCCACAACCGCTTTTAGAGTCCTCAAGGAACAGTTTCAACAATACATCGTTTCACGATTCTATGACACTGAAATGACAACTAAGCATTTTTTAGCGTTCACTAAAATGCAGACTCAAAATTTCAAAGATATATTGCTCCAACACATGGAAGCTATTGAGAAAACAATCGCTGAAAGAGTTCTTCATAGAAAAGTGCATCCCAAAAGAGTAAATGAACAGAAGTTGCAGATTCAAGAAGAGGAAGTTAATAAGGCTAAAGTATTGGATGCTAATTTGGGTGCCATGATAAGCAGTGGGACTGAAACAGAAAATCAGGATGACAACAGCAGATCAGGGGACAATATTGATGTTAACTGTGCAGACATCATACCCACCTATGACACAGATCCGAACTTTGATGAAGAACAAATGATTGAAAAAGATATCGTTCCCACCTATGACACAGAGCCGATCTTAGACAAAGAACAAATGGTTGAGGTACAATCTATTGTTGATCATATTCTGCCCGCAAATGCGAAACAACAAACTGAGCAACCTGAATTCAGAAATGAAGGAGAGGTTGACCAGTGTGTTGCACAATGCCCAGACAATAGTCTCATATCTGATCCCTTACTTGTTAACGATACAACTGAAACATCAAACCAAACTCTTGAATCTGAAAACATTCTTCTCAAAAACACCATTGCTCAGTTTCAAAAAGATTTTTCAAAACTAGAGGCTCATTGCATCTCTGTTGAACATAAAATGAAAAACAAACTTTTAAACTCAGAGCCAAATAGTAAATATTTGAATGAACAAAGTAATCGTCTGGATACATTAGTAAATGAAAATGAGCATTTAAAAGCTCAAATTCAAGCAAAGGGGCTTGCACATGTTGCTTTACAAAACAAACTGAGAATATTAACTGGCAAGAATGTGGATACTAAGTTTGCAAAACCAACAATCTTGGGGAAATAGTCTCTTCAACCAATCAGAAACCAATCAGTAGTTAGCCAACCAACTGGTTTTAAATCTGAATGATCAAAATCTTCAAAACCACGGTTTACCTCCCAAGTTGTTGAGAATAATCATTTGACAAAACCAGACACCTGATAACGCTCAAATTATGCATGTTTTTAGTAGCGTTATCCGTGCTTTTATGTGTGTTATTTGGTTATAATTATATGCTTTTGATGCTTAATCGTACAAAAGTGCGTTTGCTAGTTCATTTGTAGCCAAGTACAAGAAAGTGGAGAAAAAGACGGCAAAAGAAGTAAAAGACGAAGATTTCTCTATATATGAAGAATTCCTGACAAAAGCAAGACTTGTGGAGTATATTTGAGAAGGTAAAGTCATCAAGTTAGTGGTCCAAAGACTCAAGAATGAAGTTCAAGAAATGAAACGAGAAAGAAATGAAGAAAAGAAGCTTAATCGAAGAAATATTCGAAGCCTCGTTGTTCCTAACACACCTTCACCATTTTGGCCATAACTTTTGCATACGAACACCGTTTGACCTCCGGTTCACGGCCACGGAAAGCTTAGAGAAAGATCTACAACTTTAATGTTTATGATTTTTTTGTCAACTTGCTCCAACCGTTCGGTCGAGCCCCGCAACCAGATCCGGTTAGAGAGTAGTCAAGAAGACCATCCGATTCGGTTGGAGCCCAACCGATCCGGTTGGAGCCCAACCGATCCTGTTGGAGGGCCTGTTTCTGCTATTTCTTCATTATTAAGACACCAAACTTGTCCCAAATGATTCTAGGTCCTTCCCACTCAGTTTCTAGTCCCTTCCAAGCTCCTTGGAGGCCAAGTTGAGCATTTAATACCCTAAGCCTTGGAAGTAGTATAAATAGAGGCCTTTCCAACCTCATTTCGTGCACCACAACTTGAGAGATCTTCTCCCACACCTATCTTACCACCACTACTCTCCCTTAAAGCCTAAATTCGTCCATTAAGTTCCAGGAAACTTTGGAGGTCCAAGAAGTCATCATTTGGAGGTCAAACCATCAAGAAGTCATAACCAATACTTGAGGCATCATTACTACATCATTTGTAATCTCATTTCAATCATTGTAAGACCTTTAATCATGTTTTCTAATGTTCAAAGTTCTGAGTTTATGTTTATGTTTGCTATGAGTGGCTAGTTCCTTTATGCACTTGCTTAAATGATGTTGATTATCGTAAGATTAGTTTATGATTGTGTTAACATGTTTTAATTCAATTTCAAGTTGATTCTAAGATCCAATTGTGCTAAAGTTTCATAGTGGCATTTGTTAATCAAGTTTGACTAGTTGATAGTAATCGTAGAGGTCGAAAGAACTTATTGTTATTCAACTAGTTATAATCATTTTGTCTATGGATGATTGTTTTTACCCATTATTCTTGGTTAAACAAAGAAACTAAAGTGTGGTTGTAATAAGAACGCTTTTTGATTATCAAGTTGGATTGACTGGAAACATCTAAAAGGTCGTAAGATTAGTTGTTTACAATCAATTGTAACATTTTGTCTATAATCGGTTACCTTTTGTATTGACCATTTCTTAAGCTAATTTGATAAGACAAACGGATGTTTTTGTGTTTAAGTTTATGAAAGTAAACTTATGAAACTTGAATTGATCTTGAATTGATTGGTTAGACTTCGCTTAATCATTATTTTCATGTTACATTGTTGCTTATATGGTATTTTGGGACGTGACAACCATTTACCACTTTCGTGTTACTTGTTATTACATAGATTCTTCACAATTGAAAACACCCAAATCCTAGTGAACGACCTCGGCTTACCAACCAAAACTACCTACATACGAAAGGGTCATACTTGCCCGTGTGTTCTTAGCTTAATTCGGTAATCCTTGTTATAAATTTAAAACTAGTAGTCGCGAGACACATCAAGTTTTTGGCGCCGCTGCCGGGGATTTGTTTGTGTTTTTGTGTTCTTTGAATATGTGCTTTAATCATTCCCTCATTGTGCCGCCTTTGCTTGCGAAAAAAAAATCTTTTTCTTCACCAGTTCGTCCAGCCGATCGGTACGTCCCCGTAACCGATTCAGCTAGACATCGAAACCAAATCCAACCGGATCGGTTGGAATCCCAGCCGATCGGTTTCACCATTCTGTTAAAAAAAAAAACCATTTTTTTTCTTTTCAATTTTTTTTTAACTTTTAGTTCAAGCCTTGTTTAGTCTTGTTCCTATTCGTGTTTTTCCTTGTTTGTTTGTTTGGTAGATTATTTAATAAATAAATTTTTTTCCTTCGAAAGTAAGGCTCAACCATTGGACACAAACTGTGTGAGAGGTATAAGGCGGGTCTCCCTGATTCCCTAAAAAGGTTGGGTTTTTAATATGCTTCGCGCTGACCTGCTTCTCCGCTTCTTTGTGCCTTTCAATGGAGCTACCGAGAACTCTTGGGAAAAGAAAAAAGTCATAACTAGTTTTCGATTTAAACAAAAGTAAAAAGTAAAAAAAAAAAAGTCTTAGAGTTAGTTAAATTATTTACTTTAAGTCGTTTATTTTTTAGTAAAAAAAAAATAAAAAAAAAATAATTTTGTCATGATTAGTCTATTTTTCTAAATCTTCTAGTAGTAATAATAATAGTCCCATTTTTCTAAAAGTAGATAGTTTATTTTTAGTTTTCATCCCAACTCGAAATGTTTGAGGAGGAAGTCGAAACTCCACCCGATTCCCCGACCATAATCGTCCTTGATCCTGATGACCAACCCATGTGGTCAAGCACTAGGACCGTTTCACCAACGCCTAGTTCCGCTATTATTCAACGCCCTCTTCACAATAATTTCCATATCAAGGGTACCCACATGCAAATGATTTGGGAGAATCAATTTGATGGGAGAATCCGGTCCGATCCTCACTGACACATAGCCGATTTTCTTGAGACTAGTAGCGTATTCCAATATGGTGAAAATCAAGAGGAAGAGGTTAAATTGAGGACTTTTCCTTTCTCATTAACCGGAGAAGCCAAGATTTGGTTGAACGAGTTAAATGAAGGAACGATTACTATGTGGGAAGAGATGAGAGAAGCTTTTATTAGCCGATACTTTTCTCCCGCTAAGTTTAAACGTCTCCTAAATGACATTCACAACTTTCACCAAATCGATCATGAAACTCTCGTTGACGCTTGGCTCCGTATGAAAGATATGCTTCGCACTTGTCATGGACACGGTCTAACCAAAGGAGCGATAATTCAAACATTCTATCACGGTTTAGACGATCTAACTCGAGGAAATCTCGATGCCGGAGGAATCTTCCTCTACAAAACTCCAAACGAAGCTTTCAAAATCCTTGAGGACAAGGTCCAACTCAAGCTCGCTTTCTCAGAAAATTCCCAAAACGATTCCAATCCGAATATCGTTGTTTCCGCCTGTGGAAGCAACATCAATACTGATCATGCCTTATTGATCGAGAAATTGGAAGCTCTTTCCACAAACATCGATGCCCAATTCATAAGCATACGGAGAGAGATGATGGAGCTACGAAATAATAACCACGATGCAGAGGATGACACGCCGATGTGTGATCCCATGGAAGTGAACCATGTTCAACATGAAGAATATCATGGAAGATATCATGATCAGAATTTCAGAAGTTCGTACTCCTTTCCATACCACAAGCCAACCCAAAACTATCCTCGATATCAACCATGGAATACAAAACCACATCCATCACAACATTTCAATACACCTAAAACCTCACCGGAGGAGATGATGAGAGGGTGGATGACCAGTCAAGCGAAAGCCAATGAGAATATAACGAACTTGTTGGTTGAATTGGAACGTAAAGTTGATCAAGGAAGAAGGAACCAACAAGCGATGATCCAAGACTTGGAGAGGAGGACAGAAAGATTAAGTGAGGAGCAGGAAGTCCATCATGCTGAATCTCTTCCTTACACCACAGACACCAACTCGAGACATGAATTTGTCTACACACCACCCTCAATTTGAATCGAGAATGATAAGGGTGATGTTGAATTTATCGAAGAGGACGAGACCGAGCATATTCCAACCACGCCAAATCTGAACCAAATCATGTCTAACTCACCAACCGTGTCACCTTTTCATGAGGATTGCACTATGCGTATCCCAACCACTCAATTAAAAAGTTCTGAACACCATGTTGGTGATAAGAAGTTCAACAAAACTGGTGGCAACTGGAATGGAGAACTGGACGAATGGTCTGAGCCACAAAATCCAGTTTCTTTAAATCAAAACGGTAGGACTAAGCCACCTCCTACATCTCACCTTGAGAATGTGGATGCCGTATTCACTAGGAGTGGAAAGTCCGATGAACCTCTGAAAAATCATAAAGATCCGCCAACTATCCTTATTTCTAATGAAATTGACCAAACATTCAAGATAACGAAGAAGGACTTTCACTTGGTCAAACCAAAAGAATCAAATGTATTTCCATCGCTTGTGGAGTACAAGCCAAAGATCCCATACCCTCAACGTTTAAGAACTGAAATTCCCCATTTGAACCGTATTGTCAAAGTATCCTAACCCGGGGAAGAGTCTAGCTAATGACTCATTAATAAATTAAGCGCTTCTCGGGAGGCAACCCGTGCTTGTAATTGTTTGTTTGTTTTAAATAAACATGTACACCCTTTTGCAAAATTCTTTTCAAAACTTGAATAAACGTAAGTGTGGGGGTGTTACATGCTAATAATGTTTATAATTACTTGCATTTTGTTTGTTTGTTTGTTTTTTTTGTTTGAATAATGGCAGCAGGTGATGAAGGAGGATGCTTGTATTTGAAATAGATTGTTCTCACAAGCTTATGCGTAGCATTTTATCATATGGAGTTCAACCGCGATTTCTTTGGCCCGGGAAGGTTTCATTTCTCACAGTTTGTTTATTTTATTTTCCCTATTTTACATGCTTTGAAGTTTTATTTTTCATTGAGGACTTTGCTTAACTTAAGTGTGGGGGGAAGTAAAATAAGAAAAACAAAACTAGTTTTTAGATTCCAAATTTTTTGGCCAATTTTTAAATTTTGTGAACTTGTTTGCCCTTTTGATCTAGTTGTTTTCACGCATATCGGTTAATATATTAGAATAACTGGATCAACCCACTAGTGAAATCGGTAATTTTGAAAAACTTGAGATGTGTCACGATTATTATTGCAATCCATTCTGGGATCGATAACATTTGCTTGCGCATATTATAGCCCTTTCCACTAAATTATGAGGATTTGAGTCTATTTCTTATTAGCATACATTTTTTATGCTTGGATCTTTTGCTATGAGTGTGCCGGTGATTTTATTTATTCTAGAACTTGTACATGTAAATCATTACCAGACCGCAGTAAGATCGCATTCGTGTGATATAAGTGTATTCGTGTGATAAAGAGTCACCTTAGGAATAAAACCAAATGGCCTTCCATTTACATCTAATGATATATTAGCTAGCCACATCGGTTAGTTAACCACCCACATAGATCCATTTGTTAGCGCTCATCTTTAGCGCTAGATACCCTTAGTTACACCCTCCGAGCCTTCCTTTTCATTTTTGTTAAATCCAGAAAAATACAAAAATATTTTACACTTTAAACCTTAGCCTACTCCTTGTCAATGTCTAAATGGTTGGTTGCTAGTTGCTTGGTATGATTGGATTGTTTTTGACGATTATCAGTTAGCCGCACTTTGTCAATTTTTGTGGTGTATGCTTATACGAAGTGTGGAGGAGATGTGATGTATGAAAAAAAAAAGTAGGAAAAAAAATGTAAAAAAAGAAGAATAAGTCATCGAAAATATATATATATATATATATATATATATATATATATATATATATATATATATATATATATATATATATATATATATATATATGTGTGTGTGTGTGTGTGTGTGTGTGTGTGTGATGACAAGGATGAAGTATGTTTGAGATATCGATTAGCCAATGTGCTAAGAAGTGATATAATATATATATATATGGTGACCGATATGTGAAGAGAAGTTAGTAACTATAATCATTTTCAGGTTTGCGGATTGTTCGGTGACTAGCAACATGGGTATTAGACTTGACTCTATTCATATTTATTTTCTTTTAAAACTAATTTCATTAAAAATTCCCATGCCTTATCCCTTCCCTTTTGGCTTTGAGAAAATATGAAGTGCGTAAATATTTTTAGTGACCATCCGGTTCTTGAAGGATCGAATGACGGGCCAGTGATCTAGTGCATATTTTTGGTAACCATCCATTATGCGAATAACGTGTCAGCGATCCGAGGTATACTCTAGTGACGATCCGTTGTTTGACTTAATCAAGAATACGCGCCAGCGATCTATTATATTCTTGTATGAAATGTTTGAACATAAGCCTTGTTAACCCTTTTAGCCTAACCCGAATAAAAGCCCTCTTTAGATGTTTATACTTGGTGCTTACGCCACGTCGGTGGAGTTTTGTTTCTTGTACAAGCCTATGGTAATATTTAGATCATGACTGAGCAATATGAGTGTACTGTTACTTAATACTATCCATCATTAAATAAATTGAGTGTTGAGTGAATTATACTTCATTCCTTTTTCGTGAGGTGCTTAGCCATGTTATCAAGCGAGAAAATTCATAGGGTATTGTCAAACATCACGATTTTTCACCTTTTAAAGCTTAAAACGATGAATCTTATCTTGTACTTGTACTTGGTAGATTTGCATCACATTTTTCTAATCATATTTTATGCACCATGTGAGATTTTATTTTTCTTAATTTCTAGATTTGCTTGAGGGCGAGCAAAACCTTAAGTGTGAGGGAGTTTGCGCTCATTTTTCGCTTATTTTTGCTTATATATACATATATATATATATAAACCCAAAAATATTTAATTTTTAATTTTTCTTTTCGTTTTGTCCTTTAGGTTTGTGTTTTTATGTGTGTTATATGGTTATAATCATATGCTTTTGATGCTTAATCGTACAAAAGTGCGTTTGCTAGTTCATTTGTAGCCAAGTACAGGAAAGTGGAGAAAAAGACGGAAAAAGAAGTAAAAGACGAAGATTTCTCCATGTATGAAGAATTCCCGACAAAATCATGACTTGTGGAGTATATTCGAGAAGTTAAAGTCAACAAGTTAGTGGTCCAAAGACTCAAGAATGAATTTCAAGAAGGGAAACGAGAAAGAAATGAAGAAAAGAAGCTTAATCGAAGAAATATTCGAAGCCTCGTTGTTCCCGACACACCTTCACCATTTTGGCCATAACTTTTGCATACGAACTCCGTTTGACCTCCGGTTCACGGCCACAGAAAGCTTTGAGAAAGATCTACAACTTTGATGCTTATGATTTTTTTGTCAACTTGTCCAACCGTTCGTTCGAGCCCCGCAACCGGATCCGGTTGAAGAGTAGTCAAGAAGACCAATCGATTTCGTTGGAGCCCAACCGATCCGGTTGGAGGGCCTGTTTATGCTATTTCTTCATTATTAAGACTCCAAACTTGTCCCAAATGATTCTAGGTCCTTCCCACTCAGTTTCTAGTCCCTTCCAAGCTCTTTGGAGGCCAAGTTGAGCATTTAATACCCTAAGCCTTGGAAGTAGTATAAATAGAGGCCTTTGCAACCTCATTTCATGCATCACAACTTGAGAGATCCTCTCTCACACCTATCTTACCACCACTACTCTCTCTCAAAGCCTAAATTCGTCCATTAAGTTCCAGGAAACTTTGGAGGTCCAAGAAGTCATCATTTGGAGGTCAAACCATCAAGAAGTCATCACCAATACTTGAGGCATCATTACTACATCATTTTTAATCTCATTTCAATCATTGTAAGACCTTTAGTCATGTTTTCTAATGTTCAAAGTTCTAAGTTTATGTTTATGTTTGCTATGAGTGGCTAGTTCCTTTATGCACTTGCTTAAATGATGTTGATTATCATATGATTAGTTTATGATTGTGTTAACATGTTTTAATTCAATTTCAAGTTGATTCTAAGATCCAATTGTGCTAAAGTTTCATAGTGGCATTTGTTAATCAAGTTTGACTAGTTGATAGTAATCGTAGAGGTCGAAAGAACTTATTGTTATTCAACTAGTTATAATCATTATGTCTATGGATGATTGTTTTTACCCATTATTCTTGGTTAAACAAAGAAACTAAAGTGTGGTTGTAATAAGAAGCGCTTTTGATTATCAAGTTGGATTATTGGAAATATCTAAAGGTCGTAAGCTTAGTTGTTTACAATCAATTGTAACCTTTTGTCTATAATCGGTTACCTTTTGTATTGACCATTTCTTAAGCTAATTTGATAAGACAAACGGATGTTTCTGTGTTTAAGTTTATGAAAGTAAACTTATGAAAATTGAATTGATTGGTTAGACTTAATGCTTGTTTTTATAAACTAAACTCTTGATCAAGGTTTAACTTGTAAGAACAATAGATTAGTACACCAACTAATTATCATAACCAACATGTTAAGAAGAGGTTAACACAATCATACTAATCAAGGATAAGAAACTAGTTTAAGCAAGTGTAGTTTTAATCATCTGAATTCGCTTAATCATTATTTTCGTGTCACATTGTTGCTTATATGGTATTTTGGGACGTGACAACCATTTACCACTTTCGTGTTACTTGTTATTACATAGATTCTTCACAATTGAAAACACCCAAATCCTAGTGAACGACCTCGGCTTACCAACCAAAACTACCTACATACGAAAGGGTCATACTTGCCCCGTGTGTTCTTAGCTTAATTCGGTAATCCTTGTTATAAATCTAAAACTAGTAGTCGCTAGACACATCAACACCCCACATTCTTGGCCTAAGAAAAATGCTTCTGCATCTGTTAAACTTGTTTCTATTAAACCTGTTTCTGTTAAACCTCAACATGTTGCTACACCTAGCCCATCTAGGATTAGTTCGAACACTATGTCTAAACCGAGCATTAAAATTAAAAATTCATATGATTAAAATGACGCGTACAAGAACTATGATCTAGAAAAGGCTAGGAAAAGGGCACTACTCCAAAAGGATGGAATCTTAGGTTCACGACCTAGTTTGATGCCTTCTAGTGTATTACATCACAATGCTAGTAGTGGCAAAACAAAACCTAAGTATACTCAACAAACAGTTTGAAATAAAACTGTTAAAAATTTTCAAAAACCTAATAGGTTGATCAATATAGGACAAAGACTCTTTCCAAAAGGAGTTTCAACATCCCTTAGATCTAACCTTAAATGGTTACCCACGGGTAGAGTTTTCAAAACTGTTGGTCTTAGGTGGATTCCTACTGGTAAGATATTAAGTAGTTGCACCAAAACATCTATCCACTAGGCAAGAAAGGAAATCATCAAAATAGTGTATTCAGGTGTCAAGAAGATAATTGACACTAAAACTTTATGCTTCTAACATCTGGAACCCTGTTACACTTGGGGATCCATGTTTTCTTCTATCTTGCCCCCTTCTTCTTTCTATACAGGTACAACAGCTATGGTTTCTAAGTACAACTGCTTAGGACCCGTTTCTCACCGTCTAATATATAATGATCCATCAGCTGCACAATCATGGTACTTAATCATCAAGAATTGGAAAGTTTGTTTGCTCCAATGTTTGAAGATTCTTTTGAAAGCTATACTTCAGATGTATCAAATGTTTCCACTGCACAACCTGATCATATTCTAATTCTTGATACATCCTGAATCTACAACAACAACCGCTTGCGTGAGCTGCACCTTCAATCGAATCTCGATAACGAAGATCAAACTGCTTCCAACAACAATGACACAAATGATAAACAAAATGATTATACAAAGCGGTTTATCGCCAGTTGATTCTCACGAGATATTTATGGTACTTCACACTTGTTCAATTAATTGAACATACATGGTCTCACTATCTCCTTATACCATGGTTTGCAGTCTTCAACTCATCATCAACATACGTGGTGTATGATTACGATTCATTGAAAACATCGAGGGGAGAGAGGGGTGTAGGTGGTCATTGCTTCCTTGTTTTTTCACATGCTTCTTTGCGAAAACCCAATGCCTTCTTGAATTTCTTCAATTAGGGGGAAGAAATAAGACGATCTGTGGCTCAAACGTCTCACTTTGGTGTTATCGTCTCGGTTTCACGGGTGATCTTGTGTGAAGTTACCCAAATATGATGTTATGATGCCTCACACACGGTCTTGGTATCAAGTTATTGCATATTCACAGTGATTAGTATTCCGAAAGACCACAACATTCAGGGTAAAGTCGTTTCATTTCGTCTTTCGTGGTTTGTTTGGTGTGATGCGTCTACATACGTGAGAAGATCTTATTGATTTCTGGCATGTTACCCTCGAACGGATTTTCCGCAATTAGTCAGATTTACTTTGTGTGGTTTTTTGCTCTTCTACAAATTCCACTGCATACTGAAAACTTCAAAAGTTAGAAGAAATGTCTACTATCAAAGTTTCGAATCTGCTAAAAACTATTGTCAGTTTGAGGGGGAGCTAATTTAGATACATCGTCAATTGGGGAGAAGTTAATTTGTTTCATACTTATTACATCTTTTCCCTAATATGGCTTGTGCACACATAACAGTGTACAACCCGTACTTGTAATGAAAGGACCCTGTGGTACGCATCAGTGCCACAATCCTATAAAAGGAGCAAAAGCTTCTTAATTTTGAGTAAAACTTATCAAAACTTTCATTTTTCAAAGTTTTGCTCTAAAGAACAAGTACTTCCCCTTATGATTTTCAAAACCTCAAAAGTTAATATCAATTTTTGAGGGGAAGTATTTGCTTAAAAACTTTCTTCACAAAATTGTTCTTAGTGGTAATCTTCCCACAAAACTCGAAATGGACATATTCGATATCAAAATTTCGTCAAAAATAACATTTATATGCCATTTTTGAGGGGGAGAAAATTATGTGATAAGAAATATGTTGTGAATTGCAAAAGAATCATCGTGCTAAAGACTTAACCAATGAATTGACGAGATCTTATGTCACACCCCCAATTTACCTGTTTTTGCAGCGGAATGGAATTCCTGGGGGATTGACTGTCATAGCACCACATCACAGTTATATTGAACGACCTAAAGTGTCGTTTTAAAAACACATCGTTGGATATTATAATAAAAACATTCAGAGTATAACATCGGTCCCAAAAGGTTTACAAAGTTTGCGGAAATACAAATATAATACAAATCTAAACGATGTTTTGAAATAAAGTGCCATAATGTACATAATGTAAGTCGACGCCGCGACTCAAAATGTAGGTCCCTAAACCATGTCATGATGATAATGCCTCGAGTTACACGAAAATACATTGCTAATAACGGTCAACAATAATGTTGGTGAGAAATCATAGGTTTATGTAAATGTTTTATACGACTACACAAGTATAGACCATGCATGACAATCAAGTCACGTAAAAATAATGTTACAATTGCTCTAAGCCCATGACCCCGAAACTAGACGTTCAATAATGTATGCCCTGCAGAGTGTTTGCGGACAACTCCGTAATGTTATCAAATGAAATGCATCCGTTTGCACGGTTGGGATTCACCAATCCGGATGGAGGCGTCACCCTCGATAGATCTATCCACTCATCCTCGCTTCAAAGATTAACGGTTCATGTTCAAGTAATGGGGACTTTCAAATTGGCAAATACGGTAACTTAAGCAATGTAAATGAATTTAACATACTTGGTATCGTACAAAAAATGTAGTGCAATGTATTCTCCCCCGTGGGTTTGAAATAATCGAAAGCATGTAAAAGCGGGGCTATGAAAACTCACTTGGATAAACTGGAATAATGGCAAAAGTGAGTACACGAGGTTTAATGTGATCGTCAACGGGACCTATTATCAAAGATATGATATGTCATGAGTTGCAATGTAATGTTATGCATGCATTCCGTATGTTATTTATACCATTTACGAGTTTTGAAAATATTACACATCGTCGAAAAAAAATACTCTTTTGACGTCTTGACCAATCAAAAATCACTTTACATGTTTTTCCGTCAAAATGTCATCCTACAATGGTTTTATAATGATTTGTGGTGAAATTTTCACTTTTCGTCGCAAAACAATGTCGTCGGAATTTTTATGAAATTAACAAAAATGGCTCCGGAAAACTAGTCGTAAAATGGTGTACATCGATCGTTAGAGAACGAACTCGACGGTTTTGGAAAGTTTGTATCGATATCTAGGAGTTTCAGTTCAGGAGTTTTCGTCCAAAAGGTCTCGAACATAAAGATAATAAGGGTTAAAGATGGTGGTTTTGGCTAATTGTGTGCAGAAAATTAGTTACGGCAAGTTTATGAAAAAGTGCATATCTTTGTCGTTTCAAATCCGTTTTCTACGTATAATACGTCCTTAGCTTTGTATCAAAGTATACTAATATATTTTTGACAAGTCGAAATAATTTGTGAAGCTTAAGGCTCATTTTTGACTCGGACAAAATAAATATAGTATGCTGAAATTTCTGAAAATAATATATTTCATCGTCAAACTTTAAAAATCCATAACTTCTTCGTTATAAGTCCGTTTTATTCCGTTCAAGCGGCCACGGATTCGTTTTAAAGTATATTTTCTAAAAATCAAGGCCAAAGTTTCGTACCAACTGTAGGTTTTTCCAGAAATTCGAAACAAGGACAGAACATAATTTATACGTATTGAAAATAGTTTTTCTCGGACAAAACCTATTCTAATCCCTTCAAATCAACTCCAAAACTAATCTAATCCTACCATACACCTTCTTAGGGTGTCATGGGTTCCTAGACATCATCAAGACCAACCAATACCAAGGGGATAATTATAGGATGACCAAATATATATATATACTCTAAAATCATGTAAAAATGGTATAAATCACATATGTCTTGCATGTTGCTCCAAAAATGAAAAGATGAATATGAAAATGAAAAGGAAACATAAAAATGATAAAATCATGCTTACAAGTGATTATGATGAGGTGAAAGTAACAAGGATTAGCCTAAATACTCTTGGTTTTTATTTCAAAACCTATAAAGAGTATACACTAGATTGTAAAAACACTTGTGCTTGATGAAAATTTTGATCCCTTGTGAGCTCTTTGATGTGGCCGGTTTGATGAGAACCAAAAGGAAGAGAGAAAATTTTTGCTACTAACACTTGAAGAGATGTATGTATGAGAAATAATAGAAGTATAAGATTTTTAAGTAGTGTGGAACATTTAATTAATGATCCATACCCAATTTATTAACCCTCCCTATGGCGGTTTAGGGAGTATTGTTTCCCCAAGATATATTTTTTTTAAGTATATATATTTACTTG
Source organism: Chrysanthemum makinoi (assembly GCA_910596185.1). Classification (NCBI taxonomy): domain Eukaryota; kingdom Viridiplantae; phylum Streptophyta; class Magnoliopsida; order Asterales; family Asteraceae; genus Chrysanthemum; species Chrysanthemum makinoi. The sequence goes on from OU343221.1 coordinate 196,009,068, forward strand.
TACAATTTTAAGAAAGTGTAAGTAAAATAAAGTTAAGTTAAGGTATATGGTAGATTTTTGGTACAAGTAAGTTTTTAATAGTTCAAAATAGAATGTAATGAGATAATAAAAATTGTAAAAATACATTCCTTGTAAAATTTGGGTGATAAAATAATTATCGTACAATTTTTAAGAAAAACGACGTAATAATTTAATTTTAACGATTTATGTACCAAATAAATTTGAAACACTAGGAAAACTAAAAATATAGTTTTTATAAACTAAATGTAAGTTTAAAAATACATCGGGATCATTTTTGAAAGTAACGGATTAAATATTTAAAATAATAACTCACGCGATAACGTTTATTTAATATAAAAATTACGCGTTAAATGTGAAATGAAATGTCATGAATGAATTATTATGATGCAAATGATGTCAATGAAATGTAGACTAATCTTAGTCCATATGAAATGTGCGTGATGTTATGATCATGAATTCGCCGCTAAACCTTAAAGGTTACACGAATTTGAAACAAGTAAACCAAGTTTACTATAAATGTTGAAATAATGTAAGACATGCAATTGTGTGAAATGACCGAAAGTACGGGTTGTCACATTCGCCCATCCAAAAGGAATTCAGTCCCTGAATTCAATCGTTGTTAGGTCTAACGGTGTCGGTGAAAAGATGAGGATACTTGCGTGCGCATCTGGTCTTCCCATTCCCAAGTAAACTCAGGACCTCTTCGAGAATTCCAACGAACCTTCACAATAGGAATACGACTCTGTTTCAACTGCTTGACCTCGCGGTCCATGATTTCTCTGAGTTCCTCCACAAAATGGAGTTTGTCGTCAAGCTGAACTTCGTCCAATGGAATAACAAGCGATTCGTCCGAAAGACACTTCTTCAAGTTTGAAACGTGAAACGTGTTGTGCACATGGCTAAGTTCTGATGGAAGATCAAGTCGATAAGCTACCGGACCAACTCTGCTCAAAATCTTGAATGGTCCAATGTATCTCGGGTTTAACTTCCCACGCTTTCCAAATCGTACCACGCCCTTCCAAGGCGATACTTTCAACATAACTTTGTCACCTACTTGAAATTCCAAATCCTTGCGCCTAACATCCGCATAACTTTTCTGTCGACTCCTTGCAATTCTGAGTCTATCACGAATTTGAACAATCTTTTCCGTGGTTTCCGTACCATTTCGGACCAGAAGTTGTGCGTCTCCTACCTCGGCCCAACAAACGGTGATCGGCACTACGACCATAGAGTGCCTCAAATGGTGCCATCTTGATCCTGGTGTGATAACTATTGTTGTACGAGAATTCTATCAATGGCAAATGGTTAGCCCAACCATTTCCAAAATCAATAACATGCTCGGCATATCTTCTAACGTTTGAATGGTCCTTTCACTTTGACCGTCGGTTTGTGGGTGATATCCTGTGCTCATCTCTAATCTGGTTCCGAATGAATCTTGCAATGAATTCCAAAAGTTTGAAGTGAATCGACTATCTCTGTCGGAAATGATAGAAATTGGTGCTCCGTGCCTCGAGACTATTTCCTTGACATAAAGTCTAGTGAGTTGCTCCATGGAATAAGTCTCTCTAATCGGTATGAAATGGGCTGATTTGGTAAGGCGATCAACAATTACCCAAATAGCGTCGTAACCTCCAGATGTCTTAGGAAGTTTAGTAACAAAGTCCATTGTAATGCGTTCCCATTTCCATTGAGGAATTTCTGGTTGTTGGAGTAAACTGAAGGCTTCGATATTCGACTTTTACCTTAGAGCGGTAAGGCATTTGCTAACGTACGTGGCAATCTCCGCTTTCATGTTCGGCCACCAATAAAGTTTCTTAAGATCTTGATACATCTTATCCGATCCTGGATGAATAGAATACTTTGACTTATGCGACTCATGCATAATCAATTCTCGTATTCCGCCATACAATGGAACCCACATTCTATCCTTGAAACATAATACTCCATCGGCTCTCTTTACAAAACCATTTGCGCTTTCGGGCATACCATAAAGCTTTTCACTTGGTCGATTCTCCTCTTTAAGTGCCTCGACTTGTGCTTCGTGGATTTTCGATGGTAAAGGAGAAATAATCGTCATTCCCAATGATCGAACTCTTAAAGGTTTAGGCCTCTCTTTCCGACTAAGAGCATCAGCCACAACATTGGCTTTTCCAGGGTGATACTTGATTTCACAATCATAGTCGCTGAGTAACTCCAACCAACGACGTTGCCTCATATTAAGCTCCTTCGGATCAAGAATATATTGCAAACTCTTGTGGTCGGTAAACACTGTGCACTTTGTACCGTAAGGTAGTGTCTCCAACTCTTGAGCGCGAAAACTACGGCTCCTAACTCGAGATCATGAGTGGTGTAATTCTTCTCATGAGTCTTAAGTTGTCGAGAAGCATACGCTATCACCTTCTCGTTTTGCATTAAAACAGCCCCAAGTCCTTTATGCGGCGTCGCAATATACAACAAAGTTCTCAATGCCTTTGGGTAGTGCCAAAATTGGCGCACTGCAAAGCTTTTGTTTCAACAACTGAAAAGCAACTTCTTGTTTCTTTCCCCACTCATACTTCTTGTTTTTCTGTGTCAACTTGGTCAAAGGTCTCGCTATCTTCGAAAAACCTTCGATGAACCTTCGGTAATATCCTGCTAGTCCTAGAAATTGTCGAATTTCCGTAGGATTCGTTGGAGTAGCCCAATCTTTCACGGCTTCAATCTTTGCGGGATCAACTTGTAGTCCTTGACTATCAATGACATGACCAAGAAATTGCACTTTGCGATTCCAAAAATCACACTTCGAAAACTTGGCATACAACTTCTCATTCTTGAGTAGCCTTAAAATCATCCTTAAATGCTCTTCGTGCTCTTCTTTGCTCTTGGAGTAGATCAATATGTCGTCGATGAACACAATAACAAACTTGTCCAAATACGGTTTACAAACTCTATTCATGAGATCCATGAATACCGCCGGTGCATTAGTCAATCAAAACGGCATCACTTGAAACTCGTAATGACCGTAACGTGTTCTAAACGCTGTTTTGGGAATATCCTCTTCCCGAACTCGAAGTTGATGATAACCCGACCGAAGATCAATCTTGGAATAAATACTAGAACCTTGCAACTGATCGAACAAGTCATCAATTCGGGGGAGTGGGTAACGATTCTTCACCGTTAACTTGTTCAACTCTCTATAATCTATGCACATTCGGAAGGATCCATCCTTCTTCTTCACAAACAAGACCGGTGCTCCCCAAGGCGAGGAACTCGGCCTAATGAATCCTTTGTCTAGAAGCTCTTGTAATTGATTAGACAACTCTTGCATTTCGGATGGTGCTAGGCGGTACGGTGCTCGCGCAATCGGTGCAGCTCCGGGCACTAAGTCAATATGAAATTCTACTTGACGTGCCGGTGGAAGTCCCGGTAAATCCTCGGGAAATACTTCAGAAAATTCACGGACAATAGGAACATCTTCAAGTCGCTTCTCCTCCGACTTTTTCTTGGTTACATGAGCTAAGAAAGCAAGACAACCTTTCTTAATGTACTTCTCCGTTTTGATGCACGATATGATACTAAGTCTGGTTCCACTTCGTTCCCCACGAATAATCAAAGTTTAGCCGTTATAGGGAAGATGAACAACTTTCTCATCACAAATGATCTTTGCACGATGCTTAGATAACCAGTCCATGCCGATGACGACGTCAAAACTACCAAGCTCTACGGGCATGAGGTCTATGTTGAAGGGATGATTAAGAAAATTGAATGTGCAACCGGGGACAATGGTATTGGTGCTAACTAAATTACCATTAGCTAATTCGACAATGTATGATGTATCTAAGATGGTTGGCTTAATGTTGAGCAAAGGTGCAAATGCATTGGACACAAAACTTTTATCGGCACCCGAATCAAATAAAACTGAAGCGTAACGATTATTGAGAAAAGCGTTACCGTTATGACATTGGGTCCTCCTATCTTCTCCGCCTCAATGGCGTAAACCCTTCCGGTGCCAAACCTCCTTGATTCGAATTTGCTTGATTCTCTCCTTTCTTACAATCCCTCTTGTAGTGTCGGTTTCCCAACCAAAACATGTAATTTGTGGCCACTTGCAATCCCTAGTACGGTGACCAACTTTCTTGCAATTCTCACACGGATCAGGACATCGACCCGGATTGTGATGACTAAAACACTTATTACACTTCGGCAAAACCCCGAATATCCTTTTCCTTCCTTTTGACCCGCAGCATAAACCTTAGCAACCTCTTGCCTCTTGGGTGGTTGTTGAGTAGCATTCCTACCCCTGTTGTTGTCCCACTTGCGTTTGTTGTTGCTATTGTTGTTGTAGTTGGCTCGGTTATTGTTGAAATTGTAGCGGTTGTTGGGGTTGTTGTTGTTTCAGTTGGTGGTGGTGTACTTACCTCGCTTCACCACTTGTGCCATCAACCGAGTCACTCGAATAGCCTCCTCAATTGTTTGTGGATCAAACGAAGTCACATCTCCTTGAATAACCTCGGGAAGTCCCCCGATAAAAGCTTCTAGCAACTTTTCATTATCCGATACCATCGACGGGCATAAGCGGCTAATTCTGGAATCTCCAAATGTATGTGTCAATATCATAACCAATAGTGACCAATTCATAGAACTCCGTCTCCAACTTTTTCACTTCCGTTCGAGGACAAAACTTCTTAGTCACCAAGCCCTTGAATTCCTCCCAAGTAAGCTTAAAAGCATTCTCCATTCCAATCGGTTGAGCGTATGAATTCCACCAAGACAATGCTCCATCGAGTAAAGTGCTCGTAGCAAATTTGACCTTCCTGTCATCCGGACAGTTACAAAGCAAAAACACCGATTCCAATTTTTCAAACCATCGAACCATGGCTGTGGCACCCTCGGTACCTCTAAACTTAGTGGGTTCACCACTCTTGAAATCCTTGTACGAACATTTCTTAACCCCAGATCCTCCGGCATTACCAGTAGCAGTAGCTAGCCTAGCGGCTTCAGCGGCAGCCTCGGCGGCGGTAGCCCTTTGTTTCCCTTTCGACCCTTAGAGCATTAGCAATGCTATCATTCACCAACTTTTGAATTTCTGCTTGGGTCATTTCAGGTGTAACTTTCTTAGGCGCCATAACTCTTCAAAATCACAAGATGAAACAATCATGAGAACTCGTAAGTAGAAACAACCATCATACAAATATATCCACAACCACATCATGCATAAAGTAAATGAAATCACAACGGAACAATAGCGAAATATCACAAATATAATCACAACACACGTGGATAATATACATGAAAATTTAGGCCTACATGGACCGATATCATAGATAATAATAACCATTCCTACATAGTAGAGTCAATACTTGATACATTTGTTTGTACAACAACCAAAATACAACAAGTTCTTTAAACTACGTCACACACCTTGTGACTAGGATAATAATGGTCAAAACTATACATGACAAAAGTCTACATAAGGCACCTCATGGTGCTCGCCGTCGATCACGAAGATCGCGAACCTGAGTAGTCAAACTATCCACCAAACTCCTCAACTCTCAATCGACCCTGCAAAGCAGCAATACTCTCCTGTCCTCTAACGCCTATTCGAATACTCGATGAGACAAATCAATCGAAACCCTGCCTAACACTAGGCCCTCGACCTCCTCAGCAATGGGCTCAATCCTATCTACCGACAGTTCCTCCAACTGTCGTCAAAATATCAATCTGGATCTGCTGACTATCAATACGGGCTCCTAATGCCTCGGTAGAAATTTGTCGGCATTGCAACCTTAGAGCTCTCGCCTAACTCGAACCTAACAGGTGGCTCGGGTTCTTTAGATGGTGGTGTAGGGATATCAAAACGAGCACGCTTTTGGGGCGGCAAGTCTGTCGTAGGTAAAGGATCTCTAAGAAAATATGATGAAGATGGTGATGATGGTGGTGATGGTGCTAGTAGTGGTGCTGGTGGATGTGACGGATCGTGAGGTGGGCTAACGTGAGGAGTGGGTGCAACCTCGCCCTCCTCGAAGGGTTCGGTCTCGGTGTCGGTCATGATAGGTGGAAAGGCGGAGTAGATCCAATGGAAGATCACGATCTCGTGGAGTGTGATGAAACATCATCCATGATGGGGTTAACTGGAACATCATCCGAGCTAGAGTCCGATGATATGGTGATGGGATGTGAATCAAGACATGTCGTGACAACCGATGTGAAAGAAAAGTAAATAATCTCGAATAAAGTGTAAGTGAATCCGCATGAAAAGTGAATATGCACTATGATGAAATGATGAGATGCTATGATAATGTAGCTATAGTCTAGGGTCAATGATGCAACCTAGTTCTCTATAACTGGCTCGATACCAATCTGTCACACCCCAATTTACTGTTTTTGCGGAATGGAATTCTGGGGATTGATGTCATAGCACCACATCACAGTTATATTGAGCGACCTAAAGTGTCGTTTTAAAAACACATCGTTGGATATTATAATAAAACATTCAGAGTACAACATCGGTCCCAAAAGGTTTACAAAGTTTGCGGAAATACAAATATAATACAAATCTAAACGATGTTTTGAAATAAAGTGCCATAATGTACATAATGTAAGTCGACGCCGCGACTCAAAATGTAGGTCCCTAAACCATGTCATGATGATAATGCCTCAGTTACCGGAAAATACATTGCTAAAACGGTCAACAATAATGTTGGTGAGAAATCATAGGTTTATGTAAATGTTTTATACGACTACACAAGTATAGACCATGCATGACAATCAAGTCACGTAAAATTAATGTTACAATTGCTCTAAGCCCATGACCCCGAAACTAGACTGTTCAATAATGTATGCCCCTGCAGAGTGTTTGCGAGACAACTCCGTAATGTTATCAAATGAAATGCATCCGTTTGCCTGGTTGGGATTCACCAACCTGGATGGAGGCGTCACCCTCGATAGATCTATCCACTCATCCTCGCTTCAAAGATTAACGGTTCATGTTCAAGTAATGGGGACTTTCAAATTGGCAAATGCGGTAACTTAAGCAATGTAAATGAATTTAACATACTTGGTATCGTTAAAAAAAATGTAGTGCAATGTATTCTCCCCCGTGGGTTTGAAATAAATTGAAAGCATGTAAAACGGGGCTATGAAAACTCACTTGGTAAACTGGAATAATGGCAAAAGTGAGCACACCGAGGTTTAATGTGATGCGTCAACCGGGACCTATTACGAATGATATGATATGTCATGAGTTGCAATGTAATGTTATGCATGCATTCCGTATGTTATTTATACCATTTACGAGTTTTGAAAATATTACACATCGTCGAAAAAAAATACTCTTTTGACGTCTTGACCAATAAAAAATCACTTTACATGTTTTTACGTCAAAATGTCATCCTACAATGGTTTTATAATGATTTGTGGTGAAATTTTCACTTTTCGTCGCAAAACAATGTCGTCGGAATTTTTATGAAATTAACAAAAATGGCTCCGGAAAACTAGTCGTAAAATGGTGTACATCGATCGTTAGAGAACGAACTCAACGGTTTTGGAAAGTTTGTATCGATATCTAAAAGTTTCAGTTCAGGAGTTTTCGTCCAAAAGGTCTCGAACATAAAGATAATAAGGGTTAAAGATGGTGGTTTTGGCTAATTGTGTGCAGAAAATTAGTTACGGCAAGTTTATGAAAAAGTGCATATCTTTGTCGTTTCAAATCCGTTTTCTACGTATAATACGTCCTTAGCTTTGTATCAAAGTATACTAATATATTTTTGACAAGTCGAAATAATTTGTGAAGCTTAAGGCTCATTTTTGACTCGGACAAAATAAATATAGTATGCTGAAATTTCTGAAAATAATATATTTCATCGTCAAACTTTAAAAATCCATAACTTCTTCGTTATAAGTCCGTTTTATTCCGTTCAAGCGGCCACGGATTCGTTTTAAAGTATATTTTCTAAAAATCAAGGCCAAAGTTTCGTACCAACTGTAGGTTTTTCCAGAAATTCGAAACAAAGACAGAACCTATTTTATACGTATTGAAAATAGTTTTTATCGGACAAAACCTATTCTAATCCCTTCAAATCAACTCCAAAGCTAATCTAATCCTACCATACACCTTCTTAGGGTGTCATGGGTTCCTAGAAATCATCAAGACCAACCAATACCAAGGGGATAATTATAGGATGACTAAATATATATATATATATACTCTAAAATCAAGTAAAAATGGTATAAATCACATATGTCTTGCATGTTGCTCCAAAAATGAAAAGATGAATATGAAAATGAAAAGGAAACATAAAAATGATAAAATCATGCTTACAAGTGATTATGATGAGGTGAAAGTAACAAGGATTAGCCTAAATACTCTTGGTTTTTATTTCAAAACCTCATAAAGAGTATAACTAGATTGTAAAAACACTTGTGCTTGATGAAAATTTTGATCCCTTGTGAGCTCTTTGATGTGGCCGGTTTGATGAGAACCAAAAGGAAGAGAGAAAATTTTTGCTACTAACACTTGAAGAGATGTATGTATGAGAAATAATAGAAGTATAAGATTTTTAAGTAGTGTGGAACATTTAATTAATGATCCATACCCAATTTATTGTCAACCCTCCCTATGGCGGATTTAGGGAGTATTGTTTCCCCAAGATATTTTTTTTTTTTTAAGTATATATATTTACTTGTACAATTTTAAGAAAGTGTAAGTAAATTAAAGTTAAGTTAAGGTATATGGTAGATGTTTGGTACAAGTAAGTATTTAATAGTTCAAAATAGGATGTAATGAGATAATAAAAATTGTAAAAATACATTCCTTGTAAAATTTGGGTGATAAAATAATTATCGTACAATTTTTAAGAAAAACGACGTAATAATTTAATTTTAACGATTTATGTACCAAATAAATTTGAAACACTAGGAAAACTAAAAATATAGTTTTTATAAACTAAATGTAAGTTTAAAAAAAATACATCGGGATCATTTTTGAAAGTAACGGATTAAATATTTAAAATAATAACTCACGCGATAACGTTTATTTAATATAAAAATTACGCGTTAAATGTGAAATGAAATGTCATGAATGAATTATTATGATGCAAATGATGTCAATGAAATGTAGACTAATCTTAGTCCATATGAAATGTACGTGATGTCATGATCATGAATTCGCCGCTAAACCTTAAAGGTTACGCGAATTTGAAACAAGTAAACCAAGTTTACTATAATTGTTGAAATTGTAAGGCATGCATTGTGTCGAGAAATGACCTGAAAGTACGGGTTGTCACATCTTAAATGTTAGTAACTCGAAAAGACTTGTTCGGGACGGGTAATAATTTCAAGCTAGTTCGCTAGTGATGTAAACGTGTCTCGCAAAGGACTTGTCCTAGTAGAACGTACCAATTCGAGAAGCTCTTGATAGACATGAACTTTGACGAGTATGACAACTTTTCGAGGTTTGTCCACACCTTCAAGGTAGTTATTAGAGCTAGTTGTCACCTAAAAGCTGACAATGTAACTCTTTAACTATGCAACGTAACCGTGTCTCGCGAGGAATTGTCTATCTTGAGTTGATCAATTCAAAAGTGCGTGCTCTTCTCTCACCATGTAAATTTCTATCAAAATACTTAAGCACGTGTGGAGGGGGAGTATTTCTGCAAAATACAAAACTCTCAAAGTGGTACAAAATGTCTTTACTCATAACCACTTTGAGAGATTTTCATGAAATTGGTTTTATGGCAACATAGGTCAGTCATGGAGTTATAAGGTGACTAAGGTTAGTAATAACCGTCCTATGATCCGCCAGAGCCGGAGGGATCTACCCAAGGATACCACCAATAGTTAGAATCTAGAAGTCCTTTGGTATGATTATAAAAAAGGAGAAAATGAGAATCGGAGAAAGAAGGAGTTGAAGAATTAAAAAGAAAAGTAAAAGAAAAGGGTGAAAAGAAATAGCCCTCCAGATTATTCAACTTAGAGCAGACATAGGGTTCAATTCATATGCTACTGGTTGTCACTAGATGACACCGGTATTGAAGATTAAAAGTCTTTATGGACCCAGTGACGCATGCACTAAACCTTCTTAGCCACTCAAGTTTCTCTCAACAGAATCTTGTTTCATTCTCACAGGGAACCCTACGTAAACTATCGGCTTTCTCTTAGAGATTGCTGGTATTGAAGAAGAAGACCCTCTCCCTAGTCTCCGCTTAGGAAAACCAAAGCGCACTATTGAGTCTAGAGCCACGAGATTCATCAAAAGATCTCTTAGGTACACTTGACATTTCATCACTTGTCGTTTAACAATAAGGACGCAAGTGATACAATTCTAGAGTCCTACACAGATCTTAGCAATCTGTCGAGAACATTTATGAGGGGGTCACACACCTGTGATCCTCAGAGTGATTGAATGGAAACTCTGCCCGGGTCAACATCAAACAGCACGACAAGTTACTTCGGTAACTCCTTGTGGGTAATGCTTAGTGTGTCTCAAACGGTCTACAGTCGTGGGGTGATGCTTCGATGTACCTCAGCGACTCACCTGAACTGTAGGTGTACTTCGGTACATCGCGTTATCTCACTTGTGGGACTCTAGTTCAGGAACAGCCTTTGTGAGAATTAGATTTGTGTTTTCACACTATGTTGTTAACATGCTCGAAGTTCAAACTTGTAAGCGCTGGATTATTTCTAACCCATGTTTTATGTTTTCTTCTTATGGCTGCTTGCAGGTGGAAAAGATCGTGCAGATTCTCCACATGCTCATACCAGCCACATTATATATGAAGTTCTCATAAAATCAGAAGCAACACAAAGTCAAAATGATTCTTCATCAAATTAAGAATCTACAAAGTTTAAAAACTTAGAGAACTACATCAACACTGAAATTCCAACGTTAAAAGAGCGTGTGAGCATGTTGGAGAAAGATGTGGAGACACTGGAGCAACGAAGCGGACCTGATGCAGATAATCACAACATACTATCACTACCACCACAAAGAACAAAGATCAAAGAACAAAGAAAATGAAGACGTCAAAGCTGAAAAATTCAAAGAATACAAGATCCCTACACTAGGGAGATTGTTAGAATCAAGGCACTTCTTCTCACAAGAAAGAAGAATGTCTGAAGACGTCAAAGCTACTATTACATCAGTACCTACAACGTTTTCACTCTAATCATTAATCACCAACACTTAGGGGGAGATTGTTGGAATCACTCCTAAACTATATTACAAGTGTTAATAATTAATATGTAATAGTTAGCTTAATTAGGACTTTATGTTTGTTATTATGCTTAGGCTTATGTAGAAGGCCCATAAGCGTTGGCCCAAGCCTAATAAGGAAAGGAAGGGACTAGGAGTGTTGCTCTAGCTCCCTCTCCTATAAATAGTCTTGTAAACTCCCATTTAGGAGTTGTTTGTTCATCTCATTTCAATATCCACGCATAACTTTTCTTTCATTCCTACGCGTTTTGTTTTGGGTGTGCTCAACCGATCATTTCTCTTATCTCATTTCTTATATTGATGCTTGTGTTACATAAATGGGAACCTAACAGTTTAGCTTGTATTGGATATGAAATTGGACTTATGATACAATGTATCCGGTTTTGAATACAAAAAGGGTAAAATTAACATAAGGATATGTTTTGCCATTTTGAAAATTTCAAGGACCGAAAATGTAAGTTTGGCAAAGTTAGGGTGACATTGGTAATTTGGGTAAAGTGAAGGTAGAATGTGAAAATATGTGTAAAGTGAGGGTGTGATGGTAAAATGGTTAATGATGAGGGTATTTTGTGTAATTTTTGGTGATTTAAGGGTATAAAGTCTAAATTGGGGAAAGTTGTGGGTTAGTTGTGTAATTATGAGAAACCATGATCCAAAGTCTGTAAATGTAGAAAACTGATTCCCCGGCTCCGTCTTTTGCACTCTTTTCTTTCTCGTGCTCGGTTTCTTCTGTTTTGTCTTTTCTTTGTCTGTTTTCTTATATTGGTACCTGCACATGCATAAACTCAAGAAATACACAAATATTAAGCATTAACGGCTGATTTCCGGTTTATTTTGGTCAGTTTTGATAAAGAAAAGGTATATGTTTTCATATATACCAAAATCTTCCAAACTAACGTATTGCCGTGTCCTCACGCAATGTTATTACCTTTTGCTAGTGACGTCGTCAGGTCGCCGTCATTAGGGTTTCGTTTGGGCCAAGTCATCATTGGGATGGCGTCAGTTGAGATGTGTGATGTCGCCAGTCTTCATGCGGGACGTCCTCTGAGTCTTGGTTCTTGGGCGTCTGGTGTAGAATTTGTGAGTGACGCCTTCCAGAGTTTAGGCATGACGCCGTCAGGCTTTAGAACCAGAATTTCCGCTGAGTCGTTGCGTGCACTTTCGATCAAGTCTTCTATAAAGGGACGGCATCGCCCTTTGGTTGGGACGCCGTTAGGTGTTCTGGAGTGGCTTTGATCTTGACTTTGCTATTTTCTTCATGGTTTCGCTCCTTCTCGTCTAAATGTGCTTCATTCTAGCATTTTGCTTCCAAAAGACCTAAAATATTAAAGGGAATGATTTTAAGTAGTAATGGATATAAAATGTGTTGATTTAGGGCTTAAATGACCCCCTAAAAAAGTATGTTTTAAATCCTTATCAAATATCCCTACACTTGGAATTTGCTTGTCGTCAAGCAAATGTGCTTTTGGCCAATCAGTTTATAAGTTAGGGGGCATGAAGCATTGGTTTCAGATAGTCTACAACAAGTACAAGTGCCACAATAATCATAACAAGCACGAAAATTATATACTAGCACCTCACAATTGGTGTTTGGATTCTCTCATCTATCGGGTTTATATGAAATATAATATGAATAGAAATGGAAGATAAACACTCATTACCTGGCATAGTTCATAGATTACCATAAGCTTGAGAATAGATCAAACCTCCACCATTTTGGCGTAAGTACCTAGGAATAACTATCTAAGAGGTCTTTACAAAGGGTTGTAACGTTAGGCTTAGGGTAGGGAAGTAAAGAGTTTTGTTGGATAGGGGATATTTAGTGGTGGCAAGTCAAAAATCTTATGTTACAAGCATGTAAAGCATGGCATTGCTAAGCCAAGACTGAACTCGCTAACACTAGATAACTTGAAACAAAACACAAACATAAACTTAAGAACATAAATATAAAGATAGATGTAGGATGGTAGCCCGTATATTTTTCTCTCTCTTTTTTTTAACAACTCTTTTTCGATTTTTTGTTTCATACCTTTTTACTCTACCATCCTCTACGATAACATCAAAATATAAGGGATTTGTAGGAGCATCTCTACACTTGAGTTTTTATTTAACTAACACTAATTGACCCGATTTGAAAAAATCAAAACACTTGGAGTATTTAATTACGTAGACACAGGGAATTTGAATTTATCGTTCTTTCCCGTTACTCCATAAAATATTACTTTAACCCATGAGTCCCAATCGTCCCAAAACTGTATACAAAAGATATGACTCGACTTAGCAACCATGCAAGTAACTAGATAATTGAACTAAGGTTTTCGTAGTGATAACAATAATGCACTAAAGATGAGTGTATACAAGGTAGGCTAAGGCGATTTGGATGTTTGTTTGGGGGTGGATTGTAAACAATGCTCTTCATTGATATTCCAGAACACCAAAAAATCACGAGAACCACGAAAATGATAGGATCTGAGGGGTTAACTAGGGGTATCGTATACTAAAGATGAGTACATCGCAAGGGTGCGGGGATACTCAACTGATGTTGAAGAGGTAATTAAATTACAGGTTTAAAACAAGGGTTATCATAATGCCTATTATCGTTTAGTTACTCCTAACTACACATGTGTAGTCTCACTAGCGATCTTGGAATGCATCACAAAGCAATTTCTAGAATCTATTAAACTACTGGTACACTCACTAAGCATTAAAAATGAATGCTTTTATTTCTAAAGATCTAGGGACGAACCTCACAATTTTGGTATGGAATTTGAGTGGTATACGATTTTTGTGCTAGTCATATAATTCTTATCCATGAGACGCTTTATTAAGACTAAAGTTTAACTCGTAAATGTCATAAAAAGTTTTAAATTTGGTGCTAACATTGCCCTAACAAATATTTCTTATGGTTTATTACAAAAATTACCAAGGACAAGGCAAATAATCAAGTGAGTGAATAGTTTCTAAGTTCCCATTTTATTCTCCCTCCCTACACCTAAACTGGTCCCCAATATTCCCCAAAAGTATCAAAGTTATGATAAAGGAAGGTAAGTTAAAAGAGAAAGAAACTAATACTCCCCTGATTAGCTCGGTAGGATATGTGTGAAGTCGCGGTTAAATCCTCCTCCAAGAAGAATGAATAATAAGCTTCTTCCAAGATATGTTTCTTCTTCTTGTCTAATATAACCTGCATACTTATAAGAAAACAAACAAAACCTTCACGTAAAATCGGCAGTAAAACTATATATGACACACAACTAATATAGAAAGCGAGTAAGATATAATGCTTGTGGAATGGATGTTTGCGGTTTTTATGGAAAATTAAGAATTAGGAATTTCCAAAAATTACAAGTTACACAGAAAATGAAACTGATATTTTGTTTCCACATTGCCTGACGTCGTCAGGTTGTCTTGACAAAAAGTGGTCTGCTGTGTTTATCTGGAAAAATTTTGGAAAAATTACCTCATTAAAACCTGGAAAAGTTTCTGCAAAAACATCCATTATGACTCGATACAAGCATTTGACTCTAACAACTCACATATATATCAATTTCAATTATTGTTAATCTCATGTTCATGTTCTTGAAAACTATGTGATCTTCCCTACACTTATCTTTTTGTAAAATACCTTTATATGCAATTAAGACGAGGTTAAAAATAAACTAAAGCATTTTCACAAAGTCTAACATGAGAATAAACAACAATGAAAAAGATATATAAACACACAAATAAAATTGAAAAACAAAACAAGCAAACAATTAAGCATGGGTTGCCTCTCACGAAGCGCTTTTCTTTGTTTATGAGTCTTGTAGCTAGACTCGAAGTCGTGCTCCTACGTGACTTCCTTTTTCATCCTTATTGAAAACTCTATCATGTTGACAAAGTTCTCATCAACTCTATACCTAGGTCCTAGGGTCAAGCAATTCTTATAGTAGAGTCTCTTTTTCTCCCACATAAAATTTAAACCTTTTTCAATATCCTCTTTGCTCTTTTCCTCAAAGGCTCTAATTTTATCTCTTTCAAAGTAGGATAGAGGACCATATCTGCTAATTTTCCAAGGCATCCTATATGTAGTTTCATCACCCCCTTCCAAAAATCTAACCGTTCCTTCGGATTTGTTATAGCTTAGTTTAGATTTTTCAACAAACGGTTTTCCTAACACTACATGGGACAAGCTATAGTCGATGACACATCCTATATCTTCTAAGATCATAAAATCTACTAATTAGATGAAGTTTCCCACAAAGACGTGTACATCCTTGACTCTTCCTACAAACTTGCAAAGCCCACCGGGATACTTAGGGTCCCTCCTAATCTTAAGTCACGCATTCATTATGTCATTGTAAACAGCCGAGGACATCACGTTGATGGGAGAGTCTATATCTATGAAGGTGTGATCGAAATTCCGATATCCAATCATACAAGGGATCTTAATGTTCCAAGGACTACCTCTCCTAATCTTTGGGCATATTCTAACGATGGGTGATCGAGGGTTATCGATTATGTACTTGTGGGATGCAATTTCTTCCTTAGTGGGATAATGGTTAAAATAGGCACTAGTTTCCTCATCCTCACTCTCATTTACTATCTTGGTGACCTCAATGTGACCTCCTCCTAAGTCATCACCCGAACCATTGCTAACCATGGAATCAACACCTGATGCGCTAGCCGCTTTTTCAACTGCATCCTTAATTGTACTCTCAAGTAACCTATGTAATTCTTTAAGCTCATTGATTTCACTAGTGTTTTGGTTGCGAAGAAGATTGAAGGAATGTTGATCAAGTTGTTGGTTTAGAGTTGATGGGTCATGTGGTGGTGAGTTTGGTGGTAGTGGGTAATATGGTGGATCTTTGTTGGGTGGGTTATCACCTTCCATGATGAAAAATGATGAGGCTACGAACAAAAACACAAAGAATGAGGATAGACTAAAAGAAAGCTAACGAAAAAGAGAAAAAAACTCACTTGATAGGAATCAAGAGAGTAGACCTACGAGAGATAGAAATCTAACTAGCTATTCTATTCCCCGGCAGCGGCGCCAAAAACTTGATAGCAGGGTTCGGGGTCGAGAAAACCTCCTTTTCTACGATCAAGTCTTTCAACCCTCTAGGCAGTGAACATAATCATTGTAGTGTAGTATGCAATAAGCCCAAGGGATTGATTTCGTTCTCTAGGGGAATAAGAATGCTATAAAGAGATATATGACGAGAAGGTGGGGTTGAGGGAGATTATTTTTAGTCTTTTTTATGTTTTTTAGAAAGCAAAGGTAAATATTTCGGGGTATAAGATTGGGGGGTGGTACTTCTACCGATTTCTACTACTTTTACTAACTATCTAATTAACTAATAGATAGATTATGCTAATTGTAGATGTGCTCGTACGATGATTAAAGATGTGTTCACTTAGATGCTAGTACTCCCTAGTTATCTCTTATTGGTTGGTTGAATTGTCACTTCTTTTATCTTAATTGGTGCGTTGTATTCCGTTTGGTCGTAGGGTGGTACCTAATTCCCTAGTTCTATGAATCGCAACTCTCCTCTAGAATACTTGGGATCGGCAAGTACAATGGTATCTCCCCCGAATACCCTACTATCCTAAAGCTACAATTCACGCAATAAACACAACGAATGGCCAAAGTGCACTCAAAGGCTTTTTTGCTATTTAGGACGTTCAAGCTCACAACAATGAAAGAAGAAGCCAATTTTCCTTAATCTAGCTTCTACCAATTTAGAAATGAGTCAAACTAACAATAATTAATAACTAGGTTTCATAGATCTAAGAAAACACAAGAATAATTTAGCTACTCATGTTAAACAAGCAAGCATACACACATATAATTGAACATAGGGTAGACATAATGATGAATTGGATAAACAAACTTATCTTGTGATGTAAAATAAGGTATGGGACCCTAGAATACTATCCAATTCGGACTACAACTGTATTAGAGTTTTCTCTCCAAAGTTCTACCTCTTTTAAAACAGAAAAATCGAATTCTATATATAGATTTACAATCGCAACAGCGTCACCTTTTGCTAGTGATGCCGTCAGGTCGCTGTCATTAGGGTTTCGTTTGGGCTAAGTCATCCTTGGGACGGCGTCAGTTGAGATGTGTGACTCCGTCAGTCTTCATGCAGGACGTCGTCTGAGTCTTGGTTCTTGGATGTATGGTGTAAAATTTGTGAGTGACGCCTTCCAGAGTTTAGGCGTGAGACCATCAGGCTTTAGAACCAGAATTTCCGCTGAGCTGTCGCGTGCACTTTTGATCAAGTCTTTTATAAACTGACGGCGTCGCCTTTTGGTTGGGACGCCGTCAGGTGTGCTGGAGTGCCTTTGATCTTGACTTTGCCATTTTCTTCATGTTTTCGCTCCTTTTCGCCCAAATGTGCTTAATTCCAGCATTTTGCTTCTAAAAGACCTAAAATGTGAAAAGGAACGATTTTAAGTAGTAACGGATATAAAATGTGTTGATTTAGGGCTAAAATGACCCCCTAAAAACGTATGTTTTAAATTCTTATCACATATACATTATTTTGCAAATGCTTCGTCAAATAATCTCAAGTCTCGCATTTTTAAAATCACTTATTAGAAACTAGAAAATCTTTCAAAGCTTCGCATATTTAAAATCACTTAGGGAAGCTTGGAAATTTTTGGCCTTATGTGCTAGAATCGCATCTTATAGCCTCTTGTCTAAATAACTAGCAAAGACTTTTTCAAGAAATGCATATTTAAAGTGACTTCTAAAAGATTCGCAAAGCCTTTTCAATCATAAAACTAGCAAAAGCCTACAAAAAAATTTAAATTTTCTTCACTTTTTTCATCAATTTTTGCATTTTTTATTAGAAAAACGGGGTTGCGAGAGTGTAAGGCAAAAAACAAGTGCGGTCAAATCAAATCGAAGATTACCCCCCAAACTAAAACGAAACATTGTCCTTAATTTTTAAAGGCAAGGGTTCTCAACAGAAACCAAAAAGCCGTTTATTAATTATGCTAAAAGATAAACGTTAGTCAATAAGATTTCAGATATCGGATTTCCATAAGCATCAAAACATGAAACTCGAGTGGAGAAAATACAAAACACGTGTACGAGAGTCTTCATATATCGGGGAAGTCCTGGACATAAACCTCAAAAACATGAAACATGAGAAATTAAAGAGGCGAACCCCCTCACGTCACTTATTAGAAAATAGAAAAAAGAAATATAAGCATGGGTTGCCACCCACGAAGCGCTTTTGGTTTTGATCAACGAGTCGCTAGCTTGACTCATCCCCGAATTCATTTTTTGTAGGTCCAAGGTTATGGATCTAAGCAGCCTTGTAAGACAATAACTAACTTGGATAAATCCAAACTAATTATGTGAAGAACTCTTTAATAATGAGTACTTGTTGCTAATGCGGAATATTAACAACAAGCAAGAAGAACACAATGATTACTAAATAAATTTTTCTATTAAATTCTAAAAACTCAATTGTTTTTCACAATATACCTTTAGGGTTCCTTTATACTCTAAGAAAACACTAGAATACAAAACGTGTAGAAGGATAAAGATATCTCTTCCTAAGATATCTCTACGCGTACATATCATTCCCTAATATATCTCTAACAAACTATTCTGTTTTAACATAAATAGACTTAACTATAAGTACTAAACAATATTAACTAAGGTCTACCAGACTTAACTTTATGCTGGCAGACTTAACAACTAATTCAAAGCCTACCAGACTTAACCTTTATACTACCAGTATTAAGTCTTTTTACATAATTGTTAGGATTTAGAAAATCTGTCAGTTAAAGAGTCGGTCACCTCAAGTATATGTAATCGTTAAAAAGCTCGTAGTCGTAATCATTTAGCGTTAATAAGTAGTTTGTTAAGTAACACCGTGGAGGACGGACGGGTCTTTACCAACTGTATGCCTGATCCACGGCCCGTAGGAGGCGTGTCTTGTAAGAAACTATAAATACCCTTTGCCTAGCAAGGCAAAGGGTTGGAGCTTTCAATATTCATTTTTCCTTTGTCTCACTAAAGTTCCCAACTCTCTTTACTTTCTCTCTCTGGACTCTTAACCATACGCCTCTGATATGTGTTTGTGTATGTGTTTATGAAATCCAATATGTTACAAATGGTATCAAGAGCCATGGTTTGATCACTCATCTTTCATGTTCTTGGATTTCTAGTGGTTTTCATAAGGTTTTTGGGCTTGAATGAGTTTAGAGTAGTTTGCATCATTTGGATCATTTTTAGTGTTAAGGTTTGGATTTTGATAGTACTTTTGTGTTTAGAACCATTATAAGTGTTTAGGTTTTGATTTGGAAGGCTTGAATCATCGTTGTTGGGTTGTTTTTGGATTGAAAAATGGTGTTTTTGAATGTTTGTTGGATGCGAGTTAAGTCACGGTGTGCATTTCTTTGATGCGAGTTGTCCCTTGTTTTATGCGACTTGTCTATCCTGAGTTTTCTTTTTGAAGCGAGTTGTCCTCTATGTGAGTTGTCTTTTGAGACAAAATGACAAGAAAGGGCAAAGGGTGTACTATGCGAGTTGTATGTTAAGCAAGTTGTTTGTTAAGCGAGTTGTTTGTTAAGCGAGTTGTCGTTTAAGCGAGTTGGTAATCAGGGTGCGAGTTGTCTTGTACTGCAACTTGTTTTGGCTGCGAGTTGTCTAAGGTGCGAGTTGTCTTGGGTGCGAGTTGTCTTGGTGCGACTTTTCAAGTGTGCGACTTGTCTATTGAGACTTGTCACTTCTTCGTGTTACGTTTTAAGGTTTTCTCTTGATTTTTGTAAAATCCCGTAAAAGAATCTATTTCCCGGTATAATCAAAAAAATTTAAAATCCCGTGAAATCAGTAATCATGTCTAAAAACACATCTACAATCATCTCTTCAGTTGCTGATGACGTTCAAGCTGCAGGATCTGATACTCGTCCTCCCATGCTGGATAGAACCGATTATGACTCTTGGACTCAAAGAATTAGACTGTACTGCTTAGGAAAGGAAAATGGGGTTAACATTCTTAAGTCAATTGATGAAGGACCCTATCAAGTTGAGACTACTAGAGATATTCTTGAAACTGCTGCTGATGGTTCAGTTGTATTAGGATTGGACAGACCAAAGACGTATGATGAGCTTACTGATAAGGAGAAAAACAGATATGATGCAGATATTAGGGCTTCAAACATTATACTTCAGGGTCTACCTAAGGACATTTACATGTTGCTCAATCACAACACTGAAGCAAAGGCAGTATGGGATAATGTTAAGATGCTTCTATCTGGTTCTGAATTGACTAAAGAAGACAGGGAGTCTCAACTGTATGATGATTTTGAGAACTTCAAGATGAATCCAGGGGAAACGGTAACAGAATACTACGTGAGATTCCACAAACTTGTGAATGACATGAGGAATATCAAAATGACTATGCCAAATATCCAACTCAATTCAAAGTTTGTGAACAACATGAATCCCGAATGGCACAAATTTGTCACAGCTGTCAAGCTTAACAAAGGATTGAGGAACACAAACTACGAGCAATTGTATGCTTACTTGCTTCAAAATGAGAAACATGCTGTGTTTAAACGAATGATCTTAGAAAAGTTCAAGACCAATTCTGGAGATGAAAGCTCGTCAAATGATTCAACGGCATTCTACACAAATGTAGGAATAACCCCAAAGCATCACAAGTCATACCAACTGGAAATGGTAATCACAAACTCATTCCAGATCTAGGGTATAAGCCTCCAGATTCAGACACATTCATGGAACATCTTGTTAATCAATTGGCTCTAATGGTTAAGCAAAACTTGAACTTCACTCCACACACCAACAATCATCTCAGAACAGCCTCCAATCTTCACAATCATGCTACAGTCAAAGAAGGAAAGGTAGTGGTGCAAAATGTGCAAGGACGACAGAACGAACAAGGAATGGCAGGAGCTGGTTATGGAAATGCTGGTGTAGGTGGAGGATATGTGGGTAATCAGAATCGTGGAAGGAACATGGCTCAGGGTCAAGGGAAGCCAATCAAATGCTACAATTGTGGTGGAGAAGGACACATTGCAAGGAACCGCACATCTCCAAAACGTCCTCAAAATGCAAAATACTTCAGGGACAAGATGCTGCTTGTGCAGGCACAAGATAATGGAGCTGTATTGGATGAAGAAGAGTTGCTTTTCTTGGCTGAGGGGAATGCCAAAACTTTTGATGCAGATGTGGATGAACAGCCAGTGCAGGGTATGGGTCAGAACACTCCCAATGCATTTCAAGTTGCAGACTGTGATGCATTTGACTCGGATGTTGATGATGAACCAACTACCCAGACCATCTTCATGGCTAGTATCTCACCAATGGTCTCTCCAAAGGCTCCTTCACCACAACAGGCCAGTCCCTCCAGGGCACCAATCATCTCAGAGTTATTAAAACTTTACGATGAAGTTGATGTGCAAAAGATACACTACGAAGTACAACAAATTGAAATTATTGAATCAAATATTTAAAATATGGGTAATAGTAATGTTGTCCCATATGACCAATATGTGAAGCAAGATGAAAGTGAAATTGTACCAAGTGATGTATCTTCTGCAGTCAATGATGATTATGTTTTTGATGAATACACTGAATGTGCACCTGATGATTCCTTAGTCACTGAACTTAATGCCTATAAGGAACAAGTTGCTATATATGAACAACATGCTAAGTTTGAATTGACTACCCGTGAGCAGGAAATGGATAACCAAATGCGTACAATTATAGAAAAAATAATTTTAGGGAAGAAATGCTAAAGAAAGAGTTAGATTCTTTACAAGAAAAGCTCAGTAAAACTGTTAAGCAAAAACAAGAACTTCAAGAAAATGTAAAAGTGTTTAAACAGGAATTCAATGCTAAGGAATTAAAACTTCTAAATGATTTTTCCAACCTAGAAACTTTAAAGAACAAACTTGAAAAAAAGTTGTACGTACAAGGGAACACCATTCAGACTGCTCACATGATTACCAAGCATAGAGTTCTAAGTGATAAGCACAGTGTTGCACTTGTAGAAGAACCAAATCCTGAAGCTTGTATTAAAGCAAAAGCAGCTCAAAATATAATATATGATGGAAATGAGATTCTAAAGCCTAGAAAAAAACCTACATGTATAGGAAGCACTGAAGAGGATAGAAAATTAGAAGATTCCTCTAGGGAGAAAATGGAAAAGAAGTTAAATGATTCTTGGTGTATAAAGTACAATATAACGTTTAAAACACCCAATTACCCTAAGGAAAAATGGATTGCCTTTAATAAGTTTAGACCTCAAACCCAGCTGACCCTTGAGTAAGTTTTTTGGAAGAAAGATATGGATAAATAAAAAGCAGATGATCTTGTTGAAAAGAATTCCCCTTGTAGGATATTGCCTCCAGCAACTGTGTATCCTCCCAATACACCAATGCATTTAGTGCGTAGGACTATTCCCACTAATAGCAAGACCTTAATCAGCCTTTATGTAGTTTACCAACTATTTGTTGATTTTGAGAAAACATGTAAAAAGAGAATCACACCCACTGAGATAACTGAAGGGGAAAGGGGTTTTGAACAAACTAAAGAATGCTATTTAACAGAGGTCATGCCTTTCTTTAAACAACTTAAAGGTCAATTTGAGAGTCTTCAAAAAGGAATGGATACTGAGATTAAAGAAATGAAAAAGATGTTTAATGAGATGGAATATGAGGTCAGCATGAATGAACGTGAGCTAAAATATAATGAGATCGAGAGGAAGAATCTACATATCTTAAATGATAACTTGATTTCTATATGCGTTTCTCAGGATGCATTCTACATTGTTACAAATTATTCTATTACTGCTTCTCAATTTCATGAATTGTCTGTTGCTTTGAAAGTTTCCCATGATCGTGCCATTGAGCTTGAGACTACGAATTCAAAATTGCATGAGAAAATAGAACTGGATGATCATGAAAACTTGGTCAAACATTTTTCTAAATTATAAGTTGAACATCTTGCTTTGCAATTAAAATATCAACATCTCAAAGAAAATGTTAAGACCTCAAATGTCAAGACATCCTCGAATGCTCCTGAGTTTGATGCAGTTTTTGAAATTAGCAAACGTGATGAACAGATTCGAGCTCATTATAACACGATCAAACGATTGAAAACCCAAATCTCACAATTAAAGAATGATAAGAATGATGTGACTGGCTCCCAAATGCCTCCTCTTTTAGATTCTCAGAATTCTCAGACTTTTTATCTTCAAAACATCATTAATGCATTACAACATGAAAATGAATGTTTTCTAGCTGAAAATGAGAAGGTTAAACTGCACTTTAAAGAATTATATGAATCAATTAAGGTCACTCGTGATAAAAACAATGAAAAGATAACCTCTTTGCAAAAAGAAATTGAGAATTTGAAGAGTCATGTAAAAGGGAAAATGCCACTCACCAATGGTGAGAATTGTGCACCTAAGGTGCCTGCTTGTGCTAAATATGCTATGACTGTGAAGTATATTCCTTCTCATATTAGAAACAATGAACTGGCACATCAAACATATTTTTCCAACCTTAAGGATAGTCTAGAATGTCTCCATGAGATTGTTGAAGAGGAAAATATTGAGAAACCTAATGATAATGCGATTGGGCATGCATGCCTATATGCCAAACGATCTCAGGAACAGTTAGAATGCTTAATAGCAACCTATCCTAAATCTGGCACTAGGAAAGATAGTGTTAATGTACCTTGCTCTATGCCTAAAGCTAAGAATGTGACCTTTGATCTTCCACTTAGGACTTCAGATCCCAGCACTTCTAGATCAGGAATGCAAAAATTAGTAAAACCAACTAATGTTCCCATCTTTCCCTTTACAGGAGTAATCAGTGATACTAAAGCAAGCATGTCAAAGTCTCCAGGAAATACAAAGCAAGATAGGACCTCGCAAGCTTAGAGTGATCAATGGAAGAAAGTAGAAGACCACCTTAGGAACAATAAGTTTGTGTTGAATAAGATGAATCGTGTTGATTCTAGTATTAGCTATAAGCGTACTGCAATTAATTCGAATTCTGCTACTAGTTCTGGTATTAATCATGAATGTGTTGTGAATGATTTGAGTAATACTCGTAAATCTCTGAAAAAATTGCCAACATTAGTAAACAGGTGAAGTATGTCGTCTAATACTAAGGTGGAAGAAGGTTAGAAAACATTGGAAACCAACATGAAGAAATTTTAGTAATGTAGGTTATCAATGGATACCTACTGGCCATAAATTCAATCTTAATGAATTGTGCCCTAAATTATCTAGATCAATGCCCATTAGGAAATGGATGCCCACTGGTAGAATGATACCTCTATGAAGTGAACACACTTTGAATAGATCTAATGTCACTACTAGTTCTGCATCTACCCCTAATGATTTTGTTGATTCTACTTCTGATGTGGGTGTTCCAATCTTGTTTACTAACCAAATGGAGCCCATTCTTGCATGGGGATCCAAACTATCCAGTCCTCCATACTTGTCTGTGTTCAACTGCAGGTCGTACAAATCGTCTTGTGGTATTTGGACTCAAGCTGTTCCAAGAATATGACTGGAGACCGCTCACGGCTCATGAACTTCGTGAGTAAATTTATCGGAACTGTTAGATTTGAGAATGACCACCTTGGGGCAATTATGGGTTACGGTGATTATGTTGTTGGAGATAGTGTAATCTCCAGGGTTTACTATGTTGAAGGTCTTGGTCATAATTTGTTTTCTGTCAGTCAATTCTGTGATTCTGATCTAGAAATGGCCTTTAGAAAACACACTTGTTTCGTTAGAGAACTGGATGGTGTGGAACTTTTAAAAGGAACACGTGGAACAAACCTGTACACCATCTCTATTGTAACATATTGGATTTCACAAACACACAATCAATCACAAATAAGGCGTATGATTAAATGGTTTTAGAGAGAGAAAGTGGGATATTCTAGAAAGAGAAACTCATGGAAGGTTAGATTCCAAATGAACATCCAACCCTCTACCTTGGGAGGTAGAGGGTATTTATAGGTTACTAACTAAACTACCTCTTGACGGCCTGTGGATCAGGGATACAGTAGATAAAGACCCGTCCTTCCTCCATGGTGTAACACTAAACTGTTCTACGCTACAAACTAACTACAAAATAACGTAACAAATGATATGTCTACGAGCTAACTTATGCTAGATAATATTTGGGGTGACCGACTCTTCACATATGGAATTTCTAATTCCTAACAATCTCCCCCTAAGGGTCGTCACCCCATGATTTACATTTTTCATCCTAGCATTCTATTCTTGAGTTTGTTCTTGAGCTCATAGACATCAAATCTTCAAAATATTCAAAATCTGTGCTTTCGAGGTGATTTCATCATTGTTCAACTACAATGTATATATTGTAGAGGTTATAGAGCTGATCCACATTGATGACCTTTGAGATTTAATAGAGATCATCACCAGCTTAATCTCAGATCACCAATTGTTGTGTTGCCAACATATGATGTTGTGACACTTGGACCGACATGCTCACATTCTGGATCATGATTTCTTCTTATCATAGTAGCGGAAGCTTTAGTTGATTCATGATATTGGCAGCAGCGTAGCAGAAGCATGGAATGAGAACATCAGAGTCATTGATGCACTAATCAAGATTTCTTTTCAAATGAATGTGATGTGTGAGCATGCGGCTATAGATTGACCGCTTCATTCGATCACCGCAAACGTGCCGCATACCGCATACAACAGTTAGATATAAAGCGCACGAAAGTGTCTTTGATCACTTTCGTTGAATTGAGGTACACGCCCACGGTTCCCTCGCTGATCAAGACAAGTAATCGCCGTGTCGTATAATTCAAGAATTTCCTTGACAGGTTTCGCGGTTGCTCTAGCTGCTCTCAAACCGGAACATCTCAAAGAAGACAACACGGAGTGAGTGAACCAAAGGAATTGAGATTCACCGATTGATGAAAAGAGATTTGAAAACAATCGCAGTACCGCTCAATAGAAATTGTTTTTGCAATACATCGAAGGTTTTAATGAAAATCAATTATCAATCATAAACACCTTTTATTTTGAAATATCGATTACCGATCGTGTGCTAAAGAAAAGAGTTTTAACGACAACACCGCTCGTTTTTTTAAAGGTATCCGCCAATCCATAACCCGAACGTGATTGAATCATAATTATGACTCGCACCATTGTTTATGTTCAGTTGTCACATGGTTGATCTATTGGATACATCTCACATGCCACCCACCAGGAGCTTGTTTGATGTTGGCTCCAGAAGGCTTTCCATCTTTATTGTGAATATGTTTGCATATCACTGATGTTCGCAATATCACTAGGATAATGCGTAGGAATCATAAGATATATTCTCTCTTTCCACATTGTGTGAAACAGAGAGTCTTCAATGACAGTGTCCTAAACAGATTTATTTGATGATCTCTTGGCTCTAGACTCAATCGGGCACATTTGGTTCCTATGCCGGAGACTAGGGAGAGGGTCTCCTTCTTCAATATCAACAATCTCTAGGAGAAAGTCGATAGATTACGTAGGTTCCCCGTGAGAATGAAACAAGCCCTTTTAAGAGGAACTTGAGTAGCTTGGGAAGTTTAGTGCAGTGCGTCACTGGGTCCATGACGTCTTGTCTTCAATACCGGTACCTTAGTAACCACCAGTAGCATATGTATTGAACCCTTACGCCTAAGGTTGAATTAATGGAGGGCTATTTCTTTTCACCCTTTTCACATTCAATTCTTTTCATTCTTCAACCCCTTCAAACGCATGACTTCATAACTAGAACCTTGTTGGGTTTATTCCAGATTTAGCTCTCGTCTCAGTCCCGCACTCTTCCCATTCCTCACTTTTCTCCTTTTTTCATCATACCTAAGGACTTCTACACTATCTAGTGGATTGTCCCTGGGTAGATCCCTCCGGCTCTGGCGGGATTGTAGGAACGAATAGCTAACCTAACCATCCTTATAACACCATACATAAAGTAAATTGGTCGGTCTTTTGGTATTGTTCTTTCCTTCTCAAACCAATTGAAAAATCATTTGGAAAAATCAATCAAGGTACTTGTGATATAAAATCAAATCATTTTGTACCTTAATTGTTTTGATCATTTAGAAAACCTCCCCCTCAACATGTACATATGATTTAGAAATTGTTTAGCACATGGAGGCAAGAGGACTTTGAAATATTTTCTTTGATCACAATTTTCATAGAAAAAGCCATTTGATTTTCTTGGTAAATTCTCCCCCTCAATATATGCATAAGATATTTGAAATCATTTTATCACATAGAGGCAAGAGGTTTTTTGAAGTACTTCCACGATTGCATTGCCATACAGAAAACCATTAGAAAATCAATCAAGGTACTTTATGATGAACATAGAAATCTTTGTACCTTGATAGTTTATTTTCTTTTGAAATGCTCCCCTTCAATATGTGCTTCGAGATTCGAAAGTGTTTACACATACGGGAGAGCAGATGCACTTTGAGACAAAATGGTCACCTTTATCGATTCCATATTTATATCACATTTCTCCCCGATCAAAAATTACAAATCCTTTGAGATTTTGGATCTCAAGTGATTTAAATATGTATGAAACAAAACTTTTGGAGAAAATGTGTCCGGTTTTATATTGATCTGATGTAGACAACACTGAAGTTCCCTTTTTAGATAAAAAGGGAAACCAAAATACATAACCTAACACTATTACACACATTATAGTTGTTCATAGTTCATACACCACATTTTATACAACAAAAATTCAAGACAGAAACTACTTCCGGAAGATGTCTTCATTCAGTTCGTTGAAGTAGTTTGTAATGACCTTCACGAAGTCTACCACCCACAAAACTTTCAAGGCTGCGAAAGATCATTCGAGTCTTAAGTCTTCGCCCGATTGCGGCAATGAAATCTTCACACCTCTTCAAATCCTTATCAGACCAGAATTTTGTTTTGTTCCACGGCTTCAGATCAACTTTGATTTCCTTCACTCTAAAGTTCAATTCTTCTTCGACCATCTTAAGAGTTCCATCACTGAATTTGTAGAGCTCGCACAGTCTCATTAACATGTGTGTCCCATATCTGTCGGTGAAGAGGATGGCTCGGGGGTTGTCAAGAACTCTATAGTCATGACGAAATTCATGTCCTAAGGCATCCCATTGCGACTTTGTAAGGTTGACCCGAGTCTGGTAGCTTTCCATTCCTAGCTGAAAATCCTCAACCCTTTTTCGAATGACTAAGCCCCTGATCCAAAAGTTGACAGCAGCAGAGAGAGCCTTCTTCTCACGGACAGGTAGATGGTTAAGATGTCCTTGGAGGTTCAAAAGATAAAGATCTTCAAAGTCATTTGGCAGCAGATGTTTGAAGTCATTTTCTTCTATCACATGATCTTTATGTTCTGCTCTTCGAAGAACGATCTTCTTAAGGTAATCATAGCCATATATTGGGAAGATCTCTACACTGACAACACTTTGAATTCGCATCTTGGATCTAACAGCTTTGCGTCTTTTATCAGTTCCATGTCTCTCAATGTAGAATTTCTTCTTTTTGAACCACCAATGAGAAATACCATATGAAGCCTCGATGTCATACACATGTTCTTTGTCAGACCAGTATTGATCAGGTACCATCTGCTCAAGACCTGGATCTGTGTAGGTAGCAGCTTTCATCTTTGAAATTGACAAAGCTGGTCTTCTTTCAGATGTACGAGCACATAGATAGTCCAGGTCATGGTTGAAGAAGAACTCATACTAAATGGTCATTTGTCCAGGTTCACCACCGAGAGGAAGAGGCATGTTCACATTGAAACGACTAATCTGCTCACTGACTTGATCACTCAGCATCTTATGACATTCTTCCATCTGGTATTGAAGCTGATTGGCATCTGAGTGAAAGACTTTGACAATTTCGAATGCTTGTCCTTCAAGATCCTTTGGAGTGATGGACGAGATTCCCTTCTGTTCACAAAACCACTTCATAAAGCTTCCCATATCTCCTGTGATGTGAAGAAGTGAGTCTTTAGCTGGGGCTTCATATTTGGTAGTGATTGTTGAGGCCCAGTTTTTGCAAGGAATCATCATGTCAGACTCTGGGATGGACCATAAAGGTTCTGGAGTTTGAGGTCTCTCTTCAGTGAGCCAGCTTTGAGACATGTCTTTTGAGGGTGTAACTCTCGTGGTCTTAGGGCGTTCACCCGAAACATATGCATCAAACCAATCATCATCAGATGGCTTGGGGATATGTTTTGTGGATGCATCATCGTCATCAGATTCTGACTCTGTCGTGACATGAGACTCTTCATGTAGCACCTGATCTTCTGGGATAGTGGAGAAGGTGGGGGTAAACCTAGAATCAACCGTGGTCCATGCTGCAGACTTCTTTTGAGTACCCTGATCACCGGATGAGCTGGATTGATTTGTCGGTTTTGGATGAGATGCTGGTGGTTGTGGTGAAGGTGTAGTGTTTGTGCCAGATGATCCACCAGCCCCAGAAGTTCCAGCTCCTCCAGTTGGAGGTGAAGGAGGTGGTGGTGGCTTGGGGCCTCCAGACTTATCCTTTGATTTCATCGAACAGTCTTCCTTTTCTTCTTATCTTCCCTTTCTCTTACATCTTCTACAAACTGCTGATAATTATCAAGTCTCATCGATTCCTCGAGTGCATCGTATAATTTCTTATGTGTAATGTCCAGATGCTCTCATGCTTCATACATTCTTTCTGAGAGATCTGATCTCATGTCAGAGATCGGCAAGTCTTTGAATCGCTGAAGTAATGGAGCCTTCATTGCCCATTCAACCGCATCTTTAATGTCTGCTTCAATTGCCTTTGTAACAATCTCATTGAGGTTAAGATTCTACAGCCTTTTGACACGACTATCAAGATTATTGACGGCGATAGGAAAGTGCTTCTCAATAGTTGTAATACGTGTCATAGCCTCTTGGAGCAATTGCTCAGTCATTTTGACTGGAGGAGGTGAAGCAGGAGGTGGTGAGGTAGGTGGAGTGACGGCATCACTGACAGTGACAACTTGTACTGGATCAATATTGGGTTTGGGTGGTGGAAGTGCGGTTGCTTGAATAGGTGTTGACATTGGAAGAGTGGTTGATGTGTCTTGATGAATATCAACAGTATACATGGACTCAGCTTCCTCTTTCTCATCATTTTTCTTAAACGGCTTGTTATCTGAGGGTTTTTCATTTAAGAACTGATCACCAAATGAGAGACCAGTATCTAGATTCTTCAATGAAGATAGAGAACCAGTAGACAAGTTTGGTTCTTCCAAGTGCATGTGTTCATCAGATCTTCACTCAAGGTTTTCTTGTGAGTCTTTCAGCAATTCTTCATCATCATTCTTATCTGATTGGGTATCACTTGATACAGGTGTATCTTCCTGTGCTTCGGATACCTCCTTTTCCAATCCAGATTGTTCTTGAGCTGAAGATGATTCAACACTTCTTTTCTTCAGTTCAAATTGAGTGGTAGTTCTTGATGGTGAAGAGAAGAATGTCAGAAGCATGTGAGTAGCTTGTTCGGCATCAACACCAACAATCCCTTTCCCTTTGTCTTGTGTGATTGGAGTTGTATGACATAGCTCTGGTTTAGGTTCTCTTAACACGACACTTCCACTTGGTGGTCTCATGTTCAGGATTTCCAAGCTTTGTTGAATTCCTTGTTGCAAATTAGCATCATCTTCGTCAACCAATTGACTGTCACCCTTTGGTGTCTCAGTTCCTCCAACATTTTCCTTTTCTACCTCCTTTTTCTTTCCTTTATGCTTCAGGGTTGTGGTGTCAGTAGATTGTGATCTTTCACGTCTTTTCTTTGGAAGGGCAGCATATGAAGACTTTGACCCAGAAGTAGACTTAGTAGTTTTGGGTTGTGGTGGATTGGGAGTGTCATCAACATTGGATATGGATGCCCTTTTCATGTATAATTTGAAGTAGTCAGTCTTCTTAATATCGTCAGTGAGAATAACATCAGGAATTGGCAAACCAAAGATCTCTTTATTGACACCTCTGGCAATGTATTTGAGATTACCCAGAACAAATTCATCCTTAGCATTATGGAGGGTTGATTCACTCCTAGGGTTGAAGTTATGCGTCTGTTGCAAGTACTGGATAACAAGCTTCGAGAATCTGATGCTAGGAATAACAAGTTTGTGTACTTTCTTTTTTCCTTGAGCTTGATTCTGAACATTTGTTCTATCGGTAATAAATGTGTTCATTGACAACGAGAATTCTTCCTAAATACGTTCTGAGACATTAATGTTCACCCCATTGACGAGTCCCCAAAAGATTTGCAGAATAGGTATCCTTACTTTATCAAACCCAGAGGTTTTGCAAGATAAGCATAAGTTGAGAATGGTAGTAATGGCTCTCCAGGGTTGATACATGTGTCCAGTGATGATATCTGATGCCCTTGATATGCCAACTTGATAACCCAAACCAATCAGAAAGACTATTAGCTCTTCCGCACTAGGTGGAGGGGCAGATCGTATGGTGGGGTCACAGGGTGTGATTCCTAGGGCCTTGCTGAGAATGTCAGATGTGATTTCAAATTCCTTATCATCAAGCTTGCAGGAATAAGTGGCAGTGATCTTGTCCCATGTGATGGTGTTCCAAAATTGTTGTAGGTAAATGGAAGGGATAGTGCATTGCTTGGTCATGGCACTGAAGAAATTAGTGTTTTTAAGAATATCAATGGCCACCTTGAAGATTGGATTTTGTTGAATCTTTTCCAAGTCCACATAACAGTTACTTTTCCCAATCTCTACCCATTTGTCTACTGGAAGAATTTCATTGTCAGTAAGAGCAATGGATGGAGTAGAGGTAGCAAGGTTCTCGGATGAAGTTGGGTTTGCCATTGAGATTCTGTAAACACACACATATGACACCAGTATTCGAGAGCATGTTAGATTAGACATGGTTAGTTGAACAAGTACAACAAGTGGCATACATGATAGATTACCAATAAGCAAATTGACATACTTAGGAAATAGATTAAGTAGCAATAGTAGTTTTTTTAAAGTAACTAATCATTTTGACAATGTTTTCGAGATACAAGTTGTTTTTTACTCAAATTAGTTAAAACAAAGTTGCTATAAAAGAATTTCATGAGACAAGATGCTATTATGGAAGTGTTATAACAAGTTGCTAAAACAAGTTGCCATATCAAGTTGCTACAAGAGAAACCAGATACGAGTTGCTTAAATAATAATGTTATATCAAGTCGCTAAGAGCAATTTGTCAATACAAATCGCTACAAGTAATCCTGAACCAAGTCGCTAGCATGAAATTATCATAGCAAGTTTCTTTAAATAATTTGATAAAACAAGTCGTCACAAGAATAGTATTGACAAGTAGCCATTGTGAAACACAACATAGCAAGTCGCCAACATGTCAAAACAAGTCGCTATCAAAAGAAACAAGGCCAAGTCGCTACAATAACTTGTAAAGACAAGTCGCTATCAAAAGAAACAAGGCCAAGTCGCTACACATCAAATCATTAAGTCGCTAACTTGTAAAGACAAGTCGCTATCAACAGAAACAAGGCCAAGTCGCTACAAATCAAATCACTAAGTCGCTAACTTGTAAAGACAAGTCGTGATGTTCCTGATTGAATTGAGCATTGTACCTAAAAAAGACTGAGAACACTTTGCACTAGAGGCACATGTAGTATTGCAGATAGATGGGTTAGTGACATGAGTAACCTCACTACTGGATGTTGCACAGTTTGATCTAGGAGTGTCATTAATAGAAATCCCTTTAGGTTCAATATTCTTGAAGAGTTTTCCTGTGGGCATCCACTTTAGGCAAGATCTAGGCATGTAAGTCCGTTTGGATCCTGAAAACTTAAATAACCTACCAGTGGGAATCCATTTGAGACAGCTGCTAGTAGATTTGGATGTAGGCTCTTCCCTGTTTTGAATATTGGTCCTTTTGTAATTAGTTTGCTTCTTAGGGGATTGATCAGCCATTTGATGCTTCTTATGAGAACTAGATGAACTCCTAGTAGTCATAATCTTAGAACTTTGAACATTAAACAGTGGTTTGTTATTCATCATATCGGAATGAAATAGTGAAGTGACTGGTTTTTACAAAACAGTATTCGCATCAACTTGGGAGGCAAGATTAGATTTCAATGGCTTAGATCTTTCAGTTCTAAAAGCATTGGGCTGCCTAACTACAGTACATTTTGGCTTTCCCAAGGTTGATGGTTTTGCAAACTTAGTGTTCACCCTATTTCCAATAGATTTCCTAAGCTCATTTTTTAATGCAACAATAGTGAAGCTCTTATCCTGAATTTGGGCTTTGAGGGCATCAATGTCAGCTAAGAAGGAATTAGTTTGATCTATCAACTTGGAATTGTTCTCTAATAAGTTCTTTCTTAAGGACTCATTTTCCCTCAATAGGTTGGACACACATAAAGCCAGTTCATCATTCCTAGATTTAAGTGTGCTACTCATCTCATGATAATCACTCTTATGCACATCTGAGAGTTGTAATTTCAGATTGCATATGGTTGAGTCTTTGTCCTGAATCTGGGTTTTTAAGTGGTTAATTTTAATAAATTCTCGAAATTATGGAAATTCCTGATTAATGCAAGATTTTTCAGCAAGAAAGCTTTCTTCCTTTTGTTGTATTGCAATTTCCAAGGAAATACTATGTTTTTCAAGAATTGAGTATTTGTTTGAAAGTTCATCATAAACCTCTTTTTCAATCATGTCATTAGTTTTAAAGGTTTTAGATTCAGGCTCAACCCAGACATAATTAACATAATTATGTTTAGAGTTAGGATCAAATTGAACAGATACATTAGCACATGCATTATGTTGATCAGTTAAGGGTACCTCATCGCATGAAACCTGTTCATTTACAGATATGTCATCAGTATTCACCATACGCATAACTGGAGTGGTCATGTAAGTTGTTTCATGCTTTTCTGACTCAGAACCATTGTGTTCAGTACAGTCGGTTTCATCATCCTTTGTTGCAACTGAAATTCTGCATTCGGCATCATCCATTCTTTCAACTGATCCATTGCCCAACATATCACAACCTTCACTTAACATAAATTCACACCCATTCAACTCATTCAAACTATCATTCTCTTGAGCAGCATCCTTAATGTATATTTCCATATTACCATAAGTTGAATAAATGTGTTTATGAACTCATGAATTTCCATTCCAGTATGTTTCTTGAATGAAATTCCAGTCAAGTCATGATCAAAATCTGAGGAATATTCCCCCTTGATAAATGGTTGAAATTGATTGAAGATTACTTGAAGAGCTGCATTAGAATCATCGGTTGATACCTTCTTTTTGGTAATTTGAAACCTCAGTTGTTCTAAATTCAGTAGCACGGTTCTTGTCAAAGTTGGTAGGTCCTGACGAAGGAGAGCATAGCTTGTTCGATCCATGGCTGTGGATAACAGTAGTTTGAGGTGCTGATGAAGTGGTTGGAAGGGCTCAATGTTGCATTCCATTTGCCTTGCATCATTTGTCAATACCAAGTGTGACTCATTAGATTTTGACTTAGATTTTGACTCAGATTGTTAAGTGTTTTGATCATAAATTGTTGAATCAATCAAGGTAGAACATTCAGAATAGCAACCAGTTTCGTTGTTCTGTGAGGTATCATAAAGTTCAAGCACTTTGGAAATTAAAGGGTCAGTGATGTAAGACATTGTGTTGATGGATATTAGATATGAGTAACTTGCATCAATTCACCAAATTGCTATACAGACAAGTCGCTAACAAAACAACTCGCCAAGAACCATAACACCAAGTCGCTAGGAATTATGAAATCAAGTCGCTAAGCACCAAGTCGCTAGACACAATTAAGTTGCTAAAGAACAACTCGCTAAGATCCAAGTCGCTAACACCAAGTCGCTAGACACAATCAAGTTGCTAAAGAACAACTCGCTAAGATCCAAGTCGCTAACACCAAGTCGCTGAGAATACAAAGTACAAGTCGCTAACAAAATTGAAAGCAAGTCGCTAACCTACCCAAGTAGCTAGCCGTAGTGGAGAATCCACTAAAGTGTAATGTTTGTCGGCTTTTCTCAATAGACAAGTCGCTAGGCTCAAGTCGCTAACAATTAACACTACAACTCGCTAACAATTACTGAAGCAAGTCGCTACGAAGAAAAACACTACGAGAGTCAAGTCGCTACCAAGAAAAACTTCAAAAACACACTTTTCAATCCAAAACAAGCCCAACCACAGTGATTCAAGCATTCCAAATCAAAACCCAAGCACTTACAATGATTCTAAACACAAAAGTACACCCAAAATTCAAACTTTAACACAAGAAATGATCCAAATGATGCAAAAACCACTAAACTTTTTCAAACTCAAAAACCATCTAAAACCACTAGAAATCTAAGGATATGTAAGAGAGATGATCAAACCATGGCTCTTGATACCATTTCTAACATATTGGATTTCACAAACACACA
Source organism: Chrysanthemum makinoi (assembly GCA_910596185.1). Classification (NCBI taxonomy): domain Eukaryota; kingdom Viridiplantae; phylum Streptophyta; class Magnoliopsida; order Asterales; family Asteraceae; genus Chrysanthemum; species Chrysanthemum makinoi. The sequence continues at coordinate 196,044,729 of OU343221.1, forward strand.
ATCAATCACATATAAGGCGTATGATTAGATGGTTTTAGAGAGAGAAAGTGGGATATTCTAGAAAGAGAAACTCATGGAAGGTTAGATTCCAAATGAACATCCAACCCTCTACCTTGGGAGGTAGAGGGTATTTATAGGTTACAAACTAAACGACCTCCTGACGGCCTGTAGATCAGGGATACAGTGGGTAAAGACCCGTCCTTCCTCCACGGTGTAACACTAAACTATTCTACGCTACAAACTAACTACAAAATAACGTAACAAATGATATGTCTACGAGCTAACTTATGCTAGATAATATTTGGGGTGACCGACTCTTCACATATGGAATTTCTAATTCCTAACATCTACGAAGATATGATAAAGTCTTCTCCGATCTGCTTATTGTCAAAGGCATCTAAAACAAAGTCGTGGTTATGGCATCGTCGTCTCAACCATTTGAACTTCAGAACCATAAATAACCTTTCTTGAAAGGACCTCGTAAGAGGATTACCTAGATTAAAGTATGAAAAGGACCATCTTTGTTCAGCATTCCAGTTGGGAAAAAGCAAGAAATATGCCCATAAACCCAAACCTGCTAACTCGGTTATGGAAGTTCTTCATACTCTTCACATGGATTTGTGCGGACCATTGAGAGTACAAATGATAAACGGGAAGAAATATGTGTTAGTCGTCGTTGATGACAACTCTCGGTTTACTTGGGTTAAGTTTTTAAGAAACAAGGATGAAACTCCAGACGTCATCATCAAACTTATCAAACAGCTGCAGGTTCGACTTAACAAAACTGTCAGAATTATCCGAACGGACAATGGAACTGAGTTCGTTAACAAAGAACTAAGTCAGTTTTATGAAATCATTGGAATCAGCCATCAAAGAAGTGTTCCACGTACTCCTCAACAGAATGGTGTAGTTGAAAGACGAAATCGGACTCTTGTGGAAGTTGCATGAACTATGTTAATATTCTCAAAGGTTCCAATGTTTCTATGGGCTGAAGCTATTGCCACTGCTTGCTATACCCAAAATTGTTCCCTTATCCACACCACTCATGGAAAAACTCCGTACGAACTTGTCCACAATCAAAAACCTGATTTTTCTTTCCTTCATGTATTCGGTGCTTTATGCTACCCAACTAATGATGGTCAAGATTTAGGAAAATTAAGAGCTAAGGCGGACATTGGAGTGTTTTTGGGATATGCACCAAACTGGAAGGGTTAATGGATCAACAACAAAAGAACCTGAGATATCATGGAAACTATTCATGTCACATTCGATAAGTTGTCTGGGCAAATAGCTCCAGGACAATCAAGTTCTGGACCCGCATCCCAACGTTCATTAAGTGGTCCCATTAGTTCTTCTCTTGTACAGAATCCCTCACCTGCAGTTCTATATGTACCTCCTTCTGAAGATGATTTGAAGAAATTATTTGATTCGATGTTTGATGAATACTATGAACCTCTTGTCAATAATCAGTCTACACCACCAACCGTGGCCGCTCCTAATCCTGTCAACCCAGATAATCCATCTATCTCTATGTCACTATCCCATGTAGCACCTGCTGAAGATCACTCATCATCATTCTCAAATCCTCTATCTTCAAGTGTACATCATGGAAATGTTTCTGCCAAGTATGATGGAGATAACCCCTTTGCCACTCCAGAAGATGCACCGTTTGAAAACATCTTTGCCCTTGATCCATCATCGGAACCATCTTCATCAAGGGACCCCAATTATGCTACTTCAGTTCCTCAATCACAACCACACGAGCATTTCAGAAAATGGACACATGATCATCCATTAGACAATATTATTGGGAATCCTTCTCGTCCGGTATCCACTCGTAAACAACTTGCTACTGATGCCTTATGGTGCTTATTTAATTCCATAGTATAAAAAGTCGAACCGAAAGATGTTAAAACCGTAATGTCTGAGGACAGTTGGTTCAATGCAATGCAAGAAGAAATTCACGAGTTCGATCGACTTGATGTTTGGGAATTGGTACTTGCTCCTAACTGTGCTATGATCATTGCCCTCAAATGGATCTTCAAAGTAAAACTTGATGAGCATGGTGACGTGTTGAAAAACAAGGCAAGACTAGTTGCAAAAGGATATCGTCAAGAGGAGGGTATTGACTTTGAGGAATCATTTGCTCCAGTTGCACGTATCGAAGCAATCAGAATCTTCTTGGCTAATGCTGCTAGTAAGAACTTGGTGGTCTATCAAATGGATGTGAAGACTGCCTTTCTTAATGGAGATCTGAAAGAAATTGTTTATGTCAGTCATCCTGAACGTTTTGTGGATCCAGAACATCCTACTCATTTCTATCGCTTGAAGAAGGCTCTTTACGGCTTAAAACAAGATCCAAGGGCATGGTATGATACACTGTCAAAGTTTCTCCTAACCAACGGATTCAGCAAAGGAGCAGTTGATCCCACATTGTTCACTAGAAAGTCAGGAAAACACTTAATTCATGTTCAAATCTATGTTGATGATATTATTTTTGCCTCGACCGACCCCAATGAATATGAACATTTTTTAAAGGAAATGAGCTCCAAATTTCAAATGTCTACGATGGGACAAATGTCATTTTTCTTAAGATTACAGATTTCACAAAGTCCCGGAGGCATTTTTATTAATCAATCTAAATATGCTAATGAAATTCTAAACAAATTTGGATTTGATACTTGTGACCCTGTTGACACTCCCATGGTGGAACGCACAAAACTAGATGAGGACCACTCAGGGATCATGGTTGATCAGACGAAATATCGAAGTATGATTGGATCCCTGATGTACCTCACAGCTAGTAGACCTGAAATTTTGTTCTCTGTATGCATGTGTGCTAGATACTAGGCTAAGCCTACCAAAAAGCACCTTGAAGCGGTTAAATGGGCCTTTCGGTATCTCCAAGGAACCATTAACATGGGACTTTGGTATCCAAAGAACACCAATATGTCACTAACAGCATATGCTAATGCAGACCGTGCAGGGTGTCAAGATACACGTCGAAGCACGTTAGGTGGTGCTTAATTCTTAGGAGAAAAGCTTGTAAGCTGGTCTTCTAAGAAACAAATGAGTACGTCTATATCCTCTACAGAGGCGGAATACATAGCCATGTCATCTTGTTGTGCTCAAATCCTATGGATGAGATCCCAATTATCTGACTATGGCTTTGAATTCAACAAAATCCCTCTGTATTGTGATAACAAAAGTGTCATTGCTCTCTCCTGCAACAACGTTCAACATCAAGAGCAAAGCATATCGACATTCGACATCACTTCATCAGGGAACAAGTGGAGAAAGGTGTGGTGGAACTATATTTTGTGAGAACTGAATATCAGTTGGCAGATATCTTCACTAAAGCTCTTCCGAGAGAACGGTTTGAGTTCATCCTTCCACGACTCGGACTTAAGAGTCTTCAGGCTGAAAAACATAAACGTCTTCAGGAGGAAGATGAGGAGTAAATGTGTTTGTCTCTATCTATCTCTTGTACATATCTTATCAAAAAGAAAAATACAAAATTATAAAACCCACAAAAGGAAAATACAAAAATATAAAATTTCAAAATCCATAAAAATCAGAAAATCTTTGAAAAACCCTAAAATATTTGTCACATCAATTTTTCAACTCTTCGATAACATCTACGGAATTTTTCTTGTCACTCAAAGAATGACACGGGTCTTTAGATGAAGTTCGAATGTACATAAACCTATTAAACCTATTAAAAAAATGAGATGGAGAAAAATGATGGTTTATTGTCATTTCAGGCAGTAACCCGTTTTCAAAAGAAAGAACAGAGCCATGCTTTATCTGATTTTAAAATCTCATGCTCTGATTCTAAAATAAACTGTTTTTACGAAACACTAGTCGCCAAAAAGACGAATGTTTCCATCCAAATATTTTTCCTTCTAAATATTCTTCTGAAAAATATTTGTCATCTAATGAAAACAAAATTGCTTTGAAAATAACTTGGACTCTATTTTTTTGAAAATCATCTGGACTTATCATTTGTCAAAATCTCTAACACTCAATCAACAACTTATGTCATTGATTGAGGGGGAGAATGATTTCAATCAAATTAAAAAGATGTTTTTCAAACAATTGCCACGTAAACGAGCAAGGTCTAACTTTGGATAATCAAAAAGGAAATTTGTTTTGTACAATTGGATCCAGACCTTGGCTAATGTTATGTTTTCATAAGATACTTAAGCATGTTTGAACAATGGAGTTTAAAGTCTCAGAATTTGATCCTTATCAGTTAAATGTTTTAAAAGCAAGTCACAATTCTCATCAAAAGCTTTAAAAAACAATTTAAATCAATAAAGATCACATATCTCAAAGGATTTGAAAATTGTGATCGGGAGAGAATTTGTGATTTAAATTGGATATAAACTGATAATTCGATAAGTGGTTTAGAAATATAATAACAAACTCTCCTCCCTACATGTGCCAAATGATTTCAAATTTTTCATCCACATGTTAAAGGGGAGCACTTATCTTAAACCAAAAATAATTGAAACGTGATTGATTTGTCTCAAAGTGCAGGTTCCCTCTAATATGTGCAAAACTCTTTCGAATCTCGATGCACATATTGAGGGGGAGCAATCATAAGAAAACCGCATCCTTCCGAAAATTGTTTTTTCCAAAGTATTTAAAATACTAGATTTGATCGGGAAATGATGATGATCATTTTAGAAAATGTTAATCAAAGATTGGATCTTTAATTCTTAATCTAAGATTTCAAAGTCCTCCTTCCTCTATGTGCTAAAATGACGTCTAAATACTTGATGCACATGTTGAGGGGGAGTTTTTCTAAAATATCAAAAACAATTAAGGTACAAAATGCTTTGATTTTATATCACAAGTACTTTGATTGATTTTCAAATGGTTTTCAATTAGTTTCGAGGCGGAATGAACAATACCAAAAGACCAACCAATTTATTTTATGCACGAAGATATAAGGATGGTTAGGTTAGGTATTCGTTCCCACGATCCCGCCAGAGCCGAAGAGATCTACCCAGGGACGATCCACTAGATAGTGTAGAAGTCCTTAGGTATGATGAAAAAAGAGAAAAGTGAGAATATGGGAAGAGTGCCGACTAAGATTGAGCTAGAACTGGAATAAACCCAACAAAGTTCTAGTAATGAAGTCTTGGTAAACACTGAAGGGGTTGAAGAATGAAAAAGAATTGAATGTGAAAAGGGTGAAAAGAAATAGCCCTCCATTTATTCAACCTTAGGGCAGAAACAGGGTTCAATTCATATGCTATTGGTTGTTACTAAGGTAACGCCAGTATTGAAGACAAGACGTCATGGACCCAGTGACGCACTGCACTAAACTTTCCAAGCTACTCAAGTTCCTCTTAAAAGGACTTGTTTCATTCTCACGGGGAACCTACATAATCTATCGACTTTCTCTTAGAGATTGTTGATATTGAAGAAGGAGACCCTCTCCATAGTCTCCCTAGAGCCAAGAGATCATCAATAAATCTCTTTAGGACACACTATTCTTGAAGACTTGTTATTTCACACAATGTGGAAAGTGAGAATATATTTAAGAGACCTACGCATTATCCTTGTGGTATTGCCAGAACATCCGAGTGACATGTAAAAATATTCACAATGAAGATGGAAATCCTTCTAGAGCCAACATCAAACAAGCTCTTGGTGGGTGACATGTGAGTTCTATCCAATAGATCAAGCTTGTGTCAACTAGATAGAAACGATAGGGCGATTCAGTCTTGAATCAACCTTGGTCCAGGAAATGGATTGACGGATACCTTTGAAAAACCGGTCATTGTGCTTAAAAATTCTTTCCTGTAGCACATTGACTGTAAATTAATGTTCCAAAATTAAAAGGTATTTATGATTGAAAATTGGTTTTCCATAAAACCTTCGTTGTATTGCAAAACCTTTCGTATTAAGCAATACACAATTGTTTTCAAATCACTTTTCATCAATCAGTGAATCTCAATTCGCTGGTTCACTCACTCCGTGTTGTCTTCTTTGAGATGTTCCGGTTTGAGAACAGCTAGAGCAGCTGCGAAACCCTGTCAAGGAGATTCTTCAGAATTTTACCTGATCACAGGCAGTACTTGTACTGATTAACGGGGAACCGTGGGCCGTATACCTCAATTCAACGAAAGTGATCAAAGACACTTTCATGCGCCTTATTGCTAACTGTTATATGCAGGAACACCCGATGGTTGCAGCTAATCAGAATTGAGGTATCAATCCATAGCCGCATGCTCACACAATCACATTCACTTCTAAAGAAATCATGATAAGTGCATATCTTCATCAACTGACTCTGATATTTTCATTCCATGCTTCTGCTACGCTGCTGGA
>OU343221.1:196051173-196114086 GCA_910596185.1 Chrysanthemum makinoi
AATATTATGAATCAACAAAAGCTTCCGCTACTCTGATAAGAAGATATCATGATCCAAAAAGTGAGCATGTCGGTCCGAAAGTCACAACATCACATAATGGCGATACAACAATGGATGAGTCAAAAATATATGGTGGCTAATGATCTATATGCTGGCTCAAAACTCATCATCACGTGGATCAGTAAAAGACCTCCACTTGGAATAACAAAAAATGCTGAACATGAATGTTAATACAAATATCGTCATTAAACGTTATTTATATTTTTGATCTTTACCTAAGTTTTGTTAACGACAAAAGTAAATTTAATTTGTATAAAAGCTTAAAGCTTGTCAAGTTTAATAGATATTAAAACAAGCTTTTTCAAACAATATATTCATCATTCAAGCATTTACATTTATGATTAGTAACATCTTGATATGACTCTAATCATTATGTATGATAATAGTTTTTAGAATGTGTTAGGTTCTTAAAACCAAACACTACTTAAGTACTTGCATATTTCTAAAAATAGAAATACAACATATGACATCATGTGATGCATCATGGAAATCATTGGAAGATTTCATTAGATATTTTGTGTGGATTTGTACTCTTCATATCTTGCACAATCTCACTTACAATCTTTTAGATAGAGTTGACTTTAGCAAGATTTGATATCTTGGCTGTCGACCCGGCGGTACCAAAATTGGTACACAAGGGCGAACCCTTTTAAGGGTTTCGTGGTCCGTGGATGCTCCTGTCCATTTTGGCTATAAATAGCAATGCCAAGCCAAGTAGTTTTTCATCCCTTTCTATCATACTCTCTTACATATCTTCTCTCTAACCTTTCTAACTCAGTTTCATATCATATTAGTGATCTCTTTTGTAGCAAAGAAGATCAAGTCACATTCAAGCTTCAAACGAGAAGTTGGAAGTCTTGTTTGCTTAGTGTTGTATGATCTAGTGTTGATTCATACTTCATTTTTATATTAAACCATCGTAATCTTGTGAGTGTGAGTGGTTAGTATTTTAGTCCTCAAAATATATTGTGTATGGGAGTAGTTGTACCCTTGGAAAGAACTCGACATCTAGCTTAGTGTCGGAAATAGTGTAAGCGAAGTGTAAAGGTTTTCTCCGCCGGTGAAAGGAGCTTGTTGACTAGTGAAGTTAAACTCTCGCGTGTGAGACTCGAGGAGTCGAGTAGGGCAAGGAAAAAGAGTCCTTGTAGACCGAACCACTATAAACAACTTGTTGTGGTTTGATCATTTCTTTCCTTATTTACTCTTTACATATTGCTTGCATATTTCATTAACATATCAAAGATCAATATCAATTGATCTTTACAATAAGTTTCAAAACAAAGTTTTAATTGGTAAACTATTCAACCCCCCTTCTAGTTTTCTACAATTGGTACCAGAGCCTCGTTGCTCAAGAATTTCTAAAATAATCTGTATTTTATAAACTTGAAACGATCCATGGATTCTGAAAACTTTAAAGAAGGGCAATCTATGCAAAGACCACCACTCTTTGAAACCAATGGATTTATCTATTGGAAAAACCGTTTTGAAACATATGTAAAATCAAAAGATATAGATCTTTGGTTTATTATTGTTAAAGGGATTTTAGTTCTACAACAAAGGATATTTCTGTTGATGAACAAAAGAAATTAGTTGCTAAAAATAACGAAGCTAAAATGATGCTTTATAATGCTTTACCTAGAAAAGAATATGAAAGAATTTTTATGTGTGAAACCGCCAAAGATATTTGGGAATCTTTAATTGTTACACATCAAGGTAATTCACAAGTCAAGGATAACAAAATTGATCTTCTTGTTCAACAATATGAACAATTTGTTATCCCTGAAGATGAAACCATTGATTGTGGCTTTGCTCGCTTTAATACTATTATTACATCACTTAAAGCACTTGATGAATCTTTTCGTAGTAAGAACTTTGTCGGGAAATTTCTTAGAGCACTCCATCCCAAATGGAGAGCTAAAGTGACCGCCATTGAGGAATCAAAAGATCTCTCAATAATGTCACTAGACGAGTTGATCGGTAACCTCAAAGTACACGAAATGGTGATGGAGAAAGATTCAGAAATCATCAAAGGAAAAAGGGAGAAGATCAAATCCGTTGCTCTAAAAGCAAAAACGGAATCAAGTGATGATGACGAATCTTGCTCCGGTAGTGAAGATGAGGAATATGCCATGGCCGTTAGAGATTTTAAGAAGTTCTTTAGAAGAAGAGGAAAGTTCATAAGACAACCTCGAGAAGAAAAGAAGCCATTCCGAAAAGATGGGATGACAAGAAGGGTAAAGGTGAAAGAAAATGTTTTAGATGTGGTGATGCAAGTCACCTCATAGGAGAATGTCCCAAGCCACCTAAAAGCAAAACTCAACGAGCTTTTGTAAGTGGTGCTTGGAGTGATAGTGAAGACGATGAAGAATCAAGCAAGGAAGAGATCGCTCTAATGGCACATGATTCAAACGAGGTACTTTCCGACTCTTCTTATTCTTCTATTGATGATGACACTTTGCAAAAACAATATAATCAATTGTGTGAGCTAAGTCTATAAATCATAACTAAAACTAAATTTTTAAAAACCAAAAAGGAATTTTTGGAAAATGAAGTTTATGAGTTAAAAGAAAAACAAAACGACTAGAAAAAGGAAAAGCAAATGACGATGATTGTAAATCATGTCAAGAGCTTAAACTTGAAATAGAAAAACTAAAGCTCACACAAGATGTTTTAATCGAAAACAATTCTAAATTTAAAAGGTTTAACAAGAACATCGCCCTTGCCGATGAAATAGTTAAAATTCATAAAACACCAGGAGACATGAATGGGCTAGGTTTTAATGAAGTATTAATTCCAAAAAGTCAAAACAAAACGGCCGAAAAGGACGAACATCTGTCAAATCTGCTGCAGACAGACGGACCGACGGAACCAAAATTAGGGTTCCGTCCGTTGAACAAATTGGTGTCGTGGGTACTTCAGCAGGACAGAATGTTCGTAATACGGACCGTACTGAATTTGTAAAAGTAACTAACAAAACCAAGGATAATGTTAAACTAAAACCAGCTGTTACATCAGGAGTAGGACTTGCTAAAAATGAATTTAGATCAAAAACTACTCAACAACGATATAAAACACCTTTTGCCAAACGCCCCTTTCCTAAGAGCAACCACAACGTACAACCCAACTACCAACACAATGGTTGGAATCAAAACTTCCCTAGACCATATCAAACTCCAGATTATATGTCATGGAACTCTTTTTCATCATTTCCATACATGAATCAAATAAATGGTATGTTTAACCCAAACGGACCCATGAGATATTGGGGACCAAATGCTTGAGTTATTTGCTTCCTAGGTATGCTTGAAAGTTGGATTGGAACCTGATGAATGGATAAAAGATAGTGGATGCTCACGACATATGACGGGCAACAAAAGTCTCTTCTCATCATACCAAGAGTATGACGGAGGTAATGTCACCTTTGGTAGCAATCTCAAAAGCAAAATCATTGGCAAAGGTACGATCGCTCATAACTCCCTAACTATTGAAAATGTTGCTCATGTGGATAGGTTAGGATTTAATCTACTTAGTATTAGCTAATTATGTGATAAAAAGTATAAAGTACTATTTGATGAAAATGGTAGTAAAATACTAAAAAATGGTATCACCATAGCTAAAGGAGTTAGGAAAAATAATATATACGTAATGAAAATAGATAAAACATCTAATGACAAACTATGACTAACAACGTTAGACGATAGCTCATCTCTTTGGCATAGACGCTTAGGTCACGCTAATATGAGACTTATACAAAACCTATCTTCAAAAGAGCTAGTTAGGAATTTACCAAAACTAAAATATGACCAACACTTTTGCGACGCTTGAAAAATTGGTAAACAAACCCATAGTAGTCACAAATCTAAAAATATGGTGTCCACATCTAAGTGTCTAGAATTACTGCATATGGACTTGTTTGGTCCATCCGCTATAAGAAGCTACGGAGGCAACTTATACACTTTGGTCATAGTAGATGATTACTCAAGGTTTACTTGGACGTTGTTTTTGAAAACCAAAATAAAGCTTTTGATAAATTTGAAATTTTTAGCAAGAAAATTCAAAATCAACTAGGTGTTAAAATTGTGTCGATCCGAACGGATCATGGTCGTGAATTTGAAAACGAAACTCAATTTGGAAACTTTTGTGACACAAATGGTATAACACATAACTTCTCCGCTCCACGAACACCTCAATCAAATGGAGTAGTAGAACGTAAAAATAGAACAATTCAAGAAATGAGTAGAACAATGCATAATGAACAAAACATTCCTCAAAAGTTTTGGTGTAACGCCGTTGAAACTTCTACATATATTTTGAATAGAGTTTTAATACGCCCTTTCTTAAACAAAACAGCATATGAGCTTTATAAAGGTAAAAAGCCAACTCTAGGATATTTTAGAGTCTTTGGTTGTAAATGCTTTATTCTTAATACTAAAGATTACTTCACCAAGTTTGACCCAAAGTCTTATGAAGGTGTATTTCTTGGTTATTCTCAAACTAGTAAAGCTTACATTGTCCTAAACAATGAAACAATGATAGTCGAGGAATCGTTGAACATAACATTCGACGAAAGTCCACCTCCCTGATGCGTGCCAAAACAGTCAAGCTTAATCACACAAGCCCGCCACTTGTGAATGGCGGACCGTAACCAGCTTAAAACTGCTTAAGCACGAAATCAATGAAGATCAGAGGAGTATAGAGTCTCCCCGGGTCGTTATGTCCCAGCGAGATGTGCAATGGATCACCCAACGTATAGTGATCGAGAGATTTGAACGGAAAAGGGATTCTGAATTATTATTACTACAGAAAAAGCCAACAAATTACAATGGCTTAAATGCAAATTAAAAGAAATTAAAAAGATAAAATCTATTAAATAAACGCTATCACTATAATTAAATTGATGTTTTTGTTTTTAAGTTTTTATAAAACTGGAATTAAAAACTACGCGACGTACAAATTAAAAAGTAAAACTTACACAATATTAACCCTAAAAATATGAAAATGATATTTGTACAAACCTAATGATAAAAGAAAATTTATAGAAAAGGAAAATTATTTTTAAAACTAATTATCTAATTTAAAACTATTTTTAACTATTAATTAATTACCTAAAATACAAGAAAATAGGAAATTAGGCTAGAAAAATAAGATTAACACTTGGAAAAGTCTAAAATATCAAAATAGACTTTTCAAAACTATTTTTGTATTTTTATGACTATTTTTCTATTTTCTATGGATTTTAAACTATTAAAAACTAATTAAATTACTAAAAAGTACAAAATAAACTATGAAAAATATGGAAAATTACTTTTTCTACTTTTTATATTTATCTAGACTTAATAAAATTGAACAATTATTTTTTTGAAGCTTTTCTTAATTAATTGTATTAAATACTATTTAAAAATGTTTAAAAACTAGATAAAATGCAGAAAAATACCAAACAAGCTAGGAAACATCTGAAAAATTCAGGAAATGCTTAAAATAATATAAGAAATAAAGGAAAAATATAAAAACAAGGTACTATGTGGAGGAATCAGGAACTGATGTGGAATGAGCTTAAAAATAAGCACTTCCAATAAGCCAAAAGCTACCTAATGACTACCACACTGAAACAGAAGCTTGGATATGCTAAAGGAACTCAAAAGCAACAAGTAACAACTAGCTATAACCTCTGAATTCCCAATTGCAAAGATTTGATGTTTTGAGTTTTTGGCTAAAATCAGTAAAAGGGGGGTCTACATTGAGCTAGATTATAAGCTACTGAATAAGCTAGAACTAGAAAGCAATTATTGGATCCTCAAGATAACCTGGCTAACAACATGTAAACCAAAAATCAGATTCTGCCAAGCTCTTATGAGCCCTATGCAACTCAAGCTAAAACTGAGAAAAACTCAGTATCAACTGAGCTTGGAGCAGGGCAATTATGAGCTAAAAGGAGAGCTTGTTTGAAGCTTATAGAAAAATGATAAAAATCCACAAAATACAGATAAGTAAGGGTACCAGTTGAACTTTCTAAAACCACAAGTTCCATAGAAAATGACTCAGAAATGAGTGAATGAAAAATCACTCTCAGTTGGCCAAAACTGAGATTTGGCTGATTTGACTTTTAAGGCAAAACTGAAAAGTTGACCATCATGAACTTTGATCTTGATTCATAAACTAAAACTGATGTTATAAGGTTAAGTGAAGCTATAACAAACTTACTTTATCTATAACATAATTCTAAATAAACACAGAACTAACTCTTGATTTTATGAAACCTTAACAGTTAAAGACCTAGAGGCAAATTAAATTGATTTTGACTTTGAGGGTCAGCAGGCTCAAACTAAGGACAGATATGAGCCAATATGGCCTACAAAGACTTGAACCAACAAAGACTTATCACTGCAAGAACCTGAAAGACAGATTGTGCAGCAATTCCAAACACCCTTAATTACAACTGTTATGAAGATTAAAAGAGTAAATCACTGAACCAACAAATTTTAATGATTAATCTAAGTCCAACTGACCTAAGTACAACTTATTTAAACAGGTATTAGCAGTTTGTGACCACAGATACATGCACAAGCTAAAACTGCAAATGGACTTGAAATTGTAGAAAATGATAAACTCACTTACATGTGTCCGGATTATGCAGGCCCAAAACCAAATCCAAACTACCCTATCCTACTCTATTCCAACCCAAATAACTGCTCTGCATCCCATTATCCATTTCCAATTTCAATTTCCTCCACAGTTGACTATTATTGACCATCAACTAAAATCACTTAAACTTTGAATGTGAGCTGACACAAGTTTCACATGAGCTTATACAAGATTGTTTGATATGAAATACAAGCTACTGCAAGATTAAACATGAGATTTCAAAATTGAAAATTTCAACAGTATCCTGAAATGTAGAGTTTAGCTAAAGACTTTAATTAAAAACTCAAAAGCTTAATACAAAGGTTTGTTAACTTGAAAGTAATACAATGAAACTGAAATTACACCATTTTCATTTAAACTAAAACAATAATTAAAAAAACGACCTAAATAAAATTTATAAAACTAACTACTCTTTTACTTCTCCTCTCTCTTCCTTTTTATACCCAAATGTCTTCTTTTCTTTCTCTCAGCAAATCCCACACCTGTTTTTAGCCTTTGGATGACTTTAAGTTAATCCTGGCCCTTGATTGGTTTTGGCGGGAAAAAATGGATTCAACAGCTATGTGAGATTGAATGCATTAAATGCATTTAGCAAGTAGGTGAGGAGAGGGGGGACAAAGTGAGGTGATAGAGTGAACTGGTAGGAGGCTGGAGGAGGGGGGATGGGTTCCAGACAAAGTTGTCGGGGAAGACAGTGGATAGGGGGCGGGTTGTTTGTTTGTTTAAACTGTGGGTTTGGGTTGGTCGGGTCAAGGGTTTGGACCGGGTAAAAGATTGGGCCAGGGGGTATTTGTTTTGGGCTTGGGTTGTAATTAGGTCCGAATGGTTTGGCTTAGTAATACATAAGGACCACAAGTGTAATATCTCAAAACCAAAGGACCAAATTTGTAAAACTGAAACCCCAGGGACCAAACATGTACTTTCTGAATTTATGATCCAAGGGTTTGTTTTGACAATCTCAAAAATCCAAGGACTATTATTGCCAATTGTGAAATTCCAAGGATTAGTTTTGACCATTTTAAAAGCCCAGGGACCAAAACTGTAATTTTCTCAAAACTTTTAGATTTTTCACCAAAGGACTAAATATGACAATTTATGATTTTAAAAAGACCTTTGGTGACTTTTCTTTTGAAATTTTGGCTCAGGGACTATTTTTGACAATTTTATAAACTTGGGGGACTAAAACTGCAATTTTTGCAAATTTGATATGTTTTTCATCTGATTTTGATATTTTTGTATTTAAAACACATAAAATACTGATTTGTGATATTTTGATCATTTTGATGTGTTTCTGAGTGTTTTCAGATGATTTTGCAGTTTATTTTGTACAAAAATGATGAGTATTTACACACTCATCAATCCCCCACACTGAGATATTGCTAGTCCCTAGCAATGATTTGAGAAAACATAATGGATTTGAATCTCTTTACCAAAAGCCATTACTTCTGGAGTAGCCAAATGTTTCAGTTCAAGTAAGAACCATGGTACACCGATAACCATGTGATTTTGAGCAAACCACCAGCTTTCAACGGATTTGATTTTGTCTTTACCAGAAGCCGTACCCTTCTGGACTAGCCAACTCTTAGATAAATTATCAATATTATCTTTGGTGAGCTGATTACCAATTATGGTTTTTCCACTGCCTTTACCACAAGCCATAACCTTGCGGGCTAGCCAACTCTTCACTTTTTAGGACATGGTGAGTTGAGAACCATACAATTTTGGGCAAATTGCAAGCCATATAAACGGATTTGAGAAATCTTTACCAAGAGCCGTTTGCTCCTGGATTAGCCAATCCTTTTGTCTTACAGACATGGCGGACTGATAACCAAGCTGAGTAAGTGTAAAACACTTACTCCAAAAAAAAAATTTTGGCCAAAAACGGGGGAATTGGTATAATTATATGATAAAATTCGTGAGAATTCCCGCCCACACTTAGAAATGAATATTGCCCTCAATATTCAAAGTACCGGCGGTTATGCCGAAACTGAGAACGTAAAAGGGAAATACTACGGCCATTTATTTGGAAAGAAGATTATTTTTTTTTATTATTTTTTTTTTTATTTTTTTTTTAACATGTGGGGCAACCCCCCCACACTAGGGTGGTAGAAAATAGAAAGAAGTCAGAAATATGGGTGAAAACCCATATGGCATGCTACTGTTTTTGATTACCGAGTCGCTAGCTTGACTCGACCCCGAATTCATTGGTTCATGGGGAAGCAAAGTGGAAGAGACAATCACCATCGGACTTTCATTCAAGATGTTTGGACAAACATTTGAAGCACGTGAAAGTTCCACACCGATGAGATATAGAGAGACAGACCCGGCTCACAAATGATAAATGAAAATGCCGGGGTCAAAGATAGTGTCTTCACTCCCGAAGGAGTAAAGAAGAGAAGAAGTCACCGAGTAGGTGAAGAAAAGAAGGAAGATCATGATAACAATCATAACTAGATCTTCTTCCTCGGGATTAAGTGCAGTTGCACTTATTTGGATTTTGTTGGTTGAGCTCTTTGGGTTGGAAGGCATCTCGGTTGGGAGGGTGGGAAGATTTGTCATAACTATGCAAATTGAGATTCTCTCCCCCCGATCATGATTTTTGCCATCCAAGCAATCATACTCCAGCGGAGATATGATATGAGAAAGTTCACCGGAGAACTCCTCATGAAGAGAATCAATCACATAATGTGAATTTGTGAACTCTTGCTCCATTGTGGGCTCATCACTATCCTCGATCTGAGTATCAAAGAGTGGATTCTCAGAAATTGAAGTGAATTCAGAGTCGAATTCAAATAGAGGATTGGTGAAAGTAGCTTTGAATGTTTCGGGAACAAAGTGATCAACATTCTCTATTGGACTGTTGGGATAAGAAGTGAGTGAACGATCATTATCAATGAGACTTTCAGTCTCTCCCAGATCAGCTTCGAAATCAAAGAGTGGATTGATGTGAGTGAGTTCACCGGAGAACTCCTCAAGAAGGGGATCAGCATCAGATTGTGGAAGTGATGCCTCAACGTACTCGATGTCTCCATATGAAGCACAATCTTCGCTAAGATCAGAGAAAGTCTCAAAATGATCAAAAGAACACTCAAGAGGGGAAGAAGAATCACACATATGATCAGAAATTCCCTGTGACTCTCTTGGGATTGAGACAAGGTTCTCAACACTAGACGATTCCATTTCTGGAATAGTGCTAAGAAGCTCATCCCCCATGTTTAGAGAGTGAGTGGGAGCTTCGGGTGTGATAGCAACAGACTGAGGAAGTTTAGAAGGACTAGCATACATATGTTTTATACTTAACATTTGTTCTTCTGCTAGTAATTCCATCATAGTCTTTTCTCCTGATTCTTCATGGAAGGAGTTTCAACTGATGAACTTGATGAACCGTTATAAATTTGTAAGATATCAAGGATATCTTCATCATCATCGTCATCAGGAATGAAACGGAATCGAGAGCTAGATTTGGCTTCTTTTTCTTTTGCAATTGATTCCCTAACATATTGTTCAGAGGCAATTTGGGAATCTAATTTAGCAGCCCGCTCTTCGGCTAACAAAACTTCCATGGATTTCTCATTTGGATTATCTTGGGAGTGTTTAGATTCCTTCAAATCTTTCACTAAATCCAAAAGATTAAGGAGAAGATTTTGAGGAAGTGGGTCAGGCTGGTACTGTAGAGGTTGATCATGGTACGAAGAGTCGTAATTGTTACAAGGAAATGGATTCCTTGTTTGACAATCAGAGCTAAAGTGAGGACCTCCACAATACTCACAACAGTAAAACTGATGTGGCTGTGAGTCACATGAGTTGTAGTCATAATTGTTATCAGGAACCTGCTCATAGACAAGCGTGTTTCCCGATTGACAATCAGAACTGGAGTGTGAACCACCACAGTACTCACAACAGTAAAACTGCTGAGTCTCACAGTGTGGTAGCTGATGGAATAAATCAGTTGTGTTATGGTAGGAATAGGGATCTTGGTTATAGACAGACCCTTTTCCTTACTCCACCATGCCACAACTGGGGCAATTGCCACCATTATAAGGACCACCACACCATTGACAACCAAGAGGGTGAGGATAAGACATAGAAAGAATCAAAGGTTTTCAGAGGGTAGGGATGAAGAATCAAATATGAGAGGGTAAAGATGGATATTTTGGTATTTTTGAAAACATTTTGCAAAAACAAAAAATGAAAATCTTTTTGGATTTTTGATTTTTAAAAGAAAATATAGACACATACAGATGGTATAAACAAAGAGTGAGGATTCAAATCACTAATCTGCTAGACGGAAGATAATCACCACAGCTCCCCGGCAACGGCGCCAAAAATTTGATGCGTGCCAAAACAGTCAAGCTTAATCACACAAGCCCGCCACTTGTGAATGGCGGACCGTAACCAGCTTAAAACTGCTTAAGCACGAAATCAATGAAGATCAGAGGAGTATAGAGTCTCCCCGGGTCGTTATGTCCCAGCGAGCTGTGCAATGGATCACCCAACGTATAGTGATCGAGAGATTTGAACGGAAAAGGGATTCTGAATTATTATTACTACAGAAAAAGCCAACAAATTACAATGGCTTAAATGCAAATTAAAGAAAGTTAAAAAGATAAAATCTATTAAATAAACGCTATCACTATATTTAAAATGATGTTTTTGTTTTTAAGTTTTTATAAAACTGGAATTAAAAACTACGCGACGTACAAATTAAAAAGTAAAACTTACACAATATTAACCCTAAAAATATGAAAATGATATTTGTACAAACCTAATGATAAAAGAAAATTTATAGAAAAGGAAAATTATTTTTAAAACTAATTATCTAATTTAAAACTATTTTTAACTATTAATTAATTACCTAAAATACAAGAAAATAGGAAATTAGGCTAGAAAAATAAGATTAAGACTTGGAAAAGTCTAAAATATCAAAATAGACTTTTCAAAACTATTTTTGTATTTTTATGACTATTTTTCTATTTTCTATGGATTTTAAACTATTAAAAACTAATTAAATTACTAAAAATTACAAAATGAACTATGAAAAATATGGAAAATTACTTTTTCTACTTTTTATATTTATCTAGACTTAATAAAATTGAACAATTATTTTTTTGAAGCTTTTCTTAATTAATTGTATTAAATACTATTTAAAAATGTTTAAAAACTAGATAAAATGCAGAAAAATACCAAACAAGCTAGGAAAAATCTGAAAAATTCAGGAAATGCTTAAAATAATATAAGAAATAAAGGAAAAATATAAAAACAAGGTACTATGTGGAGGAATCAGGAACTGATGTGGAATGAGCTTAAAAATAAGCACTTCCAATAAGCCAAAAGCTACCTAATGACTACCACACTAAAACAGAAGCTTGGATATGCTAAAGGAACTCAAAAGCAACAAGTAACAACTAGCTATAACCTCTGAATTCCCAATTGCAAAGATTTGATGTTTTGAGTTTTTGGCTAAAATCAGTAAAAGGGGGGTCTACATTGAGCTAGATTATAAGCTACTGAATAAGCTAGAACTAGAAAGCAATTATTGGATCCTCAAGATAACCTGGCTAACAACATGTAAACCAAAAATCAGATTCTGCCAAGCTCTTATGAGCCCTATGCAACTCAAGCTAAAACTGAGAAAAACTCAGTATCAACTGAGCTTGGAGCAGGGCAATTATGAGCTAAAAGGAGAGCTTGTTTGAAGCTTATAGAAAAATGATAAAAATCCACAAAAATACAGATAAGTAAGGGTACCAGTTGAACTTTCTAAAACCACAAGTTCCATAGAAAATGACTCAGAAATGAGTGAATGAAAAATCACTCTCAGTTGGCCAAAACTGAGATTTGGCTGATTTGACTTTTAAGGCAAAACTGAAAAGTTGACCATCATGAACTTTGATCTTGATTCATAAACTAAAACTGATGTTATAAGGTTAAGTGAAGCTATAACAAACTTACTTTATGAATTCTAAACACAGAACTAACTCTTGATTTTATGAAACCTTAACAGTTAAAGACCTAGAGGCAAATTAAATTGATTTTGACTTTGAGGGTCAGCAGGCTCAAACTAAGGACAGATATGAGCCAATATGGCCTACAAAGACTTGAACCAACAAAGACTTATCACTGCAAGAACCTGAAAGACAGATTGTGCAGCAATTCCAAACACCCTTAATTACAACTGTTATGAAGATTAAAAGAGTAAATCACTGAACCAACAAATTTTAATGATTAATCTAAGTCCAACTGACCTAAGTACAACTTATTTAAACAGGTATTAGCAGTTTGTGACCACAGATACATGCACAAGCTAAAACTGCAAATGGACTTGAAATTGTAGAAAATGATAAACTCACTTACATGTGTCCAGATTATGCAGGCCCAAAACCAAATCCAAACTACCCTATCCTACTCTATTCCAACCCAAATAACTGCTCTGCATCCCATTATCCATTTCCAATTTCAATTTCCTCCACAATTGACTATTATTGACCATCAACTAAAATCACTTAAACTTTGAATGTGAGCTGACACAAGTTTCACATGAGCTTATACAAGATTGTTTGATATGAAATACAAGCTACTGCAAGCTTAAACATGAGATTTCAAAAATGAAAATTTCAACAGTATCCTGAAATGTAGAGTTTAGCTAAAGACTTGAATTAAAAACTCAAAAGCTTAATACAAAGGTTTGTTAACTTGAAAGTAATACAATGAAACTGAAATTACACCATTTTCATTTAAACTAAAACAATAATTAAAAAAAACGACCTAAATAAAATTTATAAAACTAACTACTCTTTTACTTCTCCTCTCTCTTCCTTTTTATACCCAAATGTCTTCTTTTCTTTCTCTCAGCAAATCCCACACCTGTTTTTAGCCTTTGGATGACTTTAAGTTAATCCTGGCCCTTGATTGGTTTTGGCGGGAAAAAATGGATTCAACAGCTATGTGAGATTGAATGCATTAAATGCATTTAGCAAGTAGGTGAGGAGAGGGGGGAAAAAGTGAGGTGATAGAGTGAACTGGTAGGAGGCTGGAGGAGGGGGATGGGTTCCGACAAAAGTTGTCGGGGAAGACAGTGGATAGGGGGCGGGTTGTTTGTTTGTTTAAACTGTGGGTTTGGGTTGGTCGGGTCAAGGGTTTGGACCGGGTAAAAGATTGGGCCAGGGGGTATTTGTTTTGGGCTTGGGTTGTAATTAGGTCCGAATGGTTTGGCTTAGTAATACATAAGGACCACAAGTGTAATATCTCAAAACAAAAGGACCAAATTTGTAAAACTGAAACCCCAGGGACCAAACATGTACTTTCTGAATTTATGATCCAAGGGTTTGTTTTGACAATCTCAAAAATCCAAGGACTATTATTGCCAATTGTGAAATTCCAAGGATTAGTTTTGACCATTTTAAAAGCCCAGGGACCAAAACTGTAATTTTCTCAAAACTTTTAGATTTTTCACCAAAGGACTAAATATGATAATTTATGATTTTAAAAAGACCTTTGGTGACTTTTCTTTTGAAATTTTGGCTCAGGGACTATTTTTGACAATTTTATAAACTTGGGGGACTAAAACTGCAATTTTTGCAAATTTGATATGTTTTTCATCTGATTTTGATATTTTTGCATTTAAAACACATAAAACACTGATTTGTGATATTTTGATCATTTTGATGTGTTTCTGAGTGTTTTCAGATGATTTTGCAGTTTATTTTGTACAAAAATGATGAGTATTTACACACTCATCACTCCCTCTAAGACATCACCTTTGGTAGATGATGACTTAGTTGAAAGTCAAATGATAGAATGTCAAGAAATAATTAAAAATAACAAGGAAGATGAACCATTAAATAAAGAAATTATAAACATCAAAGAATCTAAGAGTCATCCATTAGACAAGGTCATAGGACAACTAAATCAAAGAACCTTAAGGTCACAAGCCCAAAATCAAAGTAATTATTTTTGTTTTGTATCCACCATTGAACCGAAAAACATAAATGAAGCAATAAAAGATGAATCATGGGTAATTGCCATGCAAGAAGAGTTAAACCAATTCGTTAGAAATGATGTTTGGAAATTAGTTCCAAAACCTAAAGATCAAACTATAATTGGAACGAAATGGGTTTTCCGAAATAAAATGGATGAAAATGGGATAGTATCTAGAAACAAAGCTAGGCTTGTAGCGCAAGGTTATAATCAACAAGAGGGATTGATTATGATGAAACTTATGCACCGGTAGCTAGGCTTGAGTCTATTAGAATATTGCTTGCTTATGCATGTGCCTATGATTTAAAATTATTTCAAATGGATGTTAAAAGTGCTTTTCTTAATGGGTTTATTAACGAAGAAGTGTATGTTGCTCAACCTCCCGGTTTCACCGACTTTGAGAAACCACATCATGTCTTCAAACTCAAGAAAGCATTGTATGGTCTTAAGCAAGCACCAAAAGCTTGGTACGACCGACTTAAGTCTTTTCTTATTGATAACAAATATACTATAGGATTAGTAGATAATACTCTTTTTACCAAGAAAAAGGAATCACATATTATCATTGTTCAAATATACGTTGATGACATTCTATTCGGATCAACTTGTCAAGAATTATGTGATGATTTCTCTAAAATCATGCACGACGAGTTTGAAATGAGTATGATGGGTGAGTTAAAAACCTTTCTAGGACTTCAAATAAAACAACTAGAAGATGGCATATTTTTTAACCAATCTAAATATATAAAAGACATGCTTAAGAAATTTGGTCTTGAAGATTCCAAACCAACTAAGACACCCATGTCCTCGGACACTAAACTTACCAAGGATGAGGAAGGTGAATCCGTAGATAACACTAAATATAGAGGAATGATTGGTAGCCTACTCTATCTTACGGCTAGTAGACCCGACATTATGTTTAGTGTATGTCTATGTGCTGGCTTTCAAGAAAACCCAAAGGCATCACACTTAGAAGCCTTAAAAAGGATTCTTAGATACATTAAGGGAACAACGTGTTTAGGATTATGGTATCCCAAAGGAACGGGTGTAGAAACCATAGTGTATGCCGACTCGGATCATGCCGGTGACTATGTCGATAGAAAAAGTACAAGTGGTATTTGCACTTTTGTTGGACATTGTCTCACCTCATGGTTTGCAAAGAAGCAAACGGCCTTGGCCATCTCAACTACTGAAGCCGAGTACATCTCAGCCGGAAAAGCATGTCAACAAGCTCTTTGGATGAAGCAAGCTCTCGTAGATTACGGAATTCATCTCAACGACATTGTGATACTTTGCGACAACAAAGGAGCCGTCGATCTCAGCAAGAATCCGGTTCAACATGCTCGTACAAAGCATATTGAAATCCGCCATCACTTTCTTCGCGACAATGTTCAAAAAAGAAACATTTCAATCGAGAAAGTATCCTCCGAAGACAACATTGCCGACATCTTAACTAAGCCTCTTAAACGAGAACCTTTTAATCTTCTTAGACTTGGTTTAGGGTTAATGGAACCAAACATGTAGGATAAACATAGCCCAAAACATTAGAATAGTCAAAACTAAACAATTTTGTCTTGTACCTGCTATTGTAGCCACGGCACCAATCGACAACACAGACGGAACCAAATATTTGGTGCCGTCTGGTTCGTGGTGTCTACAGAAGCAAAACTGCTATATACAAATCATCCTCTTCCTCAAAACCCACTTTACCAAAACGTGTAAAACTTAAACCAAGCTCATTATTGTCACCTTCCCACTCACTAATCACTGAAGATAACATCATTGTAAGTATCCTAACTACATTTTATCTCTTAATTCTGAGTCTAGGATTCTTATTTGTGCACAAAACTATCACAAATCCTTACATGGGGTTTTATGTATGCTTTTATACCTGATAACACTCAGATTGTGCATGTTTCTAGTAGCATTATGTGTACTTTTATATCTGTTATTTGGTTATATTTGCGTGATTTTAGTACTTAATCGTATCTAGAGATGTTTGTCTAGTATTTTTAACCAAGTGCGGGGAAATGGAGGAAAATGTGGAAATATGCAGCTAATCAAAGATTCCCGTTTTAGTAAAGCTAAATCTCAAGTACCTTTGAAGACTTTAGTGATTGAAGAACCAAGTTCTACAAGACAGAGTGAAAAGAAAAGATCAAGTTTTGTATCTCAGAAGATCCAACCGGATCCGGTTACACCTTCAGCCGGATCGGTTGGCATTTGGTCGGAATTAATGTTTTTGCATAACTGGACCGATCGGTCGCACCCCGCAACCGGATCGGTCGGTGTGTTATTATTGAAGACCAGCCGGATCGGTTGGTCATATGACCGATCCGGTTGGAGAAGCTGCAGTTGTCAAATCTTCATCACTAAGCTTCCCCTTTGCATCCAAACGATTCTAGGTCCTTCTCTTGGTGTGTTCTAGTCCCTTCCTCACTCCTTGGAGGCCAAGTTAAGCATTTAACACCCTAGGCCTTGGAAATAGTGTTGGGAATTACAAGTTTGAGTTGATAAAGACAAAAAGAATGAAACAAGAGGGACTTAATATGACAAGATGGAAACCTACTAAAAGATGGAAGGGCTTGCTTGCAATGAAAGTTTTATTATTTCGTCCTTATCCTCTAGTATATAAAGAGGACATAGGTGTAGGTTTTTAATTAAGTCTTCCAATAATGTAGTCGACTAAAAGGTGTGTGTTTAGCCTAGACGTTAGGGGAGAACGTCTAGGGTATTAGGGTTTTAGATTTGTGTGTCCTAGGCGTATGTTCATGTAAACGCCTAGGTTATTAGTTTAGTTAGTAGACGTGTTCCTATAAACGTCTATATTAGAGTATTAGTTAATAGTGAATGAAAAACCTTGTTCAATAACAAAGTATTGTTTTGATTATTCCGCTGCATATTATGTTTGTTATTGATCCCTAGCTGAGCTTATAAACGATCTTATCAATTGGTATCAAAGCGGGGAGCTCTTGATATAGGGTTTATTCAAGGTTTTATGTCGCAGTAACAGTTGTCGAAGAAAGCAGTTTTGAAGCAGACATGATTGGTATTCACACGCATGATTGGGCCGACACATTTAATGTTATCTGTTTGGTGACGTTTTGAAGTTAATTATGTTGCTTGATTTTACTAACGTGGAGATACGTTTTAATTGGTCAACATGAATGAATTGATTGGATGATATATTGAATTAATTGGGTTATAATCGTGGCACTTGTAAATATCAATTCATCTGATGGTGGAAGATTACTTGTTGGGTTTTAATCCTCTACAATGCATATCTTATTGTTGACTTCAATATTGTAATCTCATGGGGTGATTCGAATAAAGTACTGGTTTGTAAGATTTGATTTGGCATGTATGAATGGTTTGCTGCTGGTCCCCACTCGTTATACAAGATTTATTATGAGATCGTTTTTTGCATGGTACAAAAGGGACCCACGAGTTTTTTACTTCACACATCATACTTGATTGGTCGAATATTGTGCACATGGGGTACTCCATATCTGACTTCTCGTGGTATGTATTGGTATTTTTATTAATTTCATTCGAGTGCTAATTCTGGTCCATGTGATTGGACGGTGGACACACAAAGTCAATATACTCGTTTGGTCTGGAAAGTACTGCTTGAACGAGATTCAAGGTACTGCTGGTCGAATGTTTTAAAGTACTGCTCGAGGATTTTTTACAGTACTATTTCAAGTTTTATTCAAGATACTGCATGTTTGTGAACGTACTGCTACTACGTTTTAAAGTATTGCTGCTGAGTTTTATTCAAAGTGCTGCTCGAGTTCTTATTAAGGTACTGCTTCGACGAAGATGAAAGTACTGCTGATCGTGAAAGTACTGCAGTTTATTTCAAAGTACTGCAGCTTTTGATGAAAGTACTGCTCCTTCCCAACATACTGCTCATGCTTTATTACGAGAAGATTTTTGATTTAAGGGGAAGTCGAGCATGATTTTTGGATGACACACACAGGTTATTGTTTCACACACACAGGAAGAAAGTTTTTTTGTTCTTAAAAGGATTTAAAAAAGGCTCGTATTTGATTTATAGAAAAATTGATTACGAAGAGGATTATTTATCACTTATTTGAAGATGAAGTGGAATTACTTGGTTTGTGTTCTAATCATCTAGCTTGTTGAATCTAGCAATGTATGATTTTTCTTATGATGCTCTATGCACACATTGGCTATCACTTAAAGGAGTTACATTGTAGTGCTCAGTGTCTCATACTAGTTGAGGATTCTTTTCAAGGGATTGCGGTCTACTTATATTTGGTCCGTATAAGTATGGAGTTCCGTGGATAGTACAGATTTAAGACACAAGTTTGGGAAATTCTGCTTCTTCATCAAGTTCGTTATATTTGATTTTCTTCACAAAGTGATCATTACAAGGCGCTTACAGATTTTGAAGAATCAAGAAGATGGTTAACATATGGTTTTTAGGAGAAGCTTATTGTTAAAAGTTTAACCATCTACATGCATCACTCAAGGGGAAGGTTTTGATTTTTACTACTGTTGATCATTATTACTACTGCTAGTTGGAGTTTTCTACTGTTTTGGATCCATTTTTCTTATGATGCGTAATGGTGGGCGATTTGAAGCATTGGACGACTTAGATTGGAAGTATGATATTGGTTCGTGGTGGTCAAGATCATTATTAGCATACATTCCCTATTTAGATAATAACAAAAAGGGGAAGAGATGTTTGAGTGACATGGCATGGATTAAGGGGAAGACAAAGGAAGACATACTTGTTTCATTCATGGTGAGATCCCTAATCTCAATTTCTCTACTTCGTCTAGGGAAGTTCGTTCAAGAATGGTTTTGTCATTATCAACTAGGGGAAGATTGTTGGGAATTACAAGTTTGAGTTGATAAAGACAAAAAGAATGAAACAAGAGGGACTTAATATGACAAGAAGGAAACCTACTAAAAGATGGAAGGGCTTGCTTGCAATGAAATTTTTATTATTTCGTCCTTATCCTCTAGTATATAAAGAGGACATAGGTGTAGGTTTTTAATTAAGTCTTCCAATAATGTAGTCGACTAAAAGGTGTGTGTTTAGCCTAGACGTTAGGGGAGAACGTCTAGGGTATTAGGGTTTTAGATTTGTGTGTCCTAGGCGTATGTTCATTTAAACGCCTAGGTTATTAGTTTAGTTAGTAGACGTGTTCCTATAAACGTCTATATTAGAGTATTAGTTAATAGTGAATGAAAAACCTTGTTCAATAACAAAGTATTGTTTTGATTATTCCGCTGCGTATTATGTTTGTTATTGATCCCTAGCTGAGCTTATAAACGATCTTATCAAATAGTATAAATAGAGGCTAATTGTGAGCATATGAGACACACCACAATTACAAATCTCTCTACTCATCAAACCAAGCCTTAAACTCTTAAAATTCGTCCTTAGAAATCCAGGGAAGTTTGGAGTTCCAGAAGTTCCACCTTTGGAGGCCAAAACACCAAGAAGTCCACCACGATCCTTTGGGAAACATCACTTCATCATTTGTAACCTTATTCCAAGCATTGTAAGACTTTTAATCATGTTTTCTAATGATCAAAGTTATGAGTTTATGTTCATGTTTGCTATGAGTGGCTAGTTTCTTTATACACTTGCTTAAATGATGTTGATTATCATATGATTAGTTAGTGATTGTGTTAACATGTTTTAATTCAATTTCAAGTTGATTCTAAGATCCAATTGTGCTAAAGTTTCATAGTGACATTTGTTAATCAAGTTTGGCTAATTGGTAATAATCGTTGGGGTCGAAAGAACTTCGTATTATTCAACTAGTCATAATCATTTTGTCTATGGATGATTGTTTTTACCCATTATTCTTGATTATACAAAGGAACTAAGGTGTGGTTGTAATTGAAACGCTTTTTGATTATGAAATTGGATTGGTTGGAAACATCTAAATGGTCGTAAGATTAGTTGTTGAGAATCAATTGTAGCCTTTTGTCTATGATTGGGTACCTTTTGTATTGACCATTTCTTAAGCAATTTGATGAACAAGTGGATGTTTTTGTGTTTAAGTTTATGAAAGTAGACTTATGAAACTTGAATTGATCTTGAATTAATTGGTTAAACTCAAAGCTTGTTTTTATGAACTAAAATCTTGACGAAGGTTTAACTTGTAAGAACAATAGATTAGTCTACCAACTATTTATCACAACCAACATGTTAAGAGGTTAACACAATCACATTAATCTATGATATGAAACTAGTTTAAGCAAGTGTAGTTTTTAATCATCTGAATTTCATTATATCTATTTGCTTTGTTATATGTTTTGGAAAGACTCCGTTAATTCAAACTTGTGCTTAGATTCACTCAAATCCCTGCGAACGATCCCGACTTACCTTCATAATCTTGCTATAACGGACGAGTATACTTGCTCGTATGTGTTATTGGTAATATTGGTAATTCACCTTTTATAAATTTAAAACTTGCACCAACCGGGCACATCAAGTTTTTGGCGCCGCTGCCGGGGATTTGATTGTGTTTCAACAAGTTTTTGAATTTCCCTCAGCCGATTCATATAAAAAAAAAATTCACAGAAACCTTAACCGGATCCGGTTGTCCCTCAACCGAATCGGTTACAATTTGTCCCATCACTCAACTAGTCTAACCGATCGGTCGCATCCCGCAACCGATCCGGTTACCTTCTCTGACCCATAGAAACCATTTTCGTTGTTTGTCCGTGTGTTTAGATATTGCCCGGATTC
Source organism: Chrysanthemum makinoi (assembly GCA_910596185.1). Lineage (NCBI taxonomy): Eukaryota > Viridiplantae > Streptophyta > Magnoliopsida > Asterales > Asteraceae > Chrysanthemum > Chrysanthemum makinoi. The sequence goes on from OU343221.1 coordinate 196,072,592, forward strand.
TCTAGGACATTGTATGAACACTCGAGCAACGGGAATTGAACCAATTACACCTCTTACCAACCCCGAACGTTTGATTCGAAGAAGAAGGAGAACACGTTTCATACCATTGGAAAATCGTGTACCAAGAATACCAAACCCACCATTTGATAACCTCATTGAAGCCAAAGTTGTTTACAATCCTTTCACCAATTTACCTTTTCCCATGGCGGACGATCAACCCATGTGGAACCAACCAACCGTAGCACCAACACCCGAAAGTGCTATTGTTGCTATTAACCTTGGTGACAACTTCACCGTGAAGGGACACCACCTTTCTATGATCAAAGACCGACAATTCGATGGCCGTCGCGGGCCGATCCAAGATAAGCACATTGCGAATTCATCGAAATTTGCGGCATGTTTCGTTATAGCGACACCGATGTCAATGCCATCAAACTCAAACTTTTCCCATCATCACTGGCCGGAGATGCTAAAGTATGGTACAATGAATTAACCCCAGGAATCATCAATACTTGGGAGGAGATGAGGCAAGCTTTTGTGAGCCGATTCTTTCCACCTGCCATGTTTGACCGATTAATGGGAGAAATTCGTGCTTTCAACCAAAACCTAAACGAATCACTTGTCGAAGCTTGGCTTCGAATGAAAGATTTGCTTCGTAGTTGTCATGGACATGGATTATCAAAAGGAACCATTATCCAAATCTTTTACCATGGACTAGATGAAATCTCTCAAGGCATCCTTGATGCTGGAGGAATTTTTCTCTATAAAACTCCCAATGATGCACATCAGTTGCTCGAAGATCGAGTACTTCTCAAACTTGATTGGTCCAAAGATTCCAAAACCAAACCTCTCCGAAAAACCGTTGCTTTTGTCGAAAACACCGATACCTCAAAACTCTTGGAGAAAATGGAAGCGTTAACCTCAAAAATCGACTCGCAATACAAGGATATCAAAGATGAAATGAAAGACATGCGAGACGGATGCAACAATTGTGGAGGAAATCATCCATCGTCCGAGTGCGACGATAAACCTATGGGTGGACCGAAAGAAGGAGAAGCAAATTACGCTCAAGGAGGATACCGTGGAGGAGGATATCGTAGTAATTATTACGGTCGAAATTCTGGAAATTGGCAAGATCGCCGACCAAGGGATGACAACCGTGACTCTCAACCACGAACTGACGATCCACCACACCAAAGTTCCGACAAAAAGACAGAAGAAACCGAATTCGAAAAAACCATGAGAGAATTCGTGGATGGTCAAAAATCCGCAAATGATTTTATCAAAAATCAATTTTTCAATCTCAAAGCCAAACTTGAGCAAGGACAGAAAAATCATCAAGCATCTATCCAAGATCTTGAAAACAAGCTTGGCAGACTTTCTGACCAACATTCCTCTAGACCATCTGGTTCATTGCCAAGTAACACTTAATCCAATCCAAAACCATCAAATGATAAGACGTACCGTCCACCCCAAACCAGAAATGAACATATCAATGCTGTTTTCACAAGAAGTGGTCTCTCGTACGATCCACCACCTAATCCTAATACTCCTGTCACCATTGATAGTGAGGATGAAAACGAAGAACCAAACACAACTCAAACCACCAAAAAGAAAGACATTCCATCCGTCAAGGCGTATACACCAAAAATTCCTTATCCTCAACGCCTAAAGAAAGAGAAGATGGAAGAGCGTTATAAGAAGTTTATCGAAATAATCAAAGAGGTTAGACTCAATGTTCCTCTCGTTGATGTTATAGCCGGAATGCCCAATTACGGAAATTTTTTGAAAGAACTTCTTAATAACAAAAGCAAGCTTGAGCAAATATCAGCAACTTTTCTTAACGAAGAATGCTCAACTATAGTTCAAAACAAAATTCCACCAAAGCTCGGAGATCCTGGGAGCTTTCTTATTCCATGTACTTTCGGGAATAACGTTAAATGTGATGCTTTAGCCGATCTTGGCGCAAGTATCAATTTGATGCCTTATTCACTCTATTCCAAGTTGTGCAACAACAGCCTGAAACCAACAAAAATGAGCATCCGATTGGCAAATCATTCCTATCAATATCCTGTGGGAATCGCTGAGAATATGCTTGTTCAAGTCGGTAAATTCATTTTTCCCGTGGACTTTGTAATCTTGGAAATGGAAGAAGATAGTAAAGTTCCACTCATTTTAGGGAGACCTTTCCTGAATACCGCCGACGCAATCATCAAAATTAAAGGAAAAGAACTCAACCTTGGAGTTGGGGAAGATCGAATCACTTTCCTTATCGATAAAGCAATGCGCTACCCACATTCCAGTGATGACACTTGTTTTAACGTCGATGTTATTGATGAAGTCACTGATGAGGAATTAGATGCATTACTGAACAAATCCGATCCATTCATGACTACTTCTGAAAAAATCAATGAAACAGATTTTGACAAAGAGTTTGATGATTTCATGAAAGTAGAATTCGAAGGAGATAACTCGGAAGAAGAAGAAATGGAGGAAGAGGAAGAAAATTTGAGGAGGAAATTACTTTCAATTACAAGATGCGAATAAAATCCTCTATCGAAGAACCGCCCACGGATCTCGAACTCAAACCTCTCCCAAATCATCTCGAGTATGCTTATCTGGAGGAGAACTCACTTCTTCCCGTAGTCATATCTTCATTGCTCGAGGATAATGAGAAAGAAAGTTTAGTTTCCGTGCTCAAAAATCACAAACAAGCTTTTGCTTGAAAACGTCTGATATCCAGGGAATTAGTCCTAATTTTTTCAAACACAAAATCAACTTTGAAGAAGGGATTAAACCTGTGGTAGAACGTCAACGTAGACTCAATCCCAACATGAAAGAAGTTGTTAAAAAGGAAATCATTGAACTTCTCGATGCTGGAATCATTTACCCAATTGAGGATAGCCCTTGGGTAAGTCCCGTTCACTGTGTTCCCAAGAAAGGAGGAATGACGGTTGTAACTAATGAGCGAAATGAGCTAGTTCCAACTAGAACTATCACCGTTTGGCGTGTTTGTATTGACTATCGTAAGTTAAACAAAGCCACGAGAAGGATCACTTTCCGCTCTCGTTCATGGATCAAATGCTTGAAAGACTAGCAAGAAATAAATTCTTTTGTTTCCTCGACGGATTTTCAAGATACTTCCAAATTCCCATCGATCCTAACGATCAAGAAAGAGCACCTTTACTTGTCCTTTTGGAACCTACGCATATCGGCGTATGCCTTTTGGTCTTTGTAATGCACCCGCGACTTTTCAGAGGTGTATGATCGCCATATTCCAAGACATGCTAGAAACCTCCATGGAAGTTTTCATGGATGATTTTTCAGTCTTTGGAGATTCATTCGAAGCTTGCCTTTCTAATCTCGATAAAATGCTCGAAAGATGCGAAGCTGCACATCTTGTTCTCAACCGGGAGAAATGCCACTTTATGGTAACGAAGGAATTGTGCGGTTTGGACACAAAATCTCTAGGGCCGGAATGGAAGTCGACAAAGCAAAGGTCGATGTCATCTCAAAACTTCCACCACCAACCAACGTCAAAGCCGTTAGGAGTTTTTTAGGACATCTTGTTTTTACCGCCGTCATTCATCAAAGATTTCTCCAAAATATCTCGACCAATGACAAAACTTCTTGAGAAAGAATTTATCTTTGACTTCGATGCTGATTGCATAAAAGCTTTCGAATCACTGAAATCTCAACTTACTAGTGCTCCGATCATGGTTTCACCTAATTGGTCACTACCCTTCGAACTTATGTGCGATGCAAGCGATTTTTGTTGGAGCGTCTTAGGACGAAGGAAAACACTTTCGGCCTATATATTTTGCCAGCAAGACCTGAATAGTGCCCGGCAAAATTATACGTCGAAAAAAATTCTGGCCGTCGTTTTGCCTTTGACAAATTCAGATCATATCTTGTGCTCTCAAAACATGCGTTTTCCGATCATTCGACACTCAGTATCGTTCACCAAGCAAGGCGCTAAACACGTCTTATTCGATGGATTTTGCTACTCAAGAATTTGACATGAAATCAAAGATAAGAAAGGATCGAGAGAATCTTCTTGATCACTTATCTGCGTTCGAAAATCCTAATCTTGAGGAATTGAAAGAAGAAGAAATCGATGATTATTTTTAATGAACTCTCATGACCATCGACGGAAATGGCGATCCTTGGTTTCTGACTTTGCAAACTACCTGCCGGGAGAATTCTCGAGAAAAGGACTAACTCATGCTCAAAACAAATTCTTTTGAACTCAAATACTACTTTTGGGAAGAGCCATATCTTTTCAAAATGTGTTCCGATGGGATGATCCGAAGATGTATTTTTGGTTCCAAAACTCGTAAAATTCTTGACGAATGTCACCATGGCCCAAGCTGGGGACATTATGGTCCTTCCACCAAAGCTAAGAAAGTTTTTGATGCTGGATTCTATTGGCCAACAATATTCAAAGAAGCACATACACTTGTTCAAAGCGTGGCGCTTGTCAAAGAACCACCAATCTCTCCGAAGGATGAAATGCCATTAACAAACATTCAAGTGTGCGAAATATTCGATATTTGGGGAATAGATTTCATGGGACCTTTCCTAAATCCCACAAATTCGAATACATTCTCGTTGCTATAGATTACGTGTCCAATGGAAGATGAAGCTTTACCGACAAGCGATGCTCGTGTCGTCATTAATTTTCTCAAAAGCTTTTTCGCTCGTTACGAATTCCCAAAGCACTCATAAGCGTCGAGGAACTCATTTCGCAATCAACAAATGGAAAAACCATGAAAAGATATGGTTCATCATCGATTTCGCGGCGCTTATCATCTAGTGGTCAAGTCGAAAATACCAGAGCTCTCAAAGAATCTGGAAAAAAGATAAAGACAATCTCATTATGGGCAAAAAACTTGATGATGCTCGTGGGCAGGCATTCGTGCGGCTTATAAAACACCAATTGGTACAACTCCTTCTGACTCTTGTATGGAAGACTTGTCATTTGCGTTCGAAGTTGAACATCGTGCTTATTGGGCTCAGACAATGTAACACCGATCTCAAAATAGGCGGAGAGAAAAGATTTACGCAATTGCACGAACTTCGATGAATTAAGACTCCAAGCTTATGAAAATTCCAAAGCTGTATAAAGCGAGAACAAAAGCTTATCATGATAAAAGCTACGAATTGAAAAGAATTCAAAGCGAGATAAAGTTACGCTTTTTAACATGAAGTTCAAATTCAAAGCTCCTAAGTTACAACCAAAATGGTTTGGACCATATGTCGTTAAACATGGATATCCATCAGGGTATGTCGAACTCTATGACAAACAAGGTGGAAGTTTCATTGTTAATGGACACCGAATCAAGTTATACTACGACAAGGAGCAAGCGAATGAAGTTTCGGTTCGCGGTGTCTGGAGACACCATGAGAATGAATTCAAAACTATCACCTTTGTAGCACCATTTCATGGAAGAATTCCACAAACTATTCCATGGAAACCAAGCTGAGTTGATGCGGGGACGATATTGAAGCTACTTGGTGAAGAATTCATGTACATCCCGAACTTTACAAAATGTTCAAAGCTGCCCTTGCTTGGTGAATAAATCGGGAAGACTTCGAGTCGGTGATGACTCGATAATAAAACAGCGCTTCTCGGAGGCAACCCGTGTGTTTCAGATTTGATTTTCTATGGTCACTCCCCAGAGTTTAAACCTTTGGTTGAACTTAAGTGTGGGGGGTGCCACCTTTTAATAAAACCTTTTGTTTGTTTATAAGATTGTGTGCAGGTGATGATTTCTCTAGTGGGCGCGGGAATGAAGAAAGAATTTTAGGTGATAAACTTCGTTGACATATCTGGTTTCATCTCTATTTTCCCTATTTCTATACTTTGAAGTTTGTTTTTCATTGAGGACAATGTCTAACTTAAGTGTGGGGGTGAATAGGAAAAATTAGAGTTTTCATGCTTAAATTTAAAATTTTGCTTGCCCTTGTGATCTAGTTGTTTTCACACTTTTAGGATTATCTATTAGAATAACTGGATCATTCCACTGGTAAAATTGGTAATATTTGAAATTTCGAGATGTGTTCCGATTACTATTGCAATCCATTCTGGGATCGATAACATTTGCTAACACATATTATACCCTTTCCACTAAATTGTGAGGATTTGAGCCTATTTCTTATTAGCATACATCTTTTATGCTTAGATCTTTTTGCTATGAGGTGTCGGGTGATTTTATTTATTCTAGAACTTGTGCTTGTAAATCATTACGGACCGCAGTGAGATTGCATTAGATGCGATATAAGTGAATTCTTGTGATAAAGAGGCACCTTAGGATTTAACCCAAATGGCCTTCCATTTTACATCTAATGATATATTAGCTAGCCATATTGGTTAGTTAACCACCCACATGGACCCATTTGTAGTGCTCATTTTTAGCACTAGATACCCTAGTTACACCTTCTGAGCCATCCCTTTCATTTTGCTTCACCGGAAAATACAAAAAGATTTTACATTTTAAACCTTAGCCTATCCCGTATCAATGTCTAGCGGTTGGTTGCTAGTTACAGAAAGTGAAGATTGTTCAAATGATTATGAGTACCACATGTGATTGATTGAGCCATGTTGAGTTTATGTTAAAAAAAATTTGTGTTGAAATTATGGAAATAATAGCCAATGTGCTATGATCGAAGAACAATTGTCATGGAAAAGCGTGGAAGGAGTGGAAAGAAGAAAAGCTATAATCATTTATTTGGTTAGGTTGGGTAGCTAGCAACTTGGGTATTAGACTTGATTTCATTTTTATTTTAACACCAATTTCATAACATTCCCATGCCTTATCCATACCCTTAACCCGAAGCCTATCATTATAACCCGAATAAAAGCCCTCTTTAGATGTTTTTACTTGGTGCTCATGCCACGTCGGTGGAGTTTTGTTTCTTGTACAAGCTTATGGTAATAATCTAATCAAATGAGTGTGATTTATCTTGTTACTCCACTATAAATGAGTGATTGAGTGAATTATATTCCATTATTTTTAGGTGAGGTGTTTTGAAAAGTTAATCATGCAAGAAAATCATTGGATATTGTCAAACATCTTGATGTTTCACCTTTATAAGCATAATTGATGAATCTTCTCTCGTCTTTATACTTGGTTGATTTGCATCACATTTTTCATAATCACGATCTTGTACCAGGTGGATGTTTGTCCTAGATTTGCTTGAGGGCAAGCAAAGTTTAAGTGTAGGGGAATTTGATAACACTCAGATTGTGCATGTTTCTAGTAGCATTATGTGTACTTTTATATCTGTTATTTGGTTATATTTGCGTGATTTTAGTACTTAATCGTATCTAGAGATGTTTGTCTAGTATTTTAACCAAGTGGAAATGGAGGAAAATGTGGAAATATGCAGCTAATCGAAGATTCGTTGATAAAGCTAAATCTCAAGTACCTTTGAAGACTTTAGTGATTGAAGAACCAAGTTCTACAAGCAGTGAAAAGAAAGATCAAGTTTTGTATCTCGAAGATCCAACGGATCGGTTACCTTCGGCCGGATCGGTTGGCATTTGTCGAATTAATGTTTTGCCATACCGACCGTCGGTCGCAACCATAAGGATCGGTTGATTATTATTGAAGACCAACCGGATCGGTTGGTCATATGACCGATCCGGTTGGAGAAGCTGCAGTTGTCAAATCTTCATCACTAAGCTTCCCCTTTGCATCCAAACGATTCTAGGTCCTTCTCTTGGTGTGTTCTAGTCCCTTCCTCCCTCCTTGGAGGCCAAGTTAAGCATTTAACACCCTAGGCCTTGGAAATAGTATAAATAGAGGCTAATTGTGAGCATATGAGACACACCTCAATTACAAATCTCTATCATCAAACCAAGCCTTAAGCTCTTAAAATTCGTCCTTAGAAATCCAGGGAAGTTTGGAGTTCTAGAAGTTCCACATTTTGAGGCCAAAACACCAAGAAGTCCACCACGATCCTTTGGGAAACATCACTTCATCATTTGTAATCTTATTCCAAGCATTGTAAGACTTTTAATCATGTTTTCTAATGATCAAAGTTATGAGTTTATGTTCATGTTTGCTATGAGTGGCTAGTTTCTTTATACACTTGCTTAAATGATGTTGATTATCATATGATTAGTTAGTGATTGTGTTAACATTTTTTAATTCAATTTCAAGTTGATTCTAAGATCCAATTGTGCTAAAGTTTCATAGTGACATTTGTTAATCAAGTTTGGCTAATTGGTAATAATCGTTGGGGTCGAAAGAACTTCGTATTATTCAACTAGTCATAATCATTTTGTCTATGGATGATTGTTTTACCCATTATTCTTGATTATACAAAGGAACTAAGGTGTGGTTGTAATTGAAACGCTTTTTGATTATCAAATTGGATTGGTTGGAAACATCTAAATGGTCGTAAGATTAGTTGTTGAGAATCAATTGTAGCCTTTGGTCTATGATCGGTTACCTTTTGTATTGACCATTTCTTAAGCAATTTGATGAACAAGTGGATGTTTTTGTGTTTAAGTTTATGATGTAGACTTATGAAACTTGAATTGATCTTGAATTGATTGGTTAAACTTAATGCTTGTTTTATGAACTAAAATCTTGACGAAGGTTTAACTTGTAAGAACAATAGATTAGTCTACCAACTAATTATCACAACCAACATGTTAAGAGATTAACACAATCACATTAATCTATGATATGAAACTAGTTTAAGCAAGTGTAGTTTTTTATCATCTGAATTTCATTATATCTATTTGCTTTGTTATATGTTTTGGATAGACTCCGTTAATTCAAACTTGTGTTTAGATTCACTCAAATCCTACTGAGCGATCCGACTTACCTTCATAATCTTGCTATAACGGGCGAGTATACTTGCTCGTATGTGTTATTGGTAATATTGGTAATTCACCTTTTATAAATTTAAAACTTGCACCAACCGGGCACATCAATACCAAATATGAATTCAATTGGCAAAATACATAACTAGTCATTGAAATTAGGTACTACATTATCATATTGCATAAACAAATCATGCTTCCCACTAATTGATAGATAATGAATATAAGGCCTTATTCAAACAACCAAACACCCCATGTCAAAAGTTTTGAAAAGCTTCTCACTTGTAGGAAAACAATTTTTTCATTGCTAATACAAATAGAAACAATAAATTTTCATCACTTGCATGCTCTTGAATACTAAAGGTATTGCATAACTAATATGCATTCGCGGGTATATTCAAATGAAGCCACATTGAATTAGGAGCATTTGGGTTATCTCATGGTATTGCCAAACACCCCTCTAAAACCATTTTGTGCATAAAATGAGTGAGATAACCATAACTCAAATTGTTTTCATATAGGCACACACTAGAACCAAAAACGTTAAAACTAATTCTCATTTTTAACACATTAATTTTTGTCCTTAGGAATAACCATGGTAGCCGCAAGATTCTATGATCACAGACACCATAACTACATTCCCAAACACCACAAAACCAAAGGACTTTCCAAGGAACAAGTAGAAATATTTAGGGTCTAGAATCAAGGTATTTCCATGAGGGTAGAACCATTCACTCATCCTTCCTTGAAAATACCAACCTTCATTGAAGAACTAGCCGCCATTCAATTCGATTGTCTTCTTGACATCGATGAACCACATTGTCCTAGGTTTGTGTTAGAATTCTATGCTAGTGTGACCGGCTTTAGTGATGAAGGCGATGATGAATTTTGTCTTAGGTTTAGAATCAATCAAAACGACTACACCATCACCTTAGGCAACTTTGCTCAAGTGTTAGGAATTCCCAATAGGAACTTGTCTACACGGATAAGTGGTCACTCACGCTCTTGATGCAATCAATGACCTTCTCTTCCCTACCAAACCCATTTGGCCGATAAGGATGTCATCCGTGAACACCTTTTAACCCAAAAGTGATACAACCCGGATTACCGAAGGGAAAAGTAAACCAAGATCCATATGGAATGGAACTAAATGAACTTAAGCCCGAATTTAAGAAATGGGAGGAACTACTTAGAGCCAACGTCATTAGCACCATAGGAGATAGGGATCACATCAACGCTTGTCTTTGTCACATGCTCTACAACTTGTCCACAACAACAACATTCAACTTAGCCTACTACATCGCTAGGAGAATGATTGATATTCCAACTCAAGGATCGGTTGCTCTTCCATACGGGATGCTCCTCACCAGTCTCTATAGAAACTTTGCACCAATTCGACCAAGTCCAAAAGGGATGCATCTACACTATGAGCTCATCCCTCACATCTTTGTACCTTTGAGTGATGCACGAGTTGCTAAGACAAAGGCAAGAGAGCAAAACCTCCAACTCCATCATCATCATCATCAAATAGCTCAGAGGATGGTCTTCCAAGCTCTCGTCTTCGTCTCATGGTATTATCGTCTCTTCCCGAGATAGAGATGGAATGTGAATTCAAGCAAACTATGGGAATGTTCAAGTGCCTTGGTAGGATGATGAACAAGATTTACAAGAAGTTGGACAAATAAGGGTACTTTTAAGGAGTGTTTGGAACAATGCATTATCGTTAATGTTTGACATAATTTAGTTGTTTTTATTATGTAGGATGATAATATAACTTGAAACAATGGCGTATGCTAACAATCTTATGCAGGGGGATAGCACAAGTATGCTATCAAATTTTACCCATTTTCACTCTTATGTGAAAATCAAAAAGTTTTTCTCAAAATCTATGCTCCACTATGTTTATATATGTGTTATCTGCTTTTCCTAACTACAAATTTTTAGTATCACATGTTTTAAGAAGAATTTCAGGTTTCGGAAAGTCCATACCTAAACTAACTTTCTGTCTACTTTTACGCACTACGGATCGAGGCGGCACCAACGATTTGGTACCGTCCGTTATGTAATTGGTACGCGTGCAATACTTGAGGCGGACCAGGCGGCACCCTTTTAGGGTTCGCGTGTATGATTTTGGTGCCGTGGATCCTTGGGTAACACTGATTCGACTATTTCGTGATTCCAAATTACCATTCAATGCTTATAAGTCAATCCTAACTTGCTTATACTCTTATTTGAACTAGTATAATTCACTTAGGTATATAAGAAATCCATTTCCCACCAAAATTCAAAAATTTGAAAAATCCCCCAAGGAGCCCTTTTTCATAAAGGAAGGAACCAAATTTTTGGTACCTTCAAATCCGTGGGTGATCGGAATATTAGGAAATTCCACTCATTAGAACACATTTATTGCAAATCTTTTCTTCTTCACTCCATCTCTCTTGAATGGCTTTTGTTGGTGATATGACTAGCATTAAACCCACTTCCAAATCATTAGGAACCTCATCTCTTCAATGGTTTAACATCAAACACATTTCTCCATGAATTTTCACTTCTATAAATTGAGAGGTTTTACCATGATCATCCTCACACCTTTTTAATTCTTACCATTATCTAGCAAAGAAAAACCCAAGTGAAAAATGACAAAATCCTCTCCTAAACCTTGCAAGAAAACCGCTAGAATAAGTGTGAGGCCTTGTTGCTTGTTAACCTTAGCTCTATCATCCGAGTCTTCTCCACTCACAATCATATCTCCCATGAGATGATACAAGCCTTACTTTAGCTACACCTACTCAATCACACATTGTGATCACCACTCCACCACCAACAAAAACACCAACTCACCAACTTCACCTCAGGCACCCATCCAACATCCAAAACACCCTCACCACCTTCACCAAGGTCTCCGACTCTCATTCCTATGGAGTTATTTTCCACTCCACCAACTTCCCCAAATCCTTTCTTGGAGGACTTGGCTGACTTGCCCCAGGCAAATCATCCACCACCATTGCCATCCTTTGGTTCAATTGAGTGGATGGCTCATGAGTCACCTCGATCATCCTTTGATTTCAATGCCCCATAGGGCCTAAGCCTCTCTTCTTCCCCCATTCAAAGACATTCATGGTCCTTTGTATGGGGATCATTCACTCCCACATCAATGTCCCTCATCTTGAGGACATTGAGGTAATGTGGATCCAATCCCACTAGAGAGGAATTCAAAGCGGAACTCCACAACCTCCACCAATTCCAAGGCATGGTGGACTCTCACTTGAGTGAGACAATGCAAATGCAAAGTGATTTGCTTGCTTCCATCATGACCACCCCAAACATTTCCACCAACACCCACACATCTACCATTCCACCACCACAACCTCCCCAAACATACTACCCCTTAGGCATGGTTGCTCAACTTGTGAGCAAATGGCTAAAACCGTTGATAGGAACCGGGTTATGGTCCTTGACTTTCAAGAAGAAATGAGGTTCATCCTCAATCATATCCTTGAACGCCTCAACGCTCTTTCTCATCCACCATCAAATTAGGATGGTCATAGTTTAGCATTTCTAGTTTTCTCTTAGGATTATTTTCTTTTTTGTACTAAAACACATCATTGTGTTCCCATTTCATGATCTTTATTCATGAAAATTTTAACTAATGAATAGTGTTTTTATTATAGTGTTGGTGCTTTTACATAGTGTTTGGAAATGCTTGTAAATGATCATTATTACTAACATTTTTTGTAGTTTTATTTTTACAATCCATGTATCTTCCATTAAGCACCCAACTTAGGGGGCTTTGATCAAGGGGAGATAATGGCTCGAGCTCATTACATTCCGCATACTTCTATACTTTTGTTGAGACAAAAGGGGAGAAAAATATAGAACTTGTTTACATTTGGTTTTACGAGAAAAAAGTCAATTTGCATACTTTGACTTTCTGAAAAATTCAAACATCATACACTTGCATTATCATTCTCTCTTCAAGTTTTAAAACAAATATTTTTATAACTCTTGCACAAACTTTGTATCTTTTATAAAAATAAAATTTATATTTAGTCCTCAACAAAAAGGGGGAGATTGTTAATACAGATATCGTCATTAAACGTTATTTATATTTTTGATCTTTACCTAAGTTTTGTTAACGACAAAAGTAAATTTAATTTGTATAAAGCTTAAAAAGTTTAATAGATATTTAAACAAGCTTTTTCAAACAATATATTCATCATTCAAGCATTTACATTTATGATTAGTAACATCTTGATATGACTCTAATCATTATGTATGATAATAGTTTTTAGAATATGTTAGGTTCTTAAAACCAAACACTACTTAAGTACTTGCATATTTCTAAAAATAGAAATACAACATATGACATCATGTGATGCATCATGGAAATCATTGGAAGATTTCATTAGATATTTTGTGTAGATTTGTACTCTTCATATCTTGCACAATCTCAGTTAAATAGATTTGACCTTAGCAAGATTTGATATCTTGGCTGTCAGTTGGCGGGGTACCAAATTGGTACAGTAGGAACCTTTAAGGGTTCAGCGGTCGTCAGGAGCTCACATCCATTTTGGCTATAAATAAATGCCAAGCCAAGTAGTTTTCATCCCTTTCTATCATACTCTCTACATATCTTTCTCCAACCTTTCTAACTCGAGTTTCATATCATATTAGTGATCTTTTTTGTAGCAAAGAAGATCAAGTCACATTCAAGCTTCAAACGAGAAGTTGGAAGTCTTGTTTGCTTAGTATTGTATGATCTAGTGTTGATTCATACTTCATTGTTATATTAAACCATCATAATCTTGTGAGTGTGAGTGGTTAGTATTTTAGTCCTCAAAATACATTGTGTGTGGGAGTAGTTGTACCCTTGGAAAGAACTTGACATCTAGCTTAGTGTCGAAAATAGTGTAAGCGAAGTGTAAAGGTTTTCTCATGGCGGTGAAAGGAGCTTGTTGACTAGTGAAGTTAAACTCTCGGTGTGAGACTTCGAGGAGTGGAGTAGGGAAAGGAAAAAGAGTCCTTGTAGGCCGAACCACTATAAACAACTTGTTGTGGTTTGATCATTTCTTTCTTATTTACTCTTTACATATTGCTTGCATATTTCATTAACACATCAAAGATCAATATCAATTGATCTTTACAATAAGTTTCAAAACAAAGTTTTAATTGGTAAACTATTCAACCCCCCTTCTAGTTTTCTACAATGAAGAATCAATGACTACGGGCTACGAAGCAAAGTGTTTAATCAAGAATCCAAGAACATCTAAAGTGTAATATCCATTTGTAATCAATGTAATTTGAGGTGACCTCCCTTAGGTGGAGATTTTTAGGATTTAGAAAATCCGTTAGTTAAAGAGTCGGTCACCTCAAGTATATGTAATCGTTAGAAAGCTCGTAGTCGTAGTCATTTAGTGTTAATAAGTAGTTTGTTAAGTAACACCGTGGAGGACGGACGGGTCTTTACCCACTGTATGCCTGATCCACAGCCCGTAGGAGGCGTGTCTTGTAAGAAACTATAAATACCCTTTGCCTAGCAAGGCAAAGGGTTGGAGCTTTCAATATTTATTTTTCCTTTGTCTCACTAAAGTTCCCAACTCTCTTTACTTTCTCTCTCTAGACTCTTAACCATACGCCTTTTATATGTGTTTGTGTATGTGTTTATGAAATCCAATATGTTACTATAATTCCCAACAATCCTCCCCTAACTTGATCTTCACTTGTGAACTTCAAGTTCTTTGTACTCTTTGAGTATCTTGGAATTATCTTTAAGCTGCATCTTCAAATGTTCTTCATTTTGTGATCTGTGCAGCATCATATCAGCAAAGTATCAGGACTCCATGATCTTTTCTACAACTATGACTATATGTACATCAATTAATAAAAGTTTCATGCTATTATCATCACATCCAGGTGTGTAAACTCTTGTGAGAGGTGAATCATATAAAACTTAATGGATTTGATGTCTCTTTACCAATTAGCCATTACTATTGGAGTAGCCAATGTTCTAGTGTGTGAAACCATGGTACATTGATAACCATCTGATTTTTAGCAACCCAACAGCTATCAACGGATTTGATTAGTCTTTACCAAAAGTCGTACCCTTTTGGACTAGTCATGGTTTTCCACTGCCTTTACCACAAGCCATAAACTTATGGGCTAGCCAAGTCTTCATCTACATAGATATTGTGAGTTAAGTACAATAAAATTTTTGCCAAATTGTCAGGCATAAAAGGATTTGAGATATCTTTACCAGAGCCATTTGCTCATGGATTAGTCAGTTCTTATGTGGATTAGACATGGTGAACACATAACCATTTGTTGTGTTAGTGCAGAGCACTTTCACCAAGTGAAACCCTCTCAAAAACCATTTATTTTTATCAACAACTCAAAAATGAAACTCAACAGTTAAGAAATTTTTTTCAAACATATTAAAATTATGAGCTTTTGATTCAATCAATTTTAAAAGTTGATAACAAGCACTATCTTTTACCTCACTAAGAAAATTCTTTTCCAGCATTTCCCTGTAAATCTTGTTTGGAAGTGGATAGTCCCTTACATTGCATATAATACCTCAGGGTTTCTAATTCCAAACAATGAACGTGACAGGTGTGGAAATATCTCCATCTGATCACTTTCTCTTGACTTTCTAGCTTCCACATATGATTGTCAGCATCTAGTGGCTCAAACATTGTCTTCAAATCTCCCCAGAGGACTCTTTCATACTCCTCCTCATGTCTTTGATCACCATGCTTCTCCACCATCAACTGATACGTTGTCTTCAGATCATCCCTGGACAAATCATTCAACAAGGCAGGAAAAATTACATATATATTGTCAGAGTAGTTTTCCCTTACAATCTGATAGACCCCTTTTTTCCCAGTTTTGATGATCTGAATATTTGCTATCTTAGATGCAGGTGTTGGACCTTCTAGAATGGAGCCTATAGTGAATTCTTTAGATGAAGGTTCATCAACCTTGTCTTTCATATAAGCTTCCACTTCCTCTTTGGTCTCATTCTTGTCCTTCTTGTCTCCTTTCTTTGCCTTGGACTTTCTTCTGGTCCATTTGAGAACAAGTTTTGGAATTTCAGTTTCCTCCACCTTCTTTACAATATCAGGCTTGTCAGCAACTTTTTCAGCTTCAGCTACCTTTTCAAATTTCTACTTCTTAGCCTCTTCTGATTGGAGATTGAACCCCTTTCTTTTAATCTTTAAAGTTTCCAATTCAGAGTCCATGGGAGTAAAGCTTTTAATTTGCTCCATTACTTTTTCAAATTCTGCTTTTAACTCATCAGTCTTCAATTTCCTTAACTGAGTTATTTTCCAGCTAGGATGACCTTGACTTTTTATATAATTTATCATATATTCCTTTGCTCTCCCTTAGTCAGAGGTCTGTTCATCCTTTCCCTTTGCCTTTGTTCCCTGAGAATCCTCTTCTTCTCATTAATCATTTCCACCATCTTGCTAGCAAAGTATTCTGCTCCAATGTCAGGTAGAATGTCCCTGTTGACTTCTAATTTTGCTCTGATGGTGTCCCAGTCTTCATCAGTATAGAACTTAGCAGATACCAGAACTTCAGCTTGTCTTTTCTTTTGCTCCTTAGTTAGTTCTGGTTGTTGCTACAAGCTTCTTGCAATGAATTCATCATCCATCTGCTATCTTGCAAGCTTAGCTGCTTCAGCTGCCTCCTCTACTTTGATTCTTGCAATCTCTGCCATGCTTGCTTCATCTTCTCTAATTTGCCTTTTGGTCTTTTTGGGCTCAAGACCTTCCATTATCCCCTTTCCTTTTCTGTGAGTGAACTCCTCACAGTTGCTAGAACACTAGCAGAATTAATATTTTCCCCACCAGACTTAACTGTTGCACCAGACTTAACTTCATCTACACCAGTATTAATATCTACTTCAAAACCAGTATTAACTCCCTCCTCAAAAGCAGACTTATCCTTCTCACGGAACTGCGGCATCAATCTTCTTCTTAGCAAGCTTCTTCGACTAAGATCCTTCACTAATATATCCCGGTGCTTCCAATCCTTGAGGACTAATTTTTTGCTCAGTTTCTCCTTTCTTGGTGTTGAAACTTGATCCACCTCACGTAAATTCCTCCCTATTTGTTTTCTTCACCTTATGAATGATGCCTTTTGTTTGAACTTGCCTTCCTTTTAACCCTTTTAACCAATCGATAACATCACTGCTTGGGTCATAGACCTCTTGAGTTCCTTTTCAAGCTTATCTATCTGTTCATTAATGTTGGAACTAGTGAGAATCTTACAAATAAGGAGGTTGCTTAATTTGTAGGGTGGGTGGGTTGTGGATAAGGAATCTCTTATGGGACTTCCTCATATCTTGGAGGTGAAGGTGGTGGTGGAGTTGGTATCCTCTTCACCATTGGTTACATTTGTGGTTGAGCTTGAGCCTCAGTGTTAGCGAAGTAGTAGATGTACCTTTGAGGGTTGAAACAACGGCAACATAGCTGACAAAAGTGGCCATGAACTCCTTAACTTCTTTTCATATTAACAAAAATCTTTTTATGTTTCAACATTTAAGATTATCTACAAAAACCTTGGGTACATCAAAAACTTTTTCTTATTATTTGCATTTGTAACCATGGCATCAAAAATCAGTTTAGAAAAGTTGAAGAGTCTACCAATGGATAGACAGACCAATGCAAAAGCAATATTGCTAACAAATTGATCTCATCCACCACTTTTAGAGCTCAAACAATGTAGAAGATGATGCACAAGGAAACGCCATTGAGGTGTAAAATGACTTTTCCAAAAATTAATAGATCCATCAGAAGGATATCCAATATTACCCAGACCTTGAAAAAGTTCCTCATTTGGCAACATAGTGATCCCTGAGGCATCAGCCAATTGAAGCTTGCTTCTGACTGATTCCTCAGTAATAGTATGGTCTATGATCGGTGCAAAACCGTCAAGTTATCTCACGCAAGCTAGCCACTTGTGAATGACCAACTGTAAGAAACTCAAAACAGTTCACACACCAATGCAATTTAAGATCAGAGGAATATAGTGTATTCCTGGGTCGTTAAGTCCCACGGAGGATGAATTGGTGTTAAACAACTTCAGATGTCGAATAATCACTAAGGATAGTGATCAATAAGGTTTTGAGAATAATTACCTAAAGAAAAGATTAACAAATTACGTGCTTAAATGCAAATTAAAAGAAATAAAAGATAAAATATATAAAATAAACGCTATCACTATTTTTACAATGATGAACGTTTAAAACCTAAAACAAAATAACTTAAATAAACTATTTTAATTAAAACGTAAACCTAAATAAACATAAAACGTAACCTAAAATGAAAACGAGCGTTACGTGTAAAAATAACGCTGGAGCGCAAGCAAAAACGTAAAATTATTGAAATAAAAGGCCTACGAGTGTAAAACTAATTTTCTTACGTACTATATGATAAAATAAATTTTTAGAAAAAAGATTTATATTTTTTAGACTTTTATATTTTTTATTATGAATTAATTACTAAAAAACACTAATTAAATGTTTAAAAATACTAAAACAAATGAGAAAAATCTGAAACTTTTTTATAAAATACTTAATACTAATACAAATTTATGAAAATTGAAAAATTTGAAAAAGCTATTAAAAATATGCTGGAAATAAGCTATTTGCTACGTTTAAGCTTATTGTGGAAAACGTGGTTATATATTAAGTTGTGTAAGGTTTTAACGAGAAAGACCCAAGGGCGCAATGGCATACAGGTACACCACTATCATCCTCTTGAGGGAGAGGTCTCAGGTTCGACCCATGCCTCCCTTTTTGAAAACATTTTATTTTTGGAAATTTCTTTTTGCACTTTATTAAGAACAATGAAATAAGCAAAATTTAAAACTACAACTTTTATAAAAGTACTAATAAGCTATGTAACAGCTTATTATTCCAACAGTAGACCTATATGAATGAAATAAGCTTAAGGATAGGCCAAATGGCTTATAAGCTACTAAATAAGCAAGGTGAAACTGGAAATAAGCTAAGATTATGATAATAAGCTAATACAACATTTGAAGAAGCTCAATTAACTAGAAATAAGCACAGGATAAGCTATAAATAAGCACTACTTAACTGTATTGCACAGGACACTTTTATTTTTACTAGGCACCTATAAGCTTAATTTTAAGCACTTAAATAAGCTAGAAAATTAAAACAAAGACTGGGATTAACAAGTTGACCAACTCAGCTTTTCAAAAAGCTATTTTACAAGGATTGGTTTATACTAATGAGCTTTTGAGAAGCTTTTAAAAAACTCTACAAACACTGAGTTATTGATATTCTAAGTAAAAATGGACAAAAATAAAAGCAATGAGCAGGCTTATCTAATAAGCTATAAGTTGAAAAATGAAAGCTGGAACTCTTAGATGGCTAGGCGAGCTTCTCAAAGAACCAATAATCAAAGGCTTAAGCTAAACAACAAGCTCTGTATGAGCTTGAGAAAATGATAGGTTCACTGGTGCACAGGGCATGTTTTGGAAAATGGGTTCAAAAGAAGCTAAGCTATAAGCACTTTATAAGCTAAATGGTTATAAGCTTTTATTTTTCTAATTTTCTTTAGCAGTTAAATATTAATTTCCCAAAAGGGTTTAAGCTAATTATTAATAATAAACACACAAATAAAATATTAATTTTCTTCAAAAACTGCATAAAGGAAATTTGACTTTTATAAAAATAAACTAGTTTGACTGATGTGAACTTATGATCTATTCTAATGATTTATTATGTTATTAAAAGCTGTTATAAGATGAAATTAAGCTATGGTAACAACTTACAAGCTACTGTGATGATTTTTTCAACTTATGGTTCCAACAGTAAACTGTCAAGAGGTATACAAGCTATTTTGACTTTTTACTAAATAAGTGCTAGTTTACTTTGTTGAACTGAGATATTAGGTACTAAGGTGACTTGAAACAAGTACAAACAATACTTCAAACAGCTTCTAGGACAGTTAACTGAATAAATCCAAACATTACTTATGAAGGCAGTTTTGAAGATTTTGTGGTTAAAACAAGTTTATAAACTAAGAGAGCTATTAATTAGCTGATATTAACTATATTTAAACAGTATTATGCCAAAATTAACAAGATTATAGAACTAATATTAAGAAATGCAAATTTCAAAGATTGGCTTACAAATTGAAATTCAAGCACAGGACATGGAACCAAGGACTGAGGATCAATCCTAATACTTCCCAAGAAGCTCTAAACCAAAGATAATCCAAAATTAGCACTGCAATCTTGTCTTGATCATGTCTCCATGTGATTTTTATTTTTAACTAATTTTTTAGTGATTTTTGGTATTTTTGAGTTTTGAATGTAAACTGAAGCTAAAACTGATTTTTATGATTAGTAACCTTATAAAAGCTTATTAGAGACTTAAATGAGTCTAAACAACCAACAAACAACAACTTTTAATAACATTAAAGACAAGATGAGATTTCAAATAAAAAATTGCATAAAACTGATTTTAATGAGGAAACTGAAATTAAGATTGATTGAAGATAAAATTATCTGAAGAAGAGATTACAAGCTTTTTTAACTAAATTACAACTAAAAGCTGAATTACACTAGGTCGACATTAATAAACTAAAACTAAAACTACTACTCCTTTCTCTGTCTTTTCATCCTTCTATTTATTCAACCAAAAGTTTCTCACTGACACTCTGAGTCTTTCCCACCATTTTCCAGCCATTGGATTGGTCAAACGAATCACAACCTTTGATTTTACATTTTTGGCGCCAAAAGTCTTTGGGTGGTTTTCTGCAATTAATGAGCTTTGGTTGTTTGTGTAGGTGGAGGGGGTTGTTATACACTTTGGGAGACAAGTTGGAAAGGTTTGAGATGAGGTGGTAGTAGCAGGTGTCTGGGAAGAGTGGACCAGTGGAAAGGTTGAGGATGGTGAACAGTGGCGCGCGTTTATCTGTTTTGAATATATTGGGCCGGGTTATATCTGGTTTGGGTTGGACTTGGATTTGGATTGTGGGATTAATAATACAAAGGTCCGTTTGGTGTAGCTAACAACAAGGACCAAAATTGTAATTTTGCCAAACTTCAAGGACTGAAATTAACAATCTTCCAAAGTTCACACAAGGATCAAACCTGCCATATAAGAATAGTACAAGGACCATTTGCATAAATTTCCATTTTTTATAATTCCAAGGACCTTTTATGTCATTTTTGGATTTTGAGGGACTAAAAGTGTAATTTCCCAAAAGTTTATCATAAGGACCATTCTTGTCATTTATTAATAGTACAAGGTTAAAATTTGATAATTTTCACTTTTTAAATTAACCAAGGACTATTTTTGACAATTTTCAAAGTTAAAGGACTAAAGTTGTCAATTTGTGATTTTTAAACTTTGAAGGGTTTATTTTGACAACTTTTGAATCTTATGGACCTTAAATGACTTTTTATAAGTTTTGGAATGACCAGGGACCAGATTTGACAACTTTTGAAACTTGGGAGACTAAAACTGCCAATTATGCAAACTTGATACGTTTTTCACCAGATTTTGATGTTTTTGCATTTAAAACATATAAAACACTTGTTTGTGATATTTTTATCATTTTGAAGTATTTCTGAGTGTTTTCAGATGTTTTTGGCATTCTAAACAGTATAAAAATGATGAGTATTTAGACACTTATCAATCCCCCACACTAAGATATTGCTAGTCCCTAGCAATGATTTATGAAAAGTTAATGGATTTCATCTCTTTACAAAAGCCATTACTTCTAGAGTAGCCAATTGTTTTAGTTCAAGTAAGAACCTTGGTACAATGATAACCAAATGATTTTGAGCAAATCATAAGCTTTCAACGGATTTGATTTGTCTTTACCAGAAGCCGTTTGCTTCTGGACTAGCCAACTCTTAGATAAATTATCAATATTATCTTTGGTGAGTCGATTACCAATTATGGTTTTCCAACTGCCTTTACCACAAGCCATAATCTTGCGGGCTAGCCAACTCTTCACTTTTTAGGATATGGTGAGCTGAACACCATACAATTTTGGGCAAATTGCAAGCCATAAACGGATTTGAGATATCTTTACCAAGAGCCGTTTGCTCCTGGATTAGCCAATCCTTATGTGTGTTAGACATGGCGGACTGATTACCATTTGTTGTGTTTTGTACATAGTACTTCCACTACAAAAAATTTTAAAATTTGGCCATTTTGGGGGAAAAGGGACTAAAAGGGTACATTTATGATCAAATTCGCCAGAATTTCCCCCCCCCCCCACACTTAGAAATGAATATTGTCCTCAATATTCAAAGTCCCGGCTATTATGCCGAATCCTTGAACATAAAAAGATAACATTACTAGCCAAGTGCAGAAACACAACAATTATTCTCTTTTTTAATATTTACAATTTTTTTTTAAGGTTTATATACAACAGCGGGGGCAACTCCCCCACACTAGGGTGGTATACACGGGTGAAAACCCATGTTTAACTACTGTTTTTGATTACCGAGTCGCTAGCTTGACTCGACCCCGAATTAATTTGTTCATGGGGAAGTAAGTGGAAGAGACAATCTCCATCGGACTTTCATTCAAGATGTTTGTATAAACATTGAAGTACGTGAAAGTTCCACACCGATGAGATATAGATAGAACCGGCTCACAAATGATACATGAAAATGCCGGGGTCAAAGATAATGTCTTCATTCCCGAAGGAGTGAAGAACAGGAGAAGTGACAGAATATATGAAGAAAAGAAAGAAAATCATGATACAAATCATGACTAACTCTTCATCCTCAATAAGAGAATTCATAGTTTCATGAATCTCCTCAGTTAAGCTCGCTTGATCAAGACATATTATGGGAATGTCTAGATCAAAGTGGAAATTATCATACTCTGGCGGAGATATGATATGAGTGAGTTCACAGGAGAACTCCTCGAAGGTGAATGAATCATATTCAGAATTGGTATCAGTGGGTTCACTGGTGAACTCCTCCAATGTAAATGATTCATAATCGGGAAGAGAATTATGAGAATGAAAAGTGGTACTGCCACTAATCGTCTCTCCCATGTGATCAAAACAGAAGGCTTCCATTTCCGGAATAGAATCATCGGAAAAAATGTCACTATCCTTAATGGGGATAGGAGATGAAATAGGTTTTTCATTGAAAGCCTCGATTTTAGAAATGAGAAGACTAACATTCAATAATGTAAGACGAAGAGCTTCGTCTTGGATTATTTCTTCATCATTCTCTTCTCCTAAGCTGACAAGCTCAGAAGGTAATTCCCCCACATAACTTATGTCTCCACAAGATAAAGAATAGTCCTCATCAGAATCAGAGAACATCTCAATATGATCATTTTGGAAGACAAGAGGGGTAGGGATATCACACAAATGCTCGAGAATTCCCTGTGACTCTCTTGGGATTGGGACAAGGTCCTCAACACTAGACTTTATGAATTTGTCCGATTCCTTTTCAGGAACAGTGTCAAGAAGCTCATCCCCCATGTTTAGAGAGTGAGTGTGAATCTCGGGTGTGATAACAGCAGACTGAGGGAGTTGAGAAGGACTAGCAGTTATGGATTCTACAAGTTCCATTATTTCTACTGCTAGTGATTCAGTCATATTCTTTTCTCCCTGCATTTCCACGGATGGAATCTCAACTGATGAACTTGATGAATAAAATTGTAGAATATCAAGGGTATCTTCATCATCATCGTCATCAGGAATGAAATGGAATTGAGAGCTAGATTTGAATGCTTTTTGTAGTTTAATTGATTCCCTAACAGTGTTTTCAATGGCAATCTGGGAATCTAATATAGCAACCCGTTCCTCAGCTAACAATTCTTCCATGGATTTCTCATGTGACATAGCCGACTCCTCCTTAAGTTCTTTTAATAACTCAAGACTCTTCAGTAGAAGGTCTGTCGTAGTTTCATGAGGAGTTGCTTGAATCATTTGGTACTTTGGAGGTTGGTCTTGAAATGAATAGTCGTAATTGTTACAAGGAATTGGATTCCCTGTTTGACAATCCGAGCTAGAGTGAGGACCTCCACAATACTCACAACAGTAAAACTGATGTGGCTGTGAGTCATATGTGTTGTAGTCATAATTGTTATCAGGAACCTGCTCATAGACAAGCGTGTTTCCCGATTGACAATCAGAACTGGAATGTGAATCACCACAGTACTCACAACAGTAAAACTGCTGAGTCTCACAGTGTGGTAGTTGATGGAATAAATCAGTTGTGTTATGGTAGGAATAGGGATCTTGGTTATAGACAGACCCGTTTCTGATTCCACCATGCTACAACTGGGGCAATTGCCACCATTATAAGGACCACCACACCATTGACAACCAAGAGGGTGAGGATAAGACATAGAAAGAATCAAATGGTTCTAGAGAGTAAGAAATGAAGAATCAAAAGGGTAAGAGGGTAAAGAGGAATATTTTTGGTATTTTTGAAAAACATTATGTAAAGACAAAGAATGAAAATATTTTTGGTGTTGTTAACACTTTAGGAAAAGTGTTAATGAACTTTTTGATTTTTTTTTTAAAAATTGTTTACAAAAAGGTGGTATATGTGCAAATACGGGTCTGGAAATGCTTAAAACACGCTTACAGCCTCCCCGGCAGCGGCGCCAAAATTTGATCGGTGCAAAACCGTCAAGTTATCTCACGCAAGCTAGCCACTTGTGAATGACCAACCGTAAAAAACTCAAAACAGTTCACACACCAATGCAATTTAAGATCAGATGAATATAGTGTATTCCTGGGTCGTTAAGTCCCACGGAGGATGAATTGGTGTTAAACAACTTCAGATGTCGAATAATCACTAAGGATAGTGATCAATAAGGTTTTTGAGAAATAATTACCTAAAGAAAAGATTAACAAATTACACGACTTAAATGCAAATTAAAAGAAATAAAAGATAAAATATATTAAATAAACGCTATCACTATTTTTACAATGATGAACGTTTAAAACCTAAAACAAAATAACTTAAATAAACTATTTTAATTAAAACGTAAACCTAAATAAACATAAAACGTAACCTAAAATGAAAACGAGCGTTACGTGTAAAAATAACGCTGGAGCGCAAGCAAAAACGTAAAATTATTGAAATAAAAGGCCTACGAGTGTAAAGCTAATTTTCTTACGTACTATATGATAAAAGAAATTTTTAGAAAAAAGATTTATATTTTTTAGACTTTTATATTTTTTATTATGAATTAATTACTAAAAAACACTAATTAAATGTTTAAAAATACTAAAACAAATGAGAAAAATCTGAAACTTTTTTATAAAATACTTAATACTAATACAAATTTATGAAAATTGAAAAATTTGAAAAAGCTATTAAAAATAAGCTGGAAATAAGCTATTTGCTACGTTTAAGCTTATTGTGGAAAACGTGGTTATATATTAAGTTGTGTAAGGTTTTAACGAGAAAGACCCAAGGGCGCAATGGCATACAGGTACACCACTATCATCCTCTTGAGGGAGAGGTCTCAGGTTCGACCCTGCCTCTCCTTTTGTGAAACATTTTATTTTTGGAATTTTCTTTTTGCACTTTATTAAGAACAATGAAATAAGCAAAATTTAAAACTACAACTTTTTATAAAAAGTACTAATAAGCTCTGTAACAGCTTATTATTCCAACAGTAGACCTATATGAATGAAATAAGCTTAAGGATAGGCCAAATGGCTTATAAGCTACTAAATAAGCAAGGTGAAACTGGAAATAAGCTAAGATTATGATAATAAGCTAATACAACATTTGAAGAAGCTCAATTAACTAGAAATAAGCACAGGATAAGCTATAAATAAGCACTACTTAACTGTATTGCACAGGACACTTTTATTTTTACTAGGCACCTATAAGCTTAATTTTAAGCACTTAAATAAGCTAGAAAATTAAAACAAAGACTGGGATTAACAAGTTGACCAACTCAGCTTTTCAAAAAGCTATTTTACAAGGATTGGTTTATACTAATGAGCTTTTGAGAAGCTTTTAAAAAACTCTACAAACACTGAGTTATTGATATTCTAAGTAAAAATGGACAAAAATAAAAGCAATTAGCAGGCTTATCTAATAAGCTATAAGTTGAAAAATGAAAGCTGGAACTCTTAGATGGCTAGGCGAGCTTCTCAAAGAACCAATAATCAAAGGCTTAAGCTAAACAACAAGCTCTGTATGAGCTTGAGAAAATGATAGGTTCACTGGTGCACAGGGCATGTTTTGGAAAATGGGTTCAAAAGAAGCTAAGCTATAAGTACTTTATAAGCTAAATGGTTATAAGCTTTTATTTTTCTAATTTTCTTTAGCAGTTAAATATTAATTTCCCAAAAGAGTTTAAGCTAATTATTAATAATAAACACACAAATAAAATATTAA
The DNA here is from genome assembly GCA_910596185.1 of Chrysanthemum makinoi. Taxonomy (NCBI): domain Eukaryota; kingdom Viridiplantae; phylum Streptophyta; class Magnoliopsida; order Asterales; family Asteraceae; genus Chrysanthemum; species Chrysanthemum makinoi. The sequence continues at coordinate 196,098,819 of OU343221.1, forward strand.
TTTTATTCAAACGCATAAAGGAAATTTGACTTTTATAAAAATAAACTAGTTTGACTGATGTGAACTTATGATCTATTCTAATGATTTATTATGTTATTAAAAGCTGTTATAAGATGAAATTAAGCTATGGTAACAACTTACAAGCTACTGTGATGATTTTTTCAACTTATGGTTCCAACAGTAAACTGTCAAGAGGTATACAAGCTATTTTGACTTTTTACTAAATAAGTGCTAGTTTACTTTGTTGAACTGAGATATTAGGTACTAAGGTGACTTGAAACAAGTACAAACAATACTTCAAACAGCTTCTAGGACAGTTAACTGAATAAATCCAAACATTACTTATGAAGGCAGTTTTGAAGATTTTGTGGTTAAAACAAGTTTATAAACTAAGAGAGCTATTAATTAGCTGATATTAACTATATTTAAACAGTATTATGCCAAAATTAACAAGATTATAGAACTAATATTAAGAAATGCAAATTTCAAAGATTGGCTTACAAATTGAAATTCAAGCACAGGACATGGAACCAAGGACTGAGGATCAATCATAATACTTCCCAAGAAGCTCTAAACCAAAGATAATCCAAAATTAGCACTGCAATCTTGTCTTGATCATGTCTCCATGTGATTTTTATTTTTAACTAATTTTTAGTGATTTTGGTATTTTTGAGTTTTGAATGTAAACTGAAGCTAAAACTGATTTTTATGATTAGTAACCTAATAAAAGCTTATTAGAGACTTAAATGAGTCTAAACAACCAACAAACAACAACTTTTAATAACATTAAAGACAAGATGAGATTTCAAATAAAAAATTGCATAAAACTGATTTTAATGAGGAAACTGAAATTAAGATTGATTGAAGATAAAATTATACTGAAAGAAGAGATTACAAGCTTATTTAACTAAAAATTACAACTAAAAAGCTAAAATTACACTAGGTCGACATTAATAAACTAAAACTAAAACTACTACTCCTTTCTCTGTCTTTTCATCCTTCTATTTATTCAACCAAAAGTTTCTCACTGACACTCTGAGTCTTTCCCACCATTTTCCAGCCATTGGATTGGTCAAACGAATCACAACCTTTGATTTTACATTTTTGGCGCCAAAAGTCTTTGGGTGGTTTTCTGCAATTAATGAGCTTTGGTTGTTTGTGTAGGTGGAGGGGGGTTGTTATCAACTGGAGACAAGTTGGAAAGGTTGAGATGAGGTGGTAGTAGCGGTGTCGGGAAGGAGTGGACACATGTGGAAAGGTTGAGGATGGTGAACAGTGGCGCGCGTTTATCTGTTTTGAATATATTAGGCCGGGTTATATCTGGTTTGGGTTGGACTTGGATTTGGATTGTGGGATTAATAATACAAAGGTCCGTTTGGTGTAGCTAACAACAAGGACCAAAATTGTAATTTTTGCCAAACTTCAAGGACTGAAATTAACAATCTTCCAAAGTTCACACAAGGATCAAACCTGCCATATAAGAATAGTACAAGGACCATTTGCATAAAATTCCATTTTTTATAATTCCAAGGACCCTTTATGTCATTTTTGGATTTTGAGGACTAAAGTGTAATTTCCCAAAATTTTATCATAAGGACCATTCTTGTCATTTATTAATAGTACAAGGTTAAAATTTGATAATTTTCACTTTTTAAATTAACCAAGGACTATTTTGACAATTTTCAAAGTTAAAGGACTAAAGTTGTCAATTTGTGATTTTTAAACTTTGAAGGGTTTATTTTGACAACTTTTGAATCTTATGGACCTTAAATCACTGTTTATAAGTTTTGGAATGACCAGGGACCAGATTTGACAACTTTTGAAACTTGGGGACTAAAACTGCCAATTATGCAAACTTGATACGTTTTTCACCAGATTTTGATGTTTTTGCATTTAAAACATATAAAACACTTGTTTGTGATATTTTTATCATTTTGAAGCATTTCTGAGTGTTTTCAGATGTTTTTGGCATTCTAAACAGTATAAAAATGATGAGTATTTAGACACTCATCAGTCTAAGGTATTAATGGTCACCTTTAGCGTAATAGTCCCATCATCAAGAGTGATGATAGTAACTGACTACCAAAACTGATTGACTAGAGAAGCATAGACAGTTGGATTGTGAGTAAGGGCATGCCGCATGTGAGAGCCCTTTAAGAAATCCACAATCTGCTCGAAGCTTGTGCTTTCGTTAGGTTTCTTGAGAAATCCCACTTGGTTGTGCTTATCGTTGAACTTTAATTGTGCCATGTTTAAGTCGAATTGAAGTATTATAAGTATTGGTAGGTGCAGAGCGATTAGAACTTAGTGCTGGTAAAAAGAGTTAATCGGAATAAAAGATTTTATATTTTAGAGATAAGGATGAAGTAAATAAAAGATAAATATAATCAAATATTATCCATATATATACTTCAGACCACCGAAAATTAAGCAACGACACTATTAAAACAGTAAAAATCAATTTTTCTTTGACCAGTACTAACTGTAACAAACATTTGCACTACCAGACTTAAAATAGTCAACCAGACTTAAGTATGACATCACCAGTATAAACTCAGAACAGTAGCACATCCACCAGCACAACTTCCATACCTCCCCTATCTTTGAGAGATATTGCTTTCCCTGGAAAAATTAATCTAAAACCAAGAGATATACAATAGGTAGTTCTTTAAACTAGAATTAACTCAAAATGTCAACCAGAAATAATTCTTAGAACAACCAAAAGAAATTGTTTAAGCATACCAAAGATATAGTAGCAAACATATAAATTACTTCAAAGATGTTCTAAAATCACCAAATTAAATAAACAAATATATGTTTATAAAACATCCATTATGATCTAACTATCCATAGTGTAGCCTATGCTACCATCACATGTAACTGAATCTCCTTGGACTTCCTCAAACTCCTCCAAGTTATTCTTATTATCAGTCATATGCCCAGAACATCCACTGTCAAAAATACCTCTATCTCCCTGTTCGTGTAAGGATGTTCCTACACAGAAAATAGAAATTAGTTTCTCTTAGGGACCCATGCTTGTAAAGGCTTGGGTCTGCCTTTTGGACCTTTAGATTTGACAGTATTAACAGAAACTGGTCCACTATTAGACTTGGAGTCTGGTCTAGGACTCCAAATATAACCTGCTGAGGCCTTAACATCAGATCCCCCATATCCTTGTGCAACACCAAATTTAAAAGTGTTTGCTGCATTTTTGACAAAGGGTCTTCTAATATGTGAATGTGATTTTGCAAAAAAATTTCTATGTTGGAAGACATTCACCTGAGATGAGGTACTGGTGTGTACTGGTTGTCAATGTCTAACAGAATTAACATTTACATTACCAGTATTAACTTTAGGCAGACCAGAACTAATATTTTTCCTAACAGTATTAATTGGCACACCAATATCCACCTTTGTTCTAACAGGATTAACAAATTAACTGCCAGTATTAACAGATACTGGTCTAGAAACAAATTTATTTGCATGGTTAGTCCTGTTTACATTATTCCACACTGGTCTAATAAAACTATTTCAAATCATTACGGCCATTTTGTTTTTAAGCTCAACCTCTTTAGCCATTCTCTTCTCATGGAAATCACAATCTCTAATTAAATGGCTATAACTACCACACATAAAGCAAGCTTTCCTAGTGAAAGAATATCCATTCCCAAATTCTCTCTGCATTAACCCATTCCAGTTCTTTCTGTCTACTTTAGGTGTCTCAGGTTTAGTCTGTTGCCTAGGAGTTTGGACACAACAAGGTTTAACTGTTTCTGGTTTAGACACAAAGATGACAGGCTCAGGTTGTTGTGATTTGGGCACATAAGGCTTACTTATTAAAAATGGTTTGGAAATCTTTATGGGTTCAGATTTAAGCTCAAGAGAACATTCAGAGACATTCCCAATGGATCCTTCACTGTCATTAGATTTACAACTAGAATACTCACTAGTTTTGTCTTCTGATACATTGGTCTCAGACCTCTTTCCAAAGGATCCTTCACTGCCTTTAGATTGACAGTTAGAAACTTCAATGGAATAGTCTTGAGAAGCAAGTGTTTCAGGCTTTTTCCATTTGCTATAATCAAATAAAGACTCATCATATTCTTTTTCAGGTTTAGGAGTATAATCACCATTAAGGGGATGAGGACCACCTTTGTAGTTGTTAGTTTTAGAAAATCTATGATATACAGGTTTACCTTCAAAATCACCTTTTGAACTAACAAAAACAGTTTCTTTCATCTCTTCCTCATATCCTAAAACCTCTTTCTCTGATTTTATATCAAACCCTAAACCAATTTTACTTGTTAAGCTCATACCTAAATCTATTAACCTCCACAGATTTTTAGCATTGTTTTGCCATGAGTCAACTATCTTTTGCAACTCTTCTTTATCTTTAACTTCTTTCATTTCAATTCTTCTATATTTTCTAAGCTTTTCATCTTTTTCAAATATTTCATTACCTTGAAAATTAAGCTTTTCATTTAGAGATGCATTCTGTTTCTGAAGAGTATTTACTTATTTTTCTAATATTTTAACAACATTTTCATAAGCAAGCAACTTAACCTCTTGATCACCTAATTGACTCATTTCTTCATCATAGAGAGATTGCAGTTTATTATATGAATCAGTGCAAATTTTTGAGCATAGAGATACCTCATTACTGGAGCTTATGTTATTGAGAGCATGATTGACTTATGTCCCCTCATCAATGTGCTCTCCCCAGTTAATCACACAAGCTTCCAAAGTCAGCAACCCCATCTGACTCTTATCTTCCTTCTCAGCATGCCTGGGATAGAAGGAATCCCTCTTCTTTTCTTCATTGGCCTCCTTTACTGTACATTCCCTAGTAAAGTTACCTCTTTCTTGACACTTGTAGCACTTAAGCTTTGACTTATCAAACCTTACTGGTCTCTTCCCATCAAAACAAACTTGTCTACCAGTCCTTTTGAAGAATTTCTCCATCCTCAAAGCAATCATGGCACACTGCCAGTTTATATCCATTTCCTCCATCTCCTCATCTTCAATTTGATCCAAGTCTTCATTGGGGATGTCTTCAGATTGATTAGAAAACAGTGAGTAGATGATTTTATCAGCAAAACCAGCAACACCAACCTTTTCCTTCATACCAGAAGAAATAGTATAGCTACCAGAACTAAAACCACTACCATATTTAACTTTGTTTTCACTGATCTTGCTTTGGGAGACAAAAGCAACATTGTTGTCACTTGAAGAAGCTTTTGAACTTCAATTGATATCTTGTTCATAAACCCTAAGGTTATTGTACAAGTCATCTATTGACAGAGTGTCAATATCTTCTTTAGTTCTCATGATCATTGCCAGATTTGACCATTCTTTGGGCAAAGATCTGAGAAACTTCATATTTGCATCTTCATTAGACACTTCAGATCCATATGTTTCCAAATGTGATAGGATTTGTTGGAACCTGTCATACCCTTTCTCTAAGCCTTCATAACTGCTCATGGTAAAAGCTTCAAACTATTGTTTATAAACAGCTTTCTGCATATTCTTGGAGTTAGCATTCCCTCAAAATGTGGTTCTAATATCCTTCCGTATCTCCTTAGCATCATCCATACTGTGGAATCTTCTGAGATGTTCCTTTGGAATGGCCATCAATAAGAGAGTTCTTGCCTTTCTCTCTTTCTCCACAACAAGTGTCTATGCCTTAGAGATTGGTGGAAGAACCCTAACCACACCATCTTTGCCTTTGAAAATTCTATTCTTTGAATTCCCATTCTGGATCACCTTCCAGACTTCATTGTCTACATACTCCAGATAGTGTTCTATTTCCATGGCCCATATGTCGTACTCTTCCTTTTTCAGAATAGGAAGTTTGACGTTGGAAATGGTGGTTGTAGTTGGGATCGTTTGTTGTTGTTGTTTCTTAGATCCTGCTTCTGATGCTTCAGAATCATGGTCGGAAGCCTCTTCAACACTAAGGTGATTTGAGAAATTATCAGGCTGAGACATTCTTTAGGATTTTTGAGTGAGATGAGATGAGTGTTTTGGTGAGATGTGTTTCTTCTAATTCAGAGTCCTTCAACAGGCTCTGATACCACTTGTAGGTTCAAGGTTATGGATCTAAGCAGCCTTGTAAGACAATAACTAACTTGGATAAATCTAGGGATGAGTATTTCGAACCGAATCCCAGAACCGAACCGGAACCGTACCGGTATCGTACCAAAATGGTACCGATTCTTGAAATACGGTATGGTACCGGGACTACGAAATATGGTGAAAAAAAATCAGGACCACTAATTCGGTACAGGACCGGTACCAAATCAGGAAATTCCCAAAAAAAAGCAGAGAAAACCCGATTTCCCGGTACCGGTATCCGAATCCCGTTCGGTATGGTACCGGTACCACTAATTTATGCTCGGGAAAAAATCGGTACCACTAATTCGGTACGGGATCGGTACGGTACCGGTACCGTGCTCATCCCTAGATAAATCCAAACTAATTTTGTCAAGAACTGTTTAACAATGAGTACTTGTTGCTAACGCGGAATATTAACAACAAGCAAGAAGAACACAATGATTACTAAATAACTTTTTCTATTAATTTCTAAAAACTCAATTGTTTTTCACAATATACCTTTAGGGTTCCTTTATACTCTTAGGAAACCCTATCATACAAAACGTGTAGAAGGATAAAGATATCTCTTCCTAAGATATCTCTACGCGTACATATCCTTCCCTAATATAACTCTAACAAACTATTATGTTTTAACATAAACAGACTTAACTATAAATACTAAACAATATTAACTAAGGTATGCCAGACTTAACTTTGTACTGGCAGACTTAACAACTAATTCTAAGCCTACCAGACTTAACCTTTATACTACCAGTATTAACTCTGTTTACATAATTCCCAACATTTTTCCTTGGGGAAGCAAGTGGTAAAGATACTGGGATAAAAAATGGTTTCCTCATTCCCGTAGGAAAGAGAATGCGTTAGTTGGGTGGGGTGAAATAGTAGGAATAAGCACAAAAGGTTCAGAAATTGCTTTCACCACACCCTTATTGGTCATATGAAAGAAATTTCCATCATCCGGAGGTTTAGCGGTTGGACGAAGGGATGATGGATCAAGGTGAAATGACTCCATAGAAGAAAGGAGTCCATGGTAAGGAAGGATACTTTTTGAAAGCTCAAAGGTTAAGGCATCGATCATAGGATCCTTTTCTTGGACAACATTTGTCATAACATGAAGTTTATCTTTAACGAGTATCCCGGGGTTAAAAACTTTGTCTTCACATGTAGGCTCAACGGGTATGTGAGGGTAGACTTATCAGAGAGAGAGAGGTATCATTGTTAATCAATCCTTCAAGAAACACCATATATCCCTTGGGGTCATACTCGGTGTTCTCAATACCTGGTGGTATCGAGTCATCAAGAGTGAGAAATGAGTCGGGATCCTCCATGAGAGGATCACTTGTCGAATTATCAGAAATATCATTCATAACAACTTTGCTTATATTGGACTCGATCTCAAAGTAGAAACTCTCATAAATCGGAGGAGAGACATCCATAATAGTGATACTGCCACTATTTTCTTCTTCAAATCGAAAAGTTTCAAGCTCGGGTAAAAAGTCACTATCCTTAACGAGGATAGGAGATGAACTCATGTTTTCAGTAAGTGCCTCGATCTTTGAAATGAGAAGATAAACATTTAACAATGTTTCACGAAGTGCTTCATCATTGATTTTCATAACATCTGGATCAATCTCTACATCTTTTGGCTCAAAATTATTTTCTTCCTCTAAGTTGATGGGCTCAAGATAAGGATTTAAAAGGTATACTTTGAGGGGTCATTTAAGTCCTTAATTGACCACTTTTATACCCGTTACTGCTTAATTTTGTTCCTTTTCACTTTTTAGGTCTCTTGAAGGCAAAATGCTGGAATGATGCTTATTTGAACGAAAAGGCGTGAATATGTGAATAAAATGGCTAAAGTCAAGATCAAGACACTCAAGCTGCTGGAAGTGCACCTGACAGAGTCACAAACAAAGGATGACGCCGTCCCTATAATTGTGATGGCTCAGGAGGGAAATTGCTATTTTGCACCTAACGGCGCCAGGATTTGAAGAGTAGGGCATCACAACTCAGACGGCCTAGATCCAGATTCCGACGGCGTCAGAAGATGAAGCTGACGGCGTCACAACCACAAGGTGACGCCGTCACAAAGTTGACTTGGTCAAGACAAAACGCTAATGGCGGTGGTCCGACGGCGTCACAATTAAAGAGTGACGCCGTCGCAGTTGTAACTCTATATATAGAATTCAATTTTCAGACTTTTAGAGAGGTAGATTTGTGGAGTAAAAACCCTAAACAATTTTGGTTTGTCTTGGGCAGTATCTTAGGGTTCTCATACCCTATTTTACAACAAGATAAGTAATTTACTTCATTGATTTCATTATGTCTTCAATTGTATGTGTGTATGCTTGCATGTTTACCATGTCCGGCTAATTTACTTGTGTGTTTGCTTACATCTATGAAACCTATTTATTGAATATTGATTGGTTGTCTCCTATCTTAATTGTAATTGGCTTAGGATTGCAATAGGCCATCGTTGTGTTTTTAATGCTTGAGTAATCTTTGTGAACATTAGTTTATAATCGCCTAGAGTTATTGTAGGCTAAAAATCCAAAGATAACCTTAGAGTTAGTTTATGAATCCTGGAGATTTTTTAGGAAATAGCCTTAAGGTATTCTCAAAGAGTTAGGGAGAAAAGAATACCCTACGACCTTAGAAGACACATCGCTTTAAGAATAAGGACGTGCCAATTCAACCACCAATAAAAGATAACTAGGGAGTAATAGTATCTAGGTAAATAAATTTTCAATTATCATACGATTACACATCAATTAGACATAAACTACCCTTTAGCTTAGATTAGATTAGATAAGTAGAGTAATCGGTAGAAGTACCACCCCCCAAATCCAATACCCTGATATTCGTACCTTTCAATTTTCTAAAAAATATAAAAAAGACAAAAAATAATCTTCCTCAACCCCAACCTTAGCGTAGTAATTTCTCACTAGCATTCATATTCCCTTAGAGAACGATATCAATCCCCGAGGCTTACCCTAATACTACACTACAACGATTAGGTTCCTTTGCCTAGGTGGTTGAAAAACTTGCTCAAAGAAAAGGAAGTTTCCTTTGACCCCAAACGCGTGTTGTACGCGTATCAGCTCAGAAGGTAAATCCTCAACGTAATCGATGTCTCCATAAGAATTGTCATCGGGATCAGAGAACATCTCAACATGATCGTTGGGGATATCAAAAGAAGGCTCATCACAAATATCATCGAAGATAACCTCAGACTCATTTGGGATTGGGAAAAGATTCTCATTATTCTCAAAAGGATTGCATTTGACTTCCTTGTCCCCCATTAAAAGTGTATCCGAAGTTTGCTTAATAAGTGAATCGATTTCTGAAAAACGTCTTGAAGATTATGAAGCTAGGACAAGTGGTGTGCTCTTAGAGCTAGCAATTTCCACCACTTCTGTTATGGTCTCCGGTTCTTGTTCGTGAGAATTAGTATCATTTTAAGCTTAGCACGTTGGTTCATTTTGTTGTAACTCGACAATCTCTTAATTGTGAATCGTGAATGATCAAGTCTTGACGGTTTAGGGTTGGAATTTAGAGCAAAAACGGGAGTCACTTTGGGCTCAGAAACATGGATAACCATAGGTTGGACGTCTTCGATACTTTCCTTAAGAGGAGGGGGCACCGTGTCCTTTGTCACCTCGGTCTCTCATTCCATTTCTCTCATCAGAGAGGGAGTAGGAATCGAGGATTCTTCATAATCAACTCTACATCGCGAAATTTTTGACAAGGCTTGAAGTTTTTTAATGTTGTAATTAAAAGCACGAAGTTCAAAAAGATCGTCCCCGTAACCCTCGGTGGGTGCTTGGGGTAACTCCGAAGTGGTGTGATCGTCTTCCATAATTTGAACGGGTTCTTCATTAATAGCACCATTTCGAGCTTGAATTTGACTTAAGATAGGTCTAAACATGTCCTCAATTTTGTTTTGACGTTGATTAAATTCGTCTTTAAAGTCGATGGAAACGTCCTCGAAACCCCCGGTGGGTTCTTCCAACAATGTGCAATTACGCTGTGAACAAGGAAAACCATTCGACGAATCTACCATATCTCCACACCCATAGTAATAACGTTGATCGAACGAAGATATTTCAGGCTGTGGAGGGTAGTCGGAAAAGTTTTTAGACTCATTGAAAGAATTTGGACACATATGATTGTAGCAACGATAATCATTTCCCAAACGACCTTGACAACAATAACAAATATAGTCGAGAGACGCCATAAGAATTAAACAATTAGAGGGTTGAGAAGATAGAATTATCGGTTTAGAGGATAAAGAAGATTATTTTTTGGTTTTGATAGATAGCAAACATAAAAGGAAAAAAAAATTGAAAGGAAAATATTTTTGGGTTTTTATATTTAGAAAACTTTGAAAACACAATATTTTTGTAAATCGATTCACCAACCGGTGCTCGGTAGCTCTCAAGAACTACGAACAAATGAGCGGAGAAACAAAGGTCAGCGCGAAGCTTATTAAAAACCCATCTTTTTTCGGCCACAATTTAATGCGAAACCGTCCTTTTACCCCTCTTATAGTTTGTAACTCCAAAGGTGAGCCGATGTAACAATCGGTTTCACGATTTCTTTTGTTCGTTATTTAATATTGGTGTTTTAAACACTCTAGGAAGAATTTTTGTGGTTTTTTGATTTTTTTTTGGGTTTTTTAAAAGAGTTATTCACAAAAACAAACGATAACTTCACGGGGAAGGTTCTTCAAAAACACGCGATCGTAACGGGAATCAAAACTCACTTCAACACCTTCCCCGGCAGCGGCGCCAAATTGATTTGTAGTTTTATAGTATATATTCCAAAAGAACACAAACGATTAAGCTTGTATCCCCGGATCGTTTCCTGTTAGGTCACTAGTTTTACAAACACAAGCTTATAAGAAAGAGATAAGGCGATTGAACAAGTAAACCACACACACACACGATAATAAGACACGGTTAGGCGTAGATGTGTAATGAGAGAAATAACTTGAACAACCAACCTTTAAATGAAGGTTTACATAAGGTATTTATAGGAGGAAAGCTAGGGCAACACTCCTAGTTTCCATCCTTTCCTTAATGGACTAAGGCCTAGGCTTATGGGCCTTCTACATAGGCCTAAGGCTAATTGCAAACATAAAGGCCATAATAAAGCTAACTATTACATATTAATTACAAACACTTGATTATGGTTTAGGAGTGATTCCAACAATCTCCCCCTCAAGTGTTGGTGATGAACGGTGAAGGCGTTGATGTAATAGTAGCGTTGACGTCTTCGGACATTCTTCTTTCTTGTGAGAAGATTTGCCTTGATTTGAACAATCTTCCTAGTGTAGAGAAATTGTTTTTCTTTAAGCGGTTCGACTTTGACGCGTCATCTTTAATCTTTGTTCTATAATCATTGTTCTTTGTGATGAAAGTGATAGTATGTTGTTGTTGTCGCATCAAGTCCGTCTCAGTGCGCTTTGCCACTACAAGTGTCTCCACGTCATTCTTCAACATGCTCACACGCTCTTTGGCGTTGGAATTCATCTTGATGAAGTTCTTTAAGTCTTTAACTTTGTAGATTCTTTGATTTGATGAAGAATCATTCTGACCGTTGTGTTGCTTTTGGATAGAACTTCCATTAGTAATGATGTTGGCGTGAGCATGAGAAGAATCTGCGATCATCCCGGCTCAGAGCTTCCATAAGAAGGAAATATTTAAAACGGTTAGTAATAAGCGGATTCCGGCACTTACAAGTTTGAACTTCGAGTGTTAACAGCATAGTGTGAAAACACAACTCTAATTCTTACAAAGGCCGTTCTGAACTGGAGTCCCACAAGTGAGATAACGATGTACCGAAGTACACCTACAGATTCAGATGAGTCGCTGTGGTACACCGAAGCATCACCTCACGACTGTAGACCGTTTGAGACCACTAAGCGTAATCCACGGGGAGTTACGAAGTGACCTGCTGTCAGGGCTGTTTGATGTTGACCCTGGCAGGAGTTTCCATTCAATCACTGAGGATCACAATTGTGAACCTCTCATAAATGTTCTCGACAGATTGCTAAGATCTGTGAAGGACTCGATAATGTATCACTGAAATTCTTATTGTTGAACGTTAAGTGATGAAATGTCAAGTGTACCTAAGAGATGTTTTGATGAATCTCGTGGCTCTAGACTCAATAGTGCGTTTTGGTTTTCCTGAGCGGAGACTAGGGAGAGGGTCTCCTTCTTCAATACCAGCGATCTCTAAGAGAAAGCCAATAGTTTACGTAGGGTTCCCTGTGAGAATGAAACAAGCTTCTGTTAAGAGAAACTTGAGTGGCTAAGAAGGTTTAGTGCATGCGTCACTGGGTCCATGACGACTTTTAATCTTCAATACCGGCGTCACTAAGTGACAACCAAGTAGCATATGAATTAAACCCGGTGTCTACCCTAAGTTGAATAATCTGGAGGGCTATTTCTTTTCACCCTTTTCTTTGCATTTCTTTTTAATTCTTCAACTCCTTCTTTCTCCGATTCTCATTTTCTCCTATTTATAATCATACCTAAGGACTTCTAAATTCTAACTATTAGTGGTGTCCTTGGGTAGATCCATCCGACTCTGGCGGATCATAGGACGGTTATTCCTAACCTTAGTCACCTTATAACTCCATGACTAACCTATGTTGCCATTAAAACCATTGTTGTGAAAAATCTCTCAAAGTGTTTGTGAATGAAAAACATTTTAGTACCACTGTTGAGATAAGATTTTGCATAAATACTCCCCCTCCACATGTGCTTAAGAGTTTTAACGGTTAAAATGCACAGTGAGGAAAGAGCGCGCACATTTTGAATTGATTCACTCAAGATAGACAATCCCGCGCGAGACACGGTTACGTTGCGTAGTTAAAGAGATACATTGTCAGCTTTTTGGTGACAACTAGCTCTAATAACTGCCTTGAAGGTGTAGACAATCCTGGAAAAGGTTGTCAAACCCGTCACAGTTCATGTCTACCAAGAGTTTCTCGAATGGTACATTCTACTCGGACAAGTCCTTTGCGAGACATGTTTACATCACTAGCGAGCTAGCTTGAAATTATTACCCGTCCAGGACAAGTCTTTTCGAGTTACTAACAGTTAAGCATCGTCAATTCGTTGGTTAAGTCTGGAGCACACAGATTCATTTGCATTTTACACAACATATTTCTGATCACACATTTTCTCCCCCTCAAAAATGGCATATTAAAGTGTTATTTTTGAAACATTTGAGAATAAATATGACCATTTCGAGTGTTGCGGGAAGAATGACCACTGTGAACAATTTGTGAACAAAGTTTCAAATACTCCCCCTCAACAAGTGATATAAACGGTTGAGGTTTTGAAAATCATAAGGGGAAGTACTTATTCTTTTGAGCAAAACCTTGAAAAATGAAAGGTTTGATACGTTTTACTCAAAAGTAAGAAGGTTTCGCTCCTTATATAAGGATTGTGGCACTGAAGCGTACCACAGGGTCCTTTATTTACAAGTGCGGGTTGTACACTGTTATGTGTGCACAAGCCATAGTTAGATAATCAGACAAACAAAATCACAATCAAGAGAGTTAAAAGAGTACCCAATGATTGCAAATGACCATCAACAATCTGAGGACGTTGGAAAGTCAGAATTGGTGAGTTTGGTCTTCCTCCCACATAGCTCTCCAACCGTCGCATCTGATCCCGAAATCAGCCTTTCATCAATACTAGAGATAAACCGAAGAACATCCTTGCGATCCTTTGAGTTCCATCTCTTCGTCAAAATGATACCCAACTCAATGTCCTTCAATCGATATTCCAATCCATATCGAACCATCTCCAGGGTAGTGTCATAGATCTTTGTGAATTTCATCGAAAGCCATGAAGCAAGTATGATGATTTTCACTACGGTAGACAAGCCCAAACTTTGTTTTATGAACGATTTTGTACTGAGGTTCTTGATTGATTCCGATGAAGTGTAGAATTTACGTAAGATTCGACCCCGAGGTGGAGAACTTCAACACACTCTTTGATTTGAAGCGTATGAAAACAAGGAGTGCAGTAATGTACTTGATCTGATTTACGGTTGAGGTTCAAAAACAAGCGTATAAAAACAGGGCTCAGGTATGTAGTGATCCTCACCACCAGTGTATGTAAAGTGATCAACGGTTTTCTCCATTGGTGGTGTGGTTTCTGAATCCCTTGGTTGATCAGATGGTGGTGGTTGTGTAGCTTGTTGTGTAGTGGTGATAACCCGCTTAACCATTTGTCGAATCATTGGATGGAGTTGCCTTCTTCGATTTTTTGTTGACATAGGTGTTACTTATGTTGATGGAGGTGATGATTGAGATGATGATTTGGGTTTGGTGGAAGTGTCAAGAGGTGTTACTGAAGACCGTTGAGGTTTGTGTATAGGATTGTCAACTATGTAGTTGTCCGATTCCTTCTTTAACTTTTCCTCCTCAGCTCTAGCAGCTTCTTTTGCCTCTTTTCGAATCATTTCCTCTTCAGCCATCAAATTATCATCATCAGTGACTCTTTCATCCTTATCATGAACGTAATCTCCTTTGTTAGATATTTCCACTTCTTCACCTTGATTTTCTTCTTGCGGATGTTGTTGTGGTTGCTTCATTTCAACAGTTGTGGTGACAGTGACACCCTGATCCTTACCGGGTTGATTAACCGGATCGGATGTGGTAAGAGATGTTTGCAATGAATCTTCCAAAAGTGGAGGACTACTACTTGACCCTCCTGCCCCACCGGGTTGATTAACCGGAAAGGTTGAAGCATGGTATTCCATCCTTTTCTGCTTTAATGACTTATGAAATTTTATTTCCCCTTCCATTGAATCATACGCATCATTAGGATGACTTTGTGAGCATGAATTTGAATGGATGTTGCAGAAGGATGTCCACAGCAATTCTGCAAGATGATTCAGAGCATATGAAGTTGTTGAAGATGACACAGAGATAGTTCATGCCAATTGTTTTGTCGTGATCCATGGGAATGTGTTTGCCATCGAGAGCTCACTGGGCATTGATGTTTGTTTGATTTGCAGCCATTTTGTGATCTGAAAGACATTAGACAAAAAGACAGACATATGGAAACACAATGTGTTTGTTTTAGTCTGATTTATTATCCAATTCCTTGTTTGATGGTAACATGTTTAT
>OU343221.1:196122401-196161305 GCA_910596185.1 Chrysanthemum makinoi
GAAAATGCCAACCTTAGTGAAGAAGCGCCATTCAATTGATTGTCTTCTTGACATCGATGAACCACTTTGTCCTAGGTTTGTGTTAGAATTCTATGCTAGTGTGACCGGCTTTAGTGATGAAGCGATGATGAATTTTTCTTGAGTTTAGAATCAATCAAAGCATTACATCACCTTAGGCAGCTTTGCTCAAGTGTTAGGAATTCCCAGCAGGAACTTGTATCTGCGGATAAAAGTGGTCACTCCGGTCTTGATGCAATCAATGACATCTCTTCTACCAAACCCATTTGGTAGATAAGGATGTCATCGTGAACACCTTTAACCCAAAAGTGATACAACCCGAGGTACAGAAGAAGGGAAATGTAAACCAAGATCCATATGGAATGGAACTACATGAACTTAAGCCCGAATTTAAGAAATGGGAGGAACTACTTAGAGCCAGCGTCATTGCTTTGTGGAAATAGGGATCACATCAGCAATCTTTGTATGCTCCTACAACCTTGTAACAACCATTCAACTTAGCCTACCATGGCTAGGAGAATGATTGATATTCTTCAAGGATGGTTTGCTCTTCCATACGGATGCTCCTCACGTCTCTATATAGAACTTTGCACCAATTGACCAGTCCAAAGGGATGCATCTACACTATAGGCTCATCCACTCCTTCTTACCTTTGAGTGATGCAGAGCTAAGATAAGGCAAAGAGGCAAGAGCCTCAAAACTCAATCATCATCATCATCATCAAATAGCTCAGGATGGTCTTCAAGCTCTCGTCTTAGCCTCATGAGTATTATCGTCTCTTCCCGAGATAGAGATGAATCAGTGAATTCAAGCAAACTAAGGGAATGTTCAAGTGCCTTGGTAGGATGATGAACAAGATTTACAAAGTTGGACAAATAAAGTGCACAAAGTGTTTGGAACAATGCATTATAGTTAATGTTTGACATAATTTAGTTGTTTTATTATGTAGGATGATAATATAACTTGAAACAATAGGCGTATGCTAACAATCTTATCTTGAGGATAGCACAGTATCTTTATCAATTTTTACCCATTTTCACTCTTATGTGAAAATCAAAAGTTTTCTCAAAATCTATGCTCCTATGTTTATATGTGTTCTCTGCTTTTCCTAACTACAAATTTTTAGTATCACATGTTTTAAGAGAATTTAGGTTTTAGGAAAAGTCATACCTAAAACTAACTCTGTCTACACTACACTACGGATGGGGGCGGCACCAGCGATTTGGTACGTCCGTTATGTAAATTGAATACATGCATAATGCAGGCCGGGGGCGGCACTGCCTTTAGGGTTCAAGGTGTATGATTTTGTCGAGTGGATCCTTGGTAACTTCTGAATTCCGACTTCGTTGATTCCAAATTACCATCAATGCTTATAAGTCAATCTAACTTGCTTATACTCTTATTAGAACTAGTATAAATTCATAGGTATATAAAAATCCATTTCCACAAGAATTCAAAAATTTGAAAAATCCACCCAAAGCCCCTTTTGCATAAAGGAAGGAACCAAATTTTGGTACCTTCAAATCCGTGGGTGATCTGAATATTAGGAAATTCCACTCATTAGAACACATTTATTGCAAATCTTTTCTTCTTCACTCCATCTCTCTTGAATGGCTTTTCTTGGGTGATATGACTAGCATTCAACCCACTTCCAAATCATTAGGAACCTCATATCTTCAATGGTTTAACATCAAATCAAACACATTTCTCCATAATTTTCACTTCTATAAATTGAGAGGTTTTACCATGATCATCCTCACACCTTTTTAATTCTTACCATTATCTAGCAAAAGAAAAACCAAGTGAAAAATGACAAAATCCCTCTCCTAAACCTTAGAAAAGCAAGCTAGAATAAGTGTGAGGCCTTGTTGATTAACCTTAGCTCTCATCCAGAGTCTTCTCCTTTCGTAATCTCATCTCCCGTAGAGATGATACAAGCCTTACCTTAGCCACACCTTCAATCAGCATTGTGATCACCACTCCTACCAACAAAACACCAACTCCACCAACTTCACCTCCACCCGTCACCCATCCAAACACCCTCACCACCTTCACCAAGGTCTCCGGCTCTCATTCCTGGAGTTATTTTCCTCTCCACGAATCCCTTTCTTGGAGGACTTGGATGACTTGCCCACTAGCCAAATCATCCACCACCATTGCCATCATTTGGCTCAATTGAGCGGATGGCTCATGAGTCACCTCAATCATCCTTTGACCCAAATGCCCCATTAGGGCCTAAGCCTCTTCTCTCTTCACCTCATTCACAAGACATTCATGGTCCTTTGTATGGGGATCATTCACTCCCATCAATGTCCCTCTCTCTGAGGACATTGAGGTGTATGTGGGATGCCAATCCCACAAGAGAGGAAATTCAAGCGGAACTCCACAACCTCCACCAATTCAAAGGCATGGTGGACTCGTAGTGAGACAATGAGACAGCAAATGGTGATTTGCTTGCTTCCATCATGACCACTTACCACCACACCACGTCTACCATTCCACCACCACAACCTCCCCAGACATTACCCCCTAGGCGGTTGCTCAACTTGTGCAGGCAAATGGTAGATGATGAGGACCGCGGGTTATGGTCCTTGACTTTCAAGAAGAAATGAGGTTCATCCTCAATCATATCCTTGGGCCTCAGCGCTCTTTCTCATCCACCATCAAATTAGGATGGTCATAGTTTAGCATTTCTAGTTTTTCTCTTCTTAGGATTATTTTCTTTTCTTTTCTTCTTGTACTAAAACACATCATTGTGTTCCCATTTCATGATCTTTATTCATGAAAATTTTAACTAATGAATAGTGTTTTTATTATAGTGTTGGTGCTTTTACATAGTGTTTGGAAATGCTTGTAAATGATCATTATTACTAACATTTTTTTAGGTTTTATTTTCACAATCATGTATCTTCCCATTAAGCACCCGACTTAGGGGGCTTTGATCAGGGGAGATAATGGCTCAGGACTCATTATTCCATAGCCTATACTTTTGTTGTTGAGACAAAAGGGAGAAAATATAGAACTTGTTTACATTTGACTTTTGAAAAAGTCAATTTGCATGCTGACTTCACAAAAATTCAAACATCATACACTTGCATTATCATTCTCTCTTCAAGTTTTAAAACAAATATTTTTATAACTCTTGCACAAACTTTGTATCTTTTATAAAAATAAAATTTATATTTTGTCCTCAAGAAAAAGGGGGAGATTGTTATCTGAGATATAGTCATTAAGCGTTATTTATATTTTGATCTTTACCTAAGTTTTGTTATGACGAAAGTAAATTTAATTTATATAAAGCTTAAAGCTTGTCAAATTTAATAGATATTAAAACAAGCTTTTTCAAACAATATATTCATCATTCAAGCATTTACATTTATGATTAGTAACATCTTGATATGACTCTAATCATTATGTATGATAATAGTTTTTAGAATGTGTTAGGTTCTTAAAACCAAACACTACTTAAGTAATTGCATATTTCTAAAAATAGAAATACAACATATGACATCATGTGATGCATCATGGAAATCATTGGAAGATTTCATTAGATATTTTGTGTAGATTTGTACTCTTCATATCTTGCACAATCTCACTTAGATAGATTTGACCTTATGCAGATTTGATATCTTGGTACATTGAATGGTACCAAATTGGTACCGGAACCTTTAAGGGTTCAGCGGTCGTCGTCGGCATCATCCATTTGGCTATAAATAACAATGCCAAGCCAAGTAGTTTTCATCCTTTCTATCATACTCTCTCTTCTCTCTCCAACCTTTCTAACTCAGTTCTATATCATATTAGTGATCTCTTTTGTAGCAAAGAAGATCAAGTCACATTCAAGCTTCAAGCGAGAAGTTGGAAGTCTTGTTTGCTTAGTATTGTATGATCTAGTGTTGATTCATACTTCATTGTTATATTAAACCATCATAATCTTGTGAGTGTGAGTGGTTAGTATTTTAGTCCTCAAAATACATTGTGTGTGGAGTAGTTGTACCCTTGGAAAGAACTCGACATCTAGCTTAGTGTCGAAAAATAGTGTAGCAGAAGTGTAAAGGTTTTCTCATAGGTGAAAGGAGCTTGTTGACTAGTGAAGTTAAACTCAGGTGTGAGACTCGAGGGGTGGAGTAGGGCAAGGAAAAAGAGTCCTTGTAGAGCGAACCACTATAAACAACTTGTTGTGGTTTGATCATTTCTTTCCTTATTTACTCTTTACATATTGCTTGCATATTTCATTAACATATCAAAGATCAATATCAATTGATCTTTACAATAAGTTTCAAAACAAAGTTTTAATTGGTAAACTATTCAACCCCCCTTCTAGTTTTCTACAATGAAGAATCAATGACTACGGGCTACGAAGCAAAGTGTTTAATCAAGAATCCAAGAACATCTAAAGTGTAATATCCATTTGTAATCAATGTAATTTGAGGTGACCTCCCTTAGGTGGAGATTTTTAGGATTTAGAAAATCCGTTAGTTAGAGTTAGTGCTTTCAAGTATATATGCAATCGTTAAGCTGTGATGTGTAGTCATTTAGTGTTAATAAGTAGTTTGTTAAGTAACAAGTGGAGGACCGGACGGAGTCTTTACCCAACAATATGCACGATCCACGCGTAGGAGATGTCTTGTAAGAAACTATAAATACCCTTTGCCTAGCAAGGCAAAGGGTTGAGAACTTTCAATATTTATTTTTCCTTTGTCTTCTAAGTTCCAACTCTCTTTACTTTCTCTCTCTAGACTCTTAACCGCCTTTATATGTGTTTGTGTATGTGTTTATGAAATCCAATATGTTACTATAATTCCCAACAATCCTCCCCTAACTTGATCTTCACTTGTGAACTTCAAGTTCTTTGTATCTTGAGTATCTTGGAATTATCTTTAAGCTGCATCTTCAAATGTTCTTCATTTTGTGATCTGTGCAGCATCATATCAGCAAAGTATCAGGACTCCATGATCTTTTCTACAACTATGACTATATGTACATCAATTCATAAAAGTTTCATGCTATTATCATCACCAGGTGTGTAAGCTCTTGTGAGAGGTGAATCATATAAAACTTAATGGATTTGATGTCTCTTTACCAATTAGCCATTACTATTGGAGTAGCCAATGTTCTAGTGTGTAAAACCATGGTACATTGATAACCATCGATTTTTAGCAACCCAATTCTATCAGCGGTTTGATTAGTCTTTACCAAAAGTCGTACCCTTTTGGACTAGTCATGGTTTTCCACTGCCTTTACCATAAGCCATAAACTTATGGGCTAGCCAAGTCTTCATCTACATAGATATTGTGAGTTAAGTACAATAAAATTTTTGCCAAATTGTCAGGCATAAAAGGATTTGAGATATCTTTACCAGAGCCATTTGCTCATGGATTAGTCAGTTCTTATGTGGATTAGACATGGTGAACACATAACCATTTGTTGTGTTAGTGCGAGCACTTTCACCAGTGAAACCCTAAAAACCATTTATTTTTATCAACAACTCAAAAATGAAACTCAACAGTTCAGAAATTTTTTTCAAACATATTAAAATTGTTGCTGATGAGCTTTTGATTCAATCAATTTTAAAAGTTGATAACAAGCACTATCTTTTACCTCACTAAGAAAATTCTTTTCCAGCATTTCCCTGTAAATCTTGTTTGGAAGTGGATAGTCCACTTCTGTTAGCATATAAACACTCAGGGTTTCTAATTCCAAACAATGAACGTGACAGGTGTGGAAATATCTCCATCTGATCACTTTCTCTTGACTTTCTAGCTTCCACATATGATTGTCAGCATCTAGTGGCTCAAACATTGTCTTCAAATCTCCCCAGAGGACTCTTTCATACTCCTCCTCATGTCTTTGATCACCATGCTTCTCCACCATCAAGCGTCGTTGTCTTGGATCATCCACTGGACAAATCATTCAACAAGGCGGGAGAAAAATTACATATATATTGTCGAGTAGTTTTCCTTACAATCGATAGACCCCTTTTTTCCAGTTTTGATGATCTGAATGTTTGCTATCTTAGATCAGTGTTGGACCTTCTAGAATGGAGCCTATTAGATTCTTTAGATGAGGTTCATCAACCTTGTCTTTCATATAAGCTTCCACTTCCTCTTTGGTCTCATTCTTGTCCTTCTTGTCTCCTTTCTTTGCCTTGGACTTTCTTCTGGTCCATTTGAGAACAAGTTTGGAATTTGAGTTCCTCCGCCTTTACAATATCAGGCTTGTCAGCAAATTTTTCAGCTTCAGCTACCTTTTCAAATTTCTGCTTCTTAGCCTCTTCTGATTGGAGATTGAACCCCTTTCTTTTAATCTTTGAAGTTTCCAATTCAGAGTCCATGGGAGTAAAGCTTTTAATTTGCTCCATTACTTTTTCAAATTCTGCTTTTAACTCATCAGTCTTCAATTTCCTTAACTGAGTTATTTTCCATTAGGATGACCTTGACTTTTTATATAATTTATCATATATTCCTTTGCTCTCCCTTAGTCAGAGGTCTGTTCATCCTTTCCCTTTGCCTTTGTTCCCTGAGAATCCTCTTCTTCTCATTAATCATTTCCACCATCTTGCTAGCAAAATGCTATAATGCTCCAGGGTAGAATGTCCTGTTGACTTCTAATTTGCTCTCTGGTGTGTCTTCATCAGTATAGAACTTGGATACAACTTGACTTGTCTTTTCTTTTGCTCCTTAGTTAGTTCTGGTTGTTGCTACAAGCTTCTTGCAATGAATTCATCATCCATCTGCTATCTTGCAAGCTTAGCTGCTTCAGCTGCCTCCTCTACTTTGATTCTTGCAATCTCTGCCATGCTTGCTTCATCTTCTCTAATTTGCCTTTTGGTCTTTTTGGGCTCAGAAGACTCTTCCATTATCCCCTTTCCTTTTCTATGAGTGAACTCCTCACCAGATTTAACTAGAACACTAGCAGAATTAATATTTTCCCCACCAGACTTAACTGTTGCACCAGACTTAACTTCATCTACACGGTAATATCTACTTCAAAAGTGTGCTCCCTCCTCAAAGCGACTTATCCTTCTCACGAGAACTTGCATCAATCTTCTTCTTAGCAAGCTTCTTAGACCCAAGATCCTTCACTAATATATTTGCTGCTTCCAATCCTTGGGACTAATTTTTGCTCGGAGGATTTCTCCTTTCTTTGGTGGTGACGAAGGCGATCCACCCTCCTGTAAATTCCTCCCCTATTTGGAAGAATTTTCTTCACCTTATGAATCAGTGATGTCTATCCCTTTTTGTTTGAACTTGCCTTCCAACCTTTTAACCCTTTTAACCAATCTGATAACATCATCTGCTTGGGTCTACTTAGACCTCTTCAGTTCCTTTTCAAGCTTATCTATCCTGTTCAGTAATGTTGGAACTAGAGTGAGAAGCTCTTCCACAAATAAGGAGGTTGCTTCAGCTGTAGGGGTGGGTGTTGGAGGTTGTGGATAAGGAATCTCTTATGGGTCTTCCTCATATACTGGAGGTGAAGGTGGTGGTGGAGTTGGTATCCTCTGTGCAGACTTTGGTTCATTGATTCTGACTGTGGTTGAGCTTGAGCCTCAGATGTAGCAGAAGTAGTAGATGTACCTGCAGGGTTAGTAGCAACAACAGGCAACATAGCAGGCAAAAGTGGCCTGTGAACTCCTTCAAAGCTTCTTTTCATATTAACAAAAATCTTTTTATGTTTCAACATTTAAGATTATCTACAAAAACCTTGGGTACATCAAAAACTTTTTCTTATTATTTGCATTTGTAACCATGGCATCAAAATCTCGATTTAGAAAGTTGAAGAGTCTACCAATGGATAGACAGACCAATGCAAAAGCAATATTGCTAACAAATTGATCTCATCCACCACTTTTAGAGCTCAAACAATGTAGAAGATGATGCACAAGGAAACGCCATTGAGGTGTAAAATGACTTTTCCAAAAATTAATAGATCCATCAGAAGGATATCCAATATTACCCAGACCTTGAAAAAGTTCCTCATTAGGCAACATAGTGATCCCTGAGGCATCAGCCAATTGAAGCTTGCTTCTGCTGATTCCTCAGTAATAGTATGGTCTAAGGTCTTAATGGTCACCTTTAGCGTAATAGTCCCATCATCAAGAGTGATGATAGCGGCTTCTGGCCGATTGACTAGAGAAGCATAGGCAGTTGGATTGTGAGTAGGGCATGCCGCATGTAGAGCCCTTTAAGAATCCACAATCTGCTCGAAGCTTGTGCTTTTCGTTAATTTCTTGAGAAATCCCACTTGGTTGTGCTTATCGTTGAACTTTAATTGTGCCATGTTTAAGTCAGATTTGAGAGTATTATAAGTATTGGTAGGTCTGAGCGATTAGAACTTAGTCTTTGGTAAAAGGAGTTAATCGGAATAAAGATTTTATATTTTAGAATGGATGAAATAAATAAAAGATAAATATAATCAAATATTATCCATATATATACTTGGACCATAGAAAATTAACACGACACTATTTAAAACGGTAAAATCAATTTTTCTTTGGCCATTACTAGCAGTAACAAAAATTTTCACTATCAGGACTTAAAATAGTCAACGGACTTAAGTATGACATCTGCGGTATAAACTCTGAATAGTAGCACATCCATCAACGGCTTCCATACCTCCTATCTTTGAGAGATATTGCTTTCCACTGGAAAATTAATCTAAAACCAAGAGATATACAATAGGTAGTTCTTTAAACTAGAATTAACTCAAAATGTCAACCAGAAATAATTCTTAGAACAACCAAAAAGTGTTTAAAAATACCAAAGATATAGTAGCAAACATAGAAATTACTTCAAAGATGTTCTAAAATCACCAAATTAAATAAACAAATATATGTTTATAAAACATCCATTATGATCTAACTATCCATAGTGTAGCCTATGCTACCATCATATGCTGAATCTCCTTGGACTTCCTCAAAACTCCTCCAAGTTATTCTTATTATCAGTCATATACCGAGAACATCCACTGTCCAAAATACCTCTATCTCCTGTTAGGTGTAAGGATGTTTCTCTACGGAAAATAGAAATTAGTTTCTCTTAGGGACCCATTGTATAGGCTTGGGTCTTGGCTTGTACCATTACTTGACCTTTGATTTGTGATTATTACTGGCCACTCTTAGGACTTGGAGTCAGTCTAGGACTCCAAATAACTATTTGAGGCCTTAACATGGATCCCCATATCCTTGTGCAACACCAAATTTAAAAGTGTTTCACATTTTTGACAAAGGGTCTTCTAATATGTGAATGTGATTTTGCAAAAAAATTTCTATGTTGGAAGACATTCACGAGATGAGAATCTTGCAGGTGTCTTGGTTGTCAATGTCTATCGAAATTAACATTTACATTACCGATATTAACTTTAGGCGACCCGAACTAATATTTTTCCTACTTGATATTAATTGGCACACCAATATCCACCTTTGTTCTAACAGGATTAACAAATTAGCGAGTATTAAGGATCTTGGTCTAGAATAAATTTATTTGCATGGTTAGTCTATTTACATTATTCCACAGCATCTAATAAAACTATTTCAAATCATTACGGCCATTTTGTTTTTAAGCTCAACCTCTTTAGCCATTCTCTTCTCATGGAAATCACAATCTCTAATTAAATGGCTATAACTACCACACATAAAGCAAGCTTTCCTAGTGAAAGAATATCCATTCCAAATTCTCTCTTAACCCCCATTCCAGTTCTTTCGTGCTTTAGGTGTCTCGAGGTTTAGTCTACATTGCCTAGGAGTTTGGACAACAAAGTTTAATTACAGTTTAGACACAAAGATAGCCAGGCTCAGTTGTTGTGATTTGGGCACATAAGGCTTACTTATTAAAATGGTTTGGAAATCTTTATGGGTTGATTTAAGCTGAGAAGACATTGGAGACATTCCCAATGGATCCTGTCATTAGATTTACAACTAGAATACTCACTAGTTTTGTCTTACGATACATTGGTCTCGGACCTCTTTCCAAAGGATCCTTGGCCTTTAGATTGATTAGAAACTTCAATGGAATAGTCTTGAGAAGCAATGTTTTAGACTTTTCCATTTGCTATAATCAAATAAAGACTCATCATATTCTTTTTCAGGTTTAGGAGTATAATCACCATTAAGGGGATGAGGACCACCTTTGTAGTTGTTAGTTTTAGAAAATCTATGATATCTGAGTTTACCTTCAAATCACCTTTTGAACTAACAAAAGCAGTTTCTTTCATCTTCTCGTATCCTAAAACCTCTTTCTCTGATTTTATATCAAACCCTAAACCAATTTTACTTGTTAAGCTCATACCTAAATCTATTAACCTCCCATGATTTTTAGCATTGTTTTGCCATGAGTCAACTATCTTTTGCAACTCTTCTTTATCTTTAACTGCTTTCATTCCAATTCTTCTATATTTTTTAAGCTTTTCATCTTTTTCAAATATTTCATTACCTTGAAAATTAAGCTTTTCATTTAGAGATGCATTACATTTTAGAAGAGTATTTACTTATTTTTCTAATATTTTAACAACATTTTCATAAGCAAGCAACTTAACCTCTTGATCACCTAATTGACTCATTTCTTCATCATAGAGAGATTGGGTTTATTATATGAATCGGTGCAAATTTTTGAGCATAGAGATACCTCATTCTTGAGCTTGTTATTGAGAGCATGATTGACTTATGTCCCTCATGGTGTGCTCTCCCGATTAATCACACAAGTTTCCAAAAGTCGGCAACCCCGTGACTCTTATCTTTTCTCACCAGCATGCAGGATAGAAGGAATCCCTCTTCTTTTCTTCATTGGCCTCCTTTCTTTACATTCCTAGTAAAGTTACCTCTTTCTTGACACTTGTAGCACTTAAGCTTTGACTTATCAAACGCTGGTCTCTTCCCATCAAAACAAACTTGTCTACAGGTCCTTTTGAAGAATTTCTCCATCCTCAAAAATGATGGGCTGCTTGGTTATATATCCATTTCCTCCATCTCCTCATCTTCAATTTGATCCAAGTCTTCATTGGGGATGTCTTGATTGATTAAGCAATTGAGTAGATGATTTTATCGCAAAACCAGCAAACACCAACCTTTTCCTTCTTAGGAAGAAATAGTATAGCTACGGAACTAAAACCACTACATATTTAACTTTGTTTTCAGTCTTGCTTTGGAGACAAAAGCAACATTGTTGTCACTTGAAGAAGCTTTTGAACTTCAATTGATATCTTGTTCATAAACCCTAAGGTTATTGTACAAGTCATCTATTGATGAGTGTCGATATCTTCTTTAGTTCTCATGATCATTGCAGTTGACCATTCTTTGGGCAAAGATCACGAAACTTCATATTTGCATCTTCATTAGACACTTGGATCCATATGTTTCCAAATGTGATAGGATTTGTTGGAACACTGTCATACCCTTTCTCTAGCCATAGCTGCTCATGGTAAAGCTTCAAACTATTGTTTATAATGACTTCTGCATATTCTTGGAGTTAGCATTCCCTCAAATGTGGTTCTAATATCCTTCGTATCTCCTTAGCATCATCCATCTTGGAATCTTAGAGATGTTCCTTTGGAATGGCCATCAATAAGAGAGTTCTTGCCTTTCTCTCTTTCTCCCACAAGTGATGTCATGCCTTAGAGTGGTGGAAGAACCCTAACCACACCATCTTTGCCTTTGAAAATTCTATTCTTTGAATTCCATTGGATCACCTTCAGACTTCATTGTCTACATACTCGGATAGTGTTCTATTTGGCCCATATTTACTCTTCCTTTTTCGAATAGGAAGTTTGGTTGGAAATGGTGGTTGTAGTTGGTGGATCGTTATTTGTTTCTTAGATCCATACATTATGCCGAATCATGGTGGAAGCCTCTTCACAAGGTGATTTGAAATGTATTTGCGAGACATTCTTTAGGATTTTTGAGTGAGATGAGATGAGTGTTTTGGTGAGATGTGTTTCTTCTAATTGAGTCCTTCAATGAGTACGATACCACATGGGTTCAAGGTTATGGATCTGCGACTTGTAAGACAATAACTAACTTGGATAAATCTAGGGATGAGTATTTGAAGAATCCCGAACGAACAGGCCGTCTGATTCTCGTACCAAAATGGTACCGATTCTTGAAATACGGTATGGTCTGGGACTCGAAATATGGTGAAAAATCGGGACCACTAATTGAGTGCGGATGGTACCATCGAAATTCCCAAAAAAGCAGAGAAAACCGATTTCCGGTACGTTATCGAATCCGGATATGATAGTCGGTACCACTAATTTATGCTGGGGAAAAATCGGTACCACTAATTGGCACGGGATCGATGCGGTAAATTACCGTGCTCATCCCTAGATAAATCCAATAATTTTGTCAAGAAGCGTTTAACAATGAGTACTTGTTGCTACTTGAATATTAACAACAAGCAAGAAGAACACAATGATTACTAAATAACTTTTTCTATTAATTTCTAAAAACTCAATTGTTTTTCACAATATACCTTTAGGGTTCCTTTATACTCTTAGGAAACCCTATCATACAAGCGTGTAGAAGGATAAGATATCTCTTCCTAAGATATCTTTATGCGTACATATCCTTCCCTAATATAACTCTAACAAACTGTATGTTTTAACATAAGCAGACTTAACTATAAATACTAAACAATATTAATATTAACTAAGGTATATGCGGACTTAACTTTGTCTTTGGCGGACTAACAATAATTCTAAGCCTACGGACTTAACCTTTATACTACGATTATTAACTTTCATTTACATAATTCCCGACATTTTCCTTGGGAAGCAAGTGGTAAAGATCTTGGGATAAAAATGGTTTCCTCATTCAGTAGGAAGAGAATCGTTAGTTGGGTGGGGTGAAATAGTAGGAATAAGCACAAAGGTTGAAATTGCTTTCACCACACACTTATTGGTCATATGAAGAAAGAAATTCCATCATCCGGTTTAGCGGTTGGGCCGAAGGGATGATGGATCAAGGTGAAATGACTCCGTAAAGGAGTCCATGGTAAGGAAGGATACTTTTGAAGCTCAAAGGTTAAGGCATCGATCATAGGATCCTTTTCTTGGACAACATTTGTCATAACATGAAGTTTATCTTTAACAGTATCCAGGTTAAAACTTTGTCTTCACATGTAGGCTCAGCGGGTATGTGAGGGTAGACTTATCGGAGAAGATATCATTGTTAATCAATCCTTGAAACACCATATATCCCTTGGGGTCATACTTTCGGTGTTCTCAATACACAGTGGTATGAGTCATCAAGGTGAGAAGTGAGTCTGGGATCCTCCATGAGGAGATCACTTGTCGTATCGAAATATCATTCATAACAACTTTGCTTATATTGGACTCGATCTCAAAGTAGAAACTCTCATAAATGGAGGAGACATCCATAATAGTGATCTGCCACTATTTTCTTCTTAATCGAAAAGTTTCAAGCTCGGTAAAAAGTCACTATCTTAGAGGATAGGAGATGAACTCATCATTTTTCGTAAGTGCCTCGATCTTTGAAATGAGAAGATAAACATTTAACAATGTTTCACGAAGTGCTTCATCATTGATTTTCATAACATCTGGATCAATCTCTACATCTTTTGGCTCAAAATTATTTTCTTCCTCTAAGTTGATGGGCTCAAGATAAGGATTTAAAAGGTATACTTTGAGGGGTCATTTAAGTCCTTAATTGACCACTTTTATACACCATTCTGCTTAATTTTGTTCCTTTTCACTTTTTAGGTCTCTTGAAGGCAAAATCTTTGGAATGATGCTTATTTGAGCGAAAAGCGTGATATATGAATAAAATGGCTAAAGTCAAGATCAAGACACTCAAAGGGCTGGAAGTGCACAAGTGAGTCACAAACAAAGGATGACGCCCGTCCTATAATTGTGATGGCTCGGGAGAATGCTATTTTGCACCTAACGGGGATTTGAAGAGTAGACATCACAACTCGGTGTACAGATCC
Organism: Chrysanthemum makinoi; assembly: GCA_910596185.1. Lineage (NCBI taxonomy): Eukaryota > Viridiplantae > Streptophyta > Magnoliopsida > Asterales > Asteraceae > Chrysanthemum > Chrysanthemum makinoi. The sequence goes on from OU343221.1 coordinate 196,136,357, forward strand.
GATTGACGGCGTGAAGTAAATTGTGGCGTCTCACTGAGCGTCACAAAGTGACTTGTCAAGACAAAGCGTAATGGCGGTGGTCGGCGGCGTCACAATTAAAAAATGTAGCAGCCGTCGCGATTGTAACTCTATATATAGAATTCAATTTTAGGACTTTTAGAGAGGTAGATTTGTGGAGTAAAAACCCTAAACAATTTTGGTTTGTCTTGGGCAGTATCTTAGGGTTCTCATACCCTATTTTACACAAGATAAGTAATTTACTTCATTGATTTCATTATGTCTTCAATTGTATGTGTGTATGCTTGCATGTTTACCATGTCCGGCTAATTTACTTGTGTGTTTGCTTACATCTATGAAACCTATTTATTGAATATTGATTGGTTTCTCTATCTTAATTATGATTGGCTTAGGATTGAAATAGGCCATCGTTGTGTTTTAATGCTTGAGTAATCTTTGTGAACATTAGTTTATAATCGCCTAGAGTTATTGTAGGATAAAAATCCAAAGATAACCTTAGAGTTAGTTTATGAATCCTGGAGATTTTGTAGGAAATAGCCTTAAGGTATTCTCAAAGAGTTAGGGAGAAAAGAATACCCTACGACCTTAGAAGACACATCGCGTTAAGAATAAGGACGTGCCAATTCAACCACCAATGAAAGATAACTAGGGAGTAATAGTATCTAGGTAAATAAATTTTCAATTATCATACGATTACACATCAATTAGACATAAACTACCCTTTAGCTTAGATTAGATTAGATAAGTAGAGTAATGGGTAGAAGTACCACCAAATCAATACCACGATATTCGTACCTTTCAATTTTCTAAAAATATAAAAAGACAAAATAATCTTCCTCACCTCAACCTTAGCGTAGTAATTTCTCACTCATTCCTATTCCCCTGAGAACAATATCAATCAAGGGCTTACCCTAATACTACACTACAGCGATTAGGTTCCTTTGCTAGGTGGTTGAAAACTTGCTCGAAAAGAAGAGTTTCCTTTGACCCCAAAGCCGTGTTATGCATTATGACTCAGAAGGTAAATCCTCAATGTAATCGATGTCTCCATAAGAATTGTCATCGGGATCGGAGAACATCTCAACATGATCGTTGGGGATATCAAAAGAAGGCTCATGTGACAACCCGTACTTTCACGTCATTTCTGAAAACGATTTATGCTTCACTATTTCAACATTTATAATAAACTTGGTTTCGTGTTCCAAGTCAGCGTAACCTTGAAGGTTTGCGGCGAATTCATGATCATAACATCGCATTACATTTCATATGGACTATAATTAGTCTACATTTCATTGACATCATTTGCATCTCATTAGTTCATTCACGACATTTCATTTCACATTCAACGCGTAATTTTTATATTTAATAAACGTTATCGCGTGAGTTATTATTTTGTATATTTAAACCGTTACTTTCAAAAATGATCGAGGTATTTTATACTCACATTTAGTTTATAAAAACTATAATTTTTAGTTTTCTTAGTGTTTCAAATTTATTTGGTACATAAATCGTTAAAGTTATATTATTACGTCGTTTTTCTTAAAAATTATACGATAATTATTTTATCACTCAAATTTCACAAGGAATGTATTTTTACAATTTTTATTATCTCAATACATTCTATTTTGATCTATTGAAAACTTGCTTGCACCAAAAATTACCATTTACTCTACAAGTAATAATATTTACACAATTACTTACACTTTCTTACAACTTGTACAAGTAAATATTTACACAATTATAAAAAAAATATATATTTTGGTTGACAAAAATCCTCAAAACCGGCTAGGGATGCATTTAATAGTTGGTACAAATCTTTCAATTATATATATGTCTACACACTATCTTAACATCATTCATCTCATTTGGTCTCAATAATTTTCAAGTCAAGAAATCACTTTCTCTCTTTGTTTCTCTCCATCCAAAACCGGTTCTACATCAAAGAGCAATGGATCACAAAATTTTTCAAGTCCAAGTTTTATACAATCTAGATAATACTCTTATTAAGATTTTGAAATAAAAATCTAGAGCATTTAAGTTTAACCTTGGTTCTTATCACCTCATCATAATACTAGTAAGCATGTTTCTTTCATTTTTCATGTTTCCTTATCATCTCATATTCATCTTTTCATTTTTGGAGCAAGCATGCAAGACTTGTGTTGTTTATACCATTTTACATGATTTTAGAGTATATATATATATATATATTTGGTCATCCTATAATTATCCCCTTGGTATATGTTGGTCTTGATGATGATTAGGAACCCATGACACCCTAAGAAGGTGTATGGTAGGATTAGATTAGTTTTGGAGTTGATTTGAAGGGATTAGAATAGGTTTGGTACGAGAAAAACTATTTTAAGATAAGTATAAATTATGATCTGTCCTTGTTTCGATTTTCTGGAAAAACCGACAGTTGATGCAATTTTGGCCTTGATTTTAGAAAATATACTTTAAAAGCGAATCCGTGGCAGCTGAGCGGATAAAAGCGGAGTTATAACGAAGCCGTGGTGAATTTTTAAAGTTTGGCGACGAAATAAATAGTTTTAAAATTTCAACAACATATATTTATCTTGTTGGTCAAAAGCGAGCCTTAAGCTTCACAAATTATTTCGACTTCTCAAAAATATATTAGTTTACTTGATCCGAAGCTAAGACGTATTTTGAAAAGCGGATTTGAAGCGACAAATATATCACGTTTTCAAAATGTAACTATTATTTACGAAAATCTATATTATTTTTACGATACAAGTGTATTGACGGTATATAGTCCATTGAAATTTTTAACAAGGTTGTTGAAACTTTTAGAACGAATTGTCTTCTAGTAAAATCAAGTTCACGGCCATATTTTCAAAACAACAATTTGTTTGTAAAGCGGAGTTATAGTAAATTATTTATGGATGTTTCAAACTTGGCGAAACTCATTTTACGCACAACAATTCAACAAAACCACCATCTTTAACCCTTATTATCTTTATGTTCGAGACCTTTTGGGCGAAAACTCACAAACTAAAACTTCTAGATTTGATACAAACTTTCCAAAACCGTCGAGTTAGTTCTCTAACGATCGTACACCATTACGGCTAGTTTTCCAAAGCCATTTTGTTAATTTCATGAAAATTCGGCGACATTGTTTTCGTGAAAAAGTGATTTTGGATTGGTCAAGGCGTCAAACGAGTATTTTTCGACGATAAGTAATATTTTCAAAACTCGCAAATGGTATAAATAACATCCGAAATGCATGCATAACATTACATTGCAACTCATTACATGTCATATCATTCATCATAGGTCAAGATTCGTATCACATTACATCTCGGTGTACTCACTTTTGTCTTCGCATCATTCCACCAAGTGAGTTTTCATAGCCCCACTTTTCTTGTTTTAATGTTTTTATTAAACTCTTTGGGGGAGATACATGCTCATCAACAACTTTTATGACATTCATGATTATTTGCAACTACATGTTTATCTAAAGTGAATGCTAGTCATACGAAGTAACATTATTGCCATGCTTAGAATTTCTATATCATATATTCAATGGTCTAACGGACTTGGTATATTCATTGGTCTAACGGTCTTGGTATATTCGGTAATTAACGGTCTTGGTATTTTCATTGGTCTAACGGTCTTGGTATATTCATTGGTCTAACGGACTTGGTATAATATTGATCTACGGACTTGGTATCGATTATGGACTAACGGTCTTGGAGCGATTTGAACATTAACTCTACATATTAGCGATGGGTTGTGAACAGGGTTGCAAGTTTTGTATGGTAGGACTTGGAGTGAGTGGATTACAATGCCTTTCTTGCATAAGCGATTTTATACATTGAGCCATGCCCTATTATGTGAATTCATTTGACATCATGCACTTGAACATTAACTCTACATATTCCGGCAGTGGGTTGTGAACACGGGTTGCAAGTTTTGTATGGTAGGGACTGGTAGTGGATTTACAATGCCTTTCTTTTGCATAAGCGATTTTGAAAGGCTTTACATTTCAACGCAAACTATGAACTCACTCAACCTTTGTGTTGACACTTTTTAGCATGTTTTATCTCGGTATTTAAGGCATTCACTTCATGGCATGCATTTGGACATCATGGAGTCGTGGTGGCAACGGCATCTCACTTAGTTTCGTGCTTTAAAACATCGTTTGAATTGTAACAAACTTATTTTCCGCTGAAGTTGATTTTCATTTGGGACCTACTTTGTAAACTCGATTGTTTTATTAAATCAAGCGATGTTTCTTTTCAAAGCGACACTTTAGGTGGATTCAATATAACTGTGATTGTGATGCTATGGCGGTCAATCCCAGGATTCCATTCATTTGCAAAACAGTAATTTGGGGTGTAGACAGTTGGTATCAGGCCGGTTATAGAGAACTAGGTTGCATCATTGACCTAGACTATAACTACATTATCATAGCATCTCATCATTTCATCATAAGTGCATGTTCACTTTTCATGCCGATTTACGTACATTTTCGAGTTATTTACTTTCATTTCACATTGATTGTCACATGGATGCCTTTAATTACCGTCCCATTATCTCTTCCTCATACTCTAGCGTGGAGAATTCCTTGTCATTCCTATCACAATTTTTATGTCAATGATTCATTATCGATAACGACGAATCAGATGAACCTTTAAAGAGGTAGTCACTCTCATCCTTTGTTTCACCACTAATATGTCGAGTTACACTTTATTCACACACTAAGTTACTAAACCATTATGCATTTGAAACACTTACGACACATCATAACCCATTTAAATAGAAGCGTCGATCATTTTGAAGATAACCTCAAACTTATCATTCTTATCACATTTCTTTGGCGTTTATTATTAACACGGATTTTGCTACTTCTCACATTTCCTCTTGTTTTGAAGAAGATATAGCCAGAAGAAAGCCATTTGAGAAATGACCTGGCAATTTATTCAAAAGTTGGTGAATGATAGCATAGTTTGCTCTAAGTTGAAGAAATGATGCGGTGCTTCTTCTCTGAAACGCTGGCTATTTCTTGTAGCCGCAAGGCTTCTAACCTCTTTGGAAATCTTGGGAGGATCCGGCATTAAGAGCTGTTCTTAGGATTTTAAAGTGGAGATCCCACCAAGTTTAAAGGAATTTGAAGGAGCACTTTGCCATGGTGCGATGGTTGAGAAATTGAGTCAGATGTTTTCTTGTAATTGCCGAATGATAGTAAGGTCAATTTTGCTACAAGTACACTACTCGATGGAGCATTGTCGTGGTGGAACTCATATAACCAATGGGAATGGAGAATGCTTTCAAGCTTACTTTGGAGCAATTTAAAGGTTTGGTAACAAAGTTTTGCCAGCTGCGAGGTGAAGAAGTTGGAGACAGAATTCTATGAACTAATGACAATTGGGTATGATATTGACACTTACATTGGAGATTCAAGAATTGGCGTGTTATGCCCATCTATGGTTTTGAATAATGAGAAGCTACTGGAGGCTTTCATTGAAGGACTTCCGGATTATTCAAGGCGATGTGACTTCTTCGACCCATAAACGATTGAGGAAGCTATTCGATGTCTCGAAGCTCATGGCACAAGTAGTAAAGAGGCAACACCACAAACATCAACCGTAACAACAATACCAACAACCGCACCAACTACAACAATGACCAAAACAACAACAACAACGGCGATAACCAACTCAACAACAACAAAAGAAAATGGGAAAATGACCAAGGAGGTTACAATAACAACAACCAAACGTAACATAACCATCATCAACAACGGAATAGAGGGCAAGAGGCTGCTGATGGTTTATGTTCTAGCACCAATAGAAGCGGAGGTTATCTGGAACCTACCCACTATGTAATCGATGTAAGTATCATCACACGGGACTTTGTCTTGTTAAGTGCTACAAGTGTCAAAAACTAGGACACAATGCGGGGAATTGTAGAGCCAGACCATGAATTCGTGCCGGATGTGGGGAGCAAGGACACTATCGAAGTCAATGTCCTCAAAACCAAGGTCAACAAATCGAGAGGTGTCATGGGAATGTATATATGTTAGAAGGAGGAGGAGGAGCTTCGAGGTATCAACGGCGGGCTGAAAGAAGTTAGGAAACTATGATCTTATTTCTCCTTATGTACTATGTCGTACCAAGTTTATGTCTAATCATATTATCAGAAACTTTATAACTTAAAGATGTACTACTTTTGCTAAACCACTCTTTGTAACATATTCTCATCTATAGTACTTTATTTTTCTTTCCGATTTATCATTTACGGATTTCAATTCTTTTTACTTTAACTATCATTTTAGCGACACTTCTCCATGTCTTCTCTCCTCGATGTTCATCACAATTTTAACATCGGTTGACTCAACACCAAACAACATATGAGTCGATTAGTCCAAGCATTGCATAGTTACTCCTAAATTATACATAGCATGATCACCTATGTCTAATTCAGGAAGAATCATGCAATGAAGAGAGTAGTAGGCTTATATGTGTAAACAATTCCGTAATCGAGCCAAATTTTCAAAAGATTTTCTTCAAACCACTTGTTTCGGTTTGATCGCGTGGCTGATTCTTGTTTGATGAGTTGCAAGATCGAGCTAGAGACAAGTTGTTACCTAAACGATTTAGCCTAATCGTATGGCGGTTCTTGTTTGATGAGTTGTGGGATTAAGTAAAATCGGTTACAAAAGTCTTTTGAGGTTTTGCTTTCGAGAATGGAAACTTGCCTCATCAAACCCTAAACCCGTTAGACCTAACCGATTGAATTAGGGGGTGAATTCCTTTTAGATAGGCGATGTGACAACCGTACTTCGAGGTCATTTCGAAAGCGATTTATGCTTCACTATTTCAGCATTTATAAGTAAACTTGGTTTCGTGTTTTCCAAACGTAACCTTGAAGGTGTAGCGGCGAATTCATGATCATAACATCACGTACATTTCATATGGACTAAGATTAGTCTACATTTCATTGACATCATTTGCATCTCATTAGATTCATTCATGACATTTCATTTCACATTCAACGCGTAATTTTTATATTTAATAAGCGTTATCGCGTGAGTTATTATTTTGTATATTTAATCCGTTACTTTCAAAAATGATCCCGAGGTATTTTTATACTCACATTTAGTTTATAAAAACTATATTTTTAGTTTTCTTAGTGTTTCAAATTTATTTGGTACATAAATCGTTAAAGTTATATTATTCGTGTTTTAAAAATTATCGATAATTATTTTATCACTCAAATTTCACAAGGAATGTATTTTACAATTTTTATCTCAATACATTCTATTTTGATCTATTGAAAACTTGCTTGCAAAATTAAATTACTTTACTCTACAAGTAATAATATTTACACAATTACTTACACTTTCTTACAACTTGTACAAGTAAATATTTACACAATTATAAAAAAAAAAAAAAATATATTTTTGGTTGACAAAATCCTCAAAACCATTTAGGGGATGCATTTAATAGTTGGTACAAATCTTTCAATTATATATATGTCTACACACTATCTTAACATCATTCATCTCATTTGGTCTCAATAATTTTCAAGTCAATAAATCACTTTCTCTCTTTGTTTCTCTCCATCCAAAACCGGTTCTACATCAAGAGCTTCAAGGGATCACAAAACTTTTCAAGTCCAAGTTTTATACAATCTAGATAATACTCTTATTAAGATTTTGAAATAAAAATCTAGAGCATTTAAGTTTAACCTTGGTTCTTATCACCTCATCATAATACTAGTAAGCATGTTTCTTTCATTTTTCATGTTTCCTTATCATCTCATATTCATCTTTTCATTTTTGGAGCAAGCATGCAAGACTTGTGTTGTTTATACCATTTTACATGATTTTAGAGTATATATATATATATATATTTGGTCATCCTATAATTATCCCCTTGGTATATGTTGGTCTTGATGATGTTTAGGAACCCATGACACCCTAAGAAGGTGTATGGTAGGATTAGATTAGTTTTGGAGTTGATTTGAAGGGATTAGAATAGGTTTTGTCCGAGAAAAACTATTTTCGATAAGTATATTATATGATCTGTCCTTGTTTTGATTTTCTGGAAAACCGACAGTTGGTACGAAACTTTGGCCTAGATTTTAGAAAATATACTTTAAAAAAAAAGCGAATCCGTGGCGCTTGACGGATAAAAGGAGTTATAACAAGTAGTGGTGAATTTTTAAAGTTTGGCGTGAGAAATAAATAGTTTTAAAATTTCAGCAACATATATTTATCTTGTTGAAAAGCAGAGCCTTAAGCTTCACAAATTATTTAGACTTCTCAAAAATATATTAGTTGCCGATCTGACTAAGGGCGTATTATCGTAGAAAAGTTTGAAGCGACAAATATATGCGTTTTCAAAAACTTAAACTATTATTTTAGAAAATCTATATTATTTTTGATACAAATATTCTGATGTTCATGCGATCCTGTTGAAATTTTTAACAAGGTTGTGAAACTTTTTAGAGCAATTGTCTTCTAGTAAAATCAAGTTCACGGCCATATTTTTCAAAACAACAAAATTTGTTTATGAGTTATAGTAAATTATTTATGGATGTTCAAACTTGGCGAAACTCATTTTACTGCACAACAATTCAACAAAATCACTATCTTTAACCCTTATTATCTTTATGTTTGAGACCTTTTGGACGAAAACTCCTGAACTAAAACTTCTAGATTTCGATACAAACATTCCAAAACAAGTGAGTTCGTTCTCCTAGATCGACTTACACCGTTCTGCTAGTTTTCAAAAGCCATTTTTGTTAATTTCATGAAAATTAGGCGTGACATTGTTTCTGACGAAAAGTGATTTTGGATTGGTCAAGGCGTCAAGCGAGTATTTCGGCGATAAGTAATATTTTCAAAACTAAAATGGTATAAATAACATCTGAAATGCATAACATTACATTGCAACTCATTACATGTCATATCGTTCATCGTAGGTCAAGATTTACGTTATCACATTACATCTCGGTGTACTCACTTTTGTCTTAGCATCATTCCTGGTGAGTTTTCATAGCCCCACTTTTCTTGTTTTAATGTCGTTATTAAACTCTTTGGGGAGATACATGCTCATCAACAACTTTTATGACATTCATGATTATTTTAAACTACATGTTTATCTGTTGGTCTCAATCATCACGTAACATTATTGCCATATTAGAATTTCTATATCATATATTCAATGGTCTAATTGGACTTGGTATATTCATTGGTCTAACTTGTCTTGGTATATTCATTGGTGCTTGGTCTTGGTATATTCATTGAAACTTGGTCTTGGTATATTCATTGGTCTAACGGACTTGGTATAATATTGATCTAGCGGACTTGGTATACGATTATGGACTATACAGTCTTGGAGCGATTTGAACATTAACTCTACATATTATGAGTGGGTTGTGAACACCGCAGGTTGCAAATTTTGTAAGTGGGACTTGGGTAGTGGGTTCACAATGCCTTGGCTAATGCATGATTCGATACATTGAGCTATGCACTATTATGTGAATTCATTTGACATCATGCACTTGAACATTAACTCTACATATTCAGGTGGGTTGTGAACACTGGTTGCAAGTTGTATGGCGGACTTGGGCCCGAGTGGATTTACAATGCCTTTCTTTGCATAAGCGATTTTGAAAGGCTTTACATTTCAACTCAAACTCTATGAACTCTTTCGACTTGTGTTGACACTTTTTATATTTTATCTCGGTATTTAAGGCTTTCACTTCATGGCATGCATTTGGACACATCATGGAGTCGTGGTGACAGCCCACGTCTCATAGGTTTCACGTATAAAACATCGTTTGAATTGTAACAAACTTATTTTTCCTGAAGTTGATTTTTCGTGGGACCTACTTTGTAAACTCACGATTGTTTTATTAAATCAAGCGATGTTCTTTTCAAACGACACTTTAGTCGTTCAATATATATGGTGTGATGCTATGGCCAGTCAATCCCGAGAATGTTCAAAGCAAAAAGTAATTTGGGGTGTGAGCCATCACAAATATCATCGAAGATAACCTCAGACTCATTTGGGATTGGGAAAAGATTCTCATTATTCTCAAAAGGATTGCATTTGACTTCCTTGTCCCCCATTAAAAGTGTATCCGAAGTTTGCTTAATAAGTGAATCGATTTAAAAGCGTCTTGAAGATCTGGTGGGACAAGTGGTGTGCTCTTAGAGCTAGCAATTTCCACCACATTTATGGTCTCGGTTCTTGTTAGTGAGAATTAGTATCATTTTAAGCATGCGTTGGTTCATTTTGTTGCTTCGACAATCTCTTAATTGTGAATCAGTGAATGATCAAGTCTTGGCCGGTTTAGGGTTGGAATTTAGAAAAGCGGGAGTCACTTTGGGCTCGAGCATGGATAACCATAGGTTGGGCGTCTTCGATACTTTCCTTAAGAGGAGGGGCAGGTGTCCTTTGTCACCTCGGTCTCTCATTTCTCTCATCGGAGAGTAGGAATCGAGGATTCTTCATAATCAACTCTACATCTGTAATTTTTGCAAGGCTTGAAGTTTTTAATGTTGTAATTAAAAGCCGAAGTTCAAAAGATCGTCCCGTAACCCTCGGTTGGTGCTTGGGTAACTCAGAAGTGGTGTGATGCGTCTTCCATAATTTGAGCGGGTTCTTCATTAATAGCACCATTTGAGCTTGAATTGACTTAAGATAGGTCTAAACATGTCCTCGATTTTGTTTTGGCGTTGATTAAATTCGTCTTTAAAGTCGATGGAAGCGTCCTCGAAACCCGGTGGAGTTCTTCCAACAATGTGCAATTCAGCGTGAACAAGGAAACCATTAATGAATCTACCATATCTCCACACCCATAGTAATAAGCGTTGATCGAGCGAAGATATTGGTAAGGTGGTAGTGAAAAAGTTTTAGACTCATTGAAAGAATTTGGACACATATTATTGTAGCAAACGATAATCATTTCCCAACGACCTTGACAACAATAAAAATATAGTCGAGAGACCGCCATAAGATTAAACAATTAGAGGTTGAGAAGATAGCATTATCGGTTTAGAGGATAAGAAGATTATTTTTGGTTTTGATAGATAGCAACATAAAGGAAAAAATTGAAAGGAAATATTTTTGGTTTTTTATTTAGAAAACTTTGAAAACACAATATTTTTGTAAATCGATTCACCAACCGGTGCTCGGTAGCTCTCAAGAACTACTGAACAAATGAGCGGGAGAAACAAAGGTCAGCGCGAAGCTTATTAAAAACCCATCTTTTTTCGGCCACAATTTAATGCGAAACCGTCCTTTTACCCCTCTTATAGTTTGTAACTCCAAAGGTGAGCCGATGTAACAATCGGTTTCACGATTTCTTTTGTTCGTTATTTAATATTGGTGTTTTAAACACTCTAAGAAGAATTTTTGTGGTTTTTTGATTTTTTTTTGGGTTTTTTAAAAGAGTTATTCACAAAAACAAACGATAACTTCACGGGGAAGGTTCTTCAAAAACACGCGATCGTGAACGGAATCAAAACTCACTTCAACACCTTATAGCCGGCAGCCTCCAAATTGATTTGTAGTTTTATAGTATATATTCCAAAAGAACACAAACGATTAAGCTTGTATCCTCGGATCGTTTCCTGTTAGGTCACTAGTTTTACAAACACAAGCTTATAAGAAAGAGATAAGGCGATTGAACAAGTAAACCACACACACACACGATAATAAGACACGGTTAGGCGTAGATGTGTAATGAGAGAAATAACTTGAACAACCAACCTTCAAATGAAGGTTTACATGAGGTATTTATAGGAGGAAAGCTAGGGCAACCCTCCTAGTTTCCATCCTTTCCTTAATGGACTAAGGCCTAGGCTTATGGGCCTTCTACATAGGCCTAAGGATAATTGCAAACATAAAGCCCATAATAAAGCTAACTATTACATATTAATTACAAACACTTGATTATGGTTTAGGAGTGATTCCAACAATCTCCCCCTCAAGTGTTGGTGATGAACGGTGAAGGCGTTGATGTAATAGTAGCGTTGACGTCTTCCTTCTTCTTCTTGTAGAAGATTTTCCTTGATTTGAACAATCTCCCCAGTGTAAAGAAATTGTTTTTCTTTAAACGGTTCAGCTTTGACGTCATCTTTAATCTTTGTTCTTTGATCATTGTTCTTTGTGATGAAAGTGATAGTATGTTGTTGTTGTCAAGCATCAAGTCCGTCTCATGTTCCGCTTTGCCACTACATGTCTCCACGTCATTCTTCAACATGCTCACACGCTCTTTGACGTTGGAATTCAGAGATCTGATGAAGTTCTTTATGTCTTTAACTTTGTAGATTCTTTGATTTGATGAAGAATCATTCTGACTGTTGTGTTGCTTTTGATAGAACTTCTATTAGTAATGACGTTGGCGTGAGCATGAGAAGAATCTGCGCACGATCATCCCTCCAGAGCTTCCATAAGAAGAAAACATTTAAACGGTTAGTAATAAGCGGATTCCGCACTTACAAGTTTGAACTTCGAGAGTGTTAACAACATAGTGTGAAAACACAACTCTAATTCTTACAAAGGCCGTTCTGAATGGAGTCCCACAAGTGAGATAACGCTGATGTACCGAAGTACACCTATTCAGATGAGTCGCGAGAGGTACACCGAAGCATCACCTCGACTGTAGACCGTTTGAGACCACTAGCGTAATCCACGGGAGTTACCGAAGTGACCTGCTGTCAGGCGTGTTTGATGTTGACCCTGGCAGAGTTTCCATCAATCACTGAGGATCACAATGTGAACCTCTCATAAATGTTCTCGCATGATTGCTAAGATCTGTGAAGGACTCGATAATGTATCACTGAAATTCTTATTGTTGAACGTTAAGTGATGAAATGTCAAGTGTACCTAAGAGATGTTTTGATGAATCTCGTGGCTCTAGACTCAATAGTGCGTTTTGGTTTTCCTGAGCGGAGACTAGGGAGAGGGTCTCCTTCTTCAATACCAGCGATCTCTAAGAGAAAGCCAATAGTTTACGTAGGTTTCCCTGTGAGAATGAAACAAGCTTCTGTTAAGAGAAACTTGAGTGGCTAAGAAGGTTTAGTGCATGCGTCACTGGGTCCATGACGACTTTTAATCTTCAATACCGGCGTCACTAAGTGACAACCAGTAGCATATGAATTGAACCCTTGTCTACCCTAAGTTGAATAATCTGGAGGGCTATTTCTTTTCACCCTTTTCTTTGCACTTCTTTTTAATTCTTCAACTCCTTCTTTCTCCGATTCTCATTTTCTCCTTTTTATAATCATACCTAAGGACTTCTAAATTCTAACTATTAATGGTGTCCTTGGGTAGATCCATCCGGCTCTGGCGGATCATAGGACGGTTATTCCTAACCTTAGTCACCTTATAACTTCATGACTAACCTATGTTGCCATTAAAACCACTGTTGTGAAAAATCTCTCAAAGTGTTTGTGAATGAAAAACATTTTAGTACCACTGTTGAGATAAGATTTTGCATAAATACTCCCCCTCCACATGTGCTTAAGAGTTTTAATGGTTAAAATGCACAGTGAGGAAAGAGCGCGCACATTTTGAATTGATTCACTCAAGATAGACAATCCCCCGCGAGACACGGTTACGTTGCGTAGTTAAAGAGATACATTGTCAGCTTTTAGGTGACAACTAGCTCTAATAACTACCTTGAAGGTGTAGACAATCCTGGAAAGGTTGTCAAACCCGTCAGAGTTCATGTCTACCAAGAGTTTCTCGAATGGTACATTCTACTCGGACAAGTCCTTTGCGAGACATGTTTACATCACTAGCGAGCTAGCTTGAAATTATTACCCGTCCAGGACAAGTCTTTTCGAGTTACTAACAGTTAAGCATCGTAAATTCGTTGGTTAAGTCTAAGCTAATACTGGATTCATTTGCATTTTACACAACATATTTCTTATCACACATTTTCTCCCCCTAAAAATGGCATATTAAAGTGTTATTTTTGAAACGTTTGAGAATAAATATGACCATTTCGAGTGTTGCGGGAAGAATGACCACTGTGAACAATTTGTGAACAAAGTTTCAAATACTCCACCTCAACAAGTGATATAAACGGTTGAGGTTTTGAAAATCATAAGGGGAAGTACTTGTTCTTTTGAGCAAAACCTTGAAAAATGAAAGGTTTGATACGTTTTACTCAAAAGTAAGAAGCTTTCGCTCCTTATATAAGGATTGTGGCACTGAAGCGTACCACAGGGTCCTTTATTTACAAGTGCGGGTTGTACACTGTTATGTGTGCACAAGCCATAGTTAGATAATCAGACAAACAAAATCACAATCAAGAGAGTTAAAAGAGTACCCAATGATTGCAAATGACCATCAACAATCTGAGGACGTTCGAAAGTCAGAATTGGTGAGTTTGGTCTTCCTCCCACATAGCTCTCCAACCGTCGCATCTGATCCCGAAATCACCTTTCATCAATACTAGAGATAAACCGAAGAACATCCTTGCGATCCTTTGAGTTCCATCTCTTCGTCAAAATGATACCCAACTCAATGTCCTTCAATCGATATTCCAATCCATATCGAACCATCTCCAGGGTAGTGTCATAGATCTTTGTGAATTTCATCGAAAGCCATGAAGCAAGTATGATGATTTTCACTACGGTAGACAAGCCCAAACTTTGTTTTATGAACGATTTTGTATTGAGGTTCTTGATTGATTCCGATGAAGTGTAGAATTTAGGTAAGATTCAACCCCGAGGTGGAGAACTTCAACACACTCTTTGATTTGAAGCGTATGAAAACAAGGAGTGCAGTAATGTACTTGATCTGATTTACGGTTGAGGTTCAAAAACAAGCTTATGAAAACAGGGCTCAGGTATGTAGTGATCCTCACCACCAGTGTATGTAAAGTGATCAACGGTTTTCTCCATTGGTGGTGTGGTTTCTGAATCCCTTGGTTGATCAGATGGTGGTGGTTGTGTAGCTTGTTGTGTAGTGGTGATAACCCGCTTAACCATTTGTCGAATCATTGGATGGAGTTGCCTTCTTAACAGATTTTTTTGTTGACATAGGTGTTTCTTATGTTGATGGAGGTGATGATTGAGATGATGATTTGGGTTTGGTGGAAGTGTCAAGAGGTGTTACAGAAGACTGTTGAGGTTTGTGTATAGGATTGTCAACTATGTAGTTGTCTGATTCCTTCTTTAACTTTTCCTCCTCAGCTCTAGCAGCTTCTTTTGCCTCTTTTCGAATCATTTCCTCTTCAGCCATCAAATTATCATGATCAGTGACTCTTTCATCCTTATCATGATCGTAATCTCCTTTGTTAGATATTTCCACTTCTTCACCTTGATTTTCTTCTTGCGGATGTTGTTGTGGTTGCTTCATTTCAACAGTTGTGGTGACAGTGACACCCTGATCCTTACCGGGTTGATTAACCGGATCGGATGTGGTAAGAGATGTTTGCAATGGATCTTCCAAAAGTGGAGGACTACTACTTGACCCTCCTTTGCACCCACCGGGTTGATTAACCGGAAAGGTTGAAGCATGGTATTCCATCCTTTTTTGCTTTAATGACTTATGAAATGTTATTTCCTCTTCCATTGAATCATACTCATCATTAGGATGACTTTGTGAGCATGAATTTGAATGGATGTTGCAGAAGGATGTCCACAGCAAATCTGCAAGATGATTCAGAGCATATGAAGTTGTTGAAGATGACACAGAGATAGTTCATGCCAATTGTTTTGTCGTATCCAGCTGGGAATGTGTTTGCCATCGAGAGCTCAGCTGGGGCATTGATGTTTGCTTGAATTGCAGCCATTTTGTGATCTGAAAGACATTAGACAAAAAGACAGACATATGGAAACACAATGTGTTTGTTTTAGTCTGATTTATTATCCAATTCCTTGTTTGATGGTAACATGTTTATGTTAGTTACAAGTCCTAAGTCACATTGTTCCAATTGATTGAAGTTGATGTGATAAGTTATGTGAACATGTTACTTTTGAAATTACAAAGTCCAATTTATCACTTAACACACAACATATTAACTTTTGTAAGCTTATACGAAACATCAGGTATTTGTGACTTATTCGTAAAATTTAACAAGTAACATATGCGTAATAGGCCAAAATGTAGTGAACAGTGGGTTATGAGTAACAAGGATCCTTATGCGTAAGAAAGGAGCTTATGCGTAGGAGTAAGCTAAAGCGTTAGACCAAGCTTATGCGTAATTTCTTACACGTAGGACAAGTTCAAAGGCTTTAGGCTTACGCATAGGAATAAGCTAGATGTTATGCAAAAAGTTTACTCGTAAGAGTAAAGCTTACTTATGCGTAACAAGCCTTGTTTACGAATATCTTTCCAAAATACGCGTACTCCACTGTAGACCTCTTATATGCACATGTTAAACATAAACATGAAAACTTGATAGTAGTTAATTCCAAATATCTTATAGATCACAAAACAAGCACAAGAACATATCAGATACACACACAAAGACTTAGGCGTAAAATTACTTAAACCCTAAACCCTTAATCTATGCGTAAGAGATATAGCTTCACAAATCAAACAAGAATGTTTCTGGAGTGTCCTAGATGTCATGTTAGTGCAATGGAATAAGATTTAACACATTTCCACCACAGAATCAGAAGATTCATGGGAGATGAACCCTAAAAAACCTAAAACTTAAATTCATACAGTTTAGATGTTTCTGAGCTAATTTAAAGGTTCAAAGCATGCATATAAACTTATTCTAACACTTTCTTGACCACATAAAACATATCACAAAATAGAAACACCCTAAATGAGCGCAAAAACCCTAGAATTCAAATTAATGAAATTTAAGATTCTGGATGGTTTTGGACGATTGAAACAAGTTTAATAGACACTAAGAAAGGTTTTAACACAACTTATTTCAATCCAAACACTTTTATGCATAAACACCCAATTCATTCGAGTGAACAATTTTCCAAAAATCAGTTTAAAGAGTTTTAACCGTTGGATTTGAAAGAATTTTAGAAATCCTTGTTTATCATTTTGATTAAGACAGTTTAGAACTTATAGATTATGAAAAACTTGAACGGATTTAGAAGATTTGATTTGGGCCGTTTAATCTTGGTGGTTTAGGAGTAAATGATTTTGTTAAAATTAATTTGCCAAGTTGACACATTCAGTCCTTCAACCTTAAAGAGGTTCCAACCAAGATCTTTAAACTTCCGTTTAGGTAAGACAAAAACATTTGTAAGGCAAGAAACTCTCAATGATACTCCCCTGACTTTTGAAATAATGAAATGGTTAAAACATTTGAGTCCGAGGAGAGTAATTGACAAGAAAAGTGTCCACCATTTTAGAAGAACACATATTTTTGAAAACATGGAAGTACAAGATTTTATGAAACCGGAAAATATTTACTTTCTCCCCCTTAACACTTGATCGAAAAAATTCTGAATTTTGAAAGATTAGAGTGTTGACGGAAGATTTGTACTTGCCATGTTAAAAGAAATATAGATAGAGGAATATTTTTGTTGTTTTATCAGATTTTATATTTTTGTATTTTGATTTTGAAAAATATTTACAAAAGAGATTTTGGTGTTTGACAGGTTTTTAAGACTATTTTAGGAGGTCATCCAATTCCTCTTGAGTCAAACACCACATACCAATCCGGTGGACCAACTCATTAAACCTAGCGGGAGGCAAGGCTTTAGTGAGTAGATCTGCCAATTGGTATTCTGTACCTATGAAGTATAATTCAACTGTACCCTGTTCCACGTGATCCTTGATGAAATGATAGCGAAGATCAATGTGCTGTGATTTCGAGTGCTGAACTGAGTTGCACGAGATCGCAATGGCACTCCGATTGTCGCAGTACATCGGGATTCTGTCAAATACGTAACCATACTCTTTGAGTTGTGTTCTCATCCAGATGACTTGAGCACAACACGCCGACATGGCTACATATTCTCGCCGGTTGATGACACGGCGATGTACAATCCTGCTTTTTCGATTGCCAGGACACCAGTTTGTCACCAAGAAATTGTAAAGCTCCTGAAGTACTCTTCCGTGAATCTAAGCATCCTGCGTAGTCAGCGTCTGAAAAAGCGATTAGTTCAAAACAGAATCCCGATACCGATTCCCAAATTAATGGTTCCCTTGATATATCGGAGGATTCTTTTAGCCTCGAGAGGTGGGTTTCATTGGTCGCGACCGATAACGCGAGCAAAGATATACGGCAAAGACAATATCAGTCCGCTAGTCATAGATACATGAGAGACCCAATAATACTTTGGTATTTTGTAGGGTCAACTAGTTTCCCATGTAAATCGTGTCTGCTTCTTGGTATGTGACATTGGTGTGGCATAAATATCACAAGTATTCATCCCAAATTTGTTGAAATTCAGGGCATATTTGGACTGACTCGTGAAAATACCACGGGGCGATTGATGAACTTGTAGTCCTAGAAAGAACGTAAGTTCACCCATCATTGACATTTCAAAATGTTTCTTCATTAGTTTTGCAAAAGCGATTGAGTACTTTTTATGTGTTGACCCAAAAATGATGTCATCCACGTAAATTTGAACAATTAAAATATGTTCCCCGTGATATTGTATGAAAAGAGTTGGGTCGACTGAACCTTTGGTAAAATTATTGGCGATGAGGAAAGATGATAACTTATCGTACCATGCCCGAGGAGCTTGTTTGAGACCATACAGAGCTTTGTTCAGTTTGTAGACATAGTTCGGGTAGGCGGGATCAACGAATCCTTCTGGTTGGCTGACATAAACCGTTTCTTTAAGTTGCCCATTCGAAAAGCGTTTTGACGTCCATCTGAAAGACCGTTATATTCATATGAGCCGCGAACGCGAAAAATATCCGAACAGCCTCAAGGCGAGCAACCGGAACAAAAGATTCTTCAAAGTCAATACCCTCTTCCTGACGATAACCCTTAGCCACCAGACGTGACTTATTTCGAATAACATTTCCTTCAGCATCCAATTTGTTTTTCTAAATCCATTTGAGACCAATGACGTAGACCCCTGGTGGTCTTTCAACCAGTTCCCATACTTCAAGACGTTTGAATTGGTTGAGTTCTTCTTGCATGGATTCGATCTAGTTGTCTTTTGTCATTGCGTCTTTGATGTTTTTAGGTTCAGATTGGCGACATGTGCTGAGTGCATAAATGCAATGTTCACCGTCTGTGTGAAGACGTTGTCTCGTAACGACGGGTTGATTCGGGTTGCCAATAATATTTTCCAGAGGATGGTCTTTTGTCCATCTATGTGTGGAGGGTTGATGTTGGTATACATTGTGCTATTCGAGGATTCAAATGGTTTGTTGAAGATTCCGCGACATCCGGTTCGCAGTCTCATTAGCAACCAGGTTAAAGAACGCATTTGGATCAAAATCTGCAGGTGGGGGTACATCATTCGAACATCATCACCGATTCATCATTGTTGGATGCGGTTTGTTCAACTATTGTGGTGGAGTCAACTGGTGGTGCTTCTTCAACAAGAGTTGTTGTAGCGGTGTATCGGTATATGAGTATTAGCAAGTGTGTCGAGGCGGGCGGATACACCTAGAGCACGTTCATCAATATCATTTGGGGAAGTTTAGCGTTGTGACCGGTTCTAAGTCTGTTATACTCGAAGCCATTGTGAAGAAGTTTCAGAATTAGCTTCCCCAAACTTACAACCTGTCTTTAGCATATTTGAAACTTTGATGAAGTCTACATTTCCTCTAACTTTTGAAGGTTTCAAGATGCGCATTGAATTTGTAGATGAGCAAAGATAAACCACACAAAGAAAATCGACTAATTGCGGAAGATCCGTTCGAGGGTAACATACCGATAAATCAACAAGATCTTCTCACGTATGTAGACGCATCACACCAACAAAACCACGAAAGGATAATGATACGACTTTCCCCTGAATGTTGTGGTCTTTCGGAATACTAATCACCTGTGAATAAGCAATAACTTGATGCCAAGACCGTGTGTGAGGCATCTTAACATCATATTTAGGTAACTTCACACAAGATCACCCGTGAAATTGAGACGATAACTCCAAAGTGAGACGTTTGAGCCACATATCGTCTTATTTCTTTCCCCTAATTGAAGAAATTCAAGAAGGCATTGGGTTTTCGCAAAGAAGAATGTAGAAGAACAAGGAAGCAATGACCACCTACACACTCTCTCCCCCTCGATGTTTTCAATGATTCAGAATCATACACCACGTATGTTGATGATGAATTGAAGACAAATAAACCATGTATAAGGAGACAAATAAACCATGTATGAACAAGTGTGAAGTACCATAAATATCTCGTGAGAATCAACTGCTGATAAAACTTCTCTATAATGTTGTTCATAATGTTGATCATCAGTTGTGACATTGTTGTTGGAAGCAGTTTGATCTTCTGTTATAGACGATTCGGTTGTTGTTGTAGATTCATGTGTATCTGAAATTAGAGTATTATCGGTTGTGCAGCGGAAACATTCGATACATCTAAAGCACGACTTTTGGCAGAATCTTTAATCAGAGGAGCAAGCAATGTTTCCAATTCATGACGATTAAGTACAATGGTGGAACAAATTGATGGATCATGATATTTTTACTGTCGAAACGGGTCCTACGCTTTTTTGCAGTAGAGCCATAGCTCATGTACCTGCATAGAAAAATAGAAGGGGGGCAAGAAAGAAGAAACATGGATCCCAAGTGTAACTGGGTTCCAGATGTTAGAGGCATAAAGATGTAGTGTCAATTATCTTCTTGACACCTGAACAAGCTATTTTGATAAGTTCCTTTCCTACCTCGGGGATGGATGTTGTGGGTTTCACACTTGTGTTGATGCAACTACTTATTATCTTGCCTGTAGGAATCCACCTAAGACCAATAGTGTTGAAAACTCTACCCGTTGGAATCCATCTAAGGTAAGATCTAGGGGATGTTGAAACTTCTTTTGGGAAGAGTCTGTGTCCTATATTGATCCACCTAGTAGGTTTCAGAAATTTTACGTTTAGATCAACGGGTTTATTTCTAACTATTTGTTGAGTAAACTTAGGTTTTGGATTGCTACTACAAGCAGTGTTATGCAACACACTAGAAGGCATCACACTAGGTCGTTGCAGTAATCACAACATTCTCAACTTTCATTTGAGCATTCCTTTCATGTACATCAACTCTTTCACCTTGCACGACTGCGGGATATCGGGAATTTGATGATGTCTGACGCTTCAATGCCAGAGCAGAGCCATGATTCCTTCTTCCAATGCCACAAACGGATCTTTATGTTCAGAATCCATTTCACTCCCCTGCAGAAGAGTCAAAGAGAAGAAAAGGTGCGAAGTCGATATAGCACACAGAAGGTCGATATAGTGAATCTCAATTTCCCTCCAAAAATAATTATGAAAATTTTGACTCTCAAAATTTGAAATTCACTATAAAATTCAATTCTAAGGTTGTAAGAAAAATTTGAGTTATGATAATTTTGACGCTAAATTTGACCCGAAAAATTCGAATTTGGGCCCTAAAATTTGAATTTTTGACCAAAATTTTCACAGTTAAACCAAAATTTGAATCTCGCGTAAAAATTGAACGTTTAGTCTCCCCGAAAAATTAAATTTTACTCAAATTTTCCCGCCAAAATTTGAATTTGGGCCCTAAAATTTGATTTTTTTTTTTTTTTTTTTTTTTGATAACTTGTGTTGATGATGGATCTTTGTAGTCGAATGAAACTTTGTTTGTTGAAGAATTCCTTAAGCGTAGAAAACCAGCTTATGCGTAGAAAGAACCTTACGCGTAGAAAGAGCTTACGCGTAAGAACACCACCTTACGCAAGAATAATAAGAATTACGCGTAGGATTAGCTTACGCATAAGAGTTGAGACACACTAAAGTTATGCGTAAACTGAAAGTTAGGCGTAGAAAACTTATGCGTAGGATTAGCTTATGCGTAAGACAAGGCTTAGGCGCAAGAATAATCTTATTCGTAAAGGGTTCTACGCGTAAGTTTCTTTGAGCTTACGCGTAAGATTAGGGTTTTAAAAAGATCTTTTACACTATCACAAATAAGTAAAAGATATCCAAAGTCGACGTGTTTTGAGCTTATCCAAGCAAAGAGAACACTGAGTAAAACCACAAAAACAGAAGATCAAACCAAGGAAATACTTAAGCGTAGTTTTAGGGTTTTACTACGCGTAGGTTTACTCGTAAAATTGATATTGCTCAAAGATGTTTCTAAACCAGTTTTTGTTTGATGAAATAGCTTCAATAACACCAAAAGACACAAAAGTGTGAAACTTGATAAACCAAAACTCTTAAAATAGTTACGCCGTAGAACAATACCACGAATAAAAAAACTAGCTCAAAAACAATGATCCACGCATAAAGTTTGAAACTTTTTGCCAAAAACAGTAATTTTAACACCTTAAAACGTTGAAAGTACAAGAATCTTGGATTAAAAGGTGGTAAAAACAAGTTTTTAAGCGAACCAAAGAATACGTTGTGTTTACGCGTAAGATCAAAACCAAGAAACTTCAAAACAAAAGTGTGCACCCAACTATTTGGTTCTGATACCACTGTTAGGTCACTAGTTTTACAAACACAAGCTTATAAGAAAGAGATAAGGCGATTGAACAAGTAAAACCACACACACACACGATAATAAGACAGTTAGCGTAGATGTGTAATGAGAGAAATAATGAACAACCAACCTTCAAATGAAGGTTTACATAAGGTATTTATAAGAGGAAAGCTAGGGCAACACTCCTAGTTTCCATCCTTTCCTTAATGGACTAAGGCCTAGGCTTATGGGCCTTCTACATAAGTCTAAGGCTAATTGCAAACATAAAGGCCATAATAAAGCTAACTATTACATATTAATTACAAACACTTGATTATGGTTTAGGAGTGATTCCAACATTTCCCAACGAAGGTTGAATGGAGTTCGTGAATCGAGTCGCGTTTACCTGAATTCGAATAGCGAAAAATGAGAAATTATGGGTTTTTACACTACAATTGATAAACATAAGCTAAAAACAACTTAATAAGCATATAAAACAATAAAAAAAGCAATTGTAAACTAAAACGCAAAGGAAATCTAAAAACGAGCGCGCTCGGGTTAATCCCGAGCTAAAACGTCAAAATTATGAAATTTAAACCCTAGGAACGCAAAACTATTTTTCCTATGTGTTAATGATAAAATAAAGTTTTAGGAAAAATCCGGATATTTTTTTGACTTTTATTTAATTTTTATGAATTAAAAACTAAAATTTAGAAATTTAATTATTAAAAATAACAAATGAATTTGGAAAATTACCAAAAAAATCCAGAATAGTACTTTACATTATCCTGAATCTAGGAAAAATAAAAACCTAAAATAAGCTAGTAAAAAGCTGTTAAAGAAATAATCTATTTAACTTAAAATGTCTTTAAAAGATATAAAGGAAGAACACTTGCACGCACCATATAAGGGAGAGAAGGGGCTTGGAGTTTGGGGTGCTTGTGAGTAGCAGAGACGTAATTCAAACCCCGGTCCTGCACTTTTGATTTTATTTTATTTTTGATTTTCTCTTTTAACCAACTTAATAATAAGCTAATGTAAGGGCTTTTGCAAACCAACTTTTCTAAAACATTTAGAAATAAGCTGAACTAAGCTATTAACAGAAGATAGAAAGGGATTTTGAGCTCAAACAAACAACTTAAGGCTAAAATGGAAATAACTAAACTTAAACTAGGTGGAATAAGTTATAGCAAGTGATTAAAGCTACTAGGGATTTAAAAATAAGCTAGGGTAACATAGAGGAACAGAAATGAGCTGAATAATCTAATAATGTCTCATTGAACAACTTATTGGATTAAGGGGGATAGGCTAAATGGCTAAAATAGGGAATAAGCTAAAGGAGACTCTAAAAACTAATTAAATAAGCTGAAAATACTTTAAGAAACCTAAATTCACTAAAAACAACTATCCTATTAAGCTAGTTAACTAACTCAAACTAAAAAAAACATTAAAGTCTAAGAATTAAGGCAATAAAGTGATAAGAAAGTGCAGTCCAAAACATGAAGCAGCCTTCTAGGGGTCTGATGGGGACAGCTTTGCAGACATCAAAATAAGCAATTAGAAAAGCTCTAAGGGGTTCTAAAGTGCAAAACAGGTAACTATCATACTACAAACTATGAGTATGTTGAAAAATTAGCCAAAAATCTTCACAAGATAAGCAGATAAAAAGCTACTGAGTTTAAAAATAAGTGATCTAATGAACTCCAATTACCAATCCAACCTGAAATAGATTTAAACTAGCATCCAAACAAAATTTAAAAACACTTGATTCCCTTTTTGGATTTGAAATTAAAAAATTATAGGATTTGATAAAAGGTGATACAAAAACTGATCTTAAGGACTTTGACTTTTGAAAATGATTAGGAAATGCATATTTGGCCTAAAAATTATGACACTAATAGTACTAATGGTTTTCAGACTAGTTTATGATACTGAAATTAAATCAAAATATTAAGCATAAACCACTTATATCAACAATCAACTAAAACTGTCAGACATATAATGCATACATAACTGCTTATTTAGAAATCACTAAAATTGAACCTAAACTTGAAGCATTAATCAAACTAACTTTTAAACACCTATTTTAAACTAAATCAAAGCTAACAACAGGAAACTTATTTGACCAAATCAACCTTCACACCTTAAAAATTCTAATGTCAAACACCAAGTTAACAAACCAAAACTGATTCTAAAACATTAAACATTGATTACTTTTGATTGAAACTGACCTATAAAGATTTAGCTACTTATTCAAAAAATATTTTTAACATAAATTAAACAGAAATTTAATTTTGACTTTCGTTGACTTTTTTGACTTTTTTGAAAAATTGAAATGAAAACAGATTTTAACCTACAAAAAGCGCACAATAAGCTATGAAAAGCCTATGTGAGCTTGAGAGAACAGAA
>OU343221.1:196161405-196192582 GCA_910596185.1 Chrysanthemum makinoi
AACTCTACTTGCCCTCAAGTAGACCTTGTTAGATAGATTCCTAAAAAGATATCTCCCAAAACCTGGAAAATTTGAGTTTACAAATCCCTTATGCTAGAATAAAACAAAGCCGAACACCTCACGAAAGGGGAACAAATACTCAAATCTCTAAACTATTCTAAGTGTCAATTTTGGGGTGATCACTCAATCGCACAGTCATAGCATGTATTCTATCATAAGCTTGGCGGTTACACAAATCTCCACCACTAGAGTTAAGGGCTAAACAATTCTCGAAGGCAATATGGGTAGACACGACAAAGGTTAAGAGGTGACTCGTCATTACAAACATGTCACGGCGAAGTGGACAAAATCAATGATACATGACCAAATCCATGGCCAAGACACCAAAGATTGCTCGCTGCATCACCTAGACACGCTTCATGACTAAAGGGTAGGATAAGACATGGGATATATAATTGGTTGATGTGCTTCATCGGGGTTTTAAATTTGTAAACAAGAATTACCGGTTAACTAGGAACACATTCGGGCAAGTATACCCTAGTCAAGTTGTAGTATAGTATAAGGTAAATCAAGGTCGTCCCAAGAGACTTGGTTGCACTACAAGTGTCGTTTGTTTGTTTAAGCAAGTAACAAGTAACAAGTTGATGGTTATGATTGTCACGGATCAAACCAACAAGAAAAGCATTATAAGAACAAGTAACAAGTTGATGGTTATGATTGTCACGGATCAAACCAACAAGAAAAGCATTATAAGAACAAGTAACAAGTTGATGGTTATGATTGTCACGGATCAAACCAACAAGAAAAGCATTATAAGAACAAGTAACAAGTTGATGGTTATGATTGTCACGGATCAAACCAACAAGAAAAGCATTATAAGAACAAGAAAGTATCAAGACATTCATCATTATTCCAATCAAACACAAAATCTCAATAATCATATCAATAACAAACATCTTTAAATAGAAAAGTAACAAGGTTTACCCAAAGTATGAATTACAATAGGCAAAGATGAAGGATTATAGCAACCTTCAAGCCTCCAATCAACTACAATAGTTCTACCAAGCCGGAAAATGATGTCCAAACGCTTCGACAACCCTTGAGGCACACTACAAATTTGGCAGAGGTTTTTGGTCTTTTAGGGAAGATAAGTTGGTGGATAAGTGGTCGAAATTCGTCCTTAAGGGTGGAGGCTTGAATTTCACAAGTTGGGATAGGATAGTTGGTGGAAACTCGTCCTTAAGGGTGGAGGCTTGAATTTCACACCTTTGGTGAAGGTATTAAGAGTGGTTGTGTTCTCTCAAGTTATGGTTTGCTCTCTAGGTGGAAATTCGTCCTTAAGGGTGGAGGCTTGAATTTCACACCTAGAGAGGAGTGGTGGATGAAAGGGATGAGAAAGATGGAGAAGGGATGATGAAATGAGGTGCCAAATGGGTTCTATTTATACTACTACCAAGGCTTAGGGTATTCAATGCATTTCTTGGAGGCCAAAGAGCTTGGAAGGGACTAGAAACCATGTAAGAAGGGACTAGAATCATTTGGAACACGTTTGGAGTCTTAGTAGTGCAGAAATGGCTGAAACAGGGCCTCCAACCGGATCCGGTTGAGCTCCAACCGAATCGGTTGGTCTTCTTGACAGCTCTCCAACCGGATCGGTTACGGGGCTCGACCGATCGGTTGGAGAAAAATCACAAAAATTCATAAACTGCAAAGTTGTAGATCTTTCTCTTAGCTTTCTGTGGCCGCGAACGGGGGTCAAACGGAGTCCGTATGCAAAAGTTATGGCCAAAATGGTGAAGGTGTGTCGGGAACAACGAGTCTTCCAATATGTCTTCGTTTTAGCTTCTTTTCTTCATTTCTTTCTCGTTTTCCTTCTTGAACTTTATTCTTGAGTCTTTGGACCACTAACTTGATGACTTTATCTTCTCGAATATACTCCGCAAGTCTTTCTTTGGTCGGGAATTCTTCATACATGGAGAAATCTTCGTGTTTTACTTCTTTTTCCGTCTTTTTCTCCACTTTCCTGTACTTGGCTACAAATGAACTAGCAAACGCACTTTTGTACGATTAAGCATTAAAAGCATATGATTATAACCAAATAACACACATAAAAGCACAGATAACGCTACTAAAAACATGCACAATTTGAGCGTTATCAAATTCCCCCACACTTAAACTTTGCTTGCCCTCAAGCAAATCTAAGAAAAGAAAAATTAAAAGACAAACCTAAATGACAAGACGAAAAGAAAAATAAAAAAATAATTTTTTTTTTTTAACAAACATATATAAAAATAAGCGAAAAATGAGCGCAAACTCCCCCACACTTAAGGTTTTGCTTGCCCTCAAGCAAATCTAGAAATAAGAAAAATAAATCCCACATGGTGCATGAAATATGATTAAAAAAAATATGATGCAAATCTACCAAGTACAAGTACAAGATATGATTCATCATTTTAAGCTTTATGAGGTGAAAAATCGAGATGTTTGACAATACCCTATGGATTTTCTCGCATGATAACATAGCTAAGCACCTCACGAAAAAAAACGGATGTATAATTCACTCAACACTCATTTTATTTGTGATGGATAGTATTAAGGAATAGTACACTCATATTGCTCAGTCATGATCTAAATATTACCATAGGCTTGTACAAGAAACAAAACTCCAGCGACGTGGCGTAAGCACCAAGTGTAAACATCTAAAGAGGGCTTTTATTCAGGATATAATGACAGGCTTAGGGGTAATAAAGGGTATGGATAAGGCATGGGATATATATGAAATTGGTTTTAAAAGAAAAATAAAGTCAAGTCTAATACCCATGTTGCTAGTCACGAACAATCCGCAAACCCGAAAATGATTATAGTCACAATCTTCTCCTCTTCACATATCGATCACCAAATATATATCACGTCTTAGCACTTTGACTAATCGATATCTCAAACATACTTCATCCTTGTCATCACATATTTTTTTTTCATTTTTTTTCGATGACTTATTCTTTTTTTTTTCAATTTTTTTTTTCACATTTTTTTTTACGTTTTTTTTTCAACACTTCTTCTTCATACATCACATCTCCCCCACACTTCGTATAAGCACACACCACAAAAATACAAATAAGAAGCTACAGTCTTCATCTTTGTCGAATGGCACACGAATGGCAAAGTGCGGCTAACTAATAATCATCAAAAATAATCCAATCATACCAAGCAACTAGCAACCAACCGTTTAGACATTGACAAGGGGAAGGCTAAGGTTTAAAGTGTAAAATATTTTTGTATTTTTCTTGATGGAACAAAAACGAAAAGGATGGCTCAAAGGGTGTAACTAAGGGTATCTAGCGCTAAAGATGAACGCTAACAAATGGGTCCATATGGGTGGTTAACTAACCGATGTGGTAAGCTAATATATCATTAGATGTAAACGGAAGGCCATTTGGTTTTTATTCCTAAGGTTGCCTCTTTATCACACGAATACACTTATATCACACGAATGCGATCTTACTGCGGTCTGGTAATGATTTACAAGTATAAGTTCTAGAATAAATAAAATCACCGGCACACTCATAGCAATAGATTCAAGCATAAAAGATGTATGCTATATAAAACAGGCTCAAATCCTCACAATTTAGTGGAAGGGCTATAATATGTGCTAGCAAATGTCATCGATCCCAAAATGGATTGCAATATTAATCGGGACACATCTCAAGTTTTTCAAAATTTACTGATTTCACCAGTGGGTTGATCCAATTATTATAATATATTATCCTATAAGCGTGAAAACAACTAGATCATAAGGGCAAACAAGTTAACAAAATTTAAAAATTAGCCCAAACATTTGAAATTGAAAACGAGTTTCGCTTTCTCAATAATATTTCCCCCCTACACTTAAGTTAACCACACAAAAGAAAAATAACTTAAATCTAGTTACGACTCTTTTTTTTTCTTTTTTTTTAAAACCAACATGACTTATTCTTGTCCCACGAGTTCTTGGTAGCTCCATTGAAACGCACAAAGAAGCGAGAAGGTGTCAGCATGAAGCATATTAAAACCAAACTTCTTTAGGGAATCGGAGACCGCCTTATACCTCTCAAACAGTTTGTTTATAATGGGTGAGCCTTACTTTCGAGGTACTTAAACAAATCAATTTATTAAAATAATTTACCAAACAAAAACAAACAAAGGAAAAAATAATAAAGAAACAAAATAAAGCAAAATAAATGAATTGTGAAAACTTCAAAGCATGTAAGATAGGGAAAAATGATATTATAAGTCTAAGATAAACGAAACCTCCGGGCTAAACATCATGAGCGAACTCCATATGATAAGGTGCTAAGCAAACGCTAGCATAAGCGTATGAGATCAATCGATTCCTCAACCAAACAAACATGTCCAATCCCAAGTATAACGTCACCAACAATCCAATCAATCCTTCCTCCAAGAGCTTATTAAATCTGCAAAATAAACTAAACTACAAACACGCGTAAAATTCTAAAACTCACTTTCGTAGGCATCACGGTTGCATTTAGCGCATGCAACAAGCCTTTAAACCCCTCGGTGGCCCAAGTGGACGAGTTATAGTCTCGTGAGGGTTTCCAGTGAACATACCCACAAAGTTCAAAACACTTTTATTTTTTAAAGACACATGTACTTATTTATTTACAATGTACCAAATTAACAAAATTTAAAATGGAAAAACCAAATAAAAGAAATGAAACTCTTGCAAAAACAAAAAGACATTTAAACTTATTTTATCTAAACACGAACACACAAAAACAAAAACTGAAAACCGATTTTTTTTTTCTTTTTCTTTTTTTTTTTTTTAACAGAACACACAACCGGATCCGGTTACGGGTAGTGACCGATCGGTTGTAGTGGTTTTATTAAGTATGAGGCTTCCAACCGATCCGGTTGGAGTGCCAACCGATTCAGTTAGATTTATGCAGGTGGTTTTGGTGGGGTTTTTCGCAAACGTTTTTCGAGCAACTTAGAAAGCAATCATTGAAATGAGCATTTTAGAACACATGAAACGAAATCCAACATCAAAAACTTGATTTTGATGCAAAGATCATTTGAACAATTTTGAAAAATGAGAGATTTGGAAAAAGACAAGCATTCAAGTAATCTTCATGAGCAAACATCAAGAGCAATCAAACAAGAGCAAAGAAACAATCATTCATGAGCAAGAGCAATTTAGCATTCAAACAAACAAGCAAACAAACAAACACCTAAGCACAAAAACCAAATCGTAAACTTGATGGTTGACGATGGAATTATCATGAAAGCAAACAAACAATCTATCAAACAAGAAAACAATCAAACGAGCAAAAAAGTGCAAAACAAGTCCCTGCAACGGCCAAAACTTGATGTGCTTCATCGGGTTTTAAATTTGTAAACAAAATTACGGTTAACTAGGAACAAATTCGGGCAAGTATACCCTAGTCAAGTTGTAGTATAGTATAAGGTAAATCAAGGTCGTCCCAAGAGACTTGGTTGCACTACAAGTGTCGTTTGTTTGTTTAAGCAAGTAACAAGTAACAAGTTGATGGTTATGATTGTCACGGATCAAACCAACAAGAAAAGCATTATAAGAACAAGTAACAAGTTGATGGTTATGATTGTCACAGATCAAACCAACAAGAAAAGCATTATAAGAACAAGTAACAAGTTGATGGTTATGATTGTCACGGATCAAACCAACAAGAAAAGCATTATAAGAACAAGCAAGTATCAAGACATTCATCATTATTCCAATCAAACACAAAATCTCAATAATCATATCAATAACAAACATCTTTAAATAGAAAAGTAACAAGGTTTACCCAAAGTATGAATTACAATAGGCAAAGATGAAGGATTATAGCAACCTTCAAGCCTCCAATCAACTACAATAGTTCTACCAAGCCGGAAAATGATGTCCAAACGCCTTCGACAACCCTTGAGCACACTACACGAATTTGGCAGAGGTTTGTGGTCTTTTAGGGAAGATAAGTTGGTGGATAAGTGGTCGAAATTCGTCCTTAAGGGTGGAGGCTTGAATTTCACACAAGTTGGGATAGGATAGTTGGTGGAAACTCGCCCTTAAGGGTGGAGGCTTGAGTTTCACACCTTTGGTGAAGGTATTGAGAGTGGTTGTGTTCTCTCAAGTTATGGTTTGCTCTCTAGGTGGAAATTCGGTCCTGGGTGGAGGCTTGAATTTCACACCTAGAGAGGAGTGGTGGATGAAAGGATGAGAAAGATGGAGAAGGGATGATGAAATGAGGTGCCAAATGGGTTCTATTTATACTACTACCAAGGCTTAGGGTATTCAATGCATTTCTTGGAGGCCAAGGAGCTTGGAAGGGACTAGAAACCATGTAAGAAGGGACTAGAATCATTTGGAACACGTTTGGAGTCTTAGTAGTGCAGAAATGGTGAACAGGACCTCCAACCGGATCGGGTTGAGCTCCAACCGAATCGGTTGGTCTTCTGACAGCTCTGACAACCGGATGGTTCTGGGGCTCGACCGATCGGTTGGAGCAAAATCACAAAAATTCATAAACTACAAAGTTGTAGATCTTTCTCTTAGCTTTACTGTGGCGGTAAATGGGGGTCAAACGGAGTCCGTTATGAAAAAGTTATGGCCAAAATGGTGAAGGTGTGTCAGGAACAACGAGTCTTCCAATATGTCTTCGTTTTAGCTTCTTTTCTTCATTTCTTTCGCGTTTTCCTTCTTGAACTTTATTCTTGAGTCTTTGGACCACTAACTTGATGACTTTATCTTCTTGAATATACTCCGCAAGTCTTTCTTTGGTCGGGAATTCTTCATACATGGAGAAATCTTCGTGTTTTACTTCTTTTTCCGTCTTTTCTCCACTTTCCTGTACTTGGCTACAAATGAACTAGCAAACGCACTTTTGTACGATTAAGCATTAAAAGCATATGATTATAACCAAATAACACACATAAAAGCACAGATAACGCTACTAAAAACATGCACAATTTGAGCGTTATCATTGGTGTAAAATGAAAAACAAGCAGGTAGTGTAAATCTATAACCAAGTCATCACCACTTACCGTCTGCCCAAAGTTCAAGCTTAGAAGTCTAGAAACCGGATCATGAAATGCAAGGTAGATGTGTCATTAGAGGACGTCGTGATGGGCACACTACCTTTTCTTCTTCTGTTGGCAAAACTACCAACTCCAATCTTCAAATGTGACCGAGGTGGCCTCCTCGATACTAATCAATAAAGCTCATACAATAATGCTTATAACATCGCACTTTACAATATCATAACTCAATCAACTTTTTTTTTTTTTTTTTTTCGAATCATTGTTTTTTTTTTTTTTTTTTTTCAACATAACATAATAACATAACATCCCCACTGAGATGAACAATGAGAATTGTGGGGTCTTCAATGATCTTCATAAATATTGTCGATGAAAGCGTGATTTCCAAACCTTTCCACTCGAACCTTGAACTTAGGCAAATGATGACTTCCCAATCACAAATAAAGACTTTAGGGTAGGCTAAGGTGTATAGGTGTAACGAAACAATATATTGGGTTGACAAAATGAAAGGAATGGCTCAGAAGGGTTTATCTAGGGGTATCTTGCACTAAAGAGGAGTGCAACAAAAGGGTTTCACATGGGGGTCGAAAAGTCGAGGTGACTAATCGATAGACTCACAATGGTAGGCTGTTTGGGTGATAATCCTATAATATTGCCTTCTAAAACTGAAACGTCCAAATACATCGAGCTAACTCAGCATACCTCGTCTATGGTCTCGAAATGATGCAAAAGCCAAGTTCTAAAGTTTACAAGCTACCGGCACACTCATAATTTGGTGGATTTGGGGTAAAATATTGGAAACGGATAAGGCTAATCTCACCATGTAATGTCAAGGGTTGTATGTGCTCGGCTAAGGTCTAATCTAGTTAGGTTCGGAAAAACATGTCAAAATTTTAAAAAATGGTATAATTTTTCAAAATAAACTAGAAAAATGAGGGCGAAATAAAGTTCAAGAGATAATTCTACTCCCGTCCCCCCACTTGAATTGTACAAAGTCCCTTTTGTACTAGGCATTAAAATAAAGGTGAAGAGAAAGGTAGAATTAGGCGAGAACTTCCCCGAAATTGCTCAAAGAAGAAGGCCACGAAAGAGAAGTGCCTTCGTTTAAGCATCATGAACAAACTTCAATCCCGAAATCACAATCTTGACAAGCATAATTCTAAAAAGAAAAAATGAAAAACAAACCTAACTCACTTTGTAGGAATCACGGTTGCATTTAGCGAATGCAACAAGCCTTTTAAACCACTTGGTGTCCCAAGTAGACGAGTGAAGTCTCGTGAGGGTTTACAGGGAACACACCCACAAAGTTCATTTAAAAACTATACAAGGTTACTGTGTTTTAAAATAAAAGAATTAAAGCAGAGGGAAGTTACGTCGTAACTACTATGAGAGACTTAGCCGTGTAGCAAAACCTGTATGGTAAATGGGTTGTCAAGCGGTAGTTGCGTAACCGAGATGGTATTACGCGCATTGGTATCGTCAAGAATTATTTCAACGCTCAAATGTTGGTTCGGCGTATCACCAAGATGAGTTACGCCAGTAATACATTCGATCAACAACTGCGGCAGCAATTAGTTCCTCGTTTCCTGCAAAAATGGTTAGAAAACACAAAACCCAACAGAAAGGAAATAAAACAAAAGAAAGGGATAATTCGGGTTGTCTCCCAAAAGAGCACTTTTCTTTATTAACGAGTCTTTAAGTTAGACTCAGAGCCGCGGGGCTCCTATGGGGGCCTTTAAACATCCCCGACTTCTTCCATGTCTTTCATTAAGTTGCGCCTAACCCATCCGACATTTGTGGCAGTGTGGAGATATTCTTTGGTTTCAATTTTCCGTATCTTGCAAAAAATTTCTTCAGGCCCCAAATGGTATCGCGTAAACTCAAATTTTTCGGCTATAATAGGTGGCGGCCTCTTAAATGGGATGCCGAGAAGCTTGCATCTTCTTCTTTCATGTATTTCATCATCTGGGTCAATGAAACCGTCTTCGCCTTGTAACTCGAGATAATCGAAATTGTCATTGTCGGAATCGGTATCTTCAAGTTGGTTGAGTATTTGCTTGCATTCTTCATTTTCTACCTTAGACGAACCCTTGGTGTCTCCTTACGTTTTATGGTGAACATCGTTGTTAGGTTGATATTTACTCATACACCCTTCCCGATTTTCTTTTTTAGTTAGCGCGTCAATTTTCCATATTTGATTTTGACCCAATCGTCGAATCCGAGATCATCTAGCCAAGGCGCTTACGTTCTTCGAATCATTAGTCGAGTCAAAGGAATTCATCTTCCCGACTCTCTCTAATGCTTCCTCCATCACATTCATACTCAAAAGGGTTGCGAAGCCCAAACTTTTCCGTCGTGCTTTAATTTTTTAAGCACAATGATTTGAACTCCTTCGTCATCGTCATCTTGAAGGAATATCATCGAGGGGGCTTAATGGTTTCCCGAAGAATGTGTTTCTCATATTTGAGTTCAATTGAAAGCGATTGATTATTAGCGTCTCGATCTTATCGAATAATCTTGAATGATAGATTTCCAAATCAACGTCGTGCCTCAGTTCGATGTGGGCATATCAAACTTCGTTTTCACATTACCTCCTCCGTTGCAATAATCACGAAAAGGATTCCACGTTGGCCAAGCGTTAGTAATCTCATCTTCCATGATGAGTAAGGGTTTCTGATAATGCTTAATAGGCGACCCTTCCGCCGTTAATGAGAACTTGGCTAAACTTTCTTAGATCTTTAGTGCAGTCCACTTGTATCTGTCATCTTTTATCATTTCTTTATCAACACCACCATCGCGGGTTTTGAGGATCACAAAGGCCTGGTGTAGCATTCTCCATAGATCAATTGCAATAGCCTTACACCAATGACTTCTTCTTTTAGGGTTTTAGGTCCTTGGTGCGTGTCTTTCTTAAATTCGGTTACGTCGTAACTCACGGAGTGTGATTCACGGTGTAACAACTTCGCTGCATCATCGATATCCGACTCATCAGAGTACTTGTTGTTATCAAAGAATACAGCCTTACATATAGTGGATTTGCTCTTATGTTCTTCGTTTCTTCTTTGTACCTCGTCGCCAAGCTTTCCAATTAAAGTTTCTAAGTTTTTAAGTGATATGTCATGCGAAGAGAGGCTCTTTTTTGTATTATCTTGAAATTTTTTAAGCCATTCCTCTTGCTCCTTTTGCCTCTTGGTAGTGTCCACAAGGTACTTGTTAATAATTTCCTTTAGGTTAGCATTTCTCTCATTCCGCTCATAATACGATGGGGGTCCTCCACGAAACCCATTACGATTATCCCCGAGAAAGGCCTATTCTCTCCATATTTAGCTTCCTCGATCGTATCATCCTTGTCAATTTTAGGGCAGTTTTAGTCAAATGTCCCCACCACGCGATCTTACATGCCGACTTGGATGGCATGAGCGATTTATTTGATTTTCAGCATATCTCTACGAGATTTTCAAGTTTACTAGCTATTCTTTGCAATTCCGTCAAAACTTCGCCTTGGTTTCTTTTGCTCCCACCGTCGTGCCATTTTGAGAGTGGTCAGCCATTTTTGAATAAACTTCAATTGCGCGGTAGGAGTCATGTTTGGGATAGGTCCTTGATAGTCCAACATTTTCCTTGTAGTTCGTATATATTCCTTTGTAGAAAATATTGACCTTACGCTAGTTATTGGATCATTGGTAGGACATTTATCTGAGAAGATCGTTGTATCTGTCCCAAGCTTGATACATAGTTTAAATTAGTCTTCTTGTTTGAAATTATGGATCTCCAAAGTTGGTTAGAAATCTTCGATGGCGGGAAATATCTTTGAATAAAGTGTTTCTTTAGTAGTGCCTAAGTATTAAGCGCCGGCCGAACAATCTTCGATCCATCTTATGGCTGCTCGGTAAGAGTCATTGGGAATACCCTAAGCATAACAGCATCATGAGACATGCCCAGAATGTTAAAAAGGCTAGCGATGTATAGGACATTTTCAACGTGCTCATATGTGTCTTCTTCCTGTTTCACGAAAAAGGGTTAGCGAACTCCCTCATAAATTGGTCTTTAATTTTGAAGCGAACATTAGCTCCGATTGCGGTGTTACGAGACCGGCCCTTGTTCGCTGTCAATTCCAGTATTCCTCAAGAGTGAGGTCATCGATGTTAACAACTTCCATGGTACATGAAAACTTGAAATATGATCGTGAGAAAAGTTTAAAAACGAAATGAAAGACTTAATATCAATCCTAATATAACTCCCCGTGTGTAAAAAACTTGATGCGGGTTTCTGCGAGGTCTTAATATTTATAGTGTCTCGCTATACCTATGGTCTACCCTAGTGCACTAACGGCGATGTACCGGTCGCGTGTAGTGTAGTAAATGGTAAAGAATTAGTCCCAGAAGCTATGTGTGTTGGATTATTACTAAGTCTAATTGTCACAGAATAATAATGGTTTCAATAGGGATTTAATTAAATAAACTACTAATGCAGAATAAAAATAAAGCAGATAAATGATAAAGGGAAATCAATAGAGGAATAGTGGTGCTAACCTAGTCAATCCTCCTAGCTAGTTATGTCTACATCTACCTACTTCCAATTACTTGGTGTGTGGTCAAGTCGAGAGGGACAACATTTGGTCAATTAAGCCCTAACCTATCGGCAAAGATGCCACCACAGGGAGAAATCGGGTGCACCGTCATAAGTCTTGTTGTTCGGTCCCTAAGCCAAGTCATTAAGTACGCGCTACATGCTAGATTCAAAATAGTGAGTGCCGGCCGTTAGGAACTTAGACACTACACCCCCCAATTCTTAAGTTCATCCAAATGATAGGTGATTAGTTGGTCAAATCGCACAAGTAGAAAGGGTCGTCAGTTGGTCATATCTTACCCTTCCCATCAATCCGCTCACCTAGAAGTTGAGTTGGTCATATCTCCTAGGCAATTGGCCTTTACCGCCATTCAAAACTACCGAACCAAGGGTGACTACCAATGAACTATATATGCATACACTTAGAAATAATATGCGGAGTAAAGGTAAACATAAACAAAAACAATTAAGGAATCATAACTAGGCTAGCACCAAAGGGTGCTTAGTAATAATTATCATGCAAATCAATTCAATATTCAAAGTGAAATACATGAATTGAATGTAAAAAAATATAAAGCTAAAAACTTATCGTAATGGAGTGACTTCTCCTTGGAACAGCTCAGTATTCTCCCCTAGACCTGCCTTGAGCTTTTTCCCCGCGTTCTCGAGTGTTGTGTGTGGAATGGGATGCTTAGAAATGATGGAATCGTGGGGTATTTATAGGCGAGTGCAGGTTCTGGCGTAACCAATATAGGAGTTGTAACCTTCTATTTCTTAAGTAAATGCACTAGATACGCTAGTTGCGGTGTAACCTTATTGGTTACACGTGGTCTTCAATAAACTTCGGTTCGTCGTAAGTGATCGTTGGTTATGGGCGTAAGTATCGTGGAACCTCTTTTGACATAATGGAGTTACGTCATAACCTTTGGAAAGAGTTACGCCGTAACCTCTTGATAAGTTGGTATACGGGTCCGCGCAATAGTTACGTAATGTGAGAGAGAGTTCGCCGTAACTTCTTCAAAATAGGCATCTTGTGATAAATCTTTAGTAATGTTTCCATTTCGCGTCTCTTTAGCTCCAATGCTCATAATTTACCTGAAAGTGGAAAACAAACGTAAATCCATATAAATGATATAAATAACGAGCATTATCGGGGGAAATTGACACTTAATATTCAGGACTATTTGATGTTATCAGCTATCAAGTTAACACTTTATGATTTTGTTAGTATCACTGAAGGGGTATGAAATGGGTGCAGTAGCTACTCGGAAGTGTAGTTGCTATAGAGTTATTTTGGTAAAACTGTGCAATCTGAGTATCTGGATGCGATCTGTAATGGATGTACATATGCTTATATGTGGAGGATATTCGGTATTTAAAATCGCTTGTTTGTAGTTAGGATTTCATTGCTCTGCGAGTTTGGTTAGTAGCTTATATTTAGATGTTGTTTATGTTTATGGTAACGATTGTTGGTGCTTGCACTCGTAAGCATATATATTTTTGGCTTTTTTGTTGGTATAGTCGGTTTTTTGTATCCTGTTATTGCGCGGGTAGTGGTGTCCTAACTATTTGCAGGCTTTTTTTTGTAGTGGGATAGTAGGCTTTTGCTTTTGTGGTTTTAGGCACTGTTTGCGCTTCGTTTCATAACTATGGGCTTATGCGTGATAAACCAATTTTTTATTTTTATTTTATTTAATTTTTTTTTTTTGATTTTCTAAGTTTTTGAGTGACGCGTGGCTGGGCCCCTTTTCTTTCAAATTTCCAGTAGTGCTATATTGACTGTTAGAATTTGTTTGTGTACTGCCATTATTACATTTTGCTATTCTTTGGTTATACTCTTTGCGTTATTAGATAAAGTGGTTTTGTAGTGGTGTGTGTCTTTGTAGATAGTGGCAGAACCTGTGCAACTTTTTGGTGTCTATAAGTTTAGAAGGTGTATATGTCTGTGTGTGTTTTATCGGCCTGAAAGGTTGATTCTAAAGATGCATGGCCCGATTGCTTAGTGAACTTGGTTTTGCATGCGATAGCGATGCTTTGCAAGATCGAGATGGTATTGTTTTGAAAGGGAGGTGATTGCGGCTCGAATGGGAAAGCATGGTTGCGGTCGTTGTTTTGAGATTGGAGCGTAGCGTGGCGTATTTGGAACACCTTATCCAAGAGGTTGCGAGGAGCGGATAGTTTGGTTGTTAAGTGATTACGTTAGATTTCGAAGGAGTTGAGGCTCGTGAATGGTCTAAGGAACCGCATTGCGAGGATTGTTCTTGAAGCTCATGTTGCTTCACGTCTTTGCTGCGAGGTATATCAACAGCATTCGAGCTTTATGATCTTTTTTTTTTTTTGCGTTACTA
The DNA here is from genome assembly GCA_910596185.1 of Chrysanthemum makinoi. Lineage (NCBI taxonomy): Eukaryota > Viridiplantae > Streptophyta > Magnoliopsida > Asterales > Asteraceae > Chrysanthemum > Chrysanthemum makinoi. Next base: position 196,175,370 of record OU343221.1, read on the forward strand.
TTGTTTGTTTTGATGGTTGTGTTAGATGCTCAACTTCTTGTTTTGTGTGTGCTCATGGTTGTTGTTTGTTAGAAATGTGTGTGTAAGATTGAGACTTAATAAAACTTTGCTCGTGTGCTTGTCATAAGCTGTGGATCCTTTTTTTTGTAATGGTAGCGCCATTTTTATATTTGTGTCTTTGTTCTTTTTCCCCAGCTTTTTTCTTTTGATATCGTGTATGTTACGATTTGTGAGTTGCACTACTGCCTTATGTATGTTGTTATGTTGAATTGACCGTCACAAGAATAAGCGTGTGTGATAGGTGGTACTAACTGACCTGTACTCGTGGAAATAGCACATAATACTTATCATTTTATTGCAGCTAAGCCGCAAATAGTGGCCAAAATTTGTACACGATACGATGTTGCACCATCTTTTGAATTCGACTTGACAACCACGACAATACATACATCTTTCTTAGGTTAAGCCCTTTTACGGTACTATCTTTGGGCATTCTTATAGATAACATCTACTAAGTAGTGAAGCTAGTGGTCTTGCGATGATATGAGCGCATTACAAAATTTAGATCTTGCCATAGGCTGTCATTAGACGGTGGCTCACCCAGTGCCGCTTTTAATTTTTTGTGTACGGCTATCTTGGGTTTTGTTGGAGTGCAGGAATAGCTGTCTGCGAGTTGTGGTAGTATCTGTGGGTCGATAAATTGAGTGTTCTCAAAGGTTCGTGATAAATGGTGGAGCGTGAGGATATCCGTTAGAACCTGCGTCGGCGAGTTTTTGTTTTACGGTGTGGTGGACTGGCGGCGGCGACTCTCTAACGTTTGTTAAATTGTAAAGGCGTGTTGCGTCGATCCGCGTTATCGAGTATCGATCTTGGGCGCCTTTTTGCTTCCTTACCAAAGTGGACTTGAACTGTGCTTTGTGTTTTGCGTCCTTGGTATCGGTGGAAGTTTCCATGGGTTTGGATCGGGAGCATAGCTCAACACCTCGAAACAAGCCCGGCGACAAGCGTGCGCCTGCAGGCTGTACCACGTTAGCGAAACCTCGCCCGATGCGTCGGCAATAGTAGTCTTGAAGCGATAGCGCAAATAGTTTACAATTAGTTGAGTGTCGGGCATTGTTCTTTGCTTACTAATATCGCGATATTCGTATGACATAATTGTTTATACCTGTAATTTGGCACAACGGGTACTCCCGGCTGATGACAATGCCAATGAGGCCTATCATGTTCAATGTTTTCACTGTACCTTTTCGGCGGTTTGGTACCACTCCGTTCCCTCATCTATTTTGGTTAACACAGCCTCCGTGACAAACCTTTGTCTTTGCTGTTTAAACACGTAGTAAGTTTACATGTAGGTAGCTATCGAATTTTGAGTGTTGTTCTTGTCTTACCTTTAGCAATTCCGGACTGATCTGTAGCAGTGTTGCTATCTTGACCGGCGTGTCGCTTGAACCCTCTTCTTGCGTTTCTTGTTGCAGTGAAGGCAACATTAAAGGCTTAGTAGTGCCTAGTAACTTAGCATAACTGGTTGAGCATTTAGTAAGCACAGTTAGTGGTAAACGCTTCTAAAACGTGTTATAGGCGTTTAGGCAATATTATAGACTTACAAGTGGCGTATTTCACTTGCCTCCGGAACATCTGGGTTGAAATAGTAAAGCGTTGCGGGGGTTGCCGACAACTGCATATTGCCGGCAAAAGTCTTGACTAAGCATGAGCTTACCGCCATTATGATAGGCGTTCAGTGGAATGCTTATATCATTTAACCTAGTTGCCATGTCGTTCCAAAGGCTTAGTTTGTGGTATTCCGTGTTAGAAATCTAGTTAGTATAGTTATCTGAGATATGGACTTATTTTGAAGACTAAGATTTTAAGCATGCGTACTTCAAATTTTGAATCTCAACATTCTTTCTCGATTATGCGATTAGTGGTTGAGCTCCCAAATGATCTGATTTGCCAGCGCTCCGAATGATCCCAATGTATGCGTAGATACATATCAATATTTTTATTATTTCGTGGCGGTTGCTATGCTAATCTAGACTTCGTATTTATGTGAGAATGTTACTGTTAGTATTGCATCTCGCACATTGACTCTAGTTGCAAGTTGGTTATAAGCTACAAAATTGAAGTAGTGGTTTGGGAAGCCATTGTCTTCAATTGGGGAAGCGTCTGTGTAATGCCTTGCCAGCGATAGCGTAGTGTCATTCGAAGTGTCGCGTTGCGAGGAATGCAATGCTTTTGCAACTAAACATAGTGATTTTGTAACGGAACCAATGCGCAAGTGATTCAAGCTGTTGAATATCACGAGCGTGCGCAATTGCTTGAATCGCGTTTCCCAATTGAAAATAAATTTTGATTATCACGATATTAATTTTATAAGTTTAATAGTCTTTTGATCATTGGTAACTTACGCGCTTGTCGAGCAGTATGAAACATAGGCCAGTGGGGTTTGGATCAGGAACATTTCTTGAAGCCCATTTGCGATAAACTTTCACATGCAATTCTTTCAGGAAGTCCTGTGGTTGAATATTCGTTATGTCAACAACTCCAGTTTCCAGTAGTATAACCTTTGCCTCATCTTGAGTACCGTTGGTGACACCGACTTATATAATTGCGGTTTCCACTATTCCTTTTTGTGCCTCAATATTCTCAGTCTTTGGCGCCGCCGGGTTCGAAAACTGTCTGCTTCCCTTTCTCTTTCACGTCAGCCGTGGTAATACTCGATATCCTCGGGTGTTAGCTCTGCTGCTACAGGTTTTTGTATGTCTTTCATATCGTCTGTGGGGCCGATTCCTACCATAGCGACCTCTTTTGCAGTTGTTTCTGATTCTTTGAGCTTTTTCTTTATCCGCGATAGTTCTGCAAAGGATAGAAATGGTGAAGAGCAAACGTATAATATCGCGGTGCAATCATATGTAGCTATCCTTAAAGCCCTCATAGGAACTACGCAGTAGGACATGTTATAGAAGGTATAAAGGGATACTTACGATTAACGTATATGCATCTGTGGCTTTCTAGAAGTTAACAAAAGCGCGCATAAAATTTATGATGTGATTGCATTACCGAGGAAATCACACCTGTGGATGCATCAGTCAGGCCACAAAATTACTATAAGGATGAACACGAATGATAGGTGGAAACATGTACGTTAGAGGAAGCATGTTATAAACTTGCAATGGAATTGCATACCTAGGAAGAGAATATTACATAAGGCCAAAAAATGTCTGCAAAATATTAGATGACGCCAAAAATAATATGCAAGACTGATAAAGCTAGTTCTAGTATGCTAACACTACTGATGCAAGCGTTTATAGCTTCGTTAAGGTAAAGAATTTTTTATCTTTCTAAGGAAATCCTTGTAGTCTATATATTTTGTAGTATTTGGTGGTTTTTGCGGTTGTGGATCTATAGCGATTTTCAGCCCTTTGGTGATGTAGCCCTTGACATTGCCACATAAAGTCGCGTGTCCAAAATAGGTTCGGCAAATAAACCCCAATCTTGGCCAGTGATTGTACGGCTTTTGTTGTTAATGCGTCATGCATAGCATAACTTTATTAGGGCGCTGGCGGCTTGAGACAAAGGCATTTAATCTTCTTTCATAGTCAAGAGTATGCGTGGGAGAAACACCTTTTCACCAATACGTGCCGCGATAATATCTTTGCTTCAATCACCTAGGATAAAAGCGTATCACAATCATGCGTATGCCGTTGCATCGCCTCGTAAGGGCTTAAATTGATTAACATTATTGGGCGCCTATCTTTACTTCTAGTGAATCTGAAGGAAATCTGGGAAATTCATGGAGTTCAAATATTCCTTGGATATAGGAGTTCTGCGGCCGCCAATCATTTCCCAAAGGCATCGCCTTGTCAGCGTGATGTAAAACTTCAGTTGCATGCACAAGTGTGAGAATATTCTTGTTAATTGCATCAGTGATTTAGTTCTTTGGGCATACTATAGCTTTATCACGAAGGTTGTGACGAGGGGCCTGCGGTGAATCACTATAGCGTATATGAATTCTATAAGCTGCTCAACTCCGTCATCGCCATCTCGAAAACAATGAACATCGGTATCATTATCCAAGAGGTATTTCGGATCTCGAGGGATCGCCTACACCAATATTCCCATCTCCAATATCTAGAAGCCATTGAGAAAACGCGTTGCATTCTCTTTTTCATCATCACGTCATTCACGGTTTACGCAACCTCATATTCTCGAGCAAAAGTATACACAAAGCGGTTCCACAACACGGACTCTGCTATTGATCTTTAAATAATTGCATCCCCTTGGAGCCACTTTTTTCAGAATCGTTGGCGAAAATCCCCACCTAACATTATTGACTTGCCGCCAAAACCGAATCGGCATGTGAGGCTTATCAATTGTCTAAGCGCTTAGCCACACCTTTTCATTCATTGGCTTCATCCCATATAACTAATTCTATATGTTTTAGCAATTAAGCCTAGTTGTTGTTTTTTAATTGTGCGGTGACTAATCGGTAAGGTTAATTGGAATTTTAAATCTTGAGTCTTGCAGTTCTACGAAGGCAATAACAATGAGGCAATGCGGAAGAACCAGCTGCTAAGACTATTCTTCACCATTAGCGTCATGATAGACCTTCCATAAGAATGTTTTGCCTATACCTCCATGCCCGTACATGAACATTAGTTCTTGCCTGTGGTTGCGAACATCATCTACAATTGTGTCAAACACCTGGTGTTGTTCTCGATTGAGTTGGGGGATCAACCTCCGGCTTTCTGCTGCCATTTCGGGCCTGTTATAACATGTCTCTTCCATCACTGTTCGATTGCTAAACAAACCTAGCAAATCTAGGGGGTGGATCCGGCAAGCCAAAATCTCGAAGCGACTTTCCATGAATTGCTAAAAGCGCATGCAGCTCGTATAAAATGCTACCTTCCGTTTCTCGGTCATTAACAAACAGAGGCCGAAGATGCAGCAGTTCAGATAATATCCGCGGGATGTCATCAAACATTTGCCTCTAAAACATTTTCCAAAGATTTCTAGGGTTCGTGATGTCTGTAAACAACATAATCTGTGCAAATAGCTTGGCGCAAGCGTGCGGTAGCGGTGCACAACTTTCTTGCATAAGTAACCCATTCACGGTCATTTTGTAGTAGACCCATTGCCTGCGATCTTGTCTGCTTGTGTTGTATGTAATTCCATCGGCGGTGTGGATGCTTGCAAATGACCTACATCCTTTATGATGACATAGCAACATCTGTTATAAAAGCAGATCCCTGCGGTTGGGTGCGTAAGTCAAGCCGCCAATGGTTTTATTGAGAGGCACGCTTGGATTCCATGTTGTCTCCTTTACACCAAACAAACTCGATGGAAATTGTAAGTATGTAGGTGCTGCACGAAGGCATCGAATCATTGTAATCCAACCACTGGTAGAGTAGTTTTCGCGCGCATTCGGGTTATCAAGTCTTGGCCGGACCGTTTACCTTCGCGAAAGGACCGCGTTGCATGTTCTCTAAATGAACAACTAAAATTTGAGCGGTTGGTTGTCGGGCATGGATGTCAAAACCAAAATTCTCCGGCAATCCTCGTGAGGACCAATAAAGCAGCGCATCAACAAAATTTTTATTTAGTCTACGGGCGCTTAGCGGTGTTACTGGCGTTGAAGCATTGGTGAATCCTTGCGGTGGTACGTCCAATCGCCTACTAAGGCTATAATCCTATATGTCCCCTTTGAGATATACTTGAATAAGTACTTTATGAGCATCGTCCAACCACAATACTCTACATTTATGTGTGCATAGAAAGCCATACACAACCGCCGACTATAAGGAACAACATATGCATTGTCTAACCTAACGCCGCTCCTGATTGCATCAATTTGTATATCTCGGCGCCTGTAATGCACATAGCCAGCTTTATCTATGTACGTGTCGTTATAGTATTCTTTTGGAAAACACTTCTTACATTTTGTCTTGTTTTGCATACAAACAACATTTGGAAAAGCAATTCCACATGGCCCGTGAATCATAAACTCGATGCATGACCTAAAACCGCCGGATCAGCGTGTTGGTCGGGCGACTCGCACTTATGTACTTGTCTACATCTTGCGGTTCGAAGGTTTCAGCGCGTCTTACGCCACAACAGGATGTGGCGGTCGCGTAATCCCCCTCGGAACTCAGCGGTATCGGCAAGCGAAATAAGAGTATGGCGATAAGAGAAGTGAATTTAAAAATGGTTAAAAATGGAAGCATTTGGTAAATGAGTTACCGTAGCTAACTGCATTTAAAGCTCCAAAAGGTGCGGATTCACACGGAATTTTATTAGAAAATGTATTTTCACGTTCAAACGGCGGTCTATAACATCCGGCCTATAGGCTGCGGTTAGATGAGGAAGCGCCATCATGTAGTCTGTAGTTCCAGGCTACCGGATTACATGTAATGTAACAAAATTGGATTACCATGAACCACAAATCGCTAGCGCATCCAGATAATGGCTATACATGTATCTAGGCCCTCCAGTGAACGAAGATGGCAAAATAATTCGTGAACCTACATTTGATTCGTCAACATCTCCCCTTGCCACCGCATCATGCAATCCAAAAAGATAATCACCCCGTATGTTTGATTGATTTCTGCGCACAAAGTCCATCCTGTCATGTTCAATGCTACAATAGGCGGTCACTACATATTGTTGGAACAATCTCCCGCCCCTACTTAGCAAATTATAGTGCTTGCCTATCACGGGCGGTAGCGATAAAGCTTTTTCATGGACATCGTTTTTCCCTGCCGTGTAGGCTTTTTAATATTTTGATACCAAAGGTCCAAATGATACCCGTGCTCACCAAAGATCAAAATTAGCGGAAATTGAGTTCCCATGTATGTAGCGTGCAACTTGCTTATCCTCTGCGGTTCTCCTGAATGAGTCTCTAATATCACATCAAAATCACTTTCCGTTTCTTCTGTATCGTCGAACACCAAAGCACCAATCGCATCTGAAGTAGGTAACTCATACTGGGACGCTCTACCTTGGCTGAAAAGTTGAACCTTGAAAGGCGAGACATCATGGTCTTGCAATTTGTCTCTGGCAGTTCTAAAAAGCTGCACTAACGCGTTATTTTCATCAAGCAATGTAATGAGTGCACGCACAATTCGGCCTCAGTTTGTTGACTCTCTTAAAGGATCGAGCCTATTTTTGAACCTCGTGTTGAGTGTCGTAAATGCAGGTTGAATGGTGAAGCGTTTGAGGCTCAGGACCTGACCTACCTATCGCGATGGTATATTTGTGGGATACCTTGAAATGTAGGGCCCTCTACCAAGGTTAATCGAGTCATCAACATTTCGCCCAAAGAAGTCGCGCAAACATTTGATTATAAGCACGTATGTTCTCCATAAAATGACTATTAGCGGCTCATGCGATGGCGGGTATTCTCTAACAGTGTGTAGCTTAACCCTTCCTTCCAAACAGCAAGTATTGTAAATTGGACCTGTTACGCTAGTGGAGTACGACAATTTCTCCTCATCCCAGAAGACCGCTCTGCAGTGACGGCATCTGGCGATTGCATGGACCAAACCGTTTATAGTCACCGGGAGGCCCTGTCAACAAATAGTAGCGTCACGCAATGGGCTTAATATAAATAACAACTGCGACATGCCAAATGCGCCCCAAAAAAATTAACCAAATATCGTACCTGTTCTTGTTGTGCCGTGTCTGGGTTCGTGATGATGCGAATCGCGTATTTGATGCGTGCCAAGCGGTCAACTAAATCACTCAAGCACGCGGCAATGGATGGGGTAATCGACTTAAAGCGCAAAGCACAGAATGCAATGAAGATCCGGGAGTATAGTGTTTCCACGGGTCGTTATGTCCCAGCGAGCTATGCAATGGATCACCCTACGAATAGTGATCGAGAAATTTGAACGATAAAGGGATTTGATTATGATTATAACTACAGAAAAAAGCCAACAAATTACAACGGCTTAAATGCAAATTAAAGAAAATCAAAAAGATAAAAAAATATTAAATAAACGCTATCACTATAATTAAAATGATGTTTTTGTTTTTATGTTTTTATAAAACTGAAATTAAAAACTACGTGACGTACGAATGAAAAAGTGAAACTAAGTCAATATTAACCCTAAAAATATGAAAAATACATTTTCACAATCCTAATGATAAAAGAAAATTTATAGAAAAAGAAAATTATTTTTATAACTAATTATCTAATTATTATTAATTAAAAACTATTTTTAACTATTAAATAAATACCTAAAATACAAGAAATTAGGAAATAAAGCTAGAAAAATAAAATTAAGACTTATAAAAATCTAAAATATCAAAATAGAATTTTCAAAACTATTTTTGTAATTTTATGATTATTTTTGGATTTTCTAGGAATTAAAAACTATTAAAACTAATTAAATTATTTAAAAATACAAATTTAACTAAGAAAAATCTAGAAAATATTTTTTGTCTTTTATATTTTATCTTAACTTAAGAAAAATGAAAAATTATTTTTTTGGAACTTTTCTTAATTAATTGTATTTAAAGCTAATTAAAAATGCTTAAAAACTAATTTAAATTAAGAAAAATAGCAAACCAACTTGGAAAAATCTGAAAATTTCAGGAAAAGTCTAAAATTATATTAGGAAGCTAGGAAAAATGGAAAAACATGGGCTTGTTTGGAGGAAATAGAAACTGATGTGCAAGTGCTTATTGAAATAAGCACTTAAATAAGCAAATGGAGTCCAATAAGCACCCAACTAAAACAAAAGCTTAAATAAGCTATAAGTGACCAAATGCAACTGAAATCAACAAGCTACAACCTCTGGATATCAAGCTTAACAGTTTGATGTTTGAGAAATAAGCTAAAAGCGGTTTTGTGGGTGTCTACTTGCGACAAGAAAAATAAGCACTAGAATAAATTTGGAAACTTAAAACAACAAGCTGGAACCTAGACTAGACCTGGGTGAGAGCTTATAAACCAAATTACAGACCAAGACAAGCTCAAATGAGCCTTTCCCAAGCCGGTAAAACACGCTTAAAACACAATGGAGACTTGAGTGCCTGCTTGCGAGCATTTAGTCTCATAATCACAAGCTAAAATGAAGCTTCTAAAAATTTGATAAAAATCTGGAAAAATGCTAATAAGAAACAAGACCAGCTGAAGTTCTAACACCCAAAATTTCATTGGCATTGACCCAGAAATGAATGCATGAAAAATCCTCCCATTTGGACTCAAAGCGATATTTACCAATTTGACTTTTGATAAAAACATGAAAAGTTGACTTTTCCAACTTTGAGATTTTGTGGATTGATTATGATCTATATTGAAAATAACACTCACTAGCTATGTTTATGTATTTCAAACACTAAATAAGATTTGGATTTGCAAAATCATCAACAGTTAAGCTGCTAGATCAAATGAAATGGAGTTTTGACTTTAGCGTGGCGAGGTGCAAAATGAGGACAGAAGTGGGCTTAAATGAACTAAACAAGCATATATCAACAAAACTTAAGCTCTAAACTATCCTAAAAGACAGGTTTAGCGGTAGACCAACACATCTTTTTTGCTTGTTAGCAAGTTAAACTACTCAAACTATTAAACTGACTTAAACCATTGATCCAAGTAAGCTTAACTATCCTAAATACACCTAAATAAACACATAAAAACCAAGAGTGACCACAGATACATATACAAGCAAAATATGCAAATTAGACTTGAAAATGAAAATTAGACAATCAATACTCACAAGAGGTCGGTGTATCTGACTAAACCAAACCCAAACCTATTCTATCCTAAGCTAATAAAACCCATCCAAGGCTCTGCAACAACCCCATTATCCATTTCCACACCCAATGCACAGGTTTGACTTTTATTGACCAAAAGCCAAAATTGCTTAAAATGATTCAACAGGCGTGCCAAAGACTATATAGAGCTTATTTAAGCTTATTTGATTTCAACAAATGCTTATGAGAAGCTTAAACATAGAATTTGAAGCGAAACTTTCAAATTGATCACGAAAATTGGAATCTATATAAAAGACTTGAATTGATGTTCAAAACACATTACAAAGATGATTTAACATAAATGATGTACCAAAAATGAAATTACAACATTTTAACTAAAACTAAAACATTTTATTGAAAAAGCGACATTAAAGAAAAAAATATAAAACTAGCTACTACCCAACTTGCTTCTCTCTTCCTTTTTATAGCTTCAAATACTTCTCTCTCTCTTGAATGTTTCCCACTCTGTTTGAGGCCTTTGGATCACTTGGATGAATCTTAGCCCTTGAATTGATTTTGGCGGAAATGCTAATTTTAGTGATTGAGGGTTAGAGTGTGAGGTAGGGTGCATTTAATGCCCTTTGGAATGTTGTTGAGGGAGGGAACATGGTAGTGTAAAGGTGGAAAAGGTGTGAGTTTGGGGATGGTGTTGCAGGCTAGATGTTGGGGAAAGGCGAGAGAAGGCATAGGGTGTGTTTGTTTGACTTTTGGATTGACGGGGTGTTAGTAATAGGCAGGGGTCCAAAATGCATATTGACAGGGGGTCAAAGGATAGGCAAGGATCACAATTGGATTGACAAGTCTAGGGTCAAAAAGGCTTAAATAACAAGGACCAATGATGTAAATTACGAAACACAAGGACCTAAGTGCCATTCAATCAAAAGAGGTTTCAAGGGATCAAAAGTGACAATCTCACAAAGTATAAGGACCAAACTTGCCATTCTCCAATTTCCGAGCCAATTTTGCCAATTTTCAAACTTGAAGGACCATTCTTGTAATTTTCTCAAACTTTTATATTTTCACCAAAGACTTATTTTGATAACTTATGATTTTAAAAGGACCTTTGGTGATTTTTCTTTGAAATTATGTGCTCGAGGGTGACTTTTGACAACTTTTTGAAACTTGGGATTGGCCGCCAATTATGCAAACTTTGCTCATTTTCATCGATTTTGAACATTTTGCATCCAAACATATAAAATGCAATTTTGGAATATTTTCGATTTTGATGCATTCTGAGCATTTTAAGCGTTTTCTTGCGATTCAGTTGACCAAAATGATGAGTATTTACACTTCATCAATCCACATTATAAACTATTGCTAGTCCCTAGCAATCTTTTGAGAAAAACTTAATGGATTTGCATCTCTTTGCCAAAAGCCATTACTCGGAGTAGCCAAATGTTTCATTCAAGCAAGAACCAACACCGAGATAACCATGTGATTTTGAGCAAACCACCGACTTTCAACGGTTTGATTTTGTCTTTACCGGCCGTTTGCTCTGGACTAGCCAACTCTTGATAAATTATCAATATTATCTTTGGTGGGCTGATTACCAATTATGGATTTTCCACTGCCTTTACCACAAGCCATAAACTTGCGGGCTAGCCAACTCTTCACTTTAGGATATGGTGAGCTGAATACCATACAATTTTGGGCAAATTTCAAGCCGTCCATAGTTTGAGATATCTTTACCAAGAGGTTGCTCTGGATTAATCCTTTTGTTTTATAGACAAAGGTGATAACAAATTAAAGTAAAACCACTTTACCAAAAAAGGCCAAAAAAGAATAGGCGGATAATTACATGATAAAATTAGTGAGAATTCCCCCCCACACTTAGAAATGAATATTGCCCTCAATATTCAAAAGTCCATGGTTATGCGAAACAAAAGAACGTAAAGGGAAATACTACGGCCATTATTTGAAAGGATTTTTTTTTTTTATTTTTTATACAACATGTGGGGCAACTCCCCCACACTAGGGTGGTAGAAAATAGAAAGAAGACAGAAATATGGGTGAAAACCCATATGGCATGCTATTTTTTGATTTCGGTCGCTAGCTTACTTCGACCCGCATATTTTGTTCATGGGGAACTAAGTGGAAGAAACAATCTCCATCGGACTTTCATTCAAGATGTTTGGACAAACATTTGAAGCGTGAAAGTTCCACACCGATGAGATATATAGAAAGACCCGACTCACGGATGATAAATGAAAATGCCGGGGTCAAAGATAGTGTCCTCACTCCCGAAGGAGTGAAGAAGAGAGGAAGTCACATCATAAGTGAGGAATGGAAGGAAGATGTTTATAACAATTAGGATCCATTTGTCATCCTCAAATGTAGACATATCGGAGGAAGGGTGAGGGAGTAGTATCATCAATAAAACTCTTATGATAGAGTACACCTTCCTTTGAGCCAATATCATCCTCAAGATCAAAATACAAATGATCATATTAGGAGGAGATATGTCATGAGAGAGTTCACGGAGAACTCTTCATGAAGAGAATCATTGGAAAAACCTTAAGCTCGAGATGTTTCGGGCTTGTCCAATGTAGAGTCACTATCCACATAGCGGGGATAGGAGATGGCAGACTTAGCGCAGAATGATTCGATCTTAGAAGCGAGGAGATTTATATTGAACAATTTTTCAGAAGTATCTCATCCTCAATTTCAAGATCATCGAATCTCTCACATCTTCTAAGCTAACTAGCTCGAAGGCAGCTCCGACATAATCGATGTCTCCATAGGATAAAGAATCGTCAGCGAAGTACAATCGTTGTCGAGAATGGAGAACATATCAACATGATTATTTGGAATGTCAAGAGGAGGGTAAGAATCATCATCAAGAGGCTTATCACACATATTACTGGAGATAACCTCGGACTCACTTGGGATTGGGACAAGGCTCTCAACACTAGAGCGATTCCATTTGGAATAGTGCTAAGAGGCTCCCATTATGAGAGAGTCAACGGGTTCAACAATGTTTGAAGAAATAGAATCATCGACCTCTTCAAAAGAAGTCACTTCCCTCAACGGTGTGAGTGAAGGGAAAAGTGGTAATGAAAGGCTCGAAAGCGGGATTGGTTGTAGCGATAAACTCACATAATATTCTTTCATTTGAATGGAATCCTCGTCATCATCGAAAGCGAAATCTTGTGATATTGGGTTGATGTAGCATTATAAACTCGCCATGGTGGCTTGACAATCGTAAAAAGGATGGGGACCACCACAATAATCACATCTTTTGGAAGCGGTATCAGCTGGCTCTAGTTTTTGCTTCGCATGAATATCATTGGTAAGCTCAGCCATCTTAACCGGTTTGTTTCTTGATGTCGGAACTTTCGATTTGTTCTCGATGATCGTCAATATATCCCAGGTGCGATACAAGATATTGCCACGGCGTATTGAGTGAATCTTGATCGGTTTGCGTTAAGGCGTTGTAGAATATATCGATCCGAAGTATTTCAGAAACCATGATGTGGGCATTTTAAATAGGAGATCTTTGAATCTTTCATGCCTCACGAAACTTTCATCAAAACGTATTTGGAAGTTTATAATCTCGTTCTTAAGATTTTCCGTCTTAGAATAAGGAAAGAGCGATTTACAAATTTTGAAATGAGATCCTCCCAAGTAGTGATCATCGAGGGTTCTTTATGTCGAGCCAATTCAGGCTACCTAGAGAAAATGAGAATAACATCAACTTAATTGTGTCATGAGGAACATCCTTATATTTTATAGTCGAAATTAGCTTATCAAACCATCGGATGTGAGCATAGGGATCGTTCTTCTCGAGACCATAGAATGGATTTGACATAATTAGTTGAATTAAACCGGTGTTTATCTCGAAATTCTGGAAAGAATCTCAGATCAACGATAGCATCTTGTAACCCTCGATGGGTACTTGGAGCATTTCTAACATGCTGGCGTGTCCGCCATTAGAATTAAACATGTAGAGGGTTAAAGAAATAGAATTAAACGGTTTTGAGGTTAAAGAAGAGTAGAATCAAGCTTGATGCGAGGGGGTAAGAGAAATAGAATCATATAGATAAGAGGAATAGAAAAGTGTTTTTGTATTTTTTTTGGATAAGAAAATATAAACATATACAGATGGATGGTATGAACAAAGAGTGAATATCAAATTACTAATCGCTAAGCGTAAGACAATCAACCTGACTCAGCGGCGGCGCTAAAAAATTGATCGTGCAACGGTCAAGCTAAATCACTAACGGCGCACACTGTGAATGGCGCACCCGTATCGACTTAAAGCGCTAAGCAGAATGCAATGAAGATCCAGGAGTATAGTGTTTCCCGGTTGTCCGTAATGATCTGCAATGGATCACCACTGAATAGTGATCGAAATTTGAACGATAAAGGGATTTGATTATGATTATAACTACTGAAAAAACAAATTACAAGGCTTAAAATACATTAAAGAAAATCAAAAGATAAAAATATTAAATAAACGCTATCACTATAATTAAAATGATGTTTTTGTTTTTATGTTTTATAAAAGCTGAAATTAAAACTACGTGACGTGCGAATGAAAAAAGTGAAACTAAGTCAATATTAACCTAAAAATATGAAAAATACATTTTCACAATCCTAATGATAAAAGAAAATTTATAGAAAAAGAAAATTATTTTTATAACTAATTATCTAATTATTATTAATTAAAAACTATTTTTAACTATTAAATAAATACCTAAAATACAAGAAATTAGGAAATAAAGCTAGAAAAATAAAATTAAGACTTATAAAAATCTAAAATATCAAAATAGAATTTTCAAAACTATTTTTGTAATTTTCTGATTATTTTTGGATTTTCTAGGAATTAAAAACTATTAAAAACTAATTAAATTATTTAAAAATACAAATTTAACTAAGAAAAATCTAGAAAAATATTTTTTTGTCTTTTTATATTTATCTTAACTTAATAAAAATGAAAAATTATTTTTTTGGAACTTTTCTTAATTAATTGTATTTAAAGCTAATTAAAAATGCTTAAAAACTAATTTAAATTAAGAAAAATAGCAAACCAACTTGGAAAAATCTGAAAATTTCAGGAAAAGTCTAAAATTATATTAGGAAGCTAGGAAAAATGGAAAAACATGGGCTTGTTTGGAGGAAATAGAAACTGATGTGCAAGTGCTTATTGAAATAAGCACTTAAATAAGCAAATGGAGTCCAATAAGCACCCAACTAAAACAAAAGCTTAAATAAGCTATAAGTGACCAAATGCAACTGAAATCAACAAGCTACAACCTCTGGATATCAAGCTTAACAGATTTGATGTTTGAGCAAATAAGCTAAAAACAGTTTGTGGGTGTCTACTGGCAAAGAAAAATAAGCACTAGAATAAGTTTGAAACTTAAAACAACAACTGGAACCTAGACTAGACCTGGGTGAGAGCTTATAAACCAAATTACAGACCAAGACAAGCTCAAATAGGCCTTTCCCAAGCACAGTAAAAACTGCTAAAACTTGTCGAGACTTGATGCCACCTGTGGGGCATTTAGTCTCATAATCACAAGCTAAAATGAAGCTTCTAAAAATTTGATAAAAATCTGGAAAAATGCTAATAAGAAACAAGACCAAATGAAGTTCTAACACCCAAAATTTCATTGGCATTGACGAGAAATGAATGCATGAAAAATCCTCCCATTTGGACTCAACCGATATTTGCACAATTTGACTTTTGATAAAACATGAAAAGTTGACTTTTTCCAACTTTGGTGATTTTTGTGGATTGATTATGATCTATATTGATGAAATAACACTACTGCTAGCTATGTTTATGTATTTCAAACACTAAATAAGATTTGGATTTGCAAAATCATCAGCAGTTAGCCGCTAGATCAAATGAAATGATGGGTTTGACTGGCGGTTGAGGTAGGCAAGTAGGCTTAAATGAGACTAAACAAGCATATATCAACAAAACTTAAGCTCTAAACTATCCTAAAAACCGGGTTAGGCAGTAGACCCAACACATCTTTATTTTGTTAGCAAGTTAAACTACTCAAACTATTAAAGCGACTTAAACCATTGATCCAAGTAAGCTTAACTATCCTAAATACACCTAAATAAACACATAAAAACCAAGAGTGACCACAAATACATATACAAGCAAAATATGCAAATTAGACTTGAAAATGAAAATTAGACAATCAATACTCACAAGAGGTCGGTTGTATCTTGAGGCTAAACCAAACCCAACCTATTCTATCCTAAGCTAATAAAACCCATCCAAGGCTACGCAACAACCCCATTATCCATTTCCACACCCAAGCGCAGGTTTGACTTTTATTGACCAAAAGCCAAAATTGCTTAAAATGATTCAACAGGCGTGCCAAAGACTATATAGAGCTTATTTAAGCTTATTTGATTTCAACAAATGCTTATGAGAAGCTTAAACATAAATTTGAAAGAAACTTTCAACGGTGATCACGAAAATTGGAATCTATATAAAAGACTTGAATTGATGTTCAAAACACATTACAAAGATGATTTAACATAAATGATGTACCAAGAAACTGAAATTACAACATTTTAACTAAAACTAAAACATTTTATTGAAAAACGACATTAAAGAAAAAATATAAAACTAGCTACTACCCAACTTGCTTCTCTTCCTTTTATAGCTTCAAATACTTCTCTCTTCTTCGAATGTTTCCCACCTCTGTTTGAGGCCTTTGGATCACTTGGATGAATCTTAGCCCTTGAATTGATTTTGGCGGGAAATGCTAATTTTAGCAGTTGAGGGTTGAGTGTGGGAGTAGGGTGCATTTAATGCCCTTTGGAATGTTGTTGAGGAGAGGGGAACATGGTAGTGTAAGAGTGGAAAAAGGTGTGGTTTGGGGATGGTGTTCTGAGGCTAGATGTTGGGAAAACAGTGGCGTAGGGTGTGTTTGTTTGACTTTTGGATTGACCGGGTGTTAGTAATAGGCGGGGTCCAAAATGCATATTGATGGGGGAAAAGGATCAAAAGGGTCACAATTGGATTGACAAGGGTCTAGGGAAAAAGCTTAAATAACAAGGACCAATGATGTAAATTAAAACACAGACCCTAGGCTGCCATTCAAGCAAATAGGTTTCAAGGGACCAAAAGTGACAATCTCACAAAGTATAAGGACCAAACTTGCCATTCTCCACTTTTCAGGGGCCAATTTTGCCAATTTTCAAACTTGAAGGACCATTCTTGTAATTTTCAAACTTTTATATTTTTCACCAAAGGACTAAATTTGATAAGTTATGATTTTAAAAGGACCTTTGGTGATTTTTCTTTGAAATTATGTGCTCGAGGGGCATTTTTGACAACTTTGAAACTTGGGGATTTAAACCGCCAATTATGCAAACATAGCTCATTTTTCATCTGATTTTGAACATTTTGCATCTGAAACATATAAAATGCAATTTTGGAATATTTTCAAGATTTTGATGCATTTCGAGAGCATTTTAAAGCTTTT
>OU343221.1:196192682-196313784 GCA_910596185.1 Chrysanthemum makinoi
TAAGGGGTCTGATGGGGACAGTTTGCAGACCAAAATAAGCAATTAGAAAAGCTCTAAGGGGTTCTAAAGTGCAAAACAGGTAACTATCATACTACAAACTATGAGTATGTTGAAAAATTAGCCAAAAATCTTCACAAGATAAGCAGATAAAAAGCTACTGAGTTTAAAAATAAGTGATCTAATGAACTCCAATTACCAATCCAACCTGAAATAGATTTAAACTAGCATCCAAACAAAATTTAAAAACACTTTATTCCCTTTTTGGATTTGAAATTAAAAAATTATAGGATTTGATAAAAGGTGATACAAAAACTGATCTTAAGGACTTTGACTTTTGAAAATGATTAGGAAATGCATATTTGGCCTAAAAATTATGACACTAATAGTACTAATGGTTTTCAGACTAGTTTATGATACTGAAATTAAATCAAAATATTAAGCATAAACCACTTATATCAACAATCAACTAAAACTGTCAGACATATAATGCATACATAACTGCTTATTTAGAAATCACTAAAATTGAACCTAAACTTGAAGCATTAATCAAATTAACTTTTAAACACCTATTTTAAACTAAATCAAAGCTAACAACAGGAAACTTATTTGACCAAATCAACCTTCACACCTTAAAAATTCTAATGCCAAACACCCAGTTAATAAACCAAAACTGATTCTAAAACATTAAACATTGATTACTTTTGATTGAAACTGACCTATAAAGATTTAGCTACTTATTCAAAACATATTTTTAACATAAATTAAACAGAAATTTAATTTTGACTTTCGTTGACTTTTTTGACTTTTTTGAAAAATTGAAATGAAAACAGATTTTAACCTACAAAAAGCGCACAATAAGCTATGAAAAGCTTATGTGAGCTTGAGAGAACAGAAAATGAAAGCTAAAAATAGAGTTTGGAACAGATTAAAATCTTAAAATATAAACTTGACAATGAATTTAAAAGAAGAAAATAGATTGCATTAATTGTGAAATTACAAATTGATATTCAACTGAATTTAAAGAAAGACAATTAAACTAAATACAGGAAATATAAATTGGTAACAATTCTTCTAAAAACAATGAAAAATTGGACAAGCTTCTACTCTGTGATGATGGGGGTATTTATAGCTAGAGCACAGGAGGTTCTAGGGTTTGGAGAAGCTTCAAGAACTCTCATCTCCACCATTGATCATCATTGTTGCATCATCAATCAAACCACAACCCTTAGATCATTAGTGTGAGGTGTCACAGCCAATGAGATTGCTCCTTATGTCCATGATGTCATTCCCCATGCATATGTCACACTTTGAAGATTCTAGTACTATGTTGGTGTAAGGGCAGAGTTGGTATTTCCATTGGAGAAGAAGCTCTACAATGTAAAAATGGCTTGGCAGGGAAAGTGAAAATGGGCATTTAATATTATTCTTTGACTATTTTTTAAGGTTGTTTGACTTGGGTATTAAAAGGAAAACGAATTTGGGGGGAAAAAGGGTAACCGGGTAGTAATATTAGTATTTGTGTGATGGGCTTGGGTTGGTTAGGAATGGGCTAGAGGGTAAGTTGGGGTATATTTAGTTTGTATTGGATATGGAATTGGACTTATGATACAATGTATCCGGTTTTGAATACAAAAAGGGTAAAAGAAACACAAGGATATGTTTTGCCATTTTGAAAATTTCAATGACCAAAAATGTAAGTTTGGCAAAGTTAGGGTAACTTTGGTAATTTGGGTAAAGTGAGGGTAGAATGTGAAAATATAGGTAAAGTGAGGGTGTGATGGTAAAATGGTTAATGATGAGGGTATTTTGTGTAATTTTTGGTGATTTAAGGGTATAAAGTCTAAATTGGGGAAAGTTGAGGGTTAATTGTGTAATTTTGAGAAACCATGTTCCAAAGTCCGTAAATGTAGAAAACTGATCCTCCGGCTCCGTCTTTTGCACTCTTTTCTTTCTCGTGCTCGGTTTTCTTCTGTTTTGTCTTTTCTTTTTCCGTTTTCTGATATAATGCACTGCATATGTATAAACTCAAGAAACACACAAATATTAGGCATTAACGGCTGATTTCCGGTTTATTTGGGTCAGTTTTGATAAAGAAAATGTATATGTTTTCACATATACCAGTATACACTCAAAGTATCTTAGCACAAGGTTCAAGTGTGATTTAGATCCTCACACAAATCACATGTGATTTTAGCTGGCTAGCAATGTCGAGTAGAAAACCCAGGAAAAAAAATGAGTTGTCCCCAAAAATTCTTGGATTTCTAATTTCACAAGTCATATGTGATTATTAAAATGATAAATCACATTAGATTTTTTCGAATCACGTGTGATTTTTTAAGGCAAAAATTTAAGGAAAAAATTCGTCGAAATTATATAGAAGTCCATATTTATAAAAAGATAATTTAATTATCATCGCAATAGTATAATTGATTTCATGTAACGATTAACCATTTGCGAGATATATATATATATAAATATATATATATATATATATATATATATATATATATATATATATATATATATATATATACTGTTAAGTGCGGCAACACTTGTGATTTATTGCTTGTTTAATTCAGAGTGTAATTTTGTAATTTTGTTTGTTTATTTAAATATGATTCTTAACAACTTTTTTGAAGTGTTTAATTGTTTGTACATGAACATTTTTAAGAACTTTTTGGAAGTGTTAAATTGTTTGTACATGAACATTAAATCCTAAATAGAACTTCTTTATACACTACGTTTGTTGTTGATTTTGAGTAATTTCCATCTTCATCACAACATAAAATCTTTAAGCCTTTCTTGCTCTTGACTCTTGACTCTTGAGACAGCGACATATAGTTGTCCGTGCAAGAAAACCGGTTTTTGAAGAAACAGACCAACTTGTGTCAATGTCTGTCCTTGGCTCTTGTTAATAGTCATTGCGAAACATATAGACACTCGAAATTATCTACGGTTAAATTTGAATGGCATCTTGTTATCAGAAGGGCTTTGGTTTACGCTTCCTCTAGATATAATTTTTGCTTCTATTATATTGACACCCATCCTTATGACTTGTAGCCTGGTTCCGTTGCAAAATCCAGCTGTTTGGTCTATGTTTCTCATGCACATAACAGGGGTGCCTACTTTCAACTTTAAGTTGTGGTGTGGAATCCCGTGATATGATTGTGTTGAGGAAATCACATGTGTATAGTTCTTCATTGAAATTGGTATCCATATCAGCAATACCGACTGAGTCAGAACTCTCATATGTATGTTCGGCTCCTGGGAGAAGTGTTAACATACGGTCGTTTATCATATCCACAATCTCGTGTGTGGGGGCAAGAATTGTCTTTTCTTGAAAGAAAGATGGGTTATAATGGTTTCTGACTACGTCTGGGTAAGTTTCTTCTATAATTTTCCCAATGTGATCTTCTGAATCTGGAATTAACATGTCCTGTGGGAATTCCACAGTCGCTTCCCCGTCATTTTTTCCGCCAATTGTGCCGTTACCAATGGATAGTATCCAATCTGCAAAATCTTGTATTTCTTTCCACTCCGAACTGTTTGTGCTTTTTCCTAATCTCATGTTGATGGTCAGATGAAGAACTGTGCAATGTTGCCACAAGTATGAAGAGTTCAATGCTGCATGGACTATAGTATGTCTGCTACCGTTTGTAATAACTGAAAGAATCTACCTGAAGTCTCCACCAAATACAACTACTTTATGGCCAAATACTATTTCAGATTGTTTGTTTGGATCTTGCCTACATATATCTCTTAATGTCCTGTCAAATGCCTCATAGCAATGCTTAGGTGTCATTAGAGCTTCATCCTATATTATCAATTTACACATCCTTATTAATTCTGCAAGTTCACTGTCTGCTGGAATATGACACATTGAATCTTCGTCTATATTGATTGGTATTGCGAATCGGTAATGGGCTGTCCTGCCTCCTTCCAGCAAAAGTGCAGCAATTCCACATGATACCAAGTTTAATACTATTTCTCCTTGTGATCTTATTGTCACGACAACGTTTTGTAAAGATATGTCTTGCCGGTTCCTCCGTATCCGTATACAAAGAACATTCCTCCTTGGTCATTGTTCACACAGTCTGTGATAGTGTGGTATATATCTTTTTGCTCGTGAGTCAATGTGCCGTACCATTTGATGTGTTGGTTTCGTAATTCGTTGACGTTGTATTTTAGTTCACTTGAAACCAATCTGTTGTAATTTGCCATTGTGAACATTTCGTTTGGTAGTGGCATGTTTGCTATGTTCTTTAGGCTTCTGTTGTTACAAAGCAAAGATATGTTCGATATATGTGAGGCATATATTCTTCTTTTGAATATCCGAGAGCACTAATTCTAGAATTTAAACAACATTGTTAGTTGTAATGTGTGAATATTTTTTTTGTTGTTAAAAATTTTAGTGTATATATATTACACACTGATCATTTCTATGGCGCTGCTCAACTTTTTCTACATCTTCCGACAATACATGCTATGTTTTTCATAAACCACCTCTGGTCTAGACATGCTGTCTGTCATAATAAGCATTACGTAAAATGTGCGCAGATAGTTTCCTGACCCCCATCTGCTTGCTTCCATCAGTCCATCTATATATTCCTTGTCGTCTTCAAGTAGACCTCTAGCTTCGCAAGCCTCTTTGTATGTAGCATATGTGACACCCTCGTATTTTTTAAAATCATCCCAGTCTTGTGCACCTTTGACCTTGTTGAGTAAGATGATGCACTCTTCCAATGCATGTACCTTTTTGTCTTGGTAGCCATTTTCTTTCTTCTTGCTTCCATACATAGTGTTCTGGGAACTGGTGATAAAACAGCTTCCGTGCTTCTTTTTCTGTCTTGTTTCTTTCCATCCATGCTATAAACTTATTTTCACTCACTGTTGCTTTTTCTAATGTGTAATCGATGCTTTCCATGGCATCAAATATAACTGATTGTTCTCCTTTTAAGTGAAATGGCAACCTTTCTACAGAGGAAATCGTAGTGTATATCGATCCCGTGAAATCCTCCAAGCCGCTTCACATGCTTTGAAAGGTATCTACATCAGTAGTAATCTTTTATTTCATCAACATCTTCGTCCTTCAAGTGCCACTCTTGCTCTATCCGTCCCTTATTTATGTACTAGAAAAGGTATTTTATAGACGCTGCTTGATTACAATATTCGACATTTATATGCGATTGATAACGTCGTAGTAAACCGGGGTTGTAGGGTACAACGTACCCATTATGTAGTTCTACTCCGCTTTTGGTAATTGTAGATCCATCGTTTCTTCATTTGTAAATTGCAAACCCAGTTTCATCAATGAATGTCTTATCGTTGAATTCTTTTGAAAACTTTTTGGTGCATTTGTTCTTGACTGTGCACGGGTAGCTGGGGCGGTCTCGTCCGCAAGGGCCATGCATCATGTGGTCTGCAATTTCGCACTCTAGGTCCTCTTTTTTGTCTTGTATCTCTGAAGAAATAAAATGGTCTATATGTGCTGGTGTAGTCATTCTATTTTTTTCCTCCAGGAAAAGCAAAATGTGTGCATGTGGGAGGCCTCTCTTTTGGAATTCGATTGTGTAAACCGCTATATGATATAAATTATGTGTGGAAACGTAGAGGGGGGTGAATACATTACCATTTAAAAACTTTAGATCTTTAGTATCAAATTGCTTATGAAGCTTGTTATAATATGAAAGTACCAATTATTGTTTGTGACTAATATAAAGCATGGTAAACCAAGTTGTCACACAATCATGAACATCAAACCACATCACAAACAATAGTATAGTGCAAGTATAAAAGTAAAGAGATAAAGAAAGGAAAGTGCAAACCGAACACGAGGATTTATAGTGGTTCGGTCACGGATCTCCTTTCCGCCCTACTCCACTCCCCGAGTACCCAACTCGAGAGTTACTTCACTAAATCAACAAGCTCCCTTCTCGGCGGAGAAAACCTTACAATCGTCGCTAACACTTTTTCCGGTACAAAGCTAAATACCGGGTTCTAGTTCGAGGTAGAACCAACCTAACGTCGCCTATACAATATTTCCGACACTAAGCTAGATGTCGAGTTCTTTTACAAGGGTACAACCACTCCCAATATGTTTTATGGCCCAACATAATAAACCTATTGTTTTATGGCACAAACACATAAACCATCTAATCTAGTTTGGTGAAAGTTTTGTTATGATGCAATGATGTTTACACTAATGATCCATGACACAAATGTCTAATGGATATGAATAACTACTTCTAAATGAACTTCCATTGATAGGAAGCCTTCATGATGAAGATCACAAGTTCCCTAAACTTCTTGTGATAGATCTTCAACTTGTGGTGAGTGGGGATGGCTAGATCTCCAAGATTTCCTTGGTTGATCAAAGAGTATGCTTACAACAAAGATGAATGTTAGAAGCATTATGATCATGATCATTAGGGTGTTTAATGTATGTTACTACATTGTTAATGATTGATCTAAATGTATGCAAGAAGGTGGAGAAGATGTGATTTGAAGTGGTGAAGAAATGGGAAAACAATGGGCTTCTATTTATAGCCAAAAGTGGTCGAGATGGCGTCCACGGACCAAGGAGCCCTTTAAAGGGTTCCGCCTTTATACAAAAGGGTTCCGTGGGTGCCCGACAAAAATCTAAAAATCTTTCTTCAAATCTTTCCAAGATATTACCAAATCTTACTAAGATCACATTTGATATATTGAGTATCAATCTAACCAAAATATTCAAGTGATCTTCCAAGGATTTCAAAGATGATGCATGACATGATGTAACATGTATTTCCATTTTTAGATTAAAAGGTTTATCAAGGTAAACTTGTAAAATGTATTATGTAACTAGTTAATAAAATATCTAGTTACCTTTTGAAATACTTGTGAATGCAAAATATAAAATGAGGTTCGAAATAGAATGGTTAACCTATTAAAATACTTAGTGACTCTAAATGTATTTTAAACATTCTAAATGATTTGTTAATGGGTTTGATCATAATGCCACATAACAAACATGTACGAACCTGTGTTGTAACATACGAGGACTTGAGACATCGAGAGGTGTTGAATGTATGTTGAGACAAAGTGTGATTACAAGTAACTTGTACATTTTACTTTATGTATTACAAGTTACATGTTTGTCATCAATCAAAACAAACGAGACTGTATAGATTAAATATCATAATATTTGCACTAACAATCTCCCCCTTTTTGATGATGACAAATATATGTAAACGTAATAGAAAGTAAAATGTAAAAGGTTACTTGTATCCTTACTACATTTACATTACCTTCTCCGTTTACACTCTTCTCCCCCTTTTGTCGAAACAAAAAGGGCGTGTCCTTGGAGTTTAACTTTATTTCTCCCCAAAAGGCGAGCTTGCATCATCCCTAGTGAAGTTAAATCCTCCAGTTCAATCCGTCCCTTGTTTGGTAGCGGATCCATGGATCAAATAAAGAGGCTTAACCTACATCAAGGTTAGTTTTATGCAACAAAAATTATGAGAAATATATGAAAAGAAAAAGGCATAGCAATGTTAGCCTATTTTCTCCACTTTTTATCGAAGCACAAATGCTTGTTGAAAAGTGAGAATGATGCTAAATGCGTGCATGCTCCCCGATTGTTGCTCCCCCTTGTTTGAGGCGTCAGAGTATGATTAAAACCTACAAAACAAATATTAGTGCAAAACTATATTCGTCATTGGACGAGTAAGTGATATACAACAAAGTGTGTATAAGATGCATTCAAGAAATTCTTGACGAAGCTCCCTTGCTCTAGGGTATCAAGATGAACCTTCAAAATAAATATTAGTATAATAGAAGCTTTGTCTTTAGACAAATATGTCATATACAACCAAGTGTATAGACGATGCAATATGAGTGCTTAAAGGATATTCCTCCTTGTTCTAGGGTGTCAAGAAGCACCTAAAATAAGAAAAATAATTGATGCAAACTTCATCCTTAGATGAGTAAGTTATATACAATCGAGTGTATATGATGATGAACCTACAATGAAAAACATTAGTGCAATATATTTCATCTTTTTCACAAAGAAAAATAAGATGTATATATGTGATAAATGATATAATCAAAGATCTCATGAAGTGTAGTCTCCTAATTACAATCATAAGAAAAGTGAGAATATAATATGATAAAAGCCTACAAAATAGTTCCTAGAAAGAAGATATGAAGTCTTCCACTGGGTGTGCCACTAGTGGTGCTAGTGTTGGTGTCGGTTTACTAGTAGGATTCATGTGGTGATGGTAGATGACTCGAGATTTACAAAAGTAAGTTTTCGCTAATCCATGGTGGTGATGATTAGTGAAAGTGGTGATGGAGGGTGGTGGTGATTAGGTAGGAAGCTATTAAGGAGTTAGAAACTCGTATGTATAGCAAATATAAAAATATGGACTCATGCAATCCTTTAGTCATGTCAAGTGACCAAAGCTAAGAGGAAAAATAATGTGAATGGACATTGCATTTCAATGATGCATAAGGGTTATGATTTGAATGATTTATTGATGCTAAGAATCTATTGTTTTGAGCAAGTTCTCATATGCTTCAACCCAAGAGTAATCAATAATGCGTTCTATCTAAGAGTATTATAATGAAGATACCAAAAGACATAAAAGTGATGAAGATAAATTCGTTCATTGATTGACACGAATTATAAGAATGACCTATTCTAGGTGACAATGGGAAAGGTAGTATTAGCATGGTTTTGACCGACATGGATGATTATCACTTTGAAAAGAAGTGAAGACAATATGGAAAATACTAATAATGAGTACCTATATGAGGATGAGAATGACATCATATGAGTGAGAGTTGGATGGACCAACGTGTTGGAGATTGCTGTTTTGATTAATATATCGTTTGCACTGACAAGGACATGCATGATAAGCGAGAAAAGGATAAGATCCTATGATGGTGTTCTAGATAGTGAAGTTGTAAGGTGCTAGTTTAAGGAAAATCCTATATGTGGAGATGAAGACGTTTTGTAAAAACACATGATGCATTTTTCACTTGATGAGGTATTGGTGCGAAAAAGGTTGAACTAGTTGTGGTTTCATGAACCGGTTTTAGCTAAGTGGTGTTTACCTATGTGTTGGTATTGTAGAGTCTAAGAGACATAAAGTTTGACAAAAGACAATTATGTGAATGGATTTCTCTCCCCCTTAATTGGTGGACATCCAACATAATGTGTAATGTATCAAATAAGGAATGACAACAAAGTGTTTAGGAGGTTATTCGGTTAACGAAAAGATATGAGCTTAGTGAACTTCATCCTTAAAGTCACGTACCTCTTCTCGATTAATACGAGATGATCGTATGATGAGGCATGTGGTTTCCTAATAGGAAGTGAAGAGGATTAGAGTATTGTTATAACTAAATAATGATGGAGGTGATTTTTGAAAGCGAAGCAAATATGAGATTTGGAAAGAGGTCGGTTGAAAGACAAAAATGCAAAGCCAACCTTCTAGAACTTAATTCTATATGCTTTTAAACTATATGCAAGTGTAGGGGTCCCATAAAGCATAGTACTAATCTACGTAGCAATAAAGGGGATTATACAAAATGAGCATATAAAAGTTAGAACCAATTGAGATAACAAATAATTTGTTATCAACCTACAAAACAAATTTGTTAGTGACAAAAGATGTTAACATGATAGAAATCAAATGATAACATATTATATAAGCAAAAATAACACATTGCACTTAGTAGAAAAGAAATCACCACACAAGATAGCATCAAAACAATCATATTATGCAAGAATACAACTTTATTCAAGACATTTCATTTTGAGATTGTTTTGTCGTTAGACTGAGACGCTTAAGCATACTTGGCTTATAAATTAACACAACAATCTATGTGATTAATTTGTAAGATAAAAAGGCTTCTAAAAGTTTGTCATACCAAAAGCACTTTGACATATTATATGTGCACACGTAGCAAACAAATAGTGTGACAAGAAGCAAAAGAAACAAGATGAAAGAATTATGCAAGCCATGTTTAAGACATAACAATTTGGAGCATGTATCATTTAGATCGTACTACACATAGATATAATGAATGCCAACTAATAGCTTTCAAACACAAATATATCATATCAAAATTATTACGTATCAAAATGACATATTATGAGTTCATAAGCAACATGTTAATCATGTTAAAGATAATTCAAAAGTAAGTATCATGCAAATAAAGTTTAGGTTTAAACGTTTAGTAGCATGAAACAAGGATACAAGCATTATAAAGATAAAACCGTACTAAGGTTTACACATTTGACTAGTTATCAAACACTAAGATAATGTCAAATCAACTTATCGTATCAAACAAGAACATGTAATCAACACATGTAAGTGTAATGCAAGTTGTTTTAAAAGAAAAGTCATATATACTACTTGTTTGATTAGTATTCCTAAAGCGAGGCAAACTATCAATGTTTTAACACTTACTTTAGGCAAGTATAGGAATACAAATTTTTCAAGTTGGAGAATGAATATGAGACTATTACTAGCGGTGCTCAATTAAGGCTAAACACGACCATTTTTACGGGTGATTCCACATACCCAACTTCTCTCCGGGAAGCAATTCAACCGTTAGGTCAAATTGAGTTTCTAGTGCAATAGGTTCTCCAGTAGTCATTCTCATGTTAGAAAGATGGGAACTCCTACTTTGGCATATTAAAGTGCATAAAAGATGATAGTTTACCAATACTTGGCTTAATGTGACTTAACTAATATGCAATATAACTAAGGTGATGAAGACGTCATGTTATACACATGAATTTTAACAATGGTGTGTTTGATAAACAATGTGTTTGAATCTTGTGTTTAGAATCTAATTGTTCAAATTACACGGCTAATTGTATGATCTAATGGATGACATCTTTTATGTTGAGTTGAAGTGTGTACTTTAAATGTGAATTGATCATCTAAGACTAGAGAATGGAATATGTTAAACTAAGAACGTTCTCAAGAGAGCTCTTTGGAATATTATTTAACAAGAATCTAAGTGAGGTTACCAACTTCAATAGATCTTGTGTATGCTCTAAAGATGTGTAGTTTTAATCTTGGATGTGCACTCGGTTTGAGCAAGGTTAGGTTATGATGTAAGCTTGAAAGGAAATAGATACAAATAGTATCTTTCAACAAATGAGATTATCGCATGGGATAAAGTTATTATGCTTATGAAAATAAGTATGACAAGATGAATTGGATATGCTAGTTCATAGAACTTTTGGATGTTCATTTCAAGATCATTTAGCCAATGAGGTGTAATGAAATCTCTTGTAACACAACTATTTATGTCGCAAGAGTGATGCATAGGATATACAATATCCTTTTAACACAATGAAAGCTTAACGCATGAATCTTAGTCATAATGTTCTTCAAAACATCATGTTTTCCTAAATCAAGATATGAAGCCAAAGTGTTTGAATCGGATAGTCCCATCTAAATAAACTTGGTCTCAAGATTATATTCACTAGATGATGACAAGATGAATTCACTCGAGTTTCTTATGTATACTCCTCAAAAGTCATTGTTGCTTGGGGTGTATGATGTTGGCTTTGAGATTGCATTTTAACATATGTTGTTAAAATGTTGATTTGAGGTTTAATGAAATTTATGCGGAAGTTTAACGACAAAGTATTACTAATACTTTGATAATTTGTGAAGGTAGTACTACTTATACCTAGTGGAAATTGACAACAATTACCAAGAGCACCATGCTTATTTGATAGTTGAGGTTCTAGCCATAATGAATTATCTAAGTCCTTATATGGGGGAAAGGATGTTTGAGTTTGTTCAAACGTGCATTTGATTCAGTACAAGTATTAGACACAAGGGCTTTTTGAGCAATACACTCAACGAATTCAAATGATGGTAAGGATGGTGGATTGGCTGATCTAGGTGGTAGGTCTTCTAGTGTGTCTAAATAAGGATGTGGTGATGTAGGGGTTTGTTGTGCTATGGGAGTACTTAGGTTGATTATTTGTCCATAGATGTTGAACACAAAAATTATGGATACTAATTCTTATTTTTCATTGGTTGCTACAACTAGTGGGTGAAGTGCTTGAAGTTTTGGTTATGTCTATGAAGCTTAGGGGTTGAGGTATAGGTTCACCTTGAAAGGGCACGTTTGATTTAAAGGATGCTCTTGGAAGTTCATGAGTAATACGCTTAATGGTGCCAAAAGATGGAAGAGGGATAGTAGGTGTCAAAGAGGGATAAGTGGCACAATGGGTTGTTTGTTTTGGATAAGTGTTTCAACATGTGTTGTTAAAATACTTGGGTGTTGATTTTTCGGATATGACTTTCAATGACTACAATCGTAAGTCGCATATACTTGAATATTTCGGATGAAATACTTAAGTTGTCAATCCTAATTTGTTGAGATTATAAAGCTTAGATTGAACTCAAGGATAACAAGACTTGATAGTATGTCTTTAACATACGTGTGAGTTATGACTCTATGTAAATACTTATCGTCTTGAAGGATGACACATTATTTTCATGTTAACCAAGTGAGGCAATATATGTAGATGCAAAACAATATCTATAGTCATATGTTAGACTTGTGTATGATATCTTTGCAAATAATGAGTCCAGATTTATTAGTCTCGGTAAGTCATCTAAGTCATCCACAAACGGGTGAGGAGATGTTGGTGGTGTTGCACAAAGTACAAGTTTTGGAGACTTTGGTAGTGAAGGTATTTTGGATGGTTGTGAAGTAGTCATAATGGTGGGTGATTTTGGTGGTGGAGTTGGAGTACTTAAGTTTAGAAAGTTCACATCTTGAATGGGTGATGAGATGTTGAGAGGTAACGAGTCCGAGGATGAAGAGTTCAAGTTAATGAAGCAACAAGATCGAATGCTAATCCTAGTGGTTTTCTTAAGTGGCTTATTTGAGGTTAATCCATACAAAGATGGTAGTTTCTAATGAGATGGAAGTGTCTAAGATCATGTCAAACATCCTAAGTTAATCCATTGAGGATGTGTTGAATGAGATATGAAAGATATGCATTAACAACTATCCTAGAAACAAAATTTGGTAAATTATATTATGCGGATTTAGTAAAATTCAACAACTTACCTGTAGGATCCACGACACCATTTCTTTACACAGCCGGAACCCTTAAATTGGTGCCGGTCCGCCTGTATGTGTATGGCGGTACTAAAATGCATAACAGACGGTACCAACATTTTGGTGTCGTCTGATCCGTGGACACCAGAAAAGTTCACAGACCCATTTTTTAGGTGTCGGAGAGTTTTCCGAAACCTGAAATTTTGCTTAAAACATGTGACATTAATTACTTCTAGTTAGGAAAAGTCAATAACACATATACAAACATAGTGGAGCATAGACTTTGACCAAGGGCTAACGATTTTCACATAAAAGTGAAAATGGGTAAAATTTGATAACACACTTGTGCTATCCACCTGCATAAACCGGTTAGCATACAACATTGTTTTAAGTCATATTATCATCCTACAAAGTAAAACCAAATAAATTACATCATACAACATTGTTTTTGTCCTTGTACCAAACACTCTCTTAAAACTTTCATTTTTCAAAGTACTTGACTAATTTACTTAGTACTCATTGCTAAGTAAGTTATGACATTTCATAAGTTATGCGAGATGTTAGTATAACCTATGCAAAGGAAGTGATCTAATTCTACAAGCGATGGTAAAACAATTTTCCAACTTAGTGCACAAAATCTAGCAAATATCCTATTGTGCATGAATAAGAAATCGTCAAACAAGCGAATAAATAACATGGCAAGATTGACACTTATATTATGCAAACAAACAAGTGTAAACAACAATTTGAAAATAAGAAAGCAACATATATGCAAACAACATAAACAAGTGGTCATTTAGCATAGCATAACAAGAAAGACACTTTTCGTCATTTTATGTTTAAATATGACGATGTATACCAAGCTTGATTAGTTTCCTTTAAACATATTACCAAATTAATTAGTTTCAAAAAGAATTTGTATCAAAGTTTTAAGAATACCAACTTAAATTGTTTGATTCAAAAATTTGAATTTTTATGTTGAAGCGAAACTTAATATTTTAGACATACTGTAGTATTTGGTCTATTTTACTTATTTAAAATTAGACTCAGGCCATGAAAGTATTTTTAAGTGAAAGTAGACTCAATTCCCTTTAAAATGATAGGTGGCTCGACTCGTACGGACTTACGGTTAATTAGTTATGATTTTTGAAGTTGCCCAAAAACTGCATATGTACTGACAGACGGATTCCACGGAACCAAATAAAGGGATCCGCCCTTTATAAGATTTGGTGCCGTGGTCATCTAAGACAGATTCACCAAAACTAGTATTTGACATAGAGAAAACGTGTGTGACTTAGTAGATTTCATAGTAAACATATAATACACATATTTAACAACATATCTACTTATGTAACTTATCTTAAACATTTAAGGAGGTGATTTTTCAACTAGATTTATAGTTATCCCAAACACTCCTTTAAAATCATATTTCTTCGTAAATTTTCTATGAGCACACAACACAATACTTACTAGTTCTCTCAACAAACTTTTTTATTTTATTTTTCAAGAAAACCTTCAAGCTTGTATACAAAGTTACATTTAACAACAAAATTTCTAAGTATAACAAGCAAAGCATTTTTCATATTATTTTTCGCTTCAATGGTAATTTGATACATGGATCGTACTCTATTTTAAAAACCATTTGTTTTGAAAATACGAGCTACGTGGCTTTGATACCAATTGTGGAAACGTAGAGGGGGGTGAATACGTTACCGTTTAAAAACTTTAGATCTTTAGTATCAAATTGCTTATGAAGCTTGTTATAATATGAAAGTACCAATTATTGTTTGTGACTAATATAAAGCATGGTAAACCAAGTTGTCACACAATCATGAACATCAAACCACATCACAAACAATAGTATAGTGCAAGTATAAAAGTAAAGAGATAAAGAAAGGAAAGTGCAAACCGAACACGAGGATTTATAGTGGTTCGGTCACGGATCTCCTTTCCGCCTTACTCCACTCCCCGAGTACCCAACTCGAGAGTTACTTCACTAAATCAACAAGCTCCTTCTCGGCGGAGAAAACCTTACAATCGTCGCTTACACTTTTTCCGGTACAAAGCTAAATACCGGTTCTAGTTCGAGGTAGAACCAACCTAACGTCGCCTATACAATATTTCCGACACTAAGCTAGATGTCGAGTTCTTTTACAAGGGTACAACCACTCCCAATATGTTTTATGGCCCAACATAATAAACCTTGTGTTTTATGGCACAAACACATAAACCATCTAATCTAGTTTGGTGAAAGTGTTGTTATGATGCAATGATGTTTACACTAATGATCCATGACACAAATGTCTAATGGATATGAATAACTACTTCTAAATGAACTTCCATTGATAGGAAGCCTTCATGATGAAGATCACAAGTTCCCTAAACTTCTTGTGATAGATCTTGAACTTGTGGTGAGTGGGGATGGCTAGATCTCCAAGATTTCCTTGGTTGATCAAAGAGTATGCTTACAACAAAGATGAATGTTAGAAGCATTATAATCATGATCATTAGGGTGTTTAATGTATGTTACTAAATTGTTAATGATTGATCTAAATGTATGCAAGAAGGTGGAGACGATGTGATTTGAAGTGGTGAAGAAATGGGAAAACAATAGGCTTCTATTTATAGCCAAAAGTGGTCAGGAGCGTCCACGGACCAAGGACCCTTTAAAGGGTTCCGCACTTTATACAAAAGGGTTCCGTGGGTGCCTGACAGAAAATCTAAAAATCTTTCTTCAAATCTTTCCAAGATATTACCAAATCTTACTAAGATCACATTTGATATATTGAGTATCAATCTAACCAAAATATTCAAGTGATCTTCCAAGGATTTCAAAGATGATGCATGACATGATGTAACATGTATTTCCATTTTTAGATTAAAAGGTTTATCAAGGTAAACTTGTAAAATGTATTATGTAACTAGTTAATAAAATGTCTAATTACCTTTTGAAATACTTGTGAATGCAAAATGTAAAATGAGGTTCGAAATAGAATGGTTAACCTATTAAAATACTTAGTGACTCTAAATGTTATTTAAACATTCTAAATGATTTGTTAATGGATTTGATCATAATGCCACATAACAAACATGTACGAACCTGTGTTGTAACATACGAGGACTTGAGACATCGAGAGGTGTTGAATGTATGTTGAGACAAAGTGTGATTACAAGTAACTTGTACATTTTACACTATGTATTACAAGTTACATGTTTGTCATCAATCAAAACAAACGAGACTGTATAGATTAAATATCATAATATTTGCACTAACATTATGTCACGTGTTACACATAAAATATTGTTGAATACTCTAATAAATAATAATGTTTATAAAATGTAAATTTCAAACTTACCTGCTTTGAGTTTGCCGAAATAACTACAGTCTTTAAAATTGTGCATGCGGGAGTCATGTTTTTGTTTGAAAACTCGTGTTATTGCATCAGGTATGTCTTATGATTTTAACCCCTTCTCATTCACAAAACGTGCGATTTCTGGCCAGTATGGGTTGCATGTGAACGTTATAAACAAATCGGGATATCCATAAACCTTACAAATTGTCATGGCGTCTAAATAATTTTGCATCATATACCTTGGGCTGCCTGTAAAAGATGATGGCAATATCACTTTTTTCCCCCGTAGCTTTATTCCGGAATTTTCTTCCTCTGCCAGCTTGACTAATTTAGAGTACGTTTCACTCCTTAGCTCTTTTTTTTTACGTATGTACGACAGCCTTTCAGATTCAACCATAGTGTATGCGTCCACAATAAATTGCTGTGTCAATCTCCTTGAGTTGAGAATCATGGGGAAAATTCCGGCTCTATCTTGCAATCTATATGCAAAATACTCTCTCATTGTTACTCTTGTTTTTTTATTTGTTGATGCGTGATCTGTGATACCGGCATGGTATATGTCAGTGCGATAACCATCATCAGTGTAGGGAAACAGCAATGGATATTGTAGAGCCAGGTATGAAGGATGCAATTCACTAATTCTTCTAACGCCTCCTTCTTGCATTGGAGAATGATGTCTCGTTTTTTTGTTGTTGTGTCAAAGTCTCCGACTATCAGACCTGGAACTTCAGAAGCTGTTGGTAGGTTGTAGTTTCTTCCATCCCGTTCTGTTGTACCAATAAGACGTAATCTGATATTATTACGTTTGTTTGAAGCCATATAACGTTCTCCAGCCATTCGAAACTGTTCTACTAATGGATTGATTTCATCAAGCATGTCACGTAATTCAACCGTGAGTTTATGGTCTACTAATTGGTTGTCTGTTGTTGTTGTGTCATTGGAAAAGATATACCGTGATGAATGAAACTGGTTTTATATTTATAATATATTAAAAGAAATAGTAAATGTTTTGTATCTTTATGTGCTTTCGTAGATTAACATACCTGAAACTATTTATTCGATTTTGGATTTCATTTTCGGAGTCATAGATATATAGCTGCGCAAACATTGGTTTTTTGTCTTTCTCTGGCAATAAAGAACCCATCAAGTGATAATTTTGATCATGTATCCTATAGCAAAATGCACCGTATCCTTGATTAACTGATGTGTCTTATTTTGCGCCCATGGAAGTAAAAGCAAACATGGAATTATAACCTCTGATATTATCGATGAATGTACTGCTTTTTTGGATGCTCACCATTAATAAGTTTCTTTAATAATGGTGGTGGATTGAGCACCTCATCGCCCGATATGACTTTTCCCCTTCCGAAACAAATTGAAAATGACTGAGTTCGTGTGTGTATTTCCTATCATGCTCTCATTATTCCAAAGTAATGCATCACAAGATTGGCATGCGAACATTTGGTCGCCATGGTCTAGATAATCTGTTTGAACATAAATTTTTAAACTATTAATATTTGAAGTATTGATAGCATGTTTAATACACTTGTTTCAATATACGATTTTGTGAGAGTACCATTAGAAATCTCTACCAACGTATCTGTTTTTGAATGTTCCGAGCTCTGGCGTTTGCCTAATCTGGTTTTAAGCTTTAGCCTTTCTGATTTGCGTTTTGTTGAAATTGCAGCACCTCGTGTTACTTCAATATATGTGGGTCTTTCAATAGTTGCTGCAATGTAATTTTTGTTGTTAGCACTAACATGGTTTGGTTGATGCAATGTAACATTTGAATTAATGTAAACAAAAAATTATATCATTGTTATCTTACATGGTTCGGTTGGAGGTTTGCATGGTCGACCCCTAGGACGGCGTACAGGTTGGTTAGGGTGTATTAGTGGTCGTCCTGGCTTTTGGAGACTAACATCAGTATTATTGTTTTGTTCAGTTGGTCTTCCTGAGCTTCGGAGACTAACATCAATGTTATTGGTTTGTTTGGTTGAATTTTGAAGTGATCCAGCCGTACGTCCCGTTTTTTTGATACTTATGTCAATTGGTTTGCTGGATGGTTTGGGTCCTGAACATCGTTTACTTATATCAATCGTTTGGATGGATGGTTTGCATCCTGAACATCGTTTATTGATGTCAATGTTGTTCAGATTCATGGATGGTCGCCCCAGGTGGCGAATACTAATATCCATGTTGTTGTTTTGCATTATTGTAAATGCAGGATTTTGTTGGTAGTTTTTTTTGAAGACGTATACAATGGTTTAATAGTTTGTTTTCAATTAAGTGATTTTTTTAAATTGCATGGTATTTTCGTTTCTCTGTACTCAAAATAGTAAATTCGCAAATTTAAAATAAGGAATAGATAATTATTATTAGGATTTGATAATTTAGTTAACGAATAATCTATTTTTTTTTTTTAATTTATGATTTGATAATTTAGTTAACGAATAATCTATTTTTTTTTTTAAAGTTTATCACTTTGGATTGTTTTATTTTAATTTTGATATATATAGTTTTTAAAACATATTTATCTTAAATTTTCAACATTTTTAGCTAATTTAGTTAATGAATAATCTATTTTTATAAAAATATTATTACTTTGGATTATTTTATTTTAATTTTGATATATATATATAGTTTGTGTATTTTTGAAAATAATAAAGGAATAGATCATTATTAGTAGGGTTGTATTTTTGAAAATAATAAAGGAATAGATCATTATTAGTAGGGTTTGTTAATTTAGTAAATGAATATTTTATTTTTATAAAAATATTATTACTTTGGATTGTGTTATTTTAATTTTAATATATATATATATATATATATATATGGTTAGTGTATTTATGAAAATACTATATTTGTATATTTTAAAATAAGTTAATGACAATTATTATTAGGATTTTATCTCTTTGGATTGTTTAATTTTAATTTTAGGGTATATATTGTAATTAACAAATGGATATTCATTATCAAGGCCTTTATTTTTTTAAACCTATTTATCCTGAATTTTTAACATGTTTAAATTAAAGTTTTAGTTTCAAATTTATAAACTAAAATTATACATTAAACTAAGAACAAAAACATATAATATAAATGTCAACATGAGTGTCTTTCAACAAACACAACATTTATTAATAAAAATTTATTTAATTCAGCAACACGAAATCTAATACACAAAATAAAGGTAAAGGAAATTGTTCAGAAATCTTCATCGGTATCTTCGCTGTCGGTGGTCTCATAATCAGTTGTTTCGTCATTTATAAAATGGCATATGTTGTCATTAGAAGATACAGAACAGTCACTGTATGCATCTGAATCGACCTCCCATGCTTCGTCTTCACTGAAGCTATTAACCACATCTTTGCCATTCAATTTTCCATCAATGTCAAGCATATCATTCCACATCTCCTCGTCACTCATGTTATGTTTTTGTAACGTATCTTTATCGTTATCTTCGTCAATAACTTTATATTTGTAATCACCTCCATATTATACTTAATTTTAATTATTTTAATTTTAAAGTATATATTGGTCATAAAATTTAAGAAAAAATCTTTGGAAGCTTTTTGAATTGGAATACCTGTTGATGAATGTTCATGTATTTCTTCATCTGGAATAATATATTTTTGGTTATAAACTTTTAAATTGTAAAACGGTTCTTCTAGATCATTGATATTAAACCAGATGCCATCATCAGTGTTGTTTTGTTTGCTAGTAACTTCGTCATCTTCTTCTTCTTCTTCATCATCATATAGCATATAGTTCTTTTTAAAACACGATGCAGATGATGATCTTGTTATTGTACGCTTAAAGATTAGTGGTTGGCCATCATCGGATATCTAAATTGTACAATATAAAGTAATAAGCACATTATATATATTGTTTATTTAAATAATACATATAGTTTATATTTGAAAATACTCACCTCAATAACATGTATGTCATACTGACTATCAGAGGTTTTATTTTGTGTGTTTGTAGCTACTCTTTGTTCATCAACTTTTGTATCGTCTTCTTCATCGTATAGCATA
The DNA here is from genome assembly GCA_910596185.1 of Chrysanthemum makinoi. Taxonomy (NCBI): domain Eukaryota; kingdom Viridiplantae; phylum Streptophyta; class Magnoliopsida; order Asterales; family Asteraceae; genus Chrysanthemum; species Chrysanthemum makinoi. The sequence goes on from OU343221.1 coordinate 196,213,162, forward strand.
TAGTTATTTTTAATAGACGATGGTAATGCAACTGAGCTTGTTTTTGTACCCTTAAACAATACTGGTTCCTCATCATCGGATATCTAAATTGCGCAATACATTATTAAATATATAGTTTTTAAAAAAAAAAGACATATAGTTTATATTGAAAATACTCACCTCAATAACATGTATGTTATTCTGAGTATTTGTTTTTTTCTTTTCTGTGTTTGTAGCAACTCTTTGTTCATCAGGTTTTGTATCATGATTACTTTTTGGATGGTTAACAAAGTAGCCGTTTTTGTTTAACCGACGTCTTCTACGGGTCACATGAACACTCTGCAGTTATTATACAATTATTAACGTTACTTGTTAGTTGGACTATGTTTTTTTTAAAAGAAGATGTTAATAATACCTCTTCATCTTCTGATATAATAATATGCTGGTTGACTTCATCATCATCCTTGGTCTGAGTAGCTTTTGGCTTTAATGTTGTTGTGCTTTTTGTTACCTGCATATTTGCCTATAGATTATTAATGTTTTGTATGCAATTAGAGTAGTAGTAAAATAAGAATATTGAAATCTTTGAATTAATTTAAACTGACATACCTTTGTGCGTTTTGGCTTAACCATGCTTTGCGATTTTTGTTTTGCTTTATTAGCGTTTAATATGAATAGGTTTTATGGAAAAACCAATATTTATACAGTTTACATGGCATATTATTTTTGGATTAGATATGTTTCATATATCGATTAAAAATTTTTTGGATGAATTTCATGACTATTACAATATACGTAATTATCTTATACTTATTTGAAATATTATTTTGATACTTTTTTAAAATTTAAAGTATATATGTGGATATTTGATTAGTATTAATTTAGAAAAATTGGAAATATAATTTTAATTCTATATATGATTTGTTTATCTAATTTATATTTGAATTTTAAGTTATTATTTCTTTCATAAAGATAATAAAAATAAAATATAAGTGTGATTTGATAATATATTTTTAATTTTATAGATGATTTTTTATCTATTTTAAATTTGAATTTTACGATATTATCTCTTGCATGGAAATAGTGATGATAAAATATAAGTGTTAGTTTTGTAATTATAATTGTACTTTTTTAAAATTAATTGTTGGTGTTATTAATTTTAGTTTTAGATTTGTAGATCGGAATAATTATAAACTAAATATGTGTGAATATCTTTATAGAAATTATAGAATGATAAGAAATGTTATGCAATCTTCCTATATTGTCTTTTGGTTTTGTAGGAATCACTCCTAAACTAGAATTCAAGTGTTAGTAATTAATATGTAATAGTTAGCTTCAATATGGCTTTTATGTTAGTAATCAAGGCTAGGCTCATGTAGAAAGCCCATGAGCCTATCCAAAGCCTAATAAGGGAAAGGAAGGGAACTTGCATGTTGCCCTAGTTCCTTCCTATAAATACCCATGTAAAATCTCATTTGAGAGTTGGTTGTTCACTTTCACATTTATCATATGCTTAACATTTCCTTCAAGTCCTACGCATAAGTGTGTGTGTGTTCATCCGCCTTCTTTTCTTCTCTTATTTCATATTGATGCTTGTGTTACAAATATGGGAACCTAACAGTGGTATCAATAGCCAAATAGTTGGGTGAAAGCTTTTGTTTTTGAAGTTTTGTGTTTTACGCGTAAGGTTCTCAGTTTAGAGATCTTGTATACGCTAAAAGCTTTAATTTTTTCACTTTAAAACTCAAGATTCTTGTCCTTTCAAGGTTATTTTGTGATAAAGTTTCTGTTTTTGGCAAAAAGTTTCAAACTTTACGTGTATTTCTTGGTTTTTAAGCTTGGTTTTAATCGTGTAGCTTGTTCTACGCGTAACGTGTTTAAGAGTTTTGGATCATCAAGTTTCATACTTTTGTGATATTTTGGTGATAGTGAAGCTGTTTCATCACAAAAATCTGGTTTAGTAACACTTTGGGCAGAAAACTCACTTTTGGAAAATCCTACGCGTAAGCAAACCCTAATCATACGCGTAAGTTATCCGTGGTTTGATCTTCAGTTTTCTTGGTTTAATCAGCGTTTTCTTGCTTGGATAAGCCTGAAAACACTTCAACTTTGGATATCTTTTACACTGAGATTAGTGTAAAGGATTTTTGGGCAAAACCCTAATTTTATGCATAAGCTAAAACTTACGCGTAGAACTCTTTACGCCTAAGCATTTTCTTACGCCTAAGCCTTGTCTTACGCATAAGCTAATCTTACACATAAGCTTTCTACGTCTAACTTTCAGTTTACGCCTAACCTTAGTGTTTCTCAATTCTTACGTGTAAGCTAATCCTACGCGTAAATATTAATTTTACGTGTAAGTTTGGTATTTTTACCCCTAAGGATTACTTTGTCTAAACTTGGTTTCTACGCCTAAGGACTCTTCATCAACAAAGGTTCATTCGACTACAAAGATCTATTTTACAACACAAGTTTCAAGATGTCTCAACCACCATACTCTAACTACTTTCCTCATGTGTATCCTCAACAACAACAACAACAACTTAGTCAACAACAACAACAACAATTCAATCTACAACAACTGATTTATCAACAACAATTTCAACAACAACATTTTCCTCAAGGAGCAATTCAACCACAACTGATTCAATCACCACCTAGTCTTCAAGTACAACCTTACACAAACTTTAACAATCAACATCCATCCAGGAATACTATGAAGGAACCGTCTTGGTTTGCAAAGATGTGTGAAGCTTTAAGTAGCCAACAATCCATTCATGAGGCTGGATCACTTGATAGACCTCCAATGCTCACTCCCGGAAACTACGATCAATGGGTGATTCGGTTCTTTAGGTTTTGTGATCTAAAGAAGCCACATGGGAAGTTCTTAAAGAAGGTCATCCTGGAAGGTCCATTTCAGATGCCTACCGTTACACATCCGGAGATCCAAATGCTAATCCACCAAGAGGTGATGTCACCAACATTGCAACTCTTTCTGACCTCACTGCTGATGAACTTCTACATTTCGAAGCCGATGAACTAGGAATGCAATACATCCTTTTGGGATTACCCAATCCGATCCTTCGAAGTGTTGATGCTCAAAAGACTGCTAAAGCAATATGGGAACATATTCATCTTCTCATGGAAGGCACTGAACTCAATCAAGAAGACATGGAATCAAAAATATACTTGGCTTATGTACACTTCATGATTGAACCTGGGGAGAAATTAGAGTCATATCATCTTCGATTTTCAGACATCATCAATGACTTGGACAAACACAACATAATTATGCCAAGAATTGCAGTCAACACTAAGTTCCTGAGTAGTCTTGGTCCTGATTGGGAAAAGTATGTCATCTTCATCCGTCAAGCAAAGAATCTTCATCATGCTACATACGGATTGTTGTACGACTATTTGAAGCCTCATCAAAAAGAAGTTGACAAAGAAAGGGTTATCCGTGGACAAACTGTTTCACCTTCACTTCCGGATAATCATCAATTAGCTTTGTGGTTGAGCAGTGGGTTGTGGTGGATTGCTAGAGCCTTCGGTCGATACTCTAACAAATCCAACAATCGCATTCGTACCTCATCTAACACAAGGAATCAGGCTGTTGTTAACAATGGACGTGTTGAAGTTTAGAATCGTGGTAATGTTCGTCAGATGGACGGTGGTCAAGGGTTTAATCCAATGGGAAGGACTAACATGGGTGCTCCACAACAACAAAGGGCTCAAGTGGTTGAACAGGGTAATGCTCAGAATGGGAGTAATGGTCTTCGTTGTTATAACTGTAATGAGAAGGGTCATCTGGCTAATGCATGCCCAAAGCCGAGGACAAGAGGCAGCGCTTATCACAAAGAGGCTTTACTCTTGGCTCTCAAGGATGAAGCTGGTGGAACTCTTACCAACAAGGAACATAGCTTTATGGCCAATGCAGATTCTGATGATGATATGGAGGACTTGTGCTAATGCAAACTGTGATGTTAATGGCAAACATGCAAGAACTCTACATAAGTGACACAGGCCCAGTGTATGACACTGACGGCTTGTTTCAGGTACCGGATCAAACCATATTCATTACTGATATGTTAACTCCGCCTATATCTGTATCCGACGAGGATCAGAATGTTCAACATGAGCCGTCTACATCTCATTCCGATGATAATCAAATAGATCACGTAGTTATATTGACGATCAAGATGACCTTATGGTTACCATTGATAATCAAGTTGACTCCGTGGTTATACTTGAGGATCTGACTAATGATCATGTTGAGACTCACGTTGAACAAGCTGAACTTCCGTCTAAGTTCATGACTTTACTTAAAGACCAAGAATCTTGCCTGGAAATATGCAAGGACCTCAATCAGCAATTACACACTAAAAATGCACTGTTAACTAGGGATATTGGATGCTTAAAAAGACAACTCAACGTTTTTAAAACTCAAGAAAAACGTGAACAAGGTTTTGAAGTCGCTTTTGCTAAATCACATCAAAACGAAAAAACATTAGAACGACAGATGCGTGATCTAGCCGCATCCAAGAATGCTTTATTGTCTCAAATAGAACAACTGAAATATGATCATAAACAACATCTTAACGCTCTTACTTTGGAAACTCAAAAAGCCAAGTCCGAGTTGTTAACTTGTCAAAAACAGTTCTCTGAGTACAAAAATCATTCAACAAAACGAATAGATTCCTATCTTGAGGAAATTGTCGACTTACAAAACAAAATCAAAAAGTTTCGAAATGTTTTTTATAAACATGTTGAATCAATCACAACGATTCCAAAGTTTACTTTCAAACCAAATCCAAATGGATATGGACCGAATCTTGCTGATTACAAACCTAACTTTTCAAATAGAGCATTCAAACAAAATCCTGAAGTTTACAGTGCAGAACATAGAATTGATGATTCCATTATGAGTGTTGTTGAATATAATCATCAAGAGGAATTAGATGCAGAAGACGATAGTCGATCAAAATTAGAAAATGTTGTTTATAACAAACCATTTAACTATTCAAAAGATGTCACTTTCGTCACTCAACAGGATTTTTCTAACACACCTTGGGTTATCACACCTGATTTTGAGTCTTCTAATGACGGTCCCCTTTCCAATACTGCACAAATTAATGGTCCTTTACCTTCACTCAGTGAAATAAAGCCATTAGCCGAACAATGTAAATTTATAAAATATTTTGAAACATTCTTATCGGACATCAAAATTTTGGAACGTGAAATTGAAATCAATTCTGAAAAAAAAGTTGAACATTTTCGATCGCCTCAAGCGCGTGCCCAAAGAGATATTTTTCAGAAAAGACTTTTACCACACGTCCTCAATTTGAAAAACTGTGCACTATATTGGGAAATGGATTTTCACAAGGAACTTGGACTTATGAAAAGAGTTTTCGAACAAACAGAAACATCGATTTCAAATACTAAACGCAAAAAGAAAATGTTGAGAAAAGATGTTGATCGACTCTTAGAAGATGTTATATGTGCTGATATCCATAATGTTGTGTTACTTCATTCTGTTGCATATGCATTTGATTATATCTCTGCTGATTATGTTGATTCTGTTGCAAATGTTGAGAATACTGATTTTGTGTCACAAATCAAGTCTTTAAAAGTTGAAAATGAACGAGTGACAAACGAGCTTTTAAATGCAAAACGTCATCTTCAATGGTGTCAAAAAGATTGTCATACTCGTGAACTCTCTTGGCAAAACAAACTCCACCAGTTGCATACAAAAGATTTTACTCCAAAAATTGAGCAACTGGTTGATGAAAATGTGTCTTTGAAGTGTCAAATCTCAAATTATGATCAAGAACTTTCAAAAATTAAAAATGCACATAGTGTCATATCTGATTCACTCAAAAAGACTCGTGCTAAAGCGTCAAAAGACCTTGATGATCATCTTGCATACATGAAAGATGTCTTACGACGAGATGGTCTCACTCGTACTGAAAATCTTAACTTGTTACACACTATCGATGATCTTAAAGCAGAGGTAGTGAAACTTAAGAAAGATAGGGATAGTAACACAGTGGTAACTACCCCCAAACAGAATCAAAATGACTCTAGAACATCTAATGACAAACCACAAGAAACTAATGTGCTTCCCTCTACTGAAACAGGAATAGTTGCCTCTTTTCCCAACGCCTGCACTTCACAGCCTAGGAGCAATACAAGGAAGAATAGGAAGTTGCAACGTAAGAAAAGAACAATAAAGAATGTTGAAGTAGAAGAACACCTTAGGACTTTGAATAAAACTCAAGTTCCACCCACTTTAGATATTGCGTCTGACAAATGTAATGGAAAAAGTGATGTAACGAATGCTGAACCTTTAAGTACTTTTGATGTTAAGTCTGAAGCTTCTTGTGTTATATGTCGTAAAAGTATGCTTTCTGATTGTCATGATAAATGTGTTGCTAAAACTATCTTGTCTCGTTTACGGAATCCTAAGAAATGGAATACCACTAGGCCCACTAAAGCTTCTAAGTTTTTGCTTGGTAAACCTCCCTCTTTAGATTCTAAGATAAGCATTGATGTCCCTATAGCTCCATTATCACCTCCAAGGAACGTAGTACCACCTAGTGCATTCACTAAGACTAAAGCAACGACTAGTTGGAGATGGCAGAAATGGTTACACAATACACTTGGATTTAAATGGATACCTAAAATCATTGATATGTGTGTTTCTACTATAACTTCTTCGGAACCCTCTAACTCTTCGGGTTCCACATCTACTTCTATTCCATCTGTGTCGTCTGTGTGTAATGCAGGTGATACAAATCATCCTTTGGATTGTTGATAGCGGATGTTCCCGACACATGACAGGCAATCTTAAACTGTTATCAAACTTTGTTGCAAAGTTCATTGGCACTGTCAGATTCGGGAATGATTACTTCGCAGCTATCATGGGATACGGAGATTATATCAATGGCAATATCGAAATTAGCAGGGTTTATTATGTGGAAGGTCTCGGTCACAATCTCTTCTCTGTAGGTCAATTCTGTGATGGAGATTTGGAAGTTGCTTTTCGGGAGAAAACTTGTTTCATTCGTGATCCACAAGGAAACGATCTTATGTCTGGCACCCGCAACTCAAGTCTATACACAATCTCAATGCAAGACATGATTGCTTCATCTCCTATTTGTCTCCTTTCAAAGGCAACATCTACAAAATCTTGGCTATGGCACCGACGTCTCTCACATTTAAACTTTCAATCCATAACCAACCTTGCTCGATACAAACTTGTTGAAGGTCTCCCAAGATTCCGGTATTCTAAAGATCACCTATGTTCAGCTTGTGAACAAGGAAAAAGCACTCGTGCTCATTTTCCTTCAAAGGTGGAACACAGCTATCAGCATGTGCTTCATCTTCTTCACATGGATTTGTGTGGCCCGATGCGCGTGCAGACGATTAATGGCAAACGCTACATCTTGGTAATTGTAGATGACTACTCCAGATGGACTTAGGTTTATTTTCTTCGAAGTAAAGATCAAGCTCTACAGATGATCATCACCTTTCTCACGAAAATTCAAGTTCAGCTCCGGAACACCGTCAGACAAATTCGAACAGACAAAGGAACTGAATTTGTGAATCAAACTCTTCGTGAATATTATGAGAAAGTGGGAATTGAGCATCAAACATCAATTGCACGTACCCCAGAACAAAACGGAATTGTTGAAAGACGAAACCGTATGTTAGTGGAAGCTGCCAGAACGATGTTAATCAATACTAAACTTCCAGATTACTTGTCGGCTGAAGCCGTCTCAAGTGCATGCTACACTCAGATTCGCTCAATGATTACAAAACGCCACAACAAAACACCTTTTGAGCTTATCCACAACCGAAAACCGAATCTCAAACACTTTCATGTATTTGGATCCCTTTGCTACCCGAATAATGATCGTGATGACTTTGGAAAGCTCAAAGCCAAAGCTGACATTGGAGTCTTTATTGGATACTGTGAGAATTCTAAAGGTTACCGGATCTGGAATCGTCGTACAAAGCAGGTTATGGAAACGATTCATGCAAATTTCGATGAGCTTACAGAAATGGCTTCTGAGCATAACAGCTTGGAACCCGGTCATAACCGTTTAAACTTCCCTCAAACCCCATCATCAGCTGAACCTAGTTTACAACTAACTCGACATCAAATGGGACAGCTATTTTCTCCTCTGTTTAGTGATGATATTGATGCACGTGTACCAGGTGTATCCAATGTTTCCGCTGCTCAACTTGATCAAAATCTAATACCCGATACACCTGCTACAACAACTACTGTTGAGGAAGCATCACCAGTTGATTCTACAACAACAGTTGAACAAACCGCATTCAACGACGCTGAACCAGCTGATGATGCTCTGAACAATGAAGTACCCCCACCTGCAGATTATGATCCAAATGCGTTCTTTAACCCGTTTGCTAATGAAACTGCTGCATCTGATGTTGCGGAATCATCTACAAGCCATTTGAATCCTCCCAATCTGCAGAATTTATATCAACATCAACCTTCCACACATCGTTGGACGAAAGACCATCCTCTTGAGAACATTATTGGTATCCCGAATCAACCAGTCGTAACTAGACAATGTCTTCACACAGACGGTGAACATTGCATTTATGCACTCACTGTCTGCCAATCTGAACCTAAAAACATTAAAGATGCAATGACCAAAGACAACTGGATTGAATCCATGCAAGAAGAACTCAATCAGTTTAAACTTCTTGAAGTATGGGAATTGGTTGAAAGACCAACAGGGGTCTTCGTCATTGGTCTCAAATGGATTTGGAAAAACAAATTGGATGCTGAAGGAACCGTAATCAGAAATAAGTCACTTCTGGTGGCTAAGGGTTTTAGACAGGAAGAGGGTATTGACTTTGAAGAATCATTCGCTCCGGTTGCTCGTCTTGAGGTTGTATGGATTTTTCTAGCGTTTGCAGCTCACATGAACATCACGGTCTTTCAGATGGATGTCAAAATTGCTTTTCTCAATGGACAACTGAAAGAAACGGTCAATGTTAGCCAGCCAGAAGGATTCGTTGATCCAGAGTTCCCTAATCATGTCTACAAACTGAAGAAGGCTCTCTACGGTCTCAAACAAGCCCCTCGGGCATGGTATGACAAGTTATCATCCTTTCTGATCGCTAATAATTTCGTCAAAGGTTCAGTAGACCCTACATTTTTCATACAATATCACGGGGCACACATTTTAATCGTTCAAATTTATGTGGATGACATCATTTTTGGGTCAACACATCTAAAGTACTCAAACGCTTTTTCAAAACTAATGAAAAAACATTTTGAAATGTCCATGATGGGTGAACATACATTCTTTCTTGGATTGCAAGTTCATCAATCACCCCGTGGTATTTTCCTAAGTCAGTCCAAATATGCCCTTGAAATTTTAAACAAACATGGAATGACAAGTTGTGATACCTATGCCACCCCAATGGCACATACCAAGAAGTTGGACGCTGATTTGCATGGGAAATTGGTTGACCCTACTAAATACCGTAGTATCATTGGGTCTCTCATGTATCTAACAGCAAGCAGGCCTGATATTGTTTTTGCCGTATATCTTTGCTCCCGTTATCAGTCAAGACCAACTAAAACCCACCTCTCAGAGGCTAAAAGAATCCTCCGATACATCAAGGGAACCATTAACTTGGGGATCTGGTATTCGAAGGATTCTGGTTTTGAAATAATAGCTTTTTTAGACGCTAATCACGAAAGTTGCTTAGATTCTCGGAAAAGTACTTCAGGAGCTCTACAATTTCTTGGTGAAAAAACTGGTGTCATGGCAATCGAAGAAGTAGGATTGTACATCGCTGTCCTCAACTGAAGCAGAATATGTAGCCATGTCGGCGTGTTGTGCTCAAGTCATTTGGATGAGAACACAACTCAAAGACTATGGTTACGTATTTGACAGAATCCCGATGTACTGCGACAATCGAAGTGCTATTGCGATCTCGCGCAACTCTGTTCAACATTCAAAATCAAATCACATCGATCTTCGATATCATTTCATCAAGGAGCACGTGGAAACGGGTACCGTTGAATTATACTTTGTGGGTACTGAATACCAACTGGCAGATCTTCTCACCAAAGCCTTAACTCCTGCTAGGTTTAATGAGTTGGTCCACCAGATTGGTATGCGGTGTTTGACTCCAGAGGAACTGGATGAACTTTTAAAACATTCTTAAAAACCAGTCAAACACCAAAACCTCTTTTTTAAATATTTTTCAAAAACAAAATACAAAAATATAAAATCTGATAAAACAACAAAAATATTCTTCTATCTATATTTCTTTTAACATGGCAAGTACAAATCTTCCGTCAACACTTTTCTCTTTCAAAATTCAGTATTTTCTCGGTCAAGTGTTGAGGGGGAGAAAGTAAATATTTTTTCGGTTTCATAAAACCTTGTACTTGCATGTTACTTCATCCCGGTTGTTTCTTTGATAATGGTGGTCACATTTCTGGTATACTGACACTCCTCGGGCTCAAATTTATAAAATTTCATTATTTCTTAAGTCGAGGGGGAGTGTCGTCAAGTTTCTTTCCAAATATCATACTTTTGGTTACCAAAATGGAAGTTATCGGCGTTGGATGAAAATGGTTAAGGTGGAGGGACTGAAAGTGTCAAATGCTTAAAGTAATTTTTAATAAAACTTCACCAAAAATTTCAAAATACATTAAATTCATCTCATTTATTATCCAACCACCTCATCCTACGCGTATCATTCAACCATCAAAACCGTGTTTTTGATCTTAAATTTGTAAGTGTTTTCATGATAGTGATATTACGAACAAGGGTTTTGATTTGTTTCAAAAATCAACGGCTAGATTTATGCCTATTCATGATTTTGTGTTTTACGCATAAGCGTATGAACACATAATCATGTTTGGGTGTTATTTGTTAAAATGGATGTGTCAAAATATTTTTATAATCATTCTTATTCCATTTCTATCAAACAAATCCACCCAGTATCACGAATTGAACATTTTCAAATTAGGGTTCTTATGCGTGAATTGGGTGTTTTCAATTGTGAGAGTTTCTAGTTAAATAGATGGTTAAGAGATGTTGTTTACATGATGAAATGATCATATCCAGGTTTAAAACTTACCCAGAATCATCAATTGTGTGAGAATTAAAATTTAGGGTTTAAGTTCATACGATTTGGGTATTCTTGATTCATAGGGTGCTTGATGTTAAAACTTGTTTAGGATATCTCATTAGGCCTCTAAGATATCCCAGAAATGATTTGGTGTCTCTCATATGGTCAGATTAGTTACTCGTAAGATTTGAATTCTAGGGTTTAAGTTTCTGCGCGTAAGCATAGTCTACGCGTAAACAGTTTTGATTGAATTTCATGTTAAACTGAAAGGGTCTTGAATTAATATGTTAATGAATGGGTTATGATGCATTTGTTTCAGGTTATTACGTGTGAAAATTCAGAATCAAGGTTATTAGAACTTCTACGCATAAGGATCACCTTACGCGTAGCATGTTATGCGTAAGAGAAATATTACGCGTAAGGTTCTACAAAGGGACAACGCGTATCCTGAGAAGGATATGCGTAAACAGTAACCTTTACGCTTAAGGTTCACTCTTACCAGTAAGCCTTACGCGTAAGGTTCCACATACGCTTACGCGTAAGCTCTATGCCTAAGGCCATTTTTTCCTACGCGTAACATTTCTTACGCGTAAGTCAAGATCCTACGCATAAGCTTATGCTTACGCGTATAACCACTCCTGTTTACGCATAAGCTTGCAACACCTACGCCTTAGGCTTGTTTTAACCAAAATTGTGAATTGTTACGCGTGCAAACTTGTAAATAAATAAATCATAACGTCACGAAACCAAAATGTCACTAATATGCTTAAATGTCTAATAAGTTGTGAAAAATAAGTGAAAACTTGGACTTTAAAACTCAAAGTTAATCTACTCACGTAACTTATCACAACATCTTTGGACTATTGGACTAACAAGTGACATTGGACTCGTAACAATCATTGACATATCACATTCAATAAATAGACAATAAAATCAACTATTAACTAACATAATGTCTTTCGATATGTTGGTTCTTTTGGCTAAATATCTTTCAGATCACGATATGGACGTTCAAATGAAAAATGTAGATGCACCAAATGTTCTCACTGTTGAAGATATCTTCCCTAATGGTTACCCAATGAAGATCAGAAAGAACAACCTCAAAGTTGATTTTGATAGCTTCACTTGTTCTGAGTCTTCATGTCAGATTGCAGTGGATATTCTGAAGACTCACCCTTATCAGAACATGCTCACAAACTCTGCTACTGTACCGGAGATCTACATTCACCAATTCTGGCATACAATGCAAAAGGTCAAAGGTCAAAATGCTGTGACGGTGACGCTTAACAACAAACAAGTCACCATCACACCAGCAGATTTGAGGGCTATTCTTCTTATTCCTGTCATCGAGCCTACTGAATACAATGCCACTCCAACTGAAGAGGTCGTTCTCCAGTTCATGGTCGACATCGGCTATGATGAAGCTACCGGGGTAATCACAAAGCACTCATCTGTGGATCTCAAGAACATTCCCCAGCCATGGAGAACCCTCTACATAATGATTGCCAAATCCGTTTCCGGACGTGATAGTGGTCATGAGCATCCCAAGCTCATTGAACTACAAATATTTTGGGCTATGGTCAACATGAAACACATAGAAGTTGAAGCTCTGATATGGGATGACATGATGTCTTACCTTAAAAAGCCTGGCACTAAGATCTCGTATATCAGATACACCAAACTGTTGATCTAAAGAGCTCTAGGGTATAATCCTGATATTCCCTTGAGACTTGATGACCCCAAACAACACTCCGTGTTGTATGAGCCTACACTCACTGTCAGATTTAAGGACTCAACAACAAACAAACAAGGTGCAGTGTTACCAGATCATCTTCTTACTGATGCTATCAAAGAACTTTATTCGTACAAACGATAGCTGGAAGCAGTTGAAGCTGGAAAAGTAGGTTTCCTTGATGAAAAGTCCTCCGGTACACCTACTAGGAAAACCAGGAGAGGCAGTGCAGGAAGTATCTCGAGCACTGAGAGTACGAGAAAGTATCCCAAGAGGACTCGTGTTCTCAAAAGGAAAATTCCCTCAAAAGAAGCCATCCCTATTCCCAAACCTGAACCGTAACGGACGAGGACTCAGAGGACACTGAAACGGACGAAGAGGTCATCTACTCTGAAACTCCAATCGATGACACTCAAACAGTTGCAAAACCTCCTAGTCCAAAAGCTTATAAAGGCAAAGGTAAAACCCCAGTTGCTGAGCCAGAACAAGAGGAGAGCTCGGATGAAGAACAACTGGACAGAGACTACAGGAAAAAGGTGAAGAATCTCAGACTCCAACACGTTGCTTAGGAATTCACCCGTGAATGAACTCGTAGCCCCGGAGAGTCAAGTGGTGGTGCACTATCTACACCAGTTCCTGATGCGGTTAATCAACCCGATAAGGGAACTGGTACCACCACCCACGATCAACAACGAAGGCAACTGGAGGACACTATCACCTATGACTTTGAGGAACCGGAAAAGGAGAAGTCTGAGAAAATTTCTAATGAAGATGCTGAGGTTGCAGCTAAAGAAAAATCAGATAAAGAAGCTCAAGCTCAAGCAGATGAAGAAACCAGGATTAAGGTTGAAGAAATGGCTAAGTCTGGAAAAGATGACGAAGTTGATTATGATGTTCTTCTAGACAGCCCAGCACGTTCCAAGGAACTAACTTCTGAGCTACCAAAGGACCCTGAGTCTCCTCATGTCTCATCATCATCAGACTCGTCTTCTCACTCTTCACCTCCACCATCCAAAGGCACAACCAGATCCACATCCAAGTCTGTAAAGAAACCAACCGACTCTTGGATATCCCGAGCTAAGACAAAGATTGTCAATGCTGTCAAGCAAGTCAGGAAGAAAGATGTGACCAACAAAAAACTGAATCAACTCGCTGATAGAATCAACTTTCTTCAAAACGGGATAAACGAGATGTTGAAAGAAAGGGAGCATATCCAGAAGCTTCTCAAAGGAGATTTCCAAAAGGAAATAGAGAAGACGGCAAGTGAATATACTCACAAGTTTCTTCTCGACACTGTCCCTGGAGTGACAAGGGAGATATTTTCCAGATAACTTACTCCAAATATCGTCGCATTGGTTAAACACACAATGGCCAAAGAACCTGATCTCTCTGAACCTAAGTTAATTTCGAAATTGGTGATGCAAATGTCAAAACGATCTACAACCTTTACTTCGGATGAAGCTAAATTTTTTGAGGGTCTACTAGATTATCAACTCAAGTCTTCATGCAAAGAGTCAGTAGGTCAACCTAAACGACCAAGAGATGACGATGACAAGGACAAGGATTCTACACCAAAACGTCCAAAGCAAACTGGAGAATCCTCCTCTATGCCACCACCACTCCAAAGGACTCCAACAGAAAGACGATCTCCTCCACGCTCTTCTGCTGATAAACCTCAGGACTCTGAGTTACCACCTTCCATAGAGAAAACCGATGATCATTTCGAATACACTGGTGGTGACGATGAAGAGTCCCTTGAGCCCCAACAACAACCCACCTCTCCCGACACAACAAAGAAACCAGCATCCTCATCAAAGCCAAAGAATAAGAAGAAGACGACTATGACTGATGTTGTCTCATGGCTAGATGACGATACAACCGCTGAATACGACTGGTTTTCTCAACTTTGTGATGCTACTCCCTCACTACCTGGAGGTCAAGAAATGGTAGATGGCCGTACCATGGAGCATGTAAAGCTATTACAAGAACAATTTAAAGTGAAGAAGATGACGAAGGCTGAGCTCAAGCGAATCACGAATGATGCCTTCCAACTCCTCAAAGATAGCTCCGAAAGTGCAATTGAAGTGGAATACCACCTTGACAACATTACACGAGCCATGTCGAACAACATCGATTGGCTCAATCCCGAAGCTAACATCGACTTCACCAGAAAAGACAAGGCTCCATACTACACAGATTGGACAAGACCTCTACCCACAATTGGCCGACCGGATCAACCAAAGATTCCATTCTGCTACTTCTTCAACAAAGACCTAGAATTTCTTCTACACGGTAGCGATGTCTCAAAGAAATACGCTACATCACTTACACTTCCGTTCCCGGCAGCAATATACTCCAACAGCATAGCAATCGAGGAAGATTCCACCCACATGTTCTCTGACAAAGTGGAAAAGTATGATCTTGATGCAATGTATGGGATTCATCATTGGCTAGAACGCCGAAGAATCTACTACAAGAGCTGCCAGGTACTTACATCAAAGAAAGAGGTGTTTAGTGATAAAGGGATCGTTGCTATTAAACATGTTACTCTTTCATCAAAATGGGACTACACATTTCTCAAGAAAATAGTGGTCAAACGACAAGACGAAGAGGACTATGAATTCTGTGAAGCAGACTTTCAGAGATTGTCTCTCAACGACATTGAAGATATGTATCTTGCTAAGGTACAGGGACGAATGCGACATTTCTCTACAGAAATCCAACGTGAGTACATCAAGTCCTTGTTAATCTTCATCAGAATCATAGTGATCCAGGAACGTGTAGAAGACATTCAACTTGCCGTGGAATTGTATCAGACGCGTGTTAACCTCACTAAACCACAGCTAGACCTTCCCGACATCAACCAACTTCCTCAATACACCCTCATCAGCAAACCATTTGGCGTATTCTACCGTAGTGATCTACACCGAAATTGCTTGATGGCGTGCAAAGAGCTTCCTAAGTTTGGAGATCACACATTGAAGAAAGTCAGGGACGGGTTAGCTTATCGGTTAAAGGCGATACAAAAAGGCATTGGGTCACCTAAGCAATGGAATTCTAGGGAGAGACGGGATGTTAAGAAGATCATCACTTGCATTGATGAAAGGTTGTTCAAAATGGACCAGTTCAGAACATTGGAGAGTTTCGTAGGTGGTCGTCCCAACATATCTCTCACAGGCTATCAACGTCCAGAACGCATTCCTGGAGTTATTGCTGGACTACATGAATCTCCTGGTAACCCTTGAGTTGTTTCATTATCATTACTTGGTTGTGTGATTTATATTTATCTATGGCTTGTGCACACATAAGAGTGTACAACCCGTACTTGTAATGAAAGGACCCTGTGGTACGCATCAGTGCCACAATCCTATAAAAGGAGCGAAAGCTTCTTACTTTTGAGTAAAACTTTTCAACACTTTCATTTTTCAAAGTTTTGCTCAAAAGGACAAGTACTTCCCCTTATGATTTTCAAAACCTCAAAAGTTTATATCACTTGTTGAGGGGGAGTATTTGATTAAAAACTTTGTTCACAAAATTGTTCTTCGTGGTAATCTTCCCGCAAAACTCGAAATGGACATATTTGATATCAAAATTTCGTCAAAAATAACATTTATATGCCATTTTTTAGGGGGAGAAAAATTATGTGATAAGAAATATGTTGTGAATTGTAAATGAATCGTTGTGCTAAAAGACTTAACCAATGAATTGACGAGATCTTAAATGTTAGTAACTCGAAAAGACTTGTCCGGGACGGGTAATAATTTCAAACTAGTTCGCTAGTGATGTAAACGTGTCTCGCAAAGGACTTGTCCTAGTAGAATGTACCATTCGAGAAACTCTTTATAAACATGAACTTTGACGGGTTTGACAACCTTTCGAGGTTTGTCCACAACTTCAAGGTAGTTATTAGAGCTAGTTGTCACCTAAAAGCTGACAATGTAACTCTTTAACTATGCAACGTAACCGTGTCACGCGGGGGATTGTCTATCTTGAGTTGATCAATTCAAAAGTGCGCGCTCTTCTCTCACCGTGCAGATTTCTGTCAAAACACTTAAGCTCGTGTGGAGGGGGAGTATTTCTGCAAAATCTTACACTCTCAAACAGTGGTACAAAATGCTTTTACTCATAACCACTTTGAGAGATTTTTCATGAAAACGGTTTTATGGCAACATAGGTTAGCCATGGAGTTATAAGGTGACTAAGGTTAGGAATAACCGTCCTATGATCCGCCAGAGCTGGAGGGATCTACCCAAGGACACCACCAATAGTTAGAATTAGAAGTCCTTAGTTATGATTATAAAAAGGAGAAAATGAGAATCGGAGAAAGAAGGAGTTGAAGAATTAAAAAGAAAAGTAAAAAAAGGGTGAAAAGAAATTGCCCTCCAGATTATTCAACTTAGGGCAGACACCGGGTTCAATTCATATGCTACTAGTTGTCACTAGATGACGCCGGTATTGAAGATCAAAGTCGTCATGGACCCAGTAATGCATGCACTAAACCTTCTTAGCCACTCAAGTTTCTCTCAACAGAAGCTTGTTTCATTCTCACAGGGAACCCTACGTAAACTATCGGCTTTCTCTTAGAGATTGTTGGTATTGAAGAAGGAGACCCTCTCCCTAGTCTCCGCTCAGGAAAACCAAAGCACACTATTGAGTCTAGAGCCACGAGATTCATCAAAAGATCTCTTAGGTACACTTGACATTTCCTCACTTGTCGTTCAACAATAAGGACGCAAGTGATACATTATCGAGTCCTTCACAGATCTTAGCAATCTGTCGAGAACATTTGTGAGAGGTTCACACCTGTGATCCTCAATGATTGAATAGAAACTCCTGCCAGGGTCAACATCAAACAGCCCTGACAGCAGGTCACTTCTATAACTCCTCATGGATTACGCTTAGTGTGTCTCAAACGGTCTACATTCGTGGGGTAACGCTTTGGTGTAACTCAGCGACTCATCTGAATTATAGATGTACTTCGGTACATCGTGTTATCTCACTTGTGGGACTCCAGTTCAGGAACAGCCTTTGTGAGAATTAGAGTTATGTTTTCACACTATGCTGTTAACGCTCTCGAAGTTCAAACTTGTAAGCGCTGGATTATTTCTAACCCATGTTTTATGTTTTCTTCCTATGGATGCTTGCGAGTGGAAAAGATCGTGCAGATTCTCCACATGCTCATACCTACAACAACACTAATCGAAGTTCTCTAAAAAAGCAACACAAAGTCAGAATGATTCTTCGTCAAAGTCAAAGAATATACAAAGTTTAAAGACTAAGAGAACTACATCAGTACTGAAATCCAACGTTAAAGAGCGTGTGAGCATGTTGGAGAAAGACGTGGATACACTGGAGCAACGAAGCGGACCTGATGCAGACAACCACAACATACTATCACTACGATCACAAAGAACAAAGATCAAAGAACAAAGAAAATGATGACGTCAAAACAGAATACTTCAAAGGAAACAATTTCTCTACACTGGGGATATTGTTCGAATCAAGGCACTTCTTCTCACAAGAAAGAAGAATGTCAGAAGACGTCAAAGCTACTATTACATCAGCACCTACAATGTTTAAAGATCAAATCATCAATCACTAACACTTAGGGGGAGATTGTTGGAATCACTCCTAAACTAGAATTCAAGTGTTAGTAATTAATATGCAATAGTTAGCTAAATTATGGCTTTTATGTTAGTAATCAAGGCTAGGCTCATGTAGAAAGCTCATGAGCCTATCCAAAGCCCAATAAGGGAAAGGAAGGGAACTTGCATGTTTCCCTAGTTCCTTCCTATAAATACCCATGTAAACTCTCATTTGAGAGTTGGTTGTTCACTTTCACATTTATCATATGCTTAACATTTCCTTCAAGTCCTACGCATAAGTGTGTGTGTATTCATCCGCCTTCTTTTCTTCTCTTATTTCATATTGATGCTTGTGTAACAAATATGGGAACCTAACAGGTTTTCCTTCCATCTATTATATAAGGCACCATTGCCTTCCAGTTCAACCAAACATTCTCAGTTGCTTAATCAAAATTAATTTCCTTTCATAATTTTTTCAAACCAAAAAAATGGATGCATGCAACAAAAGATCAAGAATTCAGTCCGAATTAGATGAAAACATCTCTGAAAAGTCTATCAAGTATGTTTATATTGTCTTGTTGTATTCGTATTTTTATTAGTTAGTTTCATCTGTATGTATTAACTAAGTGTTAAATGTTTATGCTTTCAGAAAACAATGTATGGAACAAAAATTGGCTATAGAGTCGTCTGAAACACAAGGTATACTAATCTTGTTTTGTTAGATTCATTTTTGTGTAATAATATTTGTCGAGTTGTTGGGTAATTATGAATACAACTTCAGTTTGATATTGTCAACAATATTTTTTATATTTCTTATGTTAAAAAATATAGATTGTACTACTAAAAAGGATGATAATGCTGCGAAGGATGATATTTGGGCTCCTGATTATTGGTATTATCCTATTGAGGATGATATTAATAAATTTTTACTGAGCAAGAAGAAATTGAAGCTGAAAGGTCAATAAGGCAACGCCTATGTGAAGATCATACAAACCAACTTGCTTCGATGCCTCCGCTCAAACTATATGAAAGTAGTTCTTCTGATTTTGATTATGAATTTGAAAAAGATGACCTTGAAATATTTGACTATGATAATGTACATTTAGCATTTTCTGATGATGATTTTGATTTTGATGTGTAATTTTTCATTATTAATGATATAAATGCAATGTTTTTTGTTAAATGTGTTTTAAATTTTTGAATATTTATTACTGCATTAATATTTAGTGACATACATTTTAAAAATAACCGATAAGAAAATAGTTAAAACCTATTAGATTAACTTGTTAATGCAAATACTCAAGAAACAAATAATATCAATTGTAAAACAATAATTCATGTGAAAAGAAGTGAAACAATATGTGAAACATTGTTTGTTTATTATAACAAAACACTCTACTCCAAAGCCCTATTAGATTAACTTGTTAATGCAAATACTCAAGAAACAAATAATATCAATTGTAAAACAATAATCCATGTGAAAAGAAGTGAAACAATATGTGAAACATTGTTTGTTTATTATAATAAAACGCTCTACTCCAAAGCGGCTGCTACAATTCTTTTTGGTGTGTAGTTTTCTTCATGTTATTCTTCGATTCCGCTCTCTGATTCATTGGCTGTATGTGTCAAACACACTTGACCTTCCTGTTTGTAGTCATTGTGTTTAAAGTTAGGTTATTTTGTCTTTAGATCATGCATTAGTGTACCGTATATGTAGAAGGTCAACGTTAAATACCTTTGAAATTTTAGTTGGAGAGCTTGCATTATGATTTTCTACATCCTGTAATAATATTAGTCAACATATTCACAAAATTTAGATTAAAATTCATGGTAATTGTTTATTATGTGTAAAAATAACTAATTATATTAAATTTTTTATTTAAAATTTGTTTTAAAACATAATGTATCATACCTCATTTTAATTCGAAAATGTTACTGTAAATTCATCTTCTGTTTCTTTTGTCACAAACTCGTGAGTCTCCACGTCATCCTTATTTACTATATTTTCTTCACATGGGGTCTCTTCTTCACTATATTGAGAATCCCCTGTTGCATCTTCATTTTCTGATTTGGAGTCTTCTAATTCATTTTCAGCTACTTGCAAATCATCGCCAGAATCCTATTTTGTAACATATAAAACAATATTATTTTGTAAATAATATTCCAAGAGTGTTTATTACTTTGAAATTATAACAATTTCCATTAGTTTATGTTTACAAAAAATATGTTATACCTCGTCATTTAGGAAACCATCTTTGAAGTGATTGATTATTTCTGCATCTTCCGTGACTTTCTCACTACGATATATATGCATGTTATTGTTGTGGTTAAATTCGGTGTATTTGATTTTGAACAAATACGGTTTCCCTATTATTGCATTGAGCTCATTCGGAAAATAGTCATCTGTATCCATTCCTTGTTTTTCCATTATCTCCCACGCTGAAATCCCAATCATCTTATGGACATTTTTGTCAAAAATAATCACTTGTGCGAATCCGCTTTCATCGAATATTCGAACAATGATTTTAAACCTGCACATATATTAATGATTAAGCTGTTTTGTTTTTTAAATACCATAATTTAAAACATGTTACACACTCAACAATATATTTCAACAGACTGTATTCCATACATGGATGCAACTGCGTATGTTTGTCCGTGGGTTCTGCAATGCTATAACTGATTCTTATTCTTTGAACTGGAGCTTCCTTTTCCCATTATTGGTGTTACTTTTGTATTACATGCTTTGCAACCAATGTAAGTCCAACCACTCTCATATTGTATGCTATGAACTGTCGCATAAACAACGCAACATGTATCCTGTTTTTGTTATTAATGTTAGGCAAAATTTTATGTTGTTTAAACAATGGCACGTTTCAGTTGGAAACACCTAAATCAATAATCAGAGTAAAATTTGCAAAGTTACCGGTTCAATACTGCGAATCATGCCTACCAATCTTTTCACACATCCTTGCATGAATTCCGCTGGTGTAACTACATGGCTGACCTGGTCGTATGATTCAATCTTGAATTCCCTAGGGTCATATCTCTCTTGCGATTCGTAGCTGTATTATGTATGAATTTTATTAACTTTTAACAAAGTACATACTTATTTATATAAACTTGTATTATTCACGTTACCTTTTACGGAATGAAACCAACGGCGGCAAATCCCTGTTAATGAAAATCTTTGTGCCAAATAAAGCGTTATGTATAGATGGCGTATCTGCGTTATGTGTAAGTTTAATTAAATCATATGAATGAAAAAACATACTTATTTTAATGGCGGATATGGTGCGCTAAATTTATAAAACAATTAAAAAAACTTACTATCCCAATATTTGACTTTCCCCAACACCAATAGAAAGTCTATATGTCCAAGTTGATCAAGTTTCTCTTCATAATCATTCCACATTAATGCCCATTTATCCCAAAATGTACAATCAATCCTGAGAGACCTGTGTGGATTGAAATAGATTTGTGTTTATTTAAATTATAACAGCACCATTAATATAATATTTTGTGTAAATAAATATGAATAACACATACTGAGCATCTTCAATCACAACACTCCTACGGATCTTCCGGCCACCATGGCTATTGACTGATACAATTTTCCCAATAGGTACTACTATTCCTATAACATCTGCCAACAATAATAAAAAATAAATAAGATTAAAACATCACCTTTTGAATATAAAATTACAAATTTTTATAGTAACCAACACATACCTACGCAATCATGTTCATGATACTCGTTATCTATATTCAAAATATGAGTGAATGGCTCATAAATAAAACCAACATAATTATCGTCTATTTGCTCAACTCTGGTCACTTCAGTCCCTTTGTAGAAATAAATTTTGTACCTATGTGGTAACAATGGTAATCTACCACCATTTTCAGCCACCCCAAATTTTGAGATGATATAACATTCGCCCTCTTGTAAAAGTGGTTCAAATTTAAACATCAGCTCTTTTTTTATGTAAACTTGGATTCGATTGGACTATTTAGACAATTATAAATGTTAGATTTTATGATCAATACTTTTCAATATATATAAATTATGCGCATATAAATTCAAATTACCCCCGCATCTTGCAAAACAAAATCCAGACTATATGGATCGTGTTCTTCATTCAACTTGTGAGAATGCCAAATAGATATACATCTCCCTTTTATTACCATGTTAGTAATCATGGGATCAACATTCTCTAAAGGAGTTATTTGTTGTTCATGTATGTTTACTCCTGTAAACATTTACACATACATTTGTTGGTAAATATATTTATAAACAATGCTATTATTAATAGTAATAAATAATATGTATACCTCGTAAACTGCTTTGGAAATTGGCACTCTTCCTTTGAATATTTCTTTCACCAAATTGAGATTTCCCTAGATTAGAGTTATTCACTCTAGAACTATTACCTTGATACTTGAAATTAGAATCATGAATGGTACTTCTGGTCTTTCCAGAACTTGATTGATGTCGTAAAGAAGATGTTTGATAACCAAAACTCATTTTTGAGTTTCTGTTTCTTCTTATACATTATTAGGTAATGAGAAATTATATAATATTTGCTAAACAGTTGTCATAACAAACACAACTAAACTAACAATACCTTCCAATTCCTTTCCATATTTTAGAGCATGATTCCTAGGTGTGTCGCTTTCTACCATTGGCATAGACATAAACGTCGATCGAGTGTTTGCTGATGGACATGTTGTAGAAGATGAACAACTCTGTTGTAACGTATTATTGCTGATTGGAGCATCTAGAGTTTATAATCAAACAATACAGTATTACAAATTAATAAAAAAGTATATCACGGCAAGCTAATAAATCTAAATTAAACATACGCCTTTGGTATCTAAAGTTATATTTAAATAACAATATAAATTACAAAATAGTAAAAAGATTTTACCATCACATACTGACGGCACATTCCGCGAACGGCTTTGGGAGTTCCTTCCTAATGTACTACTTTCAAACACTTTTTTACCCATGACAATTGTTTTCTTAATGTGACTTTTAACAGCTGTTGTTAAAAATATAAAGAAAACATTTTGTGTTAATTCAAATAAAACAAATCCACTTTAAAAAAATGTAAAAAATTATACATGAGGCTTGTCTTCCTGGTGTGTCACTTTCCAATATGGGAGTTTTGGTTGCATTGTTTTCCTTTTCAGAACAATCTCCTGTAAATAAGCAACAAAATAACTTTTGAAAAAATAAAACAGTTTCAGTTAATGACTTTTGAATGATTAATAAGCAACAAAATAACTTTTGAAAACCCTTTGTCACTTTTGGTCAGTTTAACTTCAGTCATAATTTTACCCATCAAATGTGTTTGTAGATGTCCAGTTTTAGCAGCTTTTGATAGAAAAGCAACCAAAAACATATGTTAAAACATAAAACACAAAAATACGGGAAAAAAACAATTAAATTGTTAAAAAATACCTTGTGGGTGATTTGGTGAAACTAAAGCTTCAATTTCTGAAACAACAAAAAATACACATTAATATTTAAAATTCTTTGAACATACAAAACCATATACAAAAACAACATACAATACCTGTTTGTGGTTTTCTTGATGTGTCTGATTCCAATATCTCAACATCGATAGTTCTAGCTTTCTTATTGGTACGTGATTCTGTTTGAAAAAAAAATATACCTTTAAAGATCAAAACCATCACAATAATACCTTTTCAATCAGAACCAATAATAAAAAAACAACACAAACATAAAATATCATAATAATACATTTTGAAACAGAAGTACCACTCTTAATATCTTTAGCTCTTGTAAGCCTTTTTTATTGTCTTTGTGGCTGCATCTTTGAATAAACCGTGTGTGTATACTGACTCAAAAATATTGAATACGTTTGTATGTAATGCCAATACAATATATTATATATAGCTTACAGCTTAAGATAAAATTTTATAGAATCATGCATATAATCAAATTGATAACCGGGCCTAAATATAGGCCTATAATATGTCACCATATATATTCTTAATATATATCCACATATAATTAACAAATATATCCACATATAATTAAGAAGATAAATACAGAAAAGAGAAAAACAGTTATGTATATAGATTATGATTTGGAATATGAAACTAAAAGATAAATTAGCATAGTTGGTTTCATTACTTGAGATGTTTAAATGCTATCAAACAGACTCAAGTTCAAACCTCACATGTGTATACTTTTTGAGTTATAATACACAAATGATTGCCAACCTGGCATTCCGTAGCAATGACTGGACAAAACGTGGCATTGAGGTGGCATTACGTGGCATTTCGGGTATTTAATGACATCATGTGCATCCTCTTATATATATGTTATAGAATATACATATATATATATATATATATATATATATATATATATATATATATATATATATATATATATATATATATTTAAATAATAAAAGTAAGTTCTTTTTTATTTAATGAAAAAAATAAATGGTTATGATCCACCAATTATATCTCTAATGTAAAGAGCAACGACGGTGGCCATTTTATATTTGCTTCGTTGATGGTCGGTGACTAAAACAATTTTCCCTTATATCATGGTCGGTTTGTGGGCCGTCTTTTGCATGTTTTGGGCCTTTGGCCCGTAGCCACGGTATATGAGCGACCCGTTGTCTCTACCTATAACTTTTAAGTGGGACGTTTCAGTTTCGTTCTAGATTAATTTGTGCTAAGTTTCTTCAGACGGGAGAAAAGTTGGTAGGTGGTGCAGATCTTAGTTTTTTTTAGGTTTTTGCTATATGCTTGTGCTTTTGTTACTTTTGCTTAGGGTTTTCTATACAATTTTCTTGCCATACCTAGCTTTCAATGTCGTAGAACTACTGTGGATGTTGTTGTGTATTATGCAAACGTTTATGTTGTCTTTATTTAGGTTGCATGTCTTTTTTTTAATGCTAGCCTATCTCGACAGTTAGATTCTGGGTTTATGGTTTGTTATATTGTTTTTTGTGTGTCTGCATGTGTTGTGTCGCTCTTTTAAATACGTGGAATGCATGTTCCAGTGTTTTGGCTTCACTATTAGAAACTGTAGGTTCATTTAGGATGCCTAGGGTTACTTAGGTTGGTAGGTTTAGGTTGTAATGGTGTTTTCTTACTTCTCTTTGTTGCCTTCTTTTTATGCGATGGCGGAGATTGTGAGAGATGTTTTGTGCCGCTTTTGTTTTTACGTATTTGTGTTCATTAGGTTTGCTCTTTTAACCAGCTGTGTAAAGGTGGTTATTATGAGAACTAAAAGTAGGGCGCGCAAGAAGGTAGACGTTGATGATGGGTGTTCTGAAATTGGGCGAGCCAACAATGGCGTTAGGGGGTTAGATGCTAACATATTAGAGTTGTGTTCTTCTGCCGAGACCGACGAGGGTGTTTAACAGCCTGTTTCAGTTATTGGTATTAGGCCGTGTGACAATGTAGGTGACGACTGTGGTACATTGGGCGGTGAATCATTAGGGTTGCCTGTGTTTCATGACTTACCGCGCAGTTGCGATGTTGGAAGTAGTTCAGATTATCACCACCCGCCTGTTGTTACGTGTCCTCTAGAAAAATCTGGTTTCAAGAGGAAGGTTGGTGAAGATTATAGTCATAGCTTAGCTTCGTTGGTTGTTCGGAAAGAATCGAGAACTGATTTAGCAATGGGCTATGCCGTTTTGAATAGCGCTGCCTTGAGTATTGACGAGGACCTCAAGGGTTTACAGGCTATGGGACCGGTGCCTACATCTTTCAATCATTCAGTGTTTTGTGTGGCTCAATATATGCCTCAGCGGTACGAAGGTATATCCTTGCGTGGGTTCACAGATCTACGTTTTTGTTGTCGTATGTTTACGCTTTTTTCCTTATTGCACAACTTCTGATTTTGCTTTCGTTCCTATATATCTTATTACCGGTGACGCATGCTTTCTGGTGAACTTGGATTTTCAGTCGGGGGTAGTGTTTTATGAGGGACATAGAGATGTTATTCATCCTTGCAATTCTGCTACTGATTTACCTTTTCCTGAGGTTGGCGAAGAACTAGTGAATCCTAGGAGTTCCGATTCCTGTTCATGGCTAACAAGTTTTTCGCACCAAGAATCTTCTGAAGTTACGCATTGAAGGGATGGTAAGAGGCGTTATGATGATCGGTTGCAACCTTTTGGTAGACTTTCGAAGAGGCGACGGCTGATGTTGAACTTCACAGGTACACCGTGTTGGACAACCGTACGCTTACCTTTTATGTTCTATTGTTTTTCATGTGTTCGTTGAACAAACTCTAACCTTACGCAATGCAGTTTCAGCATCGTTTCAGGAAGGGGTGGATTTCGCTAGCATGCAAACAACGTCGTTGTCTCCGAGTAGCCTTAGTGGTTTTCCTTTTGGTTGTTCCACGGGTAACTATATGCTTCATGATTTTGTTGCTTATTTTCCACCGCCGGTAGTTATGTCATTCATTGTTAGAGTAGTGATTGTTGATGCATTGTATGTGTTGCAATAGGTTTAATCAGTTCTCCGATTACCTTGGATTTCACATCTGGGGGGCGCATTTTATGAGTTGTCATACCCATTCACTTCTTCATAATGTTCGCAGAAAAATTTACCTCGGGATAGTGTGTGTGGAAAGGAAATTGAGTAGAATATTTTAAGCACGCCGACGCCGCTGCATATTGGTGCTTCTCACGGTTCTACTTCTATGCATCATGGCATAGCTACGGAGGTTGATGCTCTTGGTTTGCAATCGTTAGCGAAATGAGCCTCTAAAAGGCGACGTTTAACAATGACATGCGCTTTTGAATCCGCTGGTTTGGGTTCTGCGGTTCCTGTTGTGGGTGATCCTAATGTTGTATGTCGTATACCTATGCGCCTAGAGTCAGTAACTTTGGAATATACTGCCACCAGAAGTGGGTTTTTTTTGGGCATTATTCATACTTATGGTTTGATTTATTTATAGCTTTTTCTTAGCTGATGTTTGCTATAAATTTTGTTGCAGCGTCACAAGCGGTGCCTGTTGGTTTAGATGTTAGTTTTGCAACTGCGGACAACACTCAATCAAGTTCTATCAGAGGACGTGCAAGCTCTTCTTGGATAACAAATAATTATGCAAGCCGTACTGAGAACGCTACGTCTACAAGTGGAATACGCGATTCACATCATCACGGACCCGGACACGGCACAACAACAACAGATACGATATTTGGTTAATTTTTTTTGGAACGCACTTGGCATGCCGCAGTTGTTATTTATATCAAGCCCATTGCGTGATGCTACTATTTGTTGACAGGGCATCCCGGTGACTATAAACGGTTTGGTCCATGCAGTCGCGTATGCCATCATTGCAGAGCGGTCTTCTGGGACGAGGAGAAATTGTCGTACTCCACCAGCGTAACTGGTCCAATTTACAATACTTGTTGTTTGGAAGGAATAGTTAAGCTACACACCGTTAGAGATGACCCGCCAATCGTACGAGAGCTGTTTTCTAATAGTCATTTTCTGGAGAACATACGTGCTTACAATCAAATGTGTGCGATGACTTCTTTGGGTTACCCACTTCAGATGCGATTGTTGCTTTGGTGTTCGACGATACAGAAGAAACGCAAAGTGATTTTGATGTGATATTAGAGGCTCATTCAGGAGAACCGCAGAGGATAAGCAAGCTGCACGCTACATACGTGGGAACTCATATTCCGCTACTTTTGATCTTTGGTGAGCACGGGTATCATTTGGACCTTTGGTATTGGAATATTGAAAAGCCTACACGACGAGGAAAAAGGATGTCCATGAAAGCTTTTTATTGCTGCCAGCTTCACGATAGGCGGGGTTACTATAATTTGCTGAGTGGGGGCGGTCGATTTTTCCAACAATATGTAGTCACCGCCTATTGTAGCATTGAACAGGATAGGATGGACTTTATGCGCATAAATCAATCAAACATACGGGGTGATTATCTATCTGGATTGCATGATGCGGTGGCAAGGGGAGATGTTGATGGCTCAGATGTAGGTTCACGAATTATTTTGCCATCGTCGTTCACTGGAGGGCCTAGATACATGTATAGCCATTATCTGGATGCTCTAGCGATTTGCAGGGTTCATGGTAATCCAGCGTTTTTCGTTACTTTCACATGTAATCCGAAGTGGCCGGAAATACAGGACTACATGATGGAGTTTTCTCATCTAACATCAGCCGATAGGCCAGATGTTATAGACCGTGTCTTTGAGCGTAAAATACATTCGCTAATAAAATTCCTATGTGATTCCAGACCTTTTGGATCTTTAAATACAGGTTAACTACTTTTGGTAAATCATTTACCAACTACTTTTCCATTTTGTTAACCATTTTTTAAATTCACTTCTCTTACTGTTATACTCTTATTTCAGTGTTGTATCCCGTTGAGTTCCAAAAGAGGGGATTACCGTACTGCCATATCCTGTTGTGGGCGTTAAGACTCACTGAGACCTTTGAACCGCAAGATGTAGACAGATACATAAGTGTCGAGCTTCCTGATCAACACGTTGATCTAGAGGGTTTTAGGGTCATATCAGAGTTTATGATTCGCGGGCCATGTGGAATTGGTTTTCCAAATGCTATTTGTATGCCAAATAGGACAGAATGTAAGAAGTGTTTTCCAAAAGAATACTGTGATGACACGTACATAGATAAAGCTGGCTATGTGCATTACAGGCGCCGAGATATACAAATTGATGCAATCATGAACGGCGTTAGGTTAGACAATGCATATGTTGTTCCTTATAGTCAGCGGTTGTGTATGGCTTTCTATGCATACATAAATGTGGAGTATTGTGGTTGGACAATGCTCATTAAGTACTTATTCAAGTATATCTCAAAGGGGACAAATAGGATTATAGCCCGGGTTAGTAGGCAGATTGGGCAGCCACCGTAAGGATTCGCCAATGCTTCAACGTCAGGTAACACTGCGAACGTGCAGGTAAACGAAATAAAAATTTTTGTTGATGCGCATTTTATTGGTCCTCACAAGGCTTGCTGGAGAATTTTTGGTTTTGACATCCATGCCCTGCAACCAGCTGTTCAAATTTTAGTTGTTCATTTAGAGAACATGCAACACGTGTCCTTTCGCGCAAGGCAAACGATTCAGTCGGTGCTTGATAACCCGAATGCGCGTAAGACTAGTCTTACTGAGTGGTTGGCTTACAATGATTCAATGCCCCCAGGCAGACACCTTACATACTTACAATTTCCATCAGAGTTTTTTTGGTGTAAAGGAGACAAAACATGGAATCCAAAGCGTACCCTCAATAAACCAGCCATTGGCCGCTTGACTTATGTGCACCCAACTGCAGGGGATCTGTTTTATCAGCGTATGTTGCTATGTCATCAGAAAGGATGTAGGTCATTTTCAAACATCCGCACTGTCGATGGAATTACATACAACACAAGCAGACAAGCCTGTGAGGCAATGGGTCTACTACAAAATGACCAGGAATGGGTTACGGCTATGCAAGAAAGTTGTGCAACTGCTACTGCTGCACAGTTACGCGCGTTATTTACACAGATTCTGTTGTTTACAGATATCACGAACCCTAGAAATCTTTGGCAAATGTTTTGGAGGCAAATGTCCAATGACGTCCCACGGATATTACCTAAACTGCTGCATCTTCGGCCTCTGTTTGTTAATGACCGAGAACTGGAAGGTGGCGTTTTATATGAGATGGATGCGCTTTTAGCAATTCATGGAAAGTCGCTTCGAGATTTTGGCTTGCCGGATCCACCCCCGGATTTTCTAGGTTTGTTTAGCAATCGAACAGTGATGGAAGAGACATGTTATAACAGGACCGAAATGGCAGCAGAAAGCTGAAGGTTGATCCCCCAACTCAATCGAGAACAGCGCCGGGTTTTTGACACAATTGTAGATGTTGTTCGCAACCACAGGCATGAACTAATGTTCGTGTACGGGCATGGAGGTACAGGCAAAACATTCTTATGGAAGGCCGTTATCATGACGCTTAGAGCCGAGGGAAGAATAGTCTTAGCAGTTGGTTCTTCTGGCGTTGCTTCACTGTTATTGCCTTCGGGTAGAACTGCGCACTCAAGATTTAAAATTCCAATTAACCTTACCGATGAGTCAGTCTGCACAATTAAAACAACACACAACTAAGCGAATTGCTAATACGTACAGAATTAATTATATGGGATGAAGCCCCGACGAATGAAAAAAGGTGTTTCGAAGCGCTCGACAGAACTCTGCATGACGTTCTCGACACGCCGCATTCGGTTTTTGGCGGCAAGTCAATAATGTTAGGTGGGGATTTTCGCCAAACGCTTCCAGTGAAAAAGGGTGCTTCAAGGGATGCAATTATTTCAGCATCAATAGAAGAGAATATGAGGTTGCGGAAACCAGGAAAGACAGATGATGAAAAAATAGAATGCAGCGCATTTTCTCAATGGCTTCTAGATATTGGAGATGGAAATATTGGTGTAGACGATCCCGGAGATCCAGAAAATACCTCTTGGATACGCATACCAGATGTTCATTGTTTTCAACATGGCGATAACGGATTGGAAGAGCTTATAGAATTCATATACGATAGTGATTCGCTACAGGCCCCCGGGGTCACAACCTTTTAGGATAAAGCTATAGTATGCCCAAAGAACGAAAATGCTGATGCAATAAACAAGAAGATTCTGCAGCGCTTGTGCATGCAATCTGAGTTTTACATCAGTGTAGACGAGGCGATGCCTTTGGGAAATGATGGTGGCGCTGCAGAACTCCTATATCCAGTTGAATATTTGAACTCCATGAATTTCCCAAGATTTCCTTCGCATTCACTAGAAGTAAAGATAAGCGTCCCAATAATATTAATCAGAAATTTAAGCCTTACTGGAGGCTTGTGCAACGGTACACGCATGATTGTCACACAACTTTTATCCAAGGTGATTGAAGCAAAGATAATTACTGGCACACGTATTTGTGAAAAGGTGTTTCTCCCACGCATACTCTTGACTATGAAAGAAGATAAGATGCCTTTTGTCTTCAAGTGCAAGCAGTTCCCAATAAAGTTATGCTATGCGATGACGATTAACAAAAGCCAGGGCCAATCAATGGCCAAGATCGGGGTTTATTTGCATGAACCTATATTTGGACACGGGCAGCTTTATGTCGCAATGTCAAGGGCTACGTCACCAAAGGGGCTGAAAATCGTTATAGATCCACAACCGCAACAACCACCAAATACTACAAAAAATATAGTCTACAAGGATTTCCTCAGAAAGATAAAAAATTCTTTACCTTAACGAAGATATAAATGCTTGCATCAGTAGTGTTAGCGTACTAGAACTAGCTTCATTAGTCTTGCATATTCTTTTTTGGTGTCATCTAATATTTTGCAGACACTTTTTGGCCTTATGTAATATTCTCTTCCTAGGTATGCAATTCCATTGCAAGTTTTTAACATGCTTCCTTTAACGTACACGTTTCCACGTATCATTCGTGTTCATTCTTACAGTAATTTTGTGGCCTGACTAATGCATCCACACGTGTGATTGCCATGGTAATGCAATCACATCATAAATTTTATGCGCGGTTTTGTTAACTTCTAGAAAGCCACAAATGAATGTACGTTAATCGTAAGTATCCCTTTATACCTTCTATAAAATATCCTACTGCGTAGTTCCTATGAGGGCTTTAAGGATAGCTACATATGATTGCATCGCGTTATTATACGTTTGCTTATCACCATTTCTATCATTTGCAGAACTATGGCAGATAAAGAAAAAGCTCATCAATCAGAAACAGTGCAAAAGAGATCGCTATGGCAGGAATAGGTCCCACAAGCGATATCAAAGACATACACAAATATGTAGCAGCAGAGCTAACACCCGAGGATATCGAGGTTCTTAAATCTACTGAAACTTCGGGAGAAATCGCTATTACCACGGCAGAAAAAGCTCAGCAATCAGAAACAAGTGCAAAAGAGGTCGCTATCGCAGGAATCGGCCCCACAAGCGATATCAAAGACATACACAAATATGTAGCAGCAGAGCTACCACTCGAGGATATCGAGGTTCTTAAATCTGCTAAAACTTCGAGAGAAACCGCTATTACTGCGGCTGACGTGAAAGAAAAAGGGAAGCAGACAGTTTCCGAACCCGGCGGCACCAGCACTGAGAATATCGAGGGAAAAAAGGAATAGTAGAAACCGCAATTATACAAGTTGGTGTCACCAGCGGTACTAAAGATGAGGGAAAGGTTATACTGCAGGAAACTGGAGTTGTTGACATAATGAATATTCAACCACAGGACTTCTAGAAAGAATTGCATGTGAAAGTTTATCGCAAATGGGCTTCAAGAAATGTTCCTGATCCAAACCCCACTGGCCTATGTTTCATACTGCTCGACAAGCGCGTAAGTTACCAAAGATCAATAGACTACTAAACTTATAAAACTAATATCGTGATAGCTGCAAAATTTATTTTTAATACAGGGAAACGCGATTCAAGCAATTGCAGACGTTCAGGATATTCAACAGTTTGAATCAGCTTTGCAGATTGGTTCGTGTTACAAAATCACTAGGTTTGGTTGCAAAAACACAGATTCCTGGCAACGCACACTTCAGAGTGACACTACGTTACTGCTTGGCAAGTACACAGATGTTTCCCCAATTGAAGACAACGGCTTCCCAAACCACTACTTCAATTTGTAGCTTATAACCAACTTGCAACTAGAGTCAATGTGCGAGATGCAATACTAACAGGTAACATTATCACATAAATACGGAAGTCTAGATTAGCATAGCAACTGCTTACGTAAACAATAAAAAATATTGATATGTATCTACAGACTACATAGGGATCATTCGGAACGTTGGCAAAATCAGATCATTTGGGAGCTCGACCACGAATCGCATACTCAGAAAGAATGTAGAGATTTAAAATTTGAAGTACGCATGCTTAAACTCTTAGTCTTCAAAATAGGTCCATATCTGTATAGAACAATACTAACTAGATTTCTGTAACAGTGGGAATACCATTACACTAAGCCTTTGGAACGACATGGAAACTAGGTTTGAAACAGATATAAGCATTCCGCAGGAATGACCTATCATAATGGCGGTAAGTTCATGCTTAGTCAAGACTTTTGCCGGCAATATGCAGTTATCGGCAACCCCCGCAACGCGTTACTATTTCAACCCAGATGTTCCAGAGGAAAATGAAATACGCAACTTGTAAGCCTATAATATTGGATAAATGCCTATAACACGTTTTAGAAGCGCTCACCACTAACTGTGCTTACTAAATCCTCAAACAGTTTGCTTAGTTACTAGGCACTACTGAGCCTTTAATGTTGCCTCCACTGCAACAAGAAACGCAAGAAGAGGGTTCAACCGACGCCCCGGTCAAGATAGCAACACTGCTACAGATCAGTCCAGAGTTGCTAACGGTAAGACAAGAACAACACTTAAAATTAGATAGCTACCTACATGTAAACTTACTACGTTTTTAAACAGTAAAGACAAATGTTTGTCACGGAGTCTGTGATAACCAAAATAGATGAGGGAACGGACTGGTACATCAACCGCTGTAAAAGGTGCAGGAAAAACATTGAACATGATAGGCCTCATTGGCATTGTCATCAACCGGGAGTAACCGTTGTGCCAAATTACAGGTATAAACAATTATGTCATACTGAATATCGCATATTAGTAAGCAGCAACAATGCCTGACACTCAACTAATTGTAAACTATTTGCAGTTACTGTTTCAAGACTACTATTTCCGACGTTACTGGTGAGGCTTCGCTAACGTGGTACAGCCCATAGGCGCACGCTTTGCTGTTGGTTTGCTCTGAGCTGTTGAGCTATGTTCCTGATCCAAAACCACGGAAACTTCCAACGATTATCAAGGACCTGCAAAACATAAAGCACAGGTTCGAAGTCCACTTTGGTAACGGAAGCAAAAAGGTGCTCCAAGACTGATACTCGATAACGTGACTGACGCAACACAGCCTTTGCTACTGTTAACAAACGTTGGAGAGTCGTCAGCGTCAGCAACGGCTACACCAGAAAAAAGCTCTGCCGACGAGGTTCTAATAGATATCCTCACGCCTCCACCGTTTACTGCTGAACCTTTGGAGAAAACTGAATTTGCTGGACCCGCAGACACTACCACAGCTCGCAAACAGTTATTCCCAGACTCAACAGAACCCGAAGATAGCCGTGCCACAAAGAAATTGAAAAGCGACGCTGGTGCACAGCCACCGGTCTAATGACAGCCACGAAAAGATCTAAATCTTTTGTAATGCAGTTCTCATATCACTGTAAGACCACTAGCTTCACTACTTAGTAGATGTTATCTATAAGAATGCCCAACAAAGTACCAGAAAAAGGGCTTAACCTAAGAAAAATGTATGTATAGTCGTGTTGTAGTCAAACGAATTCAGAAGATGGTGTGCACACTGTATCCGTGTACAAATTTTGGCCACTATTTGCGGCTTAGCTGCAATAAAATGATAAGTATTATATGCTATTTCCACGAGTACAAGTCGGTTGGTACCACCTATCACACACGCTTATTCTTCTGGCAGTAAATTCAACATAAAAACATACATAAGGCAATAGTGCAACTTAGAAATCGTAACATATACAAACATCAAAAGAAAAAAACTGAGGAAAAAGAACAAAGACACAAATACAAAAGATGGCGCTACCGTTACAAAAAAGAGGATCCACAGCTAATGACAAGCACACGAGGAAAGTTTTATTAAGTCTCACTCTTACACACAGATTTCTAACAAACAGCAATCATGACTACACACAAAACAAGAAGTTGAGCAGCTAACACAACCATTAAAACAAACAACAGAAAGAAAAAAAAAAGATCACAAAGCTCGAATGTTGTTGATATACCCTGCAGCAGCACGTAATGCAACATGAGCTTCGCGTAACAATCCCTGCAATGCAGTCTGCTTAGACCGTTCACGATCCTGAACCTCTCTGAGAAATCTAACAGAATCACGAACAACAAACTATCCCATTCGTGCAAAACCTCTTGGATTAGGTCTTCCAAATACGCCACGTGCGCTCCGATCTCAAAACAACGACCGCGAACCATGCTTTCCCATTCGCGAGCTGCAATCACATCCCTTTCAAAAAACAATACCATCTGATCTTGCAAAGCATCGCTATCGCATGCAAAACCAAGTTCAGCTAAGCAAACAGTCCGAGACATCTTTAGAATCAACCTTTCAAGGCCAAATAAAAACACACACTGATACACATACACCGGAGCCTAAACTTATAGACACCAAAAAATTGCACAGGGTCTTCACCTATCTACAGCTCACACACCACTACAAAACCACTTTATCTAATAACTCAAAGCGAACAACCAGCAACAGCAAAATGCAATAATGGCAGTACACAAACAAATTCTAACAGTCAATAAAGCACTATTGGAAATTTGAAAGAAAAGGGGCCCAGCCACACGTCGCTCAAAAACTAAGAAAATAAAAAAAAATTATTGGTTTATCATGGATAAGCCCACAGTTACGAAATGAAGCGCAAACAGTGCCTAAAACCACAAAAGCAAAAGCCTACTATCCCACTACAAAAAAAAGCCTGCAAATAGTTAGGACACCACTACCCGCGCAATAACAGGATACAAATAACCGACTATACCAACAGCTTGCAGAAAGCCAAAAATATGTATGCTCACCATTGCAAGCACCAACAATCGTTACCATAAACATAAACAACATCTAAATATAATCTACTAACCAAACTCGCAGCGCAATGAAATCCTAACTACAAACAAGCGGTTTCAAATACTGAATATCCTCCACATATAAGCATTTGTGCATCCATTACAGATCGCATCCAGCCACTCAGATTACACGATTTTACCAAAATAACTCTATAGCAACTACACTTTTGACTAGCTACTGCACCTATTTCATACCCTTTCAGTGATACTAACAAAATCATAAAGTGTTAACTTGATAGCGTACTTAGTCAACTTCCTCGCCCTCACAATTTAAGACAAACAGTTAAACATGAAATCAGCAAACAAAATTATCAAAAAAATTTACCACTGCATGGCTTAGGCATATATAAAAGAACTTTTCATTCATAATAAAACAGGGTCATTACATCGACAACAGGTTCAATAACACTAACCCAAAAAAAGAACCTTTCACAACCCGAACCTAACGGACGTCACCTACTACAGAACCAAACTATATACATAAAAACAACTACATCATCAGACCAGACCCACCACCATAATTACAACTTACACAAACCACACCTAACAACAACAACTAATAAGAAAATACCCAAAACACAAAAGAGAAGCTCCCAACCCCACTAACCATCTGAGAGTTCTTCATTGATCTCCATCAGTGTAACATGGGCTTCTAGTTGGGCAATCGCATTGCGGACCAGACCAACCGTCCCGTCCAAACCTTGCAAAATATCACGCTCGGCTATCTGGGCGTTCACAACACATCCCAACGCATCAACCCCCTTTTTTATGAAACGGGCCAAGAAAATGAAGTTCCCTAGATGTGCGTTCACGCTTTTGAACCTTGTCCCTAAGCTGCCTGCATTCGTCCTCCAACCTCAGCAACAGACCACGACCTTCGACAACTTCGCTCTTAAACAGGCACTTAAAACACGTGGCGATATCACTCGAACCAGTTGCTAACTTCAACTCATCAATGTTAGGAGAGGTCGCCATCGATTATTCACATGGTTAATCACAAGATAAAATGACGATCAGCGATCAAAAGACAATTAGGGATCTCACCAATAATTTGACTATATATACCCGAAAGCCTTTCACACCCCTTACAAAAAATTCTTATGAAATGAAAAAAAATGGGAGGCAAAAGAATGATTACAAAACATAACTGAAAACGAAACAAATGAAACTTTAAATAGTTGCAACATAAACTCCTTACACTATAAAGCACTTGAATAGCTTCCAAAAATAGCATCCAAAAAAACCCGAGAAACCTTAAATCGCCCGCTTTTAAAAAATAGAATCTCTAAATTAATTTATTTTGGTTCGGCTTACGCAGTTTAAAAGAAATCTAAATACGGTGTAATTCAGGTTTAGACATAAACGCGTAACACAAACACATACAAAATAACCTTTCGTTCATAATAATAAATACCCCTTATAATTTTAGTCAAATCCCAAAACGCACATTACAAAAAAGAAAAAAGAAATGCGCTATAACGTGGGCGGAGTTTTTTTCCTCGTTCGTTCTTTAAAAAAAACGTGTTTTGTAATAAACTTTTCTCTATATTCATTATCCAAAAGTCGAATGGGACCATCATGTTTTTATGGGCCAACTGTTTTGATTTTTGTTAATAAACTTGGATTTTTTCCTTTTCGGTAAATGGAGATCCGCAACCCAGTTTCAATATCTAGTCCAAAAAAATCAACTTCTTGAAATAGACCAGTACGACTGGACTTTGCGACTCCATTATATTTATGTAAATTACTATTGGTTGGTGAACAAAGAATTCTAGATCAGAATATGATGTTTTGGATTGGTAGAGAGTTTGGCTGACAATTACTCATGTTTAACGGCCTAACATTTTATAAACTAATGCAAGTGCAGCGGCTAATCCATATCAGAATATGATGTTTTGGATGCTTTTGGACTCATAATGAATGGTATTCAACATTGGAGAGCATATGTGAAGGAGTTCCTATGATTTGTTCACCTTTTTCTTTTGACCAACCAATAAATGCAAGTTAGGTGACTGATGTATGGGATATTGGAATTTTGTTGGAGGATGGCGTTGAACAGGTAGGGATGGAGATGGCGATCAAAAGAGTAATGATGGGCAAAGAAGGAGAAGAAAGATAACTTGTCTAAAAGAGAAGGTAAATTTATCTGTCAATGAAGGTGGATCCTCTTATAAGTCATTGAAGAGCCTAGTTTCTTATACTCACGGTTATAAATAGCGTGAGGCGTGGCGTGGCGGCATGACAAAGCCTCACGTTTTTACGGTTAAGTCGAAGCTTTTGTGTTTATAAGACGTGACATAAACATGTGTCATAAGGCGACGTGGCGTCATGATCAAGCCTCACGCCTTTGCGGGGCCTTTGTGAGCCGCTTATACTAGACGAGTACTAAAAGATTTACTTGCATTTGTTGGGACAACAATTCTACAAATAAGAAACGTAATAATACGTGGTTTAAACCTTGTATGGTGCATCTTGAGAAACCGTAATACAATCATCAATTGAATTTAACACTTGTTGGAATGTAACACTTGTTGACAGCGAGTTGTATGCATCAATTGAATTTAACATATGATGATAAAAGGGTCAATTTTGATCCTTATAATGACTTGTGGAAGTGTTCTACATGTATTTGTGTTTCTATTCTCTTACTCAACTGATGCGTGGTTTGATCGATGTCATATGGTTTAAAGTATAAACAATGTCATATGGTAAAGACTTTAGGGTTTGTTTGGTTTGTAGATGAGTTAAGATTTAGATTTGTATTTTAATTTGAAGTATAAGATAGAAAATAATATTTGTATATATATTATATATTATAATATAAATGAAAATTAAATCTATCAAATGAAAGATAAAAATAAATAAACAATGAGTGAAGAAGAATTGAGGACTTTTAAGATGACCATTGTAATTTTAGAAATTATTTATCAAAATATGTACTTTTAAAAATAATTAACATAATATGTAATTATTTTCTTTTCTTAATATAATACAAGATAAAAACAACGAAGATGAGTTGTTTGAGCAGCCATCATCCATATCTCAGTGGATGTCCTCAGTCTCCTTCAATCTTATCATTTGCGACTCATTGATGATGCGATTATGTAACGCATGATTTCGACGTTATCATTCGAAGGAATTTTACGTGCTCGTTTGATAATTACTACGTCAACATGATTTTGGCATCATTGCCACCTCATAAAGGAACGACGTAAACAAACAATCGACTACCCCCGTTATCACCACAACCAACATAATCTACGAAACCTAGTCACCATAACAAACTAAGAAATAATATGAAAACATATGTATCGCAAAGTTATATACGGAAGTTACTGATGATGTATATTGTAATGCGATTCATATGCTTCACCTATATTTGTATTGATTCGCTCAATTGCATTGGAAACGACCTGAACTAAGTAAATTGAACCGACATCGAGCAACATTCCTAATCCAGATTTTATTTTTTCTTTTGTGACGTTGGAATTATGACATGACAATAAATAACTGGTTAGTCGACCAATAACTCGGAAACCATGATTAACGGAAGGAAAAAGAAGACGATGTGGATGTCGTACGCTGCCCACGGAAACCGCTGTATTCTATATTACTTTTGTGAATGTGTTATAAATTATTTATGAATTGTTAAACAATAAATTGAAATAATCAAATATTATGTTAATTACTTTCAAGTGTACATATTTTGTTAAATAATTTTGAGACGGAGGGAGTACTATTTTAATCTAAAAAACTCAAGAGTTGAGAGGGCTCACAAAAATAAAATCAAAAATTGAAAATAGTGTCTCCTAACTTGTCTTTTCTCTCTTTTCATTATTTAAGGAATCACTCTCTTTTTTAATCTACTAGATTTGAACCAAACAATAATTTTTGAGCATCAACCCAAACCCATATTTAAAAAACCGAATAACAAACGCCCCCATATATGATATACATTAGTTGAAAGACAATTTAACTTTTCCTCAAGTCGTTTGTAACATACAAACAGGATTCGTTTGAATTCAAATTATTAACACAAGCTTAATTGTTGTCAAATATGTGCATGTTCCTTTGGTAACTTTTGTAACAATAAGTAGCAAAGAATGAAATAATAATTAGATTGTATATGCACCAGTCTTTACATAGATGAGGGCTATGTTTAGCACACTAGATTATGGAAAGATTATGATTTTATTTTTATTTTTTTTAAAATAAGCTACTTAAAAAATAATCTTTGTTTGACACATAGAACTTATATGAGATTATAAAAAAAAAATAATAATAAAATCCATAATATCTGAAAATAAAAAGTTACTTCATCTAGTTTATAAAAATAATTTCTTTTTTACAATCATTTTCAGTAGCAGCACCAGCACAAGCATCAGGATCAACACCAACACAATCTATGTTTGCCAAACATACCCGAGATTGCACAAAAACATAGAGACTTAAATTTAAGATCATTTACATACCAAACTTATCTTACATACTAAGAGATCAATCTCCACCATCTATCTTTATTTAATCTAATGGGTGAGATTAATCATAACAATTTAAAAAACCCAATTTCATCATTTTTAATCAAATATTAATATATTTCAAACCGTTAATTGTTAAGTGAAAAAAAAATATACTATTACAACGAACATTTAATTATCTTTCTATAGATAAACACTTTGATATGCTTTCGACAATTTTTTTTTCTTTTCGTTTTTTTACTTTTTTTTTTATTATTATTATTTTTTTATTTATTTCGTTATTGAAATTTGCATAGAAAAATCACATATGATTAAACACTAATTTGAATATTCTAATAATTTCGTATGTGATATTAGTGTTAAATCACATATGATATGCATGTGTTATGTAATATCATGATAGTCCAATTCTTAGTACATATATTTTCCGAAAAAAATACAAAGGCAATGTATTTCCCGGGTCGTTCTCCCAAAGAAGGAATGAATGGAGATTATAACTCTCGTCGCGTTTTACGGGTTTTTGAATGAGAAATAATTAAGAATAATGGGTTTCTACACTACGATAATAAAATATAAACTAAAACGAGCTAATTAAGCATATAAAACAATCAAGTAAATCAAATTTAACTTAAAACGCAATTTAAGCCTAAAACGCAACTATGGGAATTTAAAAACGTGAATTAAAACCAAATGAAAGGGATTTAAGCTAATTTTATGAAACATAAACTAAATTTAACTCATAAGACATGTAAAATGAAAAAAATGAAACTCTTAGAACTTAAAACGTAAAGAAAATGTAAAAACGAGCGCGTTCGGGAAAAACCCGAGCCTAAAACGTGAAAATTATGAAATAACGACCTTAGGAATGAAAATCTATTTTTCCTACGTAAAACACGATAAAATAAAATTTTAGAAAAAAGCGGAATATTTTTTTGAGTTTTTATTTATTTATTATGAATTAAAAACTAAGAACGTAAAAAATAATTATTAAAAATATCTAAACTATTTGGAAAAATATGAAAAATTTATGGAAAATACATTATGCTACTACTAATCTAGGAAAAATGTAAAGTTAAAAAAAACTAAACAGAATAAGTTCTTAATAGGCTAAACAACTAACTAGCTTTAAAATGAAAAGAAGGTTTAAGTAAATATTTTGTGCAAGAATAGACGCAGGAAACAATATAGTTCAGATGGTAACTGGTTTGTGTTGTGGGGCGTGGCTTTGTGAGAAGGACTGACCAAGGTTCGGCGCAGGTCAGGATCCTTTTTGGTCCATATTTTTTATTTGCTTTTTCTACTATATCCAACTTATTAAACTAACGAGGGGGTGGTGAACCGCCGCGTTGCGGCGGGGCAGCGATCAATCGTTTGCACGTGCATTGCTTAACAACATGTTTTTTTCAGAGAAACTTGACTGGATGACAATTAGTAGATTAATTCGTTGGTCCGTAGCATTTGCGTGTATTGGACAATGTATTTAATATCCTTAGATTGATGACTTTTTCTTTAACCAAAAAAGTGTTCGAACGATATTTTAAATTAAAGATATAGTAATGTACTAAAAAATTGTATGTAAATGTTTTTTATTTACATACAAATATTTGGGCTGCCAAATATTTATAAATGTTTTTAATGTTTTTGATTTTAGTTTTAGGAATTAAAGATCTCATAACTACAGTATTGCTATTTGGGCTGCCAAATATTTGGGTTGCCAGACCTGGGCCATGTTGGTGTTCGGCTAATAACTAAGCCGAACTAAGCCAGGAAAAAGGCGGGAAAATACGTGGTGAAACGACAGCGTTTTCGCTGTCAATTTATATATTATATAATAAGTTTTAACTAAAACTAACTTTAAAAATGATACTAAATAAGCAGAATAACAACAAATTTGGGAATAGAAGCAAAACAGATATGAAACTGAAATAAGCCACACCAAACTACTCCTAATGAATCTAAAGGGCTAATAACTAAGGTAAAAACTTATTGTTTCCTACAAAACAAGCTAGCTCTTAAATCATTAAGTATATCTAAACCTAATCAAACTTAATAAATAAAAAATAAGCTAATGAAAATGGAAATAAGCACTATTCTGGTACCTACTGTAGCAGCATACTAGGAACAGGAAAGGGCTACTTTTGGGGCCTAATAAGCTACCTATATAAGCTCCTAAAAGGAATCAAAAGGCAAAACATATAAAATTTATACTAGTGTCTACCTAAGGAACCAAAAGTTAAGCAGTAAAACTAGCAGAATAGGCAGGAATTCAGGCTTGAACTTACTGATTTGGGCAGAATGTGTAGTAGCAGACAAAAAAAGGGAAAAATCAGCAAATTTGGACTACAAAATAAGCTACTTAAATATTTTTTTTTTGATTTTTTTCCTTTTGAGAGAAGTTAAAAGAGTTGGTGAAATTACTATTTTTAATTTTTAAAATTTTTTATAGCAAAGGACTTAAAAAGCTAATGACACTAGTGGTACTCCCATTGTATTTGTGAAACTTGTTAATACAAATAAACCATAAAAACGTTTATTTATATTTTACGATCTTCTAATGTTTTGTCGATAACAAACGTAAAATTATTTTAACGAAAAAAATAAAATACGTAAAAGGTTTGAGCCAATAGTTTACTAATACAATTTTACTGAACATATTAAAACTACATC
This sequence comes from Chrysanthemum makinoi, assembly GCA_910596185.1. Lineage (NCBI taxonomy): Eukaryota > Viridiplantae > Streptophyta > Magnoliopsida > Asterales > Asteraceae > Chrysanthemum > Chrysanthemum makinoi. Next base: position 196,256,480 of record OU343221.1, read on the forward strand.
AAAACATGTTTTGTAAATAAGTTATATAAACCAAAGACATTTTTATATAAACATTAAACAAGTAATATTGTTTGCATCTTATAGAAATGCATATGTATAACAACTAGTATTTACATAATATAGTAATGTACATATATACTTTGTATATATATTGTAATGGGTAAAAACCAAAGTCCATGACCCATCTACGTAAAATGAATGTTGTTGGGTAAAAACCAAAGTCCATAACCCATACCTATGGAGCATGATCCATAACCCATGACCCATTGCATGACATCATGCATGAAGTCATGTTGGGTATTATCCATGATCCATGACCCAAAGTCCATGACCCATGACCCAAGCTCCATAACCCAATGTCTAGGTACATTGCATCTTGTTGGGTATCCATAATCCATTACCCATAACCCATGGTTCATAACCCATAACCTGGTTTGCAACCCGAAATATGGACTAAACTAACCCGGTAGCCGGATCCCTAAGTTTGCACTATCCGGATCCCTCTGAGGAGGGATCCTTGGGAACCGTGGAAAAGTAGACAAGTTTTTGTCTATAAATAGTGAGCTATTTATCTCTTGCTCACTACCACTTCACATATGCTTTCTATCAGTATTCTAACATCTCTAACCTCTAATCCAAAGGATCACTCTATGTAATTTTATGTTTGTGTGATTCTCTAGGTTTCTCTTAAAGGCGAGATCACCACCTCTTGAAGACGTGCAAGCTCAAGGTCATGAGTTGCTAAGCTTCGTCATCATCAAGACCAATGAAGTGTATCTTGTTGATAGTTCTTTCCTCCCTTCATAGAAGCGTTGTGTTAAAGGCATTAGTGAAAGGTGCCAAAGGGTCATGTCGAAGGCATTAGTGAAAGGTGCCAAGGGTGTACATTAGATATGGTGCATCGATGTACAAGATAGATAGTTTGGGTTAAAAGATATTGATATCCTTCTAGTGATGTAACAAGGAGTGGGTCTCTTTTGGGATAGTTGTGTTGTGGTGTAGTGTTGGGTAGTAGTTCCTCCTTTGTAATGGAACTCGGTATCTAGCCTTGTACCGGATAAAGTGTAGGCGACGTTGTGATAGGTTTGGTTCTTCCTCGTGGAAGAACTCGGTGTCTAGCCTTGTACCGGATAAAGAGTATGCAACGTTGTGAAGGCTTCTCCGCCACATTAAGGAGCGTGTGTTGTGTAGTGCTTACGAACTCTCTAGTGGGGTAATCGGGGAGTGGAGTAGGGAAAGGAAGGTGTCCTTGTAGCCGAACCACTTTCAAATACTCGTGTCGTGGTTTTGTGTTCCTTTACTCTTTATCTTTACATTACTTACTTATATGCTTATCTATCATTATGCAACAAACACATTATATAGATTGACATAAGTAGATCTAAATAATTTAAAACAAAGTTTTAATCGGTAAAACTATTCAAACCCCCTCTAGTTTTCCACAATTGGTACCAGAGCTTCGTTATCAAGTTTCTTAGAGTATACTGTACTTTAAAAACTTGATATGATTCGTGTATTTTTGAAGACTATAAAGAAGAAAATTTCTTAAAACAAAAAGTCATGTTTTAGAAATTCTTATACTTTAAATGTTGGATAGTGATAGATCATTCTAACATTTTCTTTTGAGAATTCTTCATGCTAGGATTCGTTCAATGACTTCACTCCATCTAAAGAAAAATGAAGTCAACATCAAAAGAAGAATCCAAAGTAGTTACCATTTGCTTTTATAAAATACGATTAGGTATTTTAAAAGCTCATGAAGTATTTTGCGTCTATGATTTTCAAAAATCATAAAAAGAACATATAGCAAAGGTATGTTCTTTTAACTATAATTAGCTAATACTAATTGTTTGTATATAAATTAATAGTATATGCTTCAAAATTATATTAGGTAGTATTTTAATTTTATTACATATGATATGAAAAGACTCGTAGACTTAATCTTTAAACTTCAATATCACAATTCTTCAAATAGTCGTTCTTCATATTAAACGCATCATCAGGAATAATATTCTTGGTTAATTCCCATAGAAAAAACTATAAACTAGTCATTATACATCTTTAACTCATAAAGAAATTTGACTAATCAAAAGTTTTGATTCATCATTTCTCACATGGAGATATTGGGATTACATTAGTAATCTATGTCAATAGCTTCCATTCGAAACTTTCCATATTCTGATAAAATAGAATTTTGACATGATTCTTAGTTTCCCAACTTATGACTTACTCGTAAAAAGGAACCTCGTCAAAAGTGTTTTGTAAACACGAAGACTCATCAAAATCTTGAACCTTAAACAAAACCTAAGTTATAGAGCAAAACCATTGACAAGAATCAAAATCAAAAACTCTCGTGTCAAAATTATCAAACTCACTCAAACTGTTTCCCTGCTGAACTGCCGGATGCCCGCGTTTTCACTAGCCGGATCCCTTTTGCAAGGGATCCGTGGGAACCGGCACATCAGTAAGACAGAATAAGTGTTTGATGATCATTGTGCACTTTTACTCCTTACTTTACTCTTTCACATACGAACATAAACCCAGAATTACTGTTCCAGGAGATCTTTCTTCATCATTCCAAGGAAATCAATCACTTTTGTAAGTATTATCTTCACTACATTGTAATTTCCATTCTCTAGTTCCTAGTAGTACAATTTTTACATCTTGAGAACTTTGATTCAAGTGGGTTTGTCACAATTTGCTATCACATTGTTTTCTAAGATAACTAATCAAAATAATAAACATTGTTAATACAAATTAGAACTCATAATGAATTCAAAAGACTTGATTTTCAAGTTCAAGCATCCTACGATTGAAAGTTTATGAGTCAATGGGAGATTGCCTTGACAGTTTTGGGCAACTCACGGGGGTCATTCCAACATTTTTTGTCATAGAGGGCAAGGTCCTCTATTGTACCCCACGACTCTTCCACGGTAAGTTCACTAAGTTTGTCACCGGCCGCTTGGTTGATGGTTTGCCTAGTTGAGAGACTGACATGATCGTAAAATATTTGGACTTGAAGCAAAAGATCAATGCCAAGATGAGGGACTTTATGGAGCAAGTCCTTGAATCGAGTCCACGCCTCGTAGAGAGTTTTTCCTTGACGTTGTTGGAACATCGAGGTGTCATTCCTTAGCTTGGTAGTTCTCCTCGGTGGGAAAAATTAGGCGAGGAAATGAATGGTGAGATCATCCCAACTTGAGATGGATCCGGCGGGAAGTCGCTCAAGCCAATTACTAGCTTGGTCTCATAGAGAGAATTGGAAAAGACGCAAGCGCGTGGTCTCCCATGTGGTAACATCAAGGTCGATAGAGTCAACAATTTTATGGAAGTCCTTGAGATGCTTATTAGGATCTTCGGAACGAAGTCCATGGAATGCACATCCGTTTTGCACCAACTGGATGGTGTCGGATCGCAGGGCCGTAGTTTGAGCTTGATCGGGGAGCTCAATGGTGTTCCTATAGCCTTGATGGCTCGGTCTAGAGTATTCACCAAGAGTACGGCCTCTTGGCGGGTCAAGTGGTGGTTGGTTGATGGGAAGTGGTTGATGTGGTGGATCGTTATTTGGTGGGAGGTCACCCATGGTGATAAGTGACAAGGTTACGAACAAAAACACAAAGAAGGGAGATAGACTACAAGGAAGCTAATGAAAATGAGAAAAAATCTTACTTGATAGGAATCAAGCAAGGGAACCTAAACGAGATAGAAGTGTAACTAGCTATTATATTCCCCGGTAACTGCGCCAAAAACTTGATAGCATGGTTCGGGGTCGAGAAAAACTCCTTTTCTATGAGCAAGCTTTTCAACCCTCTAGGCAGTGAGCCTAATCGTTGTAGTGTAGTATGGGGTAAGCCTCGGGGATTAATATCATTCTCTAGGGGAATAGGAATGCTAGAAAAAAATTTATGATGAGAAGGTGGGGTTGTGGATGATTCTTTTTATTCTTTTTTATGTTTTTTAGAAAGCAAGGGTAAAATATCGCAGTATATGATTGGGGGGGGGGGTGGTACTTCTACCGATTTCTCTACTTCTACTAATTATCTAATTATCTAATTACTACGGATAGTTTTATGCTTAATTGAGGTGTGCTCGTATAGTGATTAAAGATGTGTTCACTTAGATACTATTACTCCCTAGTTATCTTTTATTGGTCGGTTGAATTGTCACGTGCTTTATCTTAGCGCATTGTATTCCTACTAGTCGTAGGGGGTGCGTATTCCCTAGTTCTATGAATGTATCTCTCTTATAGAATGAACGGGTTCGGCAAGTATCATACTATTTTCCCCGACTATTGTATCGTCCTAAAGCACACTCACGCAATAAACACAACGAAAGCCTAGTAGCACTCCTAAGATTCTATCAATTAAGAAAAGAAACAACCTAACAACAATCAATAACTATGTTTCATAGATCTAACCACACACACAAGTAATTTAGCTAGACATGTTAAACAAGCAATCATACACAAAATCAATTGAACATGGGGTAGACATGATGATAAATTGTAATAACAAGCTTATCTTGATGTGTAAAATAAGGTATGGGACCCTAGAATACTGTCCAAGTCAGACTACAACTGAGTTAGGGTTTGCTCTCCAAAATTCTACCTCTTAAAATACAGAAAAATTGAATTCTATATATAGATCTACAACTGCGACGGCGTCGCCTTTTGCTAGTGATGCCGTCAGGTTGCCGTCATTAAGGTTTCATCTTGGCCAAGTCATCGATGGGACGACGTCAGGTAGGAATTGTGACGCCATCAGTCTTTATCTGTGACATCGTCTGAATTGGATCTAGAGCATCTGAAGTGGAAAAATGTGAGTGACTCCCTCCAAAAATAAGACGTGACACCTTCAGGCTTTAGCATCATAATTTTAGTTGAGCCGTCGCGTGCACTTTTTTATCAAGTCTTCATAAGGGGACGGCTTCGCCCCTTGGATGGGATGCCGTTAGGTGTTTTTGAACATGCTTGAGCGTCTTCGATCTTGACTTTGCCATTTTCGTCATATTTTCGCTCCTTTTCTTCCAAATATGCTTCATTCCAGCATTTTGCTTTGAAAAGACCTAAAAAGTGAAAAGAAATTTTTTTAAGCAGTAACGGTTATAAAATATGTCGAATTAGGGCTTAAATGACCCCCTAAAAGCGTACGTTTTAAATCCTTATCAAGTGCGTCACTGGGTCCATGACGACTTTATCTTCAATACCGGTATCATCTTTGTGAACCAGTAACATATGAATGAACCCGGTTTCTGCCCTAAGTTGAATCATATGGAGGGCTATTTCTTTTCACCCTTTTCTTTAACCTTTCTTTTTAATTCTTCAACTCCTTTTTTCTCGGTTTCTCATATTCTCCTTTTTCAATCATACCTAAGGACTTCTAATTTCTTACTATTTATTAGGGGTGTTCAAAAAATCCGAGAAACCGACGAACCGAGCCGATCCGCTCAATCCGAAACCGCAAAAAACCGATAACCGAAGAAACCGAAACCGAGAAAAACCGAACCCGGAAAAATCCGCTTATCATGGTTCGGTTTCGGTTTTTACTTTTAGTTATTCGCGGTTACCCGAACCGAACCGCCTATAATATACATGTAGGTTTCAACAAACCATTCTTAAAAATGTACAAGTATTAACTATCTTATTGCATTACTTTTATCGTATAACGCATTTTTACTTACCTAATGTGATCATTTACTAACGTCCATGGATTACATATGATTAAAGTGATCGTACCTATAAATGTCAAATAAATAGTATTAGTTATTTTTTTACATATGATAATTTGAATGCTTTTATTGCGACGGAACAACATTATTATGATTTAAATCTCTGCAATGTTATTTAATTTTACTACAATTGACATATTACGTTCTAATTTATGTTATTTTTCGTCCGATTCAATTTGATTAATTTTTAAAAATGGTTAACCGTGACCCGAACCGCGGGTAACCGCTCATTTCGGGTACCCGCATGTCCGGTTACCCGCCTAGTACGGTTCGGTTTCGGATAGTAAAATGAACTACCCGCCCCGCGATGGATAGTTAAAATCTCTAACCGAACCGAGGCGAACCGCCCCGTGAACACCCCTACTATTTATGATGTCTTTGGGTAGATCCTTCCGGCTCTGGCGGATCATAGGACATTTTATTCCTAACCTTAGTCACCTTATAACTCCATGACTATTCCTATGTTTTCATAAAACCATTGATTTGAAAATCTCTCAAAGTGTTTGTGATTATCAAACATATTTTGTTAACATTTTGAGAGTTTTGCATTTTTCAGAAATACTCCCCCTCCACATGTGCTTATGAGTTTGGCTTAAATCTACACAGTGAGGGTAGAGCTCGTACTTTTGAATTGATCAGCTCCTGATAGACAATTCCCCACGAGACACGGTTACGTTGTATAGTTAAAGAGTTCCATTGTTAGCTTTTAGGTGACAACTAGCTTTAATAACTACCTTGAAGATGTGAACATACCTTGGAAAGGATGTTAAACCCGTCAAAGTTCATGTCTATCAAGAGATTCTCGAATTGGTACGATCTAATAAGATAAATCTTGAGAGACAAGTATTTTCGATTACTGACGTTTCACAGATCGTCAATTCATGGGTTAAGTCTTAGTTGAGCACTTTCGAGATTCCATTTACCTTACGACATATTTTTTATCACACATATTTTTCTCTTTCTCAAAAATGGCATATTAATATCATTTTTGATGAAATTTTGATTTAAAATATGACCATTCTGAGTTTTGCGGGAAGATTTCCACAAGAACTTTTGTTTTGAACAAAGTTGTTTAGCAAATACTCCCCCTCAATAAGTGATATTAACTTTTGAGGTTTTGAAAAATGAGAGGGAATACTTGTTCTTTTGAGGAGAATTATGAAAATATAGAACGTTTGATTAATTCTACTCAAAAGTAAGAAGCTTTCGCTCCTTATCTTAGGATTGTGGCACTGAAGCGTACCACATGGTCCTTTCTTTACAAGAACGGGTTGTACACTGTTATATGTGCATAAACCATATATATGTTACAAAATATTATTTAAGAATATTCAAGTAATCCAAATTTATACACAACACTAACCAACTACTCTAGACGTTGAAACGTCAGAATCGGAAAGCCAGGTCTTCCTCCTACATAGCTTTCAAGCCTCCTCATTTGATCTCGGTGCTTTAACCTCTCCTCGATCCTTATATAAAACCTTTGAACATCCCGTTGTTCCTGAGAATTCCATCTTCGACCTTTGCCCAATTGAATATCCTTCAAATGAGAATCCAAGCCAACACAAACCATCTTTAGAGTATCATCATAGAATTTGTGAATTTTATCAAATTCCAAGAAGCAAGTGTGGTGATTTTCACTTCTGTAGATGAATCCAAATTTTGGTTTGGTGAAGAGTTTGTATTATGGCTCTTTGTTGATTTCGTTGAAGTAGAGAAGCATTTGGTAAGATTGAGCTGTTTCTGGTAACTTTCAAAACTAAGGTGTAGGTCTTCAACACATTCCTATATGATCCCGTGTAGGATCGATATATTTCTTGTGTTGATGATTCAGGTGGTCTTGGATGATCAAAATACATGTTTGCCATTAGAGAGAGAAGTAGAGAGTTGGGTGTTTTCTTGCTAGAGACTTGGTATACAAAAGTATGGAATGTTAGAAAAGCACCACCCCTTCCATGGATGGAAGGGGTATTTATAGTACATAATACACGACCTCCTATCGGCCTGTGGATCAGGTATACAGTGGGTAAAGACCCGTCCTTCCTCCACGGTGTTGCACTATACTATTCTACGCTACACACTAACTAATAAACTACTAAATAACGTAAATAACGATATGTCTACGAGCTAACTTATGCTAGATAATATTAGGGGTGACCGACTCTTCACTATAAAATTTTCTAATTCCTAACAATCTCCCCCTAAGGGAGGTCACCCCATGTTTTACATTTTGAATCCTAGCATTCTATTCTTGACTTTGTTCTTGAGCTCGTAGACTTCAATTCTTCAATTCCGCAATCTTTGTGCTTTTGTAGTGCAACTTCAAAGTCGGCATTGATTTGTACTTTCAGTGGAGGTCTTTGAACTGATCCACATCTTTGATGATCTTCGAGCTTTCTTTGAGATCATCAGCCACAGTAAATCTCTGGATCACCCTTTATTGTGTTGCCATCATGTGAAGTTGTGACTTTTGGACCGACATGCTCACACTTTTGAATCATGACATCTTTCCATCGAGTAGCGGAAGCTTTCTTGGTTCAAGATATTTGCAGCAGCTAGCAGGAACATAGTATAAAAATATCGAGCAGGTTACTGTAGATATGCAGGTCATGATTTCTTCAAATTAAGTGTGGATGCTGTGAGCATGCGGCATTGGATTGATCGCTCAATTCGATCAGGTACAACCGTCCAAATGTACCTGCAAACAACAGTTAGCAATAAAACACATGAAAGTGTCTTTGATCACTTTCGCTGAATTGAGGTACACGGCCCACGGTTCCCCGTTGATCAGTACAAGTACGGCCTGTGATCAGGTAGGATTCCAAAGAATCTCCTTGACAGGGTTTCGCAGCTGTTCTAGCTGTTCTCAAACCGGAACGTCTCAAAGAAGACAACACGGAGTGAGTGAACCAGCAAATTGAGATTCACTGATTGATGAAAAATGATTTGAAAAACAATCGCGTATTGCTTGAAGAAAGAGTTTTGCAATACGATGAAGCTTTTATGAGAAAGATCAATTTTCAATCAAAATACTTTTTGTATTAGAGAATGAGTACACATTCGACGTGCTAGCGAAAAGAAGAGATTTGCACATCGAACGGTTTTTCTAAAAGTATTTTTCAATCAGAGATACTTTTTTAATTTGAAATGAATACACATTCGACGTGCTAGAGAAAAGAAGGTTTGCACATCGAACGGTTTTTCCAAAAGTATTCGTCAATTCCATTCCTGGACCAAGGTTGATTCAAGATTGAATCTCCCCATCGTTTCTATCCAGTTGTCACAAGCTTGATCTTACGAGAAGATCTCACATGTCACCCACCAAGAGCTTGTTTGATGTTGGCTCTAGAAGGCTTTCCATCGTCATTGTGAATATGTTTACATATCACTCGGATGTTCTGGCAATACCACAAGAATAATGCGTAGGACTCTCAATATATACTTACTTTCCACATTGTGTGAAATAGCAAGTCTTCATTAACTTTGTGTCCTAATGAGATATTGTGGATGATCTCTTGGCTCTAGACTCAATAGTGCATATTTGGTTTCCTATGCCGGAGACTAGGGAGAGGGTCTCCTTCTTCAATATCAACAATCTCTAAGAGAAAGTCGATAGATAATGTCGGTTCCCCGTGAGAATGAAACAAGTCCTTTTAAGAGGAACTTGAGTAGCTTGGGAAGTTTAGTGCAGTGCATCACTGGGTCCATGATGTCTTGTCTTCAATACCAGTGTTACCTTAGTAAACACTAGTAGCATATGAATTGAACCCGGTTTCTGCCCTAAGGTTGAATTAATGGAGGGCTATTTCTTTTCACCCTTTTCTCATTTCATTTCTTTTTCATTCTTCAACCCCTTCAGTGCTTACCGAGACTTCATAACTAGAACCTTGTTGGGTTTATTCCAGTACTAGCTCAGACTCAGTCGGCACTCTTCCCATTTCTCATTTTTCTCTTTTTTTTTCAATATACCTAAGGACTTCTACACTATCTAGTGGATTGTCCCTGGGTAGATCCCTCCGGTTCTGGCGGATCGTGGGAACGAATACCTAACCTCACCATCCTTATAACTCCATGCATAAAGTAAAATGGTTGGTCTTTTGGTACAGTTCATTCCTTCTCGAAACCAATTGAAAAATCATTTGGAAAAACAATCAAGGTACTTGTGATACGAGATCAAAGCATTTTGTACCTTAATAGTTTTGATCATTTAGAAAAGCTCCCCCTCAACATGTGCATATGATTTGAAATTGTTTAGCACATGGAGGCAAGAGTTCTTTGACATAATTAATTTCTTGATCACAATTTCTGTAGAAAAAGCCATTTGATTTTCTTTGGTAAATTCTCCCCCTCAATATGTGCATAGGATATTTGAAATCATTTTATCACATAGAGGCAAGAGTTAATTTGAAGCACATCCACAATCACAAGAGCCATTAAGAAACCATTTGAAAACTCAATCAAGGTACTTTATAAATCACTTTAAAATGCTTTCGTACCTCGATAGTTTATTTGCTCCCCCTCAATATGTGCTTCGATATTCGAAAGTGTTTAGCACATATGAGAGAGCAGCCTGCACAATTAAATCAAAACGATCACCTTTTATCAAATTTCATTATTAAATCACAAATTCTCCCCCGATCAAAAATATCAAACCCTTTGAGATTTTGGATCCCAAGTGATTTAATCAGGTTTGGAAAACATGGGAGAATATGTGGCCAGGTTTAAATACTCATCTTGTTTTTGGATAAATCCTCCTCCTCAACATGTGCATTGTGTATTTCAAGTCGTTTGGCACATGGAGGCAGGAGTGCCTTTGAAGGACTAAAACCAATTCCATTAAAACAGATTTGAGATTTAAATCACTATCTCTCCCCCGATCAAAAATTTCAAACCAATTGAGATTTTGGATCCCGATTGATTTAAATCATTTAAAAGATTTTGGGGAAAGACGTGGCAAGATTCGATTTTGAAAAATGACAGATAAGGACCAGATTTAAGACGTTAAAGATTGTTAGTGTCAGGTATGATTGTTTTATGAGATCTTTAAGTAAAATAAAACAATTTCACAATCAAACAAGAACAGAAAAAATTTCATTTTGAAAGACCTTGATTCAAGAGAAAAATCATACCATGACATAACATTAAATCTTTAGATCACCACTTTATTTCGTACAAACGGACTCTTTTAAAGATATATTGTTTGAAAATATTTTATTTTAAATCACTCTCCCCCTCAATCGATGACAGTAGTCGATGATTGAGTGACTTATGTTTTGATAAAATGAAGTCCGGTGATTTTCAAAATTAAGTCCAATTAATTTTCAAAACAATATTTTCCATTTTCAAAACAATTTAATCAAATTATTCAAAATTGTTTAAAAATGGTATCCTGCACAAAGATACGTTAGGTGGTTGAGAAGCTTCCGTTGTTGCTGTAGGGCTTGGAAGAAAACCGTCTGCAGATGCAGTGAGACTTCTTCTTACGTTGCATTTTGAATGCCAACTGAGGTCAAATTAAGCTCTGTTTCTTCAATCACTTAGAAGAAAACCATCTGCTGATGCAGTGAGACCTCTTACGTTGCATTTATGCCAACTCTCCATTGAAGTCCAATTAAGCTCCGTTTCTTCATTTGTCAACCCAAGATATAGTTACCCTTTCCTTTTGGCATACAATCATCTTCAATTGTGGGATCCGGATCGGGAACATTCTTATATACCAATATACCTGCATACGTTAGTGAACACACATACAGATATATGGTGGTCGACATCACCCAAACAACAATCGACTAATAAGAGTCAATCCAACATATCAATCAGATCATATAAATATATGGTAATAGTGTGTTTATCAAACTATAATCATCTAATCCTAACAATCACATCCTAGAAACCTAGTCCTTCAACATAGGCAATTATATATTTTAATTAAGCACGTAGGATAATTAAGAAAGTCCGTTAGATGATATAAATTTGAAAACATTCTCCCCCTCAATCAATGACTTATTTTTTCTGAAAAGTTTAAACGCGCTGAAGTCATTGATTGAGTTTTCAATTTTTACAAAAACTCTGAATCTGATTGATTTTCAAGCAACTCTTTTACCACCAATTTTTTAATACACCAAATATTTTTCTGAAGAATTTTTGACGGAAAAACATTTGTGTAGGAACAACAGTCTTTTTGACGACATGCTTTCCTTGTTTTGTTTTAGGATAAGTGCACGAATTTTGAAAAATGGTTTAGCACAGCACTTTCCTTTCTTGAAGACCGGGTTGCTATCAGAAATAATAGCAAGCCATGGTTTAAGCACGGGTCACAGTCTGAAGTAACTGCAAGCCATGTTTTTAGACATGTTTTGGAAAGAGAATATTTACACCTCCTGCTCGAACTTCATCTATGGTCCCGTGCCATTATTGAATGACATTTCTAAGACCGCAGATGTTATCGATACCAGAAGACATGTCATGAGAAAACATATTTTTGGTCTTTTTCAAATTTTCTGATTTTTATGGGTTTTAGAAGGTTTTATATTTTTCTATTTTGTTTTTCTGATTAATATTTACAAGGATAGATTAGATGATATAGTTAAAGAAGATGATGATACGAGTACCGAGATAAGGATATCAAGCAGCACGTCGTAGAAGATAGAAGTCATCAACTCTTAAACATTCACCACCAAAGCTTCCAGGGCTCTTGAATCGAAGAAAGAGATTGAACCATCTGAAAGTGAGACTTTGGCAGCTTCCCCCCAAACCGAAAATCCTTTAGCGAAAGCAGATTCAAAGCTTTCTTTCAAGCTTCCTTTAGCCAGGTGCACAAAGAAGCACACCATTATCATCGATCATGCTGCTCCTTTTAAGAATAATCACCGTGATTCTTCGTTCGAGGTTATATCATCCAATAGAAGAACAACATCGTATCATCCCACATATAAAAAAATCTTCTCAAATTTCCTTTTCAACTGACGTCTGAGGCGATCCATTCCACAAGGTGTCAAGAGAACAATTCCCCCAAGTAGTTGAATTGATGCAGTCAGTCTCTTAGACTAGAGCTCACGAACCCGAATACACATACCCGAAGACAAAGAAACTTATACAATCGAAGTAGCTGATTAAGTCCAATAGCCAAAGAATAACCCCGATGTATACTTTTCTCTCCCCCTGAAGAAAGTGTATGAAGCTCAAGAACCCGAAGTACCCGAATGCCCAAAGAGAGAATAACCGATAACATTGAAGAAACAGGCCGAATCACTGATTATCTCTGCGGAGGACTATCTCTGCGGATTTCAACTCCGGAATAAGTGATTATATATCTGAATCACTGATTAAGCACTCAAGTGAAACAGCTGAGTGATATGTGCTTAAACACATATCTTTTGTTTATCAAAACTGACCCAAAATAATCAAGAAAAGAGCCGTTTATTGCTAACATTTGCATGTTTTTTGAGTTTTTGCTTGTGCAGGTACGGATATATAAAAACACACAAAAGAAGCCAAATCAGACAAAAATCCGAGCATGAGAGATTGAGAGAGCTGAAGCTGAGCCGGAAGGTCAGATTTATGCATTTGTGAAGATTTCTAATCTCTAAGGATGATTTGTGGAGATTTGATCAAAGTTTGAAGAAATGTCAGAAACAGTCCCTGAACTTTCAGCAAATGACAGAAAATACCCTCAAGTTTCAAAAGTTGCAAATTCAACCCTTGGATTATTTGTGAATGACAAGATTGGCCCTTGACAGAGATTTTCAGAATTTCAGATTTGGTCCCTGAAGTTTTAGTTTATACACATTTGGTCCTTAATATGCTAAATGGATACAAAGTTAATCCTAAGTCCAAACTAAAAACCCTTGGCCCAAAGAAACCAAACCAAGCCCATGTCCATCACACCTTATACCCGGTTTACCCGTGTCCCAAATAACCAACCCGTTACCCAGTTTATACCCTGGTCAAAATATTTACCCGGTCAACAAAACACTCAAATTAATATAAACAAAAACCCACGCGCCCTTTTTCCCCCCTTTCTACCTCAAACCCAAGAAAGCAAGAACCCTAATATACCCCGAAACCAATTAAGCTCAATCCACTATCATTAAGGGTATATTAGTACATCCACTGACACAACCTGACACACGGATGCCACGTTGGCAATCCGTGTGTCAGTCCTACCCTTTCCTGACCTCTGATTGGTGCATGAGATGTGGCAAAAATGATCCAAGGGCTATCAACGATTGAGATACGTGTAAGGGATGATCAAGGGCTGCTAACACACTAGAGAAAGCACAAATCAATCTTTCCAGAACCTTCTGAAGACCTCAAGACCTCAAGCATCACTATATATACCCTTCATTTTCACTGTGGTAGATATGTAGAGTAGGAGTAGAGTAGTAGTGTAGCTTTTAAATCGTTTTTAATATTTTCAATGTTTCAGTTTTAATTCAGTTGTTAAATTTCATTTTGTATTCAATTTTTATGATCAATATACTCATTTAGCTTGAATTTTCATTTTAAATCTAAACTCTGTTTTGATGATTACATTTGCTATTATAATTTCACGTTAGCTTAGAAATACTCTCACTACTCAGTCCTCACTCTCAAATTTTTCACTAGTCAACAAAAAGTCAAATCACATATTCAAATGGTGAAGCTGATATGAATTGCTGCTATGGATTTGGATTTGGGTTAGCTTTGTTTTGATGTGGGTTTGATATAAGATTTAGAATAGTGATTATTAGTTTTTTTCATGAGCATGCCATTGTGGCAGGACATCATGTAAGTTCAACTGTTTCATGTTCTGTCATATCTGCATAAGCTTAGTGCTATTGATTTAAGTGATTTTGATTGTTTTTTGTTGCTAATATTAGATCTTATATGCTTAGTAGTATCTGAGTTTTGAGTTGAATTGGTCTAGATGTAGGCTTTGCTTAATTTTTATCTCATATCAGTTTCACAATTAGTGTTTGGATTAGAATGTAAATCTGTGCTAGAGGTTAGTTTATTGTTTGAGAGTAATTGATTCATGCTTAACTAGGTATGGTAAACTCAGTTAAGCCTTTTGTTTTGCTTCTACACATCATTTAGTCAAAATTACTTAAAATCATTCCTAGAATTCTCATCAGTTAAGTACTTAGGATCTGAAGTTTGATTTTGGGTTAGAAGTTATTGGATTAGTTTAGTATAGCTTTACTTTAGCTTATTTCATCATTTTCAGCTCTTACATTGAAATCAAAACTCATTTTAGTCAAATATCCATTTCTGTCATTAAGTCAAAATACCATCAATAGCAGTTTTTAAGAAACTTTATGGATTTTTAAATCAGTGATCATTAGTCCAATTCATTTGCAATTTTGGATTTCATAACTTTAGTTGGTGGTGATTTTCAAGATATTTTTAGTTTATTTTTATAAATTTTCTAAAAGAGCTTTTGAAGTGCTTAAACTAGGTGTCATTTTCTGAGAATACCCTGTGCACACTCTCAGCAGTCACTAAGTGTGCACAGGCAGTTTGCAGTGAGCATAACTTGTTCATGTTAGTTATTAATTGGTTGAAACTTGGTACAAGTGTTCTCTGACTGGTAGACTTAAGTTCTCAACATCTGGTTTTCAGATTAGCTTATTAGATAAGCTGTTTCAATAGCTTATAAAAGGACCTTAGAGGTTGTTTAGGCATAAACCATTTTTAAGTTGGAATCTTAGGATAATGCTTATAGCTTGTTAGGATTAGCTTAAGTAAGTTGGAATTAGCTTATTTTAGTAGAATACAGCTTCTGAGAAAGATTGGTAGCTTATTGCACTGTTTTGCTTATTAAAAGTGCTTATTTATAAGCACTTTTCACTACAGATCTAGTTTCTTGCACACTAGCTTAAGTTTTTATATTTTTAATAGATTTAGAGTAATATTTTAGACTTTTCATGAATTTTTCATAATTTTTAGTTACTGTTTACTATTTTTCTTGATTTAAATCAGTTTTTAAGGCATTTTAAATAGCTTTTATATCTAATAAATCAGAAAAGGTTCCAAAAAATAAATTTTCAATTTTCATGGATTAAGAAAAATATAAAAGGCAAAAAAATAATTTTTCTAGATTTTTCATAGTTTAATTTGTAATTTTTAGCATTAAAATTAGTTTTAAATAGTTTTTAATTCATAGAAAATAGAGAAAAGTTCAGAAAAATACAAAAATAGTTTTGAAAAGTCTTTTGAGTTATTTTAAATTTTTGAAAAATAGTTTCATAATTTTCACTTTTGTTTTCATAATTTTTAGTATTTTAAATTTGTTTTATTAGTTTAAAATTAGTTTTTAATTCCAATAAATTCCAGAAAAATCATAAAAAATAGTTTTAAATCTTAGTTGATTTTCAAATATCATTTTTAGTTAGAAAGAATTTTTAGATCATTTTTAGGACTTAGAATAGACGTAGTTGCATTTTATTTACGTTTCGTTTTAGTTTTAATCGCGTATTTAGGATTTCCCGTAGTGTAATTTCCCTTTTATGCTTCCCTTGCCCCGTAGTTTAGAAAACTTCAAATTATCCCCTTTTCCCATTCAAATCCCGATAATCGCGACGTGAGTTGGAAATTCCATTCAACCCTCGTTCGGAACGATCTCGGTGCTCAAACCTAACACGTTTGAGTTACCCACCATCTCTACAACTTCTTATTATTGATCTCTTTCCCGGAGGAATCAATTTTTGGCGCCGCTGCCGGGGAGGGCTTGTAGCGAGTTTTCGTATTCCGTCTCGAATCGCGTGCATTTGAAGATCCTTCCCCGAGTGAAGTTACCGTCATTTTTGTATATATATCTTTTTCAAAAAAAAAAAAAAAAAACAAAAAAAACCCAAAAACATCTAAAAAATCAAAACATTCTTCCTAGAGTGTTTCCATAAGCCATAAAAATTAAAAAAACCAACAAAACAAACCCGAACGTTAATTGTTACGTCGGCTCACCTTGAAGGTACAACCTATACACGGGGTATAAGGAAAGTCTTGACATTAAATTGCAGACTGAAGAACGATCCACTCTTCGTTCCCGCTCCGTTGCGCGTACTTTTGAGAGCTACCGAGCACCGATTGACGTGAAGGTTACAAAAAGATTGTGTTTTCAAAATTTTCTTAAAAACCCAAAAATATTCTTCTTTTATCCTCTGAACCCGATAATTCTTTCTCCTTAACCCTCTATATGTTTAATTCTAATGGAAACAATCAATTATCGTCATTGTTTTCATTGCAAAGGCCGTATGGAAGAAACTCAGTATTGTTTTTTGAATCCAGAATGTGTATGTGAGCGATGTGGACACCCCGGTTCTAAAAAATCTTGCTATTGGTGCGAGTTAGCCAACAAACAATCTCTCGATGACTCTAAAAGTGTTTCTGACCATCCGCCACAACCCGAGATATGTTCTTATCATCGTTGCCTTCATTGCCAAAGCCGTATGGAAGAAAATCAATATCGATGTTTGAAATGTATTTGCGACTGGTGCGGAAATAATTGTCGAGATGGATTTTGTAATGAATGTCAGAATTTTATTAATCCAAATCCAGATCTCGCCCGTCTTTATGCACGTCTAGAACAAAAAGGTACTCTTCATAATGATGATGATATAAAAGCATGGTGGAAGAATTTACTTGGAGAACCCTCAATTCCTACTTCCTCTCCGGTGAGGGAAATGGAATATGTTTCTGAGCCCGAGATGACTCCCGTTCAAGAATCAGAGCCTATCACGGAAATGGTGGAAATAGCTAACTCTTATCCAGATAATTCTTCGATTTATCAGCTCTTGTGCATATGGTGCAGCGGACCCGAATATGGTGGGAATTGTCCCGCTTGTAGCAATGGAAAATCTGGAACCGAGTTTCACCACAATCCTAACTATGAGACAACCGATTTTCCTAACCAACCTCTGTATCATGAGCCGGAATCATACTCTTGTGAGTACTGTGGTGGTCCTCACCAAGGTTTTCAATGTCAAGTTCAATTTAACAACTCAAACTTTGGTTATGAACATTATCCGTATTCGTCACAACAATCTTATTGTTGTGAGTAATGTGGAGGTCCGCATGTTAATTCCGATTGTCAGATGCAGAATCCGATTGTTTACGAGCAAGTTCCTTGTAACAATTACGATTATTCTTATAACCCACCTCCACAATACCAAGAAATTCAACCACAACCTTCACCATGTTCTGAAGAATTTAATCAAAAATTTCTGGAAATGATGAGTGATCTTAAGAATCTTCTTGATAAATTTATCCACGAAAAAGAAGATCCTCATCAGAAGACCTATCGTGAATCATTAGCTGAAGAAGCCGCAAAAGTGATCCAACATCGTCCAACTACCTATTATTACGATTCTGATTCTGATGACGATTATACTCCTCTGAGTGGCAATCCCACTCCCGTTTCTGAGCCTTTAATTTCCGATCCTTCCCCTTCTCTCACGCCAGTTGAGAGAAGTGACGTCGTTTTGGAAGAGGTTGATGATCATATTTCCACGGATATCGTTGAACCCGTTGATTCTCTCATAATGGGGGATGAGCATCTTAGTACTATTTCGGAAACGGAAGAGACTAATGTTGAGATCCTTATCCCAATCCCAAGAGAGTCTGGGGTTGTTGTTGATATTTTTGATGAGCCTTCTCTTGATATTTCGAGCGATCATGATGAGATGTTCTCCGATTCCGATGACGATTCTTATGGAGACATCGATTTTATCGACGATTTACCTTCTGAGCCCGTCATTATTGAAGAAGAAAACGATTTTGAGCCGGAAGTTGTAGAGATTGAGCTAGATAATATTCAGATCGAGGATGAAGCATTACGTGAAACATTGTTGAATGTTCATCTTCTCATTTCTAAGATTGAAGCCTTAAACGATAATTCGAGTTCGCCTCCTATCTCCGTTAAAGATAGTGATTTCTCTCCCGAGCTTGAGATTTTTCGATTTGATGAAGAGATTAGTGGCAGTCCCACTATGGCAGATGTTTATCCTCCGATTTTTGAGCGATTCTACTTCGAGGTTGATTTGAGCAAGGTTTTGAACGATATTTCCGATAATTCGACAAATGATCCGATTATTGAGGATGCGATTGATGACCCAATACCACCGGGTATTGAGGATATTGTGAATGATCCTGATGAGGATATGGTTGTTCTTGATGGTTTTATTGACTCCCTTTTCTCTGACGAGTCCACCATCCTTTATCCCGTTGAGCCCGCATGTGAAGACAAAATTTTTAAACCCGGGATATGTATTGATGAGCCTTTTGTTAAAATCATTTCTAGAGATAAGGATCCTCGGATGGATGCCTTCATTTGTGAACCTTTAAGTCACACCTTTCTATATCATGAGCTCCCGACTTCTTTGGAGTATTCTTTTATCGATCCTTCATCCTTTCGTCCGCCCGCAAAACCGCCGGATGATGGATCGATCTTTCATATGCCTTATGTGAGTTTGGGAGGAGTTATTCTTTATGTGCTGGATCCACCCATTTTCTTCTCCACCCAACCCACCCAGTCTCATTCTTTCGGGAATGAGGAAACCATTTTTGACCCTGGTATCTCTACCATTTTCTTCCCCAAGGACAAATGAATTCGGGGACGAGTCAGGCTAGCGACTCGTTGAAGAAAAAAAAACAGTAGCGCTTCGTGGGAGGCACCCCATGCTTATCTCTACCTTCTTTCTATTTTCTAATAAGTGACGTGAAGGGGTTAGCCTCTTCGATTTCTCGTGTTTGGTTGTTTGTGATGTTGTGTTCAGGATATTCCTGATATGAAGACTCTCGTGCTCGAAGTTTGTCTTTTCTCCACTCGAGTTTCATGTTCGATGCTGATGGAAATCCGATATCCGAAATCTTATCGACTAACGTTTATCTTTGAACATACTTAATAAACGGCTTTTAGATTTTCGTTGATACCCTTGTTTTAAACATTGAGGACAATGTTTCGTTCTCGTCTGGGGTAGGGTAATCTTCGATTTGATTTGACCGCACTTGCTTTATTTTTGTCGTGTTTCTCTCGCAACCCCGTTTTTCCTTAGAAAATGAGAAAATTGTGCTATATATGTGAAAAATTTAAAATTTTTGTAAGCTTTTGTTAAGTCTTTTTGATTGAAAAGTTTTGCTAGTCTCTTAGACAAGAAGCTATAAAATGCGAATTCTAGCTCACAAGGCCAAGATTTTGCAAGTTTCCCTGAGTGACTTTAAATATGCATAACTTTATTTCATTAGATGAAGCACTTGCTAGGTTAATATATGTTTTGACACCTTGTTGACTTTCCGCTGGTGAGAGTAGGAATAGAATTCTGACTTGACCGGGCGTGTTGAGCCCTAGCTTGTTCTCTTAACCATAGATAATCTATAAATTATCGGCTAAGCATCCGCGGATCTCATTATTTGGGATTTTAAATTTGCGGAGATCGAGAAATGATAGAGTTACTTAGGAGTTTAGATGCTAAACGTGGAGTAGTTGGTTCTCTTTAGAGCCCATCGAAGGTACTTATGGCTTTTTGTTCCCACAAAATTGTTTCACCCCATATTTGTCTAATAATAATTAGAGATGTTGAGTTTTTGACGATAGTTAGTTCTTTGTCTTCTTTAGAGAATCTTTGCCCATGAGAGTTGGGTACACATCGAGGTACTGTCAGTGTTACGGTGTAATAGACAACTGATTCCTGATAGTTTGCTGCTATTGTTTCTATTGTTATAAAAGCCGTAGGGTTTGGAGTTTGGCACAAAAATTAACATGAAATAAAGCCCAAAATGTTTTAAAGTTGAAAAATCCAAAGCTATAAAAGTTGTCTTAGACTTCTATAAAAGCAGAGGAAAAATCCAAAGTCATAATAAGACTCCTGATAAAACGGTAATCCCGTTGAGTTAGTGGTTGAAAAGACCAAGGGCCTGAATTGCAAAAATGCAAATGTGCTGAAATAGTGTTAAGCCAAACTTCGGATCCGGGAGATGTCTAAATAAAGCTTCTGTCTCTGGACTCGTAGATGAGTTGTCTCGGTCGCCATAAAAAGGATATTCTCCCTAAATCGTGTGAAATTAGGACCTTGATGTGGACCTCATTCTTGTGTGCAATGGTTTTCGAGGGAAGATGGATAACTAATTAGCGACTTAGCTTCATATCTTTATCTGAATAAAAGTTATCGAAACGAGAAACTTGAAGAAATTCAATTCTCAACAAAAATAAAAAAATCTAGAGGAAATAGGAAAATGGGAGCAAAAGGTAATTACACAAGTAACTTCCATGGGTAGTGTTAGCATCTAGAGTCATATGTAACAATGATTTCGATTTTACGCTTAGTTTGGGGACTTGTGAAAAATCAGGGACGATGTATTCTATCCGTATGGTCACTTCACGCTGTGTTGTGTTTCTTACTCCGTGATCCTAAAGTGTTGATTGAAAAATGTTGGAGTTATTGATCGACATGAAAGTTCAGCAAACCGTCACTCATAACCGAAATGTGCTTAATCGTAATATCTATACATGTGAAATATAAGGTAAACGGGGTGTTTTTAGAATTAAGGCTTTCTTAATCTCTTTTGAGGAATCTAGGCTACTTCTTCATAGGTTTAGTAGAAAGAGATTGAAATCCTTGGTTTTAGAAGCATGAGTTGATTGCATTGCGTGGGGACACGACAATGGTCTCGTCTGGGGTATTTTGATATGTGCTTAAACACATATCTTTTGTTTATCAAAACTGACCCAAAATAACCAAGAAAAGAGCCGTTTATTGCTAACATTTGCGTGTTTTTTGAGTTTTTGCTTGTGCAGGTACGGATATATAAAAACACACAAAAAGAAGCCAAATCAGACAAAAATCCGAGCACGAGAGATTAAGAGAGCTGAAGCTGAGCCGGAAGGTCAGATTTATGCATTTGTGAAGATTTCTAATCTCTGAGGATGATTTGTGGAGATTTGATCAAAGTTTGAAGAAATGTCAGAAACAGTCCCTGAACTTTCAGCAAATGACAGAAAATACCCTCAAGTTTCAAAAGTTGCAAATTCAACCCTTGGATTATTTGTGAATGACAAGATTGGCCCTTGACAGAGATTTTTAGAATTTCAGATTTGGTCCCTGAAGTTTTAGTTTATACACATTTGGTCCTTAATATGCTAAATGGATACAAAGTTAATCCTAAGTCCAAACTAAAAACCCTTGGCCCAAAGAAACCAAACCAAGCCCATGTCCATCACACCTTATACCCGGTTTACCCGTGTCCCAAATAACCAACCCGTTACCCAGTTTATACCCTGGTCAAAATATTTACCCGGTCAACAAAACACTCAAATTAATATAAACAAAAACCCACGCGCCCTTTTTCCCCCTTTCTACCTCAAACCCAGGAAAGCAAGAACCCTAATATACCCCGAAACCAATTAAGCTCAATCCACTATCATTAAGGGTATATTAGTACATCCACTGACACAACCTGACACACGGATGCCACGTTGGCAATCCGTGTGTCAGTCCTACCCTTTCCTGACCTCTGATTGGTGCATGAGATGTGGCAAAAATGATCCAAGGGCTATCAACGATTGAGATACGTGTAAGGGATGATCAAGGGCTGCTAACACACTAGAGAAAGCACAAATCAATCTTTCCAGAACCTTCTGAAGACCTCAAGACCTCAAGCATCACTATATATACCCTTCATTTTCACTGTGGTAGATATGTAGAGTAGGAGTAGAGTAGTAGTGTAGCTTTTAAATCGTTTTTAATACTTTCAATGTTTCAGTTTAATTTAGTTGTTAAATTTCATTTTGTATTCAATTTTTATGATCAATATACTCATTTAGCTTGAATTTTCATTTTAAATCTAAACTCTGTTTTGATGATTACATTTGCTATTATAATTTCACGTTAGCTTAGAAATACTCTCACTACTCAGTCCTCACTCTCAAATTTTTCACTAGTCAACAAAAAGTCAAATCACATATTCAAATGGTGAAGCTGATATGAATTGCTGCTATGGATTTGGATTTGGGTTAGCTTTGTTTTGATGTGGGTTTGATATCATATTTAGAATAGTGATTATTAGTTTTTTTCATGAGCATGTCATTGTGGCAGGACATCATGTAAGTTCAACTGTTTCATGTTCTGTCATATCTGCATAAGCTTAGTGCTATTGATTTAAGTGATTTTGATTGTTTTTTGTTGCTAATATTAGATCTTATATGCTTAGTAGTATCTGAGTTTTGAGTTGAATTGGTCTAGATGTAGGCTTTGCTTAATTTTTATCTCATATCAGTTTCACAATTAGTGTTTGGATTAGAATGTAAATCTGTGCTAGAGGTTAGTTTATTGCTTGAGAGTAATTGATTCATGCTTAACTAGGTATGGTAAACTCAGTTAAGCCTTTTGTTTTGCTTCTACACATCATTTAGTCAAAATTACTTAAAATCATTCCTAGAATTCTCATCAGTTAAGTACTTAGGATCTGAAGTTTGATTTTGGGTTAGAAGTTATTGGATTAGTTTAGTATAGCTTTACTTTAGCTTATTTCATCATTTTCAGCTCTTACATTGAAATCAAAACTCATTTTAGTCAAATATCCATTTCTGTCATTAAGTCAAAATACCATCAATAGCAGTTTTTAAGAAACTTTATGGATTTTTAAATCAGTGATCATTAGTCCAATTCATTTGCAATTTTGGATTTCATAACTTTAGTTGGTGGTGATTTTCAAGATATTTTGAGTTTATTTTTATAAATTTTCTAAAAGAGCTTTTGAAGTGCTTAAACTAGGTGTCATTTTCTGAGAATACCCTGTGCACACTCTCAGCAGTCACTAAGTGTGCACAGGCAGTTTGCAGTGAGCATAACTTGTTCATGTTAGTTATTAATTGGTTGAAACTTGGTACAAGTGTTCTCTGACTGGTAGACTTAAGTTCTCAACATCTGGTTTTCAGATTAGCTTATTAGATAAGCTGTTTCAATAGCTTATAAAAGGACCTTAGAGGTTGTTTAGGCATAAACCATTTTTAAGTTGGAATCTTAGGATAATGCTTATAGCTTGTTAGGATTAGCTTAAGTAAGTTGGAATTAGCTTATTTTAGTAGAATACAGCTTCTGAGAAAGATTGGTAGCTTATTGCACTGTTTTGCTTATTAAAAGTGTTTATTTATAAGCACTTTTCACTACAGATCTGGTTTCTTGCACACTAGCTTAAGTTTTTATATTTTTAATAGATTTAGAGTAATATTTTAGACTTTTCATGAAATTTTCATAATTTTTAGTTACTGTTTACTATTTTTATTGATTTAAATCAGTTTTTAAGGCATTTTAAATAGCTTTTATATCTAATAAATCAGAAAAGGTTCCAAAAAATAAATTTTCAATTTTCATGGATTAAGAAAAATATAAAAAGCAAAAAAATAATTTTTCTAGATTTTTCATAGTTTAATTTGTAATTTTTAGCATTAAAATTAATTTTAAATAGTTTTTAATTCATAGAAAATAGAGAAAAGTTCAGAAAAATACAAAAATAGTTTTGAAAAGTCTTTTGAGTTATTTTAAATTTTTGAAAAATAGTTTCATAATTTTCACTTTTGTTTTCATAATTTTTAGTATTTTAAATTTGTTTTATTAGTTTAAAATTAGTTTTTAATTCAATTAAATTCCAGAAAAATCATAAAAAAATAGTTTTAAATCTTAGTTGATTTTCAAATATCATTTTTAGTTAGAAAGTATTTTTAGATCATTTTTAGGACTTAGAATAGACGTAGTTGCATTTTATTTACGTTTCGTTTTAGTTTTAATCGCGTATTTAGGATTTCCCGTAGTGTAAATTCCCTTTTATGCTTCCCTTGCCCCGTAGTTTAGAAAACTTCAAATTATCCCCTTTTCCCATTCAAATCTCGATAATCGCGACGTGAGTTGGAAATTCCATTCAACCCTCGTTCGGAACGATCTCGGTGCTCAAACCTAACACGTTTGAGTTACCCACCATCACTACAACTTCTTATTATTGATCTCTTTCCCGGAGGAATCACTGAGCGTCCCCAATGTACACAATCCTCTCTCCCTTGATGATTGCGATAACATCGAAATCATCACACACTTGTGTACCTCTTTTTATCATCAGAAACTAACTCTTACATCTCTTCCCCCACGTAGTTGGAATAAGAACACTAAACGCCTTAATGAGTAAACCTTGAGTTTCTCTGCGGTCATGACATATGTTTTCTCGGGATATCTTCAATCACTTAGAAGAATTAAGTTCATCAAGTTTACTCGCCATGAGTCAAACCTTGAGTTTCTCTGCGGTAATAACATTTGTCTTCCCGAGATATCTTCAATTACTTAGAAGTATTAAGTTCATCAAGTTTACTCGTGTTTAGATACGTGTCTCCTTCCCCTTGCTGGTTTTGACACTTCAGAATCAGCAACATATTATAAGCCCAAATACTAGAAATCTGTTGAGAAGAACGCTTGAAGTCTTTGTGAGAATCAACTTGCTGAAGTACAGTGTGAGCAAGTCTAATTGGGGATTAAATCAGACATTTCACCCTCCCCCAATTAGTGCTCTCCCCTAAACCGACAATCTTTTTGATAAATGCCCAGATAATGAAGAAGTCTTTAGATAAACAAATGCAACTCGTCTTTAGTCTTCTACCATGCAGCAGAAAATGTAGAACCGACTGTAGACTCGACCTTCTTTAAGATTGTCCAGTTGGGGAATAGATAGTTAACATCTTCAACTCACACCAAAAAGCATCTCACCAAAAAGTATCCCAATTAACTTACATCTTGCAAATCCCCTTAACTGAAATCCCTCCCAATCAAACAAGAACAGAAAGATGTTCATCAAGGAAATCAGCAATCAGGCCGCAACGAACACACAAGATGGTAACACCAAACTACCAATCACATCAAACAAGAACATAGAGATTGTTCGGAATCATCATGTTGATGTATACGTGAAGCATTAACCGGAAGCACTTTGTCGATAAACTCATCAATCCTAGTGAAGATGTCAACCAACGGCTCTTAGAAGAAACTCCATGTGAAGATGACCCGATAAGAAGAAGCTCGGTTCTTACATGAGTTAGGAGCCGTATGATCATATATTCTCATAAATCAATCAACCATGCAGAATTATCACACTTCTTCTCCCCCTCAAGAATTGCATACGGAGGTGCCATTCTTGATTAAACAAGTGAACATCATCCAAATGTAGTCTATTCACACTTCTCCCCCGCAAAATTAGCACAGGATGTCGCCATCGTCATTATAGTTGAGAAAGTGGAATCAGAAAACAATCAACAGTAGCCCGGTTCACTTGATGACTGAAGCGCATGGAAAAAGTATGAAGCATGTTGATGAGAATGGTCATTAATGAGAAGATTTCTCTTCTTCCGAAGATAAAGCGCACTGACACGTACACTTTTCTTTTCTTTAACGAACGAGGCATGAACTGTTGTGTTCATACGTCATAAGAAGATTTCTCTTCTTTCGAAGATAATACGCACTGAAACGAACACATTTCTTTTCTTTAGAGAATGAGGCATGAACTGTTGTGTTCATACGTCATAATCTCTCTCTTTTCAATCTCTTGGCAAAACATGTAATCAACCCATTATCATTCAGTAGGCTCTTTGTCGTGACAGCTGATGGAGAAAACCCGATATAATGAATTTGACCCTGAAGTAAACTAACCCGAACTCGTGACTTAAACTTGCACAAAAGTAACAAAGAGCGGTGCCTATTTCCATTAGCATCTCTAAGTACTCTCTATGTACTCTATACTCTTCATCCAACCAACCATCAAGTATAAGACGTACATCACCTCTTGAAAATCCACAATTAAATGTGACACTGAGCACTACAACGTAACTCCTTAAAGTGATAGTTATTTTGTAGTGGTAAGAGCCCAATTCCCCCAAGTGGTAAAAGAAAAGGTAAAAGACACCCAACAATAACTAGATTTCCAAGTCTTCGTTTTTGATTAAGCTCGAACAAGGATCTCGAAGTATCTTCATCCAACCATCCCCGATACCTTCAGATACTAAGTACACTCGCCCGTAATATTTCACTACAACCTCAAATAAATAATACTGAATTAACGCCGTTGTTACATCTTCTGAACTGCTCAAATCTAGCCTTCTTTGAAATTTAAATGAACTTTGATAATGGTTTCATCCCGACCATGGTTAAAAGCGCGCAACCCCGTAAAATCATGTAATAACCAAACTGCCATGACGAATATCCAAACACACATCCAATTTATGAAGCACACCCTTTTATCCCTTCTTTGAAGTAGAAACCGTAGCACCAATATCAGAAAAGATCCAGAATTACACTTTCTCTTCTCCAAGATGGTTCCATCATTACGGGATTTTACAACTCTATGGTTTAAACCGAGAAATAGTTTGTTTCGCGGGATTTTACAAAACCAAGAATAAACCGTAGGATAGATCCGGAAATGCACTTTACTAATACCAGGATGTTTCCATTGTCACGGGATTTTACAAGTCTATGATTTAAACCGAGAAATAGGTTCTTTCGCGGGATTTTACAAAATCAAGACAAAACCGTACATAATGTAAGTTTGAATGTGTTATGACAAATTTGGTTTCGGTGAATATCTGTTTTAGGGGAACATGCAGTGGTTCATCAGCGGTTCATTATCCAACATCAACAATATCCTCTACCATCCAATCAGCACTTTGGTAAACATACCATTCACGAATTCCGTCGGCTATTATGGTGACCAAAAGGAGAAGTAAACCCGATATGCCAAATTTGATCATGAAGTAAAATTCCCAAAATTTGTTACTTAAACTTGTACTAATCCTCGTGAAAAAGAAACGGTGTACCCAATGTACAAAACCTCTTGACATTCTCAACTGAGTGAGACACCGAAGTGATAGTTACGTTGTGGGTTAAACGAGAAAGAATCACAACCGTAATTAAATAGCCAAGTCTTTATCATCCTCAATAAATGCCCAAACAAGTCATCTTCGCAGAAGGGTAGAAAGAAAGAAGACGATATAAGTAAACGCTCCCGGAAGACCTTAATTCAAATCCAAATAAGAAATACCGCACAAACAACCCCATAGTCAATCTTTGATCAAACAATAAATCAAGCCGTAACGAGATATCAATCGTGAAAATGTATACACCAAAGTATTAAGTTGTACAGCGCAACAACCTTTTTATTATCAACCCAAATCTCATCATCCAATTACATCTCACCGCAGGTCTCATTTTCAACAAATCTCAACGTCAAACCTCGCATCATCACATCTCATCAACAAATCTCATTAAATTCAAGTCACACAAAATCCCATACAATCCAAATATGAAAAGCTCATAAAACAATTATCCAACATCAAGTCATCATAATTTTAGATGCAGTCATCCAACTAATGATTTTCACCAAAGGCCCACACTTATATAAAAACAAGTAAGCGGCTCGAGTATGAGAGTAGTACCACCCGTATAGCCCATGTAAGAACAAGATGAACACATGGTAACCCCATTTCCAATTCAAATTAAGCTCAGGCTCACGACATATCATAATACATCACACAACATCCATTGTGAAGATAATACTTACAAAATCTCACTTAAATAAAAGCAAACAAGTATCCATCGTGAAAAATGATTTCAAAATAACATGTATGCTTGATCAATTATGGATCCAGACCATGACCACTAGGCCCACGTAGGAGACAAAAAACACAGCCCAAGTAAAACAAGTATTCAGTTGGCCTAAATTATTCCTGATCCAACCATTAACACAATCCTAATTTTCGGGGTATTTAAATTCAGATATCTCACACACTTACCCTAAAAATACTAACCATCCAACCCTAAACACAATCTCAAACTACCCGCCTCCTTCCTTCTAACATCTCACTCATAATACTTCATTCTAAATAGATCCTCAAACCCTCCAACCCTAGTAACCAAATCAGTACACCTCCATATAAACCGAACACCACAAATCACAAGTATGTTGCCCCAACATAACGCCTTCAACAAACTAAGTTCGCCACAGGGATGGCTTGAACTTCTCAATAACGCCACAGGAATGGTGATAATGAAGAGCAAATATTTGGTTTCAAGAACATGACAAGGAACACCGGTAGGTTTAATCATTTTCATTTGTTGTCATAGTCATAAACGAGCCAAACAAATGATATAACAATATTGTTAAGATCATTTGTTTAATTCGTATATTAACACCAAGTTAGATCAAGGATGGTAACTACTCGTGTTTATGGACCTATGAGTCTTGATATAACTTGTATGTCACACGAATATAAAGCTGAGATCAATTTATTTCGCTCTTTGTATATGGATCTGTGATGTAATTCATTTCGTGTATATCGTCTTCGAATATGTGAAGTTCTTGTTACGCACGAAAAATGAAAAGAAACTGAGATCTATGAGTGTAGATGTAGATAAATTTGGGACATGGTTTTGATTGTGTCAAGATATTGGACTTTTTCCTGCTCGTTATGAAGAAAAAAAAAGGACCGATGATGGTTGTAGACCTAAGGTCTTGTTGTTTTAGGATATGGTTAATGTGGTCGTGGTCATCTCTTACTTCATCCTTTCTGTTGTGTCAAGTCGCTACCAATTTTACCTTAAGAAAGTCGCTAGTTTACGAGTCAAGTTGCTAGACACTAGTCAAGTCGCTAGCTACATGTCAAGTCGCTAGCTAAAGTTTTCAAAACAATTCGCTACTTGATAAATATCAAGTCGCTACCAAAATCGAATAGCAAGTCGCTAGGTCCATTTCTTGACATAAGTCGCCATTTCAGATTCAGACACTAATTTGCTAACTTGTTGAGTAACAAGTCGCTACGACAAGTTAAATAACAAGTCGCTAGGTTATTATGTGTCAAGTCGCTAGGAAGCATGCATTAAGACATTTGACTTTTCCGATGAGTTTTCCGGCCAAAATCCGACCATATATCCGACTATGTTCATACTTACCCAGAAAAACTCATCTTTTTGACAAGTTTGACCATGAATATGACTGTTTGACCACAAGTTAATGGTACAAAAGGACATGAATGAATGTCATAAAAGTCAATTTAGACATACAACTTGACATAAAAGCAGATTTTAGAATATCAGGACCTTTTGAATAGCGATACTTTTGACACAACTTGACACAACATAATCAGTTATAACATAAAAACTGTATTCACAAGAAGTAAGCCAGAAAAAAACATTATTCCGACCACTAACATTATGTAAAAGCAGTTTTAACAATAACCAAAAACCAACATAACCATGATACTAAACCACACAAATCACTACAACACAACAACCTTGGCTCTTGATACCATTTGTAGGATCGATATATTTATTGTGTTGATGATTCGGGTGGTCTTGGATGATCAAAATACATGTTTGCCATTAGAGAGAGAAGTAGAGAGTTGGGTGTTTTCTTGCTAGAGACTTGGTATACAAAAGTATGGAATGTTAGATTGAAAAGCACCACCCCTTCCATGGATGGAAGGGGTATTTATACTTACATAATACACGACCTCCTATCGGCCTGTGGATCAGGTATACAGTGGGTAAAGACCCGTCCTTCCTCCACGGTGTTGCACTATACTATTCTACGCTACACACTAACTAATAAACTACTAAATAACGTAAATAACGACATGTCTACGAGCTAACTTATGCTAGATAATATTAGGGGTGACCGACTCTTCACTATAGAATTTTCTAATTCCTAACATCCCGCTTCTGATGAAGATAAGGAGAGCGGTGATGTACTTCAATTGGATATCCATAAAAAACTGACGCATCCTTTTTTATACCTTGAGTAGATACATGTCTTCAATGTCATTGAGAGACAAGTCTGGAATGTCAGCTTCTGAGAACTCGTACACCTTTTCATCTGGTCTTTTCACCAAGATCTTTATCAAGAAGGAGTAATCCCACTTGGTAGCTGTAGAGATAGACATAATAGCCACGATCCTTTTGTCATGCTTGACATATTTTTGAGACTTGCTTAGCTTTCTACTTCTGTAGAAAAGCCTATGCCTTTCTAGCCAATGGTGAATCGCAAGCAAGGCATCTCTGTCATACTCCACCACTTTCTCCACAAACAAGCTGGTGGCATCTTCCTCAATAGCTTTGTTTGAGAATGAGGCAGCTGGTATGTTGAAAGTCAAAGATGTAGCATATTTCTTACTTATTGAGCTTCTGTGTTGAAGAAACTCGAGGTCGTTGTTGAAGAAGAATTGGAATGGAATCTTTGGTTGTTTAGGTTTGCCGATAAGAGGAAGTGGTTTCATCCAGTCAGTGTAATAAAGTCCATGTTTCTTTGTTGAATGATCAATATTGAACTTGGGATTAAGCAGTCGATATTGTTCGACATTGCACGGGCAATGTTTTCAAGGTGATACTCTAGCTCAATCACGCTTTTGGATCTTTCGTTGAGTAAATTAAAGGCGTCATTTTTTATCTATCAGAGTTCTTTATTGGTCATCTTCTTAATCTTGAACTGACTTTTAAGCACTTAGACCTGCTCCACTGTACGACCATCCACTGGCTCTTGATCGTCTTCAAGGGGTGGTTGTACCTCGACCAATTTGTTGAACCAATCATACTCTTCTGTGTTGTCATTATCTATCCATGAGACAACAACAGAATTATTTCCTTTCTTGCTTAGTGATGGTCCTGGTCTTGACCTTGGAGAAGGTTGAGGTGACGGTTGAGGCTCTGGTTGCTCATAGTCATCACCACCGGTGTAGGTAAAGTGATCATCGGCTTTATCAGATGGTGGGGTGATGTCGAAATCCTTAGGTTTATCTGATGGTGGTGGCTGAGCAACTTGAGGTATGGGGTGGTAGAAGTTGTGGCTTGTGGTGGCGGCATGGATGATGATGATCGTCTGATTTTCTTTTGTTTCTTTGCATTGGGATTTGGATCTTGATCGTTATCTTTCCTTGGTATTTTCTCTATGCCCGCATCTTCTTTGCGGTGTTCGAAGTTTTCTTGCAACGAGAAGATCGTAGAGCTGGTCATCTTCCTTGCTCATTGAATCAGCTCTAGCAGCCATATTAGTGACAAGTTCAGCAATTAATTCTTCTTCTATAATGACTAGGGACTTGACCGGTTTAGTTTCCATTACCACCGGTGTTGTGGTAACAATCTGCTTGATCATGGTCTTTAACACGGGTTGCAGTTGTCATTTGAAGAATTCTCTTGTAATCGCGGGAATGTTTTCAGAAATAAATGTCTGAACATAATTGACGATGAGTTCATTCGTTTCTCCCTGAACATCTCAAGAGAGAAACTTTTGGATGGCATCTTTGGATTCTTGGAATGTAGACATCTGTGTAGTTAGCTCGGTGACAAAGTCTGATAAAGTGTTAACTTGTGCTGCTAGACGGTTTTGCTTTCTTGTCCGGGATTGATTCACTGCCTTTTGAATTTTGGTCTTGGCACGAGACATCCATGTATCAGCTTTCTTCTTAACTATTTTGTTGTTGACTTCGATGTTGTATGTGTTGGTGGAAGGGATGAGTGTGATGATGATTCAGGCCTTGTTGAGGTGTCAATTGGTGTTTTAGAAGATGGTTTTGGGTTGTGAGCTAGGTTGTCAATGATGTAGTGATCGGCTTCCTTCTTAAGACATTCCTGTTCAGCCCTTGCCACTTCTTCTTCAGCCTCTCTGCGTTTTAACTCCTTAGCAGCCTTCTGAATGTCATCATTAGTAATCCTATCCTCCTGATCATGATAGTCACCTCCAGCGTCATACATTTCTTCATCTTCGTCTTGTTTTTGTTGTTGTGGTTCCTCTTCCTGAACGGTTACATTGGTGGTGTCACCCGTGTCCTTACCGAGTTGATTAACCGGATCGGATTGGATTTGGGTGACTTGTTGTGGTTCTTTTAGATGTGGAGCACCACTACTTGAACCTCCTACCCCAACGGGTTGATTAACCGGAAAGGTAGAGGCCTGGTGTTCCATCCTCTTTTGCTTTAAGATTTTTTGAAAGTTTCTGTCCTCTTGTTCCTCAGGGTCATGCTTGAAGTCTGAGCCTTGTTCTTCTTCAGTTGTGAGAGGCCTTTTCCTTTTATCTGTCTTCTCACTTTCATCATGAGATCTATAAGTGTCGATATCCTCCTCAAGTTGTTCTAAAGCAGGACTTGTCTCCGTTTCCTTCTCCTTGATAGTGTCATCAGCATGAACTTCATCATAAACAACGCGTTCATTTGATTTAGTCTCCGAGTCCTCAACTAGTTGTGATGTGGGCTCATGAGAAGGATCGGGTTTTGTCACTTGAGTAGGAATTCTTCTCTTAATGACTCTTTTGGTGATCTTTAACTTGGACTTCTTTGTTGTGCTTCCAGAACTACTAGTTTTCTTAGTCCTTGTCTTTACTGATGGAGCCTGAGTGACTTCATCCATGAATCCTACACGTTGTGCTTTGAGAGCCTGCTGATAATATTTGTAATAAGTTGCATCCTTGACCTTTTCGGTTAATAGACATGCAGGGAGTTCAACACCTTGTTTACGATTGCTGGACATTAGAAACCTAACCGTCCTTTAGGTAGGCTCTTTTTTCACAATGTGCTTTGCTGGATCATCAAGTCTTTTCGGGATGTCCTTGTACTTCTTGAGTAAGTTACGGATGATCAGCTTTGTGTATCAGACCAAAGGGATCTTTGACCCTCCCTTCTTGAGGTGCTACATCATGTCTTCCCATATTAGGCTTGCATACTCGATGTGCTGGACATTAACCATTCCCTAGAATATATGCAGGTGAGGTAGCTTGGGATGCTCATTACCGTTGTCTCTTCCTGATACAAACTTGGCAATCATTATGTAGAGGATCCTCCATTGTTGTGGCATGTATTTCACATCAACTCTGGAGTGAGTGGTGATGATGCCATCAGACTCATCATAGCCAATGGCAATCAAAAAATTTAGTATCTCCTTTTCATTTGGAATCTTGACATAGTCATCAGGAGAGTTGATGGCAGGTAGTAGTAGCACGACGCGAAGGTCCTCGACAGTGACAGTGACTTCACGAATGTGTAAAGTACACTTGACCGCATCTTTCCCATTAATCATTTCCATTGTGTGCCAGAACTGATGGATGTAGAAGCTAGGAATTGATGAAGACTTTGTGAGCATGAACTTGTAGGGGTGGTTGAGGAGGATGTCCACAGCAATTTGACATGACGATTCAGTACATGTAAAGTTGTTGAAGTCCACTTGGAGGTTGTTCTTGCCAATCACTCTGTCGTATCCTTGGGGGAATATGTTAGCCATTGTGAGTTCCACGGGAGCATTGACATCAGATTGTTGTGCAGCCATTTTTGTGATCTAAAAGAAATTAGACACAGAAAAAGACATTTGAAAAACACAGTGTGTTAGCATAAGTCTAATTCATTTTCTAATTCCTTGTTTAATGTTAATAGATTGATGTTTGTTACATAGTCTATGTCACATTTGTCCTCTTTCATGTAGATGTGATGATTGTTGGGAATTATAGATTTGATCAGTACAAAACCCACAAGCTGAAATAAAGAAAGAAGAAATAATGAGGGCCTTATATATAATTTAATAGTAGCTTTCATAGTAAGCTAGGATTTGTAACCTCCCTCTATTATATAAAGAGGGTAGGCGTCTAGGTTACAATCATCCATTCATAGTAGAACTCTTCAATGAGAGTCTAGACACACGATTATAGCATGTGTATATTAGTAGAAGTAGTTTATGTATTAGTTTATTTTATGAATAAAGAAAACCTTATTAGTGATGTTGATTGTGTTCTTATCATTCTGTTGTGCATTCAGTCAATCAATGTTACTAATACCCTAGTTGAGTCTAGATTCATGGATTCTACAATTGGTATCAGAGCCTCGTGGCTCTCGATCTAGGGTTTATAATGTTTTTCTCTAATTAAGGTTTATACCCTAATTGATCTATAGCAGCAAATGTGGAAAAGAAAATAGGCAGCAGGCAGACAGGGGATCTACAGGGTTTTTACTATTGTCGACAACAACAGCTTCGAAGAATATTTAAGTATGAGGTAATCGTTATTTTTATTAAATCTGGCTTCTTTTAAGATTTCTGATTGGATGTCGTATGCTGTCGTGACTCATTGGTATTCTGACTTCACGTGATGATATGAACATGATTGGTCGGTGGCATATCATCTCGTTTGTTATTTATTGAATTGAATTGGAATTGGTCACGAGGAAATCGTCTAAAAAGAGGTCACATGAGTTTATTGATTCATTATTTTTATTCGTACAGTAGATTCCTCATTTACTAGTTTTGATATGTTACGCATGATGTTCTAATTGATGATTAGTGGGTCCCTCGATTTTATTCCTACTGGTCAAATTAAAGAGTGATATGGGGCTGACATTTTGATTGGCTGGTCGGTGGGGTCACCATCCAATGTTTGGTATTATTATGTTTTGATACTTTGGACGATGATCTCATATTGATTCTACCATTCACATGTACTATTGATCGGTTGTTTTATATGTCAATAGCTATGGTCATCTTGTCACGTGGGACCATCTAATTTCATTTTACTAGTTAATTTGATTGGACGATGGTGAGTAAATCCGATTGGATGATGGGTCATACGCACATGGTACATCATGATGGTACCTGATTGGTCAGTAGTATGTGTGTTGTTGCTGCTGATTGGCTCACGTGGACCTACAAGCTACATATTGCTTGTTGCTGCTGATGATTCTTGATCACGTGGGGTTTCAAGCTACTGAATGTGTGGTCTCATTGACTTTTGTGTAAGATTGGTTTTTTTCGAGTATGTTTTATTTTACTTGGAAGATCACATGCGGGACCCACGATGTTGTATATGTGTCATAGCACGTGGGTTTGATTGATTTGTAGATTGGTATGCTTTTACTTTCACGTGATACATTATTTGATACTGTACAGTCCAATATTGAAGTCTGCTCACTGTCTAAGTGTACATTAATGCTGGTACTGCTCGCTTGGGAACTTGATAAGGATGTAAAAGGTACACTTTTGAGGGGTCATTAAAGCCCTTAATCGACCACTTTTATATCCGTTACTGCTTAATTTTGTTCCTTTTCACTTTTTAGGTCTCTTGAAGGCAAAATGCTGGAATGAAGCTTATTCGGATGAAAAGGCGTGATTATGTGAAGAAAATGGCTAAAGTCAAGATCAAGACACTCAAGCTGCTGGAATTGAAGGTGACGGCGTCACAGATAGAGGGCGACGCCGTCGCAACATGCTCCAAAATTGTGACTGCTCAGTAGCGAATTTGCTATTTTTAACCTGACGGCATCAGGCTTTGAAGAGTAGGGCGCCACAAAGATTTTCCTCCCCAGACGGCCTAGATCCAGATTCAAACGACGTCAAAGATTAAAGGTGACAGCGTCACAACCACAAGGTGACGCCGTCGCAAGGTGACTTGGCCAAGACAAAACCCTAATGACGACAGATCTGACGGCGTCACAACTAAAGAGTGATGCCGTCGCAGTTGTATTCTTATATATGGAAATCGATTTTCAGACTTTTAGGGAGGTAGAATTGTGGAGTAAAAACCCTAAACGAATTTGGTTTGTCTTGGGCAGTATCTTAGGATTCCCATACCCTATTTTACATCAAGATAAGTAATTTACTTCATTGATTTCATTATGTCTTCGATTGTATGTGTGTATGCTTGCATGTTCACCATGTACGGCTAATTTAGTTGTGTGTTTGCCTAAGATCTATGAAACCTAGTTATTGAATATTGATTGGTTGTCTCTTATCTTAATTGTAATTGGCTTAGGATTGCAATAGGCCATCGTTGTATTTTTAATGCTTGAGTAATCTTTGTGAACCTTAGTTTATGATACCTAGAGTGATTGTAGGCTAAAAATCCAAAGATAACCTTAGAGTTAGTTTATGAATCCTAGAGATTTTGTAGGCAATAACCTTAAGGTATCCTCAAAGAGTTAGGGATAAAAACATACCCTACGACCTTAGGAGACACAACGCGTTAAGAATAAGGACGTGACATTTCAACCACCAATAAAAGATAACTAGGGAGTAATAGTATCTAGGTAAACACATTTTTAATCATCTTACGAGCACACATCATTTAGACATAGACTACCCCTTAGATTAGATAAATAGATAATAGTACAATAATCGGTAGAAATACCACCTCCCAAATCCAATACCCCGAGATTCGTACTTTCAATTTTCTAAAAAATATAAAAAAAGATAAAAAATAATCTTCCTCAACCTCAAACTTAGCGTAGTAATTTCTCACTAGCATTCCTATTCCCCTAGAGAACGATATCAATCCCCGAGGCTTACCCTAATACTACACTACAACGATTAGGTTCACTGCCTAGGTGGTTGAAAAACTTGCTCGAAGAAAAGGAAGTTTCCTTTGACCCCGAACGCGCGTTGTACGCGTATCAAGTTTTTGGCGCCGCTGCCGGGGAATAGAATAGCTAGTTAGATCTCTACGCCGTTTAGGATTCCTTACTTGATTCCTATCAAGTAAGATTTTTCTCATTTTTAGCTTCCTCGTAGTCTATCCCCCTTCTTCGTGACCTTTGTTCGTCGCTCCATCACTTTTCATCATGGAAGGTGATAACCCATCAAACAATAACCCACCACCAAATCAACCACTTTCACTCAAACCACAACCCATTGACCAACACAATCGCCGCAACCGATATGTGAGTAGAAACAACGATATTCAAGATTTACAAAGGGTATTTGACAGTACAAAGACATTATAAATCTAGCGAAGGGGTGAGATCTACAGACTAAAGGTTCTTAATGCGCACATTTGCTAACACTTTAAGGAATTACGTTGTAGTGCTCAGTGTTAGTGAAGGGGTGTGATCTACAGAAGGTGCTTAATGCTCACTGATTCTTAGGAAAGAGATCAATAATAAGAGTGTGTAGTATTTGGGTAACTCAAACGTGTTAGGTTTGAGCACCGAGATCGTTCTGAACGAGGGTTGAATGGAATTTCCAACTCACGTCGCGATTATCGGGATTTGAATGGGAAAAGGGGATAATTTGATGTTTTCTAAACTACGGGGCAAGGGAAGCATAAAAGGGAAATTACACTACGGGGAATCCTAAATACGCGAATAAAACTAAAATGCAATTTGAAAATTAACTAAGAATTAAAACTAATTTTTATGATTTTTCTTGAATTAAAAACTATTTTTTAATTTTAAAAATAGAACTAAACAACTGAAAATTATGAAAATGAGTGAGAAAATTATGAAACTATTTTTCAAAAATCTAAAATAACTAAAAAGACTTTTCAAAACTGGGATTGTATTTTTCTGAACTTTTTTCTATTTTCTATGAATCAAAAGCTATTTAAAACTAATTAAATGGCTAAAAATTATAAATTTAACTAGGAAAAATCTGGAAAAATTATTTTTTTGCTTTTTATAGTTTTCTTAATCTAGAAAAAATGAAAACATATTTTTTAAAAGCTTTTCTGAATTATTTGTATTAAAAAGTAATTAAAAACTGATTTTAAATAAGAAAAATAGTAAACAGTACCAGAAAATTATGAAAAATTCAGGGAAAATATAAAATATTATTATAAACCTACGAAAATTAAGAAAAGCTATGCTAGTGTGCATGAAATTGGGGATGTAGTGAAAAGTGCTTATAAATAAGCACTTTAAGATAAGCTATAGGCAGCCAAAATGCACCAAGTGATCACAAAAGCTTAAGTATGCTAAAACTACCTAAAAACAACCAATTCCAACTATCCTAAACCTCTAAAGTGCCAATTACACTGATTTAACTAGATTGATTTTTAAGTTCCAAACAGCATTTACCTACCTACTTTAAGCTAGTGCAGCAGCTTATCAAATGAACTAAAATGAAAACCAGAAGTTAGGAACTCAAGACCACCAAGTAATCATCAACTAGACCAAATATCAGACCCTAATGATAAAAAACAAGACCTGCACAAGGTTTGCAAATTGCCTGGTTCACACTCAATATATGCTAAGTGTGAACAGGGCATATAAGGGCTTATTGAGCAGCTGATTAAGGGCTTAAATAAATTTCAAAAAATTCCTTAAAATTCACTTTTCAAAAGTTGACCAACTGAAGTTATTAATCCCACAATTTCAACTGATTTGAGCTAAAAATGAATCTGTGAAAATTCAATAAAGTTTTGTGAAAACCACTTTTGACACTTTTGACTATTTAGCACAGTTATGCAAACTTTGACTAAATTGGATTTAGATCTTGCAAAAATAGATTGTAATGATGGTTTATGGATGCACTATAACCAATTTATGCTATCTTATGATGATCTACACCTAAAATGCAAACTAATAATCTTCTATACTAACTGATGAGCACAATAGATCAGATAAAATGCAAGATTTGACTTAGAGAGTGTATGGCTGCAAATTGAATACTGAAATAAGTTTATATAAACCAAATGAACTTAAACTAACTGATATTATCCACAAACCAAACCTCAACCTCAGATTACTACCTAATCCGAAAACTAGTGTAAAAACTGATATGCAATTAAACACTTATATATATCACAGATTAATCCTAAGGTTTTTATCTAAACAAACTCAAATGAACATATAAGAGCTAAATGATGCAATAATTCTAATATTAACAAACACAGAATCAAAATGTCAATAGAACAGTTATGAAATTAGATAAACAACACTTACATAAGTCCAACCACAATGGCTTGCTATAGATTTCAATGAATCACTATCCTAACCCATAACTAATTCCAAATCCAGCTCAACTTAACCCAATCTGATCCAATTCCAGCTTTTCAACCCAAATCTGCTTCAGTTGACTTTTGTTGACTGGTTTTGAATTTTGTTTGTGAATTGAGATTAAAACAGAAATAAGCTCATTATAAGCTATAATAAGCTTAAATGAGTTTAATGAAACAGTAGCTACAGCTTTTGATAAGCTTATAAGAGCTTGAGAGTATTTTTTATTTTTCAACTATTTTTCTGATTTTTTTTATATTTTTGATTAAGATGAAAACAAACTGCAATTACTTTTAGATTAAGCTAAAATGATTTGAACAACATTAATAAGCAATAATCAGTAACAATCAAGGATTAAACAAGGATTTATAGAATGAAGATAAATTTCATTAAAACTTTAAAACTGAGAGTACAAGAACTGAATTAACTTTAAAACATTAAAAACATAAAGACTGAATTAAAATTACAATTTAGCTACTAAAAATGAAGGAAAGAAAAGGTGTCTTCAACTTGTGAATGAAGAGGGGTATTTATAGCCACGTCTTAAGCTCATGGAAGGATCCAGAAGGAATTCTGTGCTTTCTCTGGATGCTTTTCAGCCTTTGGATTAAATCCCATCAGTCATCCATCACTTTCCACCCTTGGATCACGTGTCCACGTTTGTGTAGCCAATCAGAGGAGAGAATGTAATGATATGACACACGGATTGCCAGCGTGGCATCCGTGTGTCAGTCACGTGTCAGATTTTCGTACGAATTTGGCTTGAATTTGGGTTTCATGTGGGGAATTAATTAAATGGGTGGTTAGGGTTCATCAGCTGGGTTTGGGTAAATGTTTTGGGGGGAAATTTGGGCGCGTGGGATTTTTTAATATAATTCAATTTTGTTGACCGGGTTAAATGGTAGTTGACTTGGGTTAAAAGTGGGATACGGGTTTATAACTTGAACCGGGTATTTGGTTGGACCGAGTAAAGGGTGGACGGGTTTGGGCTAAAAGGTATCTTGGGCCAAGGTTTAATATATTTGGACTTAGGACATGTAATGGATCCATTTAATGATATAAGGACCAAAAGTGTTCAAGCTGAAAATCCAGGGACCAATCTTGTAAATCTGAAAATGTAATCCAAGGGCTAGACTTGCCAATCTTCAATAGACCAAGGGCCAAATTTGCCATTTTCTGAAACTTGAGGGTATATTCTGCCAAATGCTCAAAGTTCAGGGACTGATTCTGACAATTTTGTAAACTTGATCAAATCTTTCAGAAATCATCCTTTTAGCAAGAAAATCTTCACAGATGCACAATTCTGACCTTCCGGCTCAGCTTTAGCACTCTTTATCTCTCGTGCTCGGGTTTTGGTTATCTTTTGCGTGTTTTGACATATCCGTACCTACACATGCATAAACTCAAGAAAACAGCAAATATTAGCAATAAACGGCTCTTTCTTGGTTATTTTGGGTCTGATTTGATAAAGAAATGATATGTGTTTTTGCACATATCACTCACATTTGCTATCACTTTAAGGAGTTACATTATAGTGCTCAGTGTCTCATATTAATTAAGGGTTTATCAAGATTTGGAGTCACATTCATAGTACAAGATATAAGACATCTGCGTTGGTGTTCCTACTGGTTCTCCATTCCTACTGGTAGACTATTTTGATGCTGCTGCTAAATTGATTTTTCTGCTGCTGTGCGTTAATTCTTTTGCTTAGTGAAAAAAAAAGCAAAAGATGGTTAGTATCTTTTAAAGGGAAGTTTATTGTTTATATACTAACCATCTACATGCATCACTTGAGGGGAAGCGTCTAAGAGTTGCACAAGACCCCTATTAGATGATTACAAAAAGGGGAAGTAGATTCATGGTGTGCAGCTTATTATTGTGATGACATGTTTTTAGCATTGTTTCTTCATGCAGGTTGTTTTGTAATATCAAATAAGGGAAGATTGTTGAGAATTACAGATTTGATGATTACCAAACCCACAAGCTGAAATGAAGAAAGAAGAAACAATGAGGGCCTTATATACAATTTAATAGTAGCTTTCTAAGTAAGCTAGGGTTTGTAACCTCCCTCTATTATATAAAGAGGGTAGGTGTCTAGGTTACAATCATCCATTCATAGTAGAACTCTTCAATGAGAGTCTAGACACACGATTATAGCGTGTGTATATTAGTAGAAGTAGTTTATGTATTAGTTTATTTTATGAATAAAAAAAACATTATTAGTGATGTTGATTGTGTTCTTATAGCGTGTTACTAATTCCCAACAATGATAAGTTAAGTAAACGTGTTAATTTTGAAGTTTAAATTCCCATTTATCACTAAACACAACATTTGAAGTTTTATAAGCTTATTCCTAAACTTAGACAACATGTGGTTTGTCACTTATTCGTAATAGTTAACATTTTGTAAACATCAACTTATTCGTAACGTGAATCCTTATTCGTAAAAATGGATCCTTATTCATAAGAATAAGTTTAATGCGTAAGAACATTCCTTATTCGTAAAGAATAATTCTTGTTCGTAAACACCAAGCTTATTCGTAAGAATATGCTTATGTTTACAAATATTGCTAATTCGTAAGAATCAAGCTTATTCGTTAAGCAATCTCTTTGTAAAACCCCTTTTATCACGTATACCTTCTCACAACTTTAGACACAAACACACTATATGCGTAAACCACAACAGTTACGCTATGAGTAGAAAGATGAAGAGAAGAACTTGGTGACTTGAATGATATATTATGCGTGTATATGTTTAGAGAGATAGAGAGAAGAAAGGAAACTTTATTCCAAAGAAAACACACACACACACACACACTCAAGCACACCCCTCAAATGAGACTTTGAGGGGTTTATATAGTACATTACATAAACGCCCTAATGGGCTTTGGCTTGGGCCTCGTGGACTTGGATTGGATAACACAAGATGAAAGGCTAGCTTAACATAACTATTAGCCATTTAGCTTAGCCCAATCCACGAGCCCGTTGACTATTCTATCACTATATCTAACACGCGTTACAAAGTTCCTAAACGTGAATGACCATCACTTCTAATAAAAACTATTAAGGCTATCAATCTCCCCCTAAGGGGTGGTCATTCAAAAGATGCTCTACTTGAATAGGTCTATACTTTTCTCGAGCTTGAACTTTGTGTGTAGATATAGAATAGTCTCTAATCTTTGTTCCTTCATGCTTTGTTGTAACAAATCGTAATTTCAGGTCATTTTCCAAACTTTGAAAAATATCACTATTCATGGTTATTATTCATCATTTTCGTAAACTAGGTT
Organism: Chrysanthemum makinoi; assembly: GCA_910596185.1. Lineage (NCBI taxonomy): Eukaryota > Viridiplantae > Streptophyta > Magnoliopsida > Asterales > Asteraceae > Chrysanthemum > Chrysanthemum makinoi. The sequence continues at coordinate 196,299,226 of OU343221.1, forward strand.
TACGAGTATCAAATATGCGTAACCTTGAGGGTTTAGCTGCGTATTCATGTAACATCATTTTCATATCAGTTTATGCATGGATTTGCATATTCCATTAACGTATATTTATTTATTAAATAAACGATATCGCACGATTATTTATTTTGAATAATTGATCCGACACTTCCAAAATTATCCTAATATATTTTTATACTCATTTTAAGACTATAAAAATTATAATATTAGTTTTCCCGGTGTTTTAAATTTATTTTGTATATAAATTGTTATGTATATTTATTTACGACGGTTTTCGTAAATACTACTCGATAAATATTACTTCACTAAATTCTTGTAAGAAATGTATTTTTTATAATTTTTATGACTTCGATATATTTTATTTTGTTCACTTCTTTTAGGCACCCTCGTGTTATGAACGTACCATCGACTTACACTTTTATTTAACGTCAAATAAATTTCAATGATATGCTCAAATTATTTTAAAATAGTTAGTGTCACTCAAACTTAAAAACTTTACGTTTTTATGTTGGCATCTTCATATCAAAATTAATATGAAGTATATTGATAAGTTTTAGAGATTTTCATAAGTATTATATTCTTATGTTACCTGGTTTTAAGTTTTGTGGCTTAAAGGTTTAATATTAGTAATTACCGGGATCAAACTATACCCTCTAAATACTAAACTATTATTATAACACATAATAAACACACTTTGCTTCCATTACCCACAATTAAACACCCACGAATGCATTAGAGAGTAAAAGTTGTACTTAGTTTGTTGGTAATCATATATAAACCATAAAAGAATAATAGTTTAATTCAAAATTCCACAACGTCTTATAGAGCAGGTTATATGTTCTTTAAACTCTTTTTTTTTAGATGTCATTTTATAATATAAATGATGCAAATATCCAACAAAACAAGTTGCATTGTAAATTTATTTGTAAACTTGACACGTTTCTATTTTCTTTACAAACGTGTCACCTTATATGCAACATCACAAATTTTGTCACCCTACAACATAACACGTATCATGCATACGTACCCTTTGCATGTAATAGTTTACCATACTTTCATGATCGTCACATCATATGTATCTTGCTATAACAAAGTCTCAATATGCAGGATACATCATTTGAATGATATATAAATTGTGCCCATACAAACGAAACAACTTAAAAAAAAAAAAAAAAAAACTTACTGCTTATCAAGCAACCTCAACAAATATATTCAAACGACTATATATCATCTTCTTGCATCACGAAGCTCGCGACTTCCCGTTACACTTTATCTCGTCATATCCTATCAGTTACGGTGAGTTATCTTCTCAGTTTGTGCTATTGATGGGTAAATAAATCTACTCCTTATTAATTTAATATCATGAAACAAAGATATAATTAGTTGATACATATTGAGGCCTCTTGAAATGGTTTCTTGTTATTGTTGAAGAATAACGTTCAAGTAAAAGGAAGAGTCGACAGAATACTAAAACAATAGGAATGACTATCTAAAATTAAGTGACAAAATTTCATATGGTCATTTGAAAAGAAATGAGGTTTCTTATTAGTCTTTTGTGGTCATCATTTTGGAAACAGAAACCATAGATAAATAAAAGAATTAATAAATTAAGTAAATGAAAGGGAAAGAGCCAACATGTTTGTTAAGTAAGTTATTTGGAGCTTAATGGCAGAGTATCATATGTTGAAGTTCTTAAAACTAGTACTTGTATATTTTATTTGTGGTTTAAATTTTTATATGTCAATTAATTTTGTAAGTCACGAGATTAGTTAAACAAGTAGTGGTGTCTCACTAGAGAGAGTTAAGTCATGTATCTTGGTAAACCATGAGAGATATATTTACTGAATTTAGTGCGGTGAAATTATTAATTAGGTGAACGTCCATTTTATGACACTTGATAAGACTCGAGAAATATCTAAAGGACCTCAAGGTGAGTTCATAGCCTCACTTTCTATTACTTAATTATTTTACAAACTCTTGGGGGAGATACATGCTATATTTTTAATCGAACACAAATGCTTTGAACTGTACGTTATATCTAAATGCTTTATTGTTACTAAGTAATCAATTGCCATGTTTGAAGTCCCTACATCATGCACCATTAGTCACTTACGAGTGAGCGCGAATATTGTGAATAGGCATATTGGAATTAACACTCCCGTTCTTATTGACCCAGTTAGGGGAAATCGAACGCACTATATTTGAATCATTAAGGTAAATTGGCAAGTTTACCATACTAGGGCGGCGATGAAACGATTTTTACCAATTTCTATTGGTACGAGGTTTACGCTTTGGTTGTCATGAACTTAGTGAAATAAATGTTGTTTTGTTTTCAACGATGAGTGTGAAACAACGTAACTCACACTACGAATATTGTGTTCAAACGATTTAATTAAACCTATGGAACTCACTCAACCTTTGTGTTGACACTTTTAAGCATATTTTATCTCAGGTATCTAAGGTATATACTTCATGGCATGCATGTGGACTTATCATAGAGTCGTGGTGACGACGCGTTTCACTTGGGTTTTATATACTTTAAAACATCGTTTGACTTGTACCAAACTTATTTTTCCGCACATCGTAACTTTCATTTGGGACCTATCTTTGTAACTCTGATTATTTTATGAAGTCAAACGATGTATTTTCCAAACGACACTTTAGGTCGTTCAATATAATTGTGATTGTGATGCTATGACAGTCAATCCCCAGGAATTCCATTCCGCTGCAAAACAGGTAATTTGGGGGTGTGACATTTGTGATCAATTAATGTGGTTGTCTGCCGTTGTCAACTTCGTTGGTTTGGTATCTCCACGTCATTCTCCACCATGCTCACACTTCTATTTGACTTTGAGTTTCCAATGATGGAGTTCTCGAGTCTTTAAACTTTGAAGATTCTTTGACATTGACGAAGAATCATCTTTAACTTTGAGTAGCATTCGATTTTGATGAGAACTTTCATGTGTTGTTGGTATGAGCATGTGGAGATTCTCAGACGATCAATCCGCTCGGAGCTTCCATAAGAAGAAAACATAAACGGGTTAGTAATAAGCGGATTCTCGGCACTTACAAGTTTGAATTTCGAGGGTGTTATGACAAAGATAGTGTGAAAACACTTCTCTAATTCTCACAAGGGCCGTTCCTGAGCTGGAGTCCCACAAGTGAGATAACACGATATACCGGTACACCTACAGGCAGATGAGTCGCTGAGGTACACGGCATCACCCCATTGTAGATCGTTTGAGACACACTAAGCGTAATCCACGGAGAATTACAGAAGTGACCTGTCGGTACGCTTGATGTTGACCTGGCAGAATTTCCATTCAATCGAGGATTATAGATGTAAATCCTCTCATAAATGTTCTGCAGATTGCTAAGATGCGTAGGACTTGATCCACGCAAAAACCGATCAAGTTTTATCACTCAAGCCCGCCACTTGTGAATGGCAACCGTAACAAACTTAAAACAGCTTTAAGCACAAATGCAATGAAGATCGAGGAATATAGGAATTCCCGGGTCGTTATGTCCCACGGAGGATGAATTGGTGTTTAAACAACTTCAGATGATAGAATGATCACTAAGGATAGTGATCAGTAAGGTTTTGAATGGATAATTACCTAAAGGAAAGATCTACAAATTACAGCGACTTAAATGCAAATTAAAAGAAATAAAAGATAAAATATATTAAATAAACGCTATCACTATTTTACAATGATGTTTTTGTGATTTTATAAAACTAAATAACTTAAATAAACTATCTTAACTAAAACGTAACCTTAAATTACCTAAAAACGTGGTTTAAAATGAAAACGAGCGTTACGTTTAAAAATTACGCTAAGCAAAAACGTAAAATTTATGAAATAAAAGGCCTACGAATGCAAAACTAATTTTATTACGTACTATATGACAAAAGAAAATTTTAGAAAAAAGATTTATATTTTTTAGACTTTTATATTTTTTATTATGAATTAATTACTAAAAAACACTAATTAAATGTTTAAAAATACTAAAACAAATGAGAAAAATCTGAAACTTTTTTATAAAATACTTAATACTAATACAATTATATAAAAAATACAAAAACTGAAAAAGCTACACTAAATAAGCTAGAAATAAGTGAATAAGCTTGTTTAAGCTTATTTGGACAAAGAGTGGTTATGTATTAGATTTTGCAAAGTAAAACCAAGACAAGTCCCAAGGGCGAATGGCTTACAGGTACACCACTAACACTCTCCAAAGGGGGAGGTCTCAGGTTCGAGCCTGCCTACCCCCTTTTTGCTAGACATTTTATTTTTGATTTTTTTCTTTTACAAAGTTGTTAAGCACAAGAAAATAAGCACTTTTAATAACTGAGACTTTTTATGAAACTGATTAATAAGCTCAGTATGAGCTTATTTTCTCAACATGAAGGGCAAAATGAAATAAAATAAGCTAAAGAGTTAAGCCAAATGGCTTATAAGCTACTAAACAAACAAAATGAGAATTGGAAATAAGCTAAATAATGGTAATAAGCTAATGTGAAAACAGATTAAGCTTAAAGATTGACAAATAAGCTCTGAATAAGCTCAATTAAGCACAAGTATGCTTGTTTGCACAGGGTACTTTATAAATTACTATGCACCTTTAAGCTACTTTTTAAGCACTTAGATAAGCTACAAACTTAAAACAAAAACTTGAATTAACTAGATGACCAGTTAAGCTATCCAAAAAGCTAAAATACAAAGTTTGGTTTACACTGATAAGCTTGTGAGAAGCTTATGAAGAACTTGAAAAACCCATGAGTCAAAACTCGATGTAATCTGAAAATGGTCAAAATAGAAAGCAATTGCAGCCCTATCTAAAAAGCTACAAACTTAAAAATTAAGCTTGGATCAATGAGATGGCTTGGTCAGTTTTCTAAAAACCAAATTTGACAAGCTAAGGTGCAATGGAGAGCTTTTTATAAGCTTTTGAAAATGAGTGTAAACCTTGGCACAGGGCACAATTTTGACTTGGTGTGAAAAATAAGCTAAACAAAAAGCTATTAAATAAGCTATGAATGGAAAATAGACACTTGTAACCTTGAGACAGCTAGGTGAACTTCTCAAAAAACTAAAATACACAGGCTTAAGCTAACTGATAAGCTCTCAGTGAGCTTGAGAAAGTGATAGGCTCAGCGATGCACGGACACATTTTGACTTTTGTTATTAAACTAAATGTTTAACTTTTATGAACTTTGAATTGAATCTATTAACTGATTAAGTAGTATTAAGCTAAAATGAGATGGAATTAAGCTAAAGTAACAAGCTATGAACTACTGTGATGGGTTTTACACTTTAAAATCCAACAGTGAGCTTATGAGGTGAGATTAAAAGAGTATTTTGACTTTTCACCAAATAAGGTCTAGATTTTATTGTTGAACTGAGTTCTTAGAACCTAATGTGACAGATAATAACAACAAGCAACCACACTAATACCCTTTAACACATGAACTGAGCAAATCCAAACAGTCTTGTATGAGACTATTTTGGTGATTTTCAAAGAGTTTTACAGATTCAGATCATGCAAATCATTACAGACTTAAGATTATCACTAAACAAGACTAAATAATCATAAAACAACAGCAATAGCAACATAAGACAGTGAAATACCAAGATTGAGTAAAATGCTTACAAATTGGTTTCCAATGTAAAACTGAGAACCATGGTCTGAAACAACTTCCTATAGCTTCCCAAGAAGCACTAAACCAAGGGCAATCCAAAATCAACCCTGCTCCAATGTCTTGATCATCTTCTTCATTGATTTTTGATTTTTATCTAATTTATGTGAATTTTTTGGTATTTTTGGTTTTTGATTCTAAACTGAGTTTTAGAGTATCTAAAAGCTTCAATAAGCTTTCTGAGGAGCTTATGTGTGCTTATGAGTCCTTATTATCCACTACAAACAACATTCAAACAATTTGAGATTTTGAACTTTTGAAAATACATAAACTGAAATCATGAACATAAACTGGAATTGCTTATTGATAAAGGTTTATAATACACTGAAAACACTTAATTCAACACTAGAAAGATTAAACATACACTGGAAATTAAAGTTTAACTAATTCGACATACACTAATTTAAATTACACTAGATATCTTCTCCAATGACTCTTCCTCTTTCTTTATAGCCTTTTTGAACTCCCCACATGTCTCTGATCATATCCCATCAACAATCTCAGCCTTTGATTCAGTCAAACGTATCCTAGCCATCAAATTGGATTTGGCGCCAAAAGTGAATAAGGTTGCTTGAGGCAATTTTAGTTCAATTAAAGAACTTTGGAGTATTGTAGAGGTGGAGAGGACAATATGTGAAGTAGGTATGGGTTTAGGATGACTTGAAAAGCAAAAACAGGTTTATGTGAGTGCTACTGATAGGTTCATGGTGGGAAGCATTAACTGCTTGTGGGCTAAGATGTGAGAAGGGGGAATGAGCTGGAAAGGTGAGTAGTGAGGTGAGGTGGAAAGGAGGTGGTGAGAAAACCACCTCTGGTTTTGGTTTACAGGGGTGGAGGAGACGATGCTACAGTGTAGCTGGTATTTAGGCGGGTTTTATTTTAAAACTGGTATTGGGTTTGGGCTTGGGTAGGTTGGGCCAGGCTGGGTTTAGTGGATTGGATTTGGTTTTAACTAATAATAGGGTCCGTTTGGTTATTTGTGTAATAAAGCCCAAGGACCAAATGTGTAATACCACCAAACATGAAGGGTTGAAACTGTAGCTTTTCCAAGGCTATCATAAGGACCATTCCTGCCATATAAGAATAGAACAAGGACCATTATGCATAAAATGTCATTCTTTATAAATTCAAGGACTAATTATGACATTTTTCAAACTCCAGGGACCAAACTTGTAATTTCTCTATAAACTTATCATAAAGGACCAATTTTGTCATTTATTAATAATACAAGAGTGTTGTTTGAATAATTTCTATTTTTGAACACCCATGGACTATTTTTGACATTTTTGTAAAGTTGAGGGACTAAAATTGTCAATTGTGATTTTTGAACTTTAAAGGGTTTGTTTTGACAACTTTTGAATCTCAAGGACCTTAAATGACATTTTACAAGCTTTTGAATTACCAGGGACTAATTTTGATAACTTTTGTAACTTGGGGGACTAAAATTGCCAATTATGCAAACTTTGCTCATTTTTCATCTGATTTTGATGTTTTTGCATTTAAAACATATAAAACACTTGTTTGTGATATTTTTATCATTTTGATGTGTTTCTGAGTGTTTTCAGATGTTTTTGCAGTCTAGATAGTACAAAAATGATGAGTATTTGCACACTCATCAATCCCCCACACTAAGATATTGCTAGTCCCTAGCAATGATTTAGATCTTTAATGGATTTTAAAAAAATCTTTACCAAAAGCCATCACTTCTGGAGTAGCCAATTGTTTTAGTTCAAGTAAGAACTTTGGTACAATGATAACCAAATGATTTTGAGCAAATCATAAGCTTTCAACGGATTTGATTTGTCTTTACCAGAAGCCGTTTGCTCTGGACTAGCCAACTCTTAGATAAATTATCAGAATTATCTTTGGTGAGCGGATTACCAATTATGGATTTTCCACTGCCTTTACCACAAGCCATAACCTTGCGGGCTAGCCAACTCTTCACTTTTAAGGATATGGTGAGCTGAATACCATACAATTTTGGGCAAATTGCAAGCCGTCAACGGATTTGAGATATCTTTACCAAGAGCCGTTTGCTCCTGGATTAGCCAATCCTTTTGTCTTACAGACATGGCGGACTGATAACCAAGCTGAGTAAGTGTAGAACACTTACTCCAAAAAAAATTTTGGCCAAAAACGGGGGAATTGGGTGGATAAATATGATAAAATTCGTGAGAATTCCCCCCCACACTTAGAAATGAATATTGCCCTCAATATTCAAAGTACCGGCGGTTATGCCGAAACAGAACGTAAAAGGAAATACTACGGCCATTATTTAGAAAGGATTTTTTTTTTTTTTTTTAATTGATATATTGTGGAAACTCCCCACACTAGGGTGGCAGAAAGTAGAAAGAAGTCAGAAATATGGGTGAAAACCCATATGGCATGCTACTGTTTTTGATTCCCGAGTCGCTAGCTTGACTCGATCCCCGCATTCATTGGTTCATGGGGAAAGTTTGTAGATCCGGGACAACCAGAGGAGGAATGTCCTCTCCAAAGTAATGCTTCACTCGATGACCATTTACTTTAAAATTTGGACCATCAGGCTGAGATAACTCAATGGTGCCATAAGGATAAACCTTAGTGATAGTAAATGGACCAGACCAGCGGGACTTAAGCTTTCCCGAGAAAATCTTTAATCTTGAATTGAAAAGAAGGACTCGATCACCAACGTTGAAAACGCGGTTCTTAATTTTTGAGTCATGAATCTTCTTTGTCTTTTGCTTGTAGATCAAAGAGTTCTCGTAAGCTTGATCACGAAGTTCATTTAGTTCATTCATTTGAACTTTTCTGTGATCACCGGTACTGCGTATATCGAAGTTTGCATATTTTAAGGCCCAGTAAGCCTTGTGCTCTAGTTCAATCGGAAGATGACATGCCTTTCCGTACACTAGCTTGTATGGAGTACACCGAATGGGTGTTTTGTAAGCTTTATCGAAAAGCCCAGAGCGTCATCCAGTTTATCCGACCAGGATGCACGATTTTCGCCTACTGTCCTTTCACGGATTCTTTTAATACCACGGTTTGAAACTTCCACCTGCCCACTTGTTTGTGGGTGGTATGCGATAGATAGACGGTGGGTAACACCGTACTTTTTCATGACACGATCAAATTGGTCATTACAAAAATGTGTACCACGATCACTGATTATAGCACGAGGAGTTCCAAACCTGGCAAAAAGAGATTTCAAAAATTTCACAACTACTCGGGCATCATTTGTATTTAAAGCTTTCGCTTCAACCCATTTTGACAAATAGTCAACAGCCACGAGTATGTACTTGTTACCACGAGACGAAGGAAATGGCCCCATAAAGTCAATACCCCAGATGTCAAATATCTCACAAACTTGAATGGCATTTTGTGGCATTTCATTTCTTTGAGATATGTTTCCATGACGTTGACAAGCGTCACAGGTTTTGACAAATTCGTGGGCATCTTTATAGATTGTGGGCCAATAAAACCCGGAATCAAACACCTTTTTGGCGGTGTAGTTTGGACTATGATGGCCCCCGGTGGGTCCAGCATGGCAAGCTTTGAGAATGTCAAGAGCTTCTTGTCCATAAACACACCGTCGGATGACTTGATCCGCAGATTTTGAATAAGAAAGGGTCGTCCCAGAAGTAATGTTTAACATCCTTGAAGAATTTGTTCTTCTGCTGGGTTGACATCCCTTTCACTATGAAGTTACCCGCATGGTAATTTGAAATCGCAAACCATGGGGTAGAAAAGTTTCCACGAAAAGAAACCGCATTGAGTGTCTCGAGAGGAAATGTTTCATTTATTTCCTTTTTCGCGAAAACATCTTGGTGAGGGTTTTCTAATCCGACAGATGATCAGCCAGGTTCTCAGCTCCCTTTTTATCACGTATGATGATATCAAATTCCTGGAGGAGGAGAACCCAACGAAGCAATCTCGGCTTTGCATCTTGTTTTGCAAAGAGATATTTGAGAGCCGAGTGATCCGTATACACTACACATTTGGTCAAGATTAAGTACGGCCGAAACTTCTCAAATGCATACACCACGGCTAATAGCTCTTTTTCTGTGGTGGTGTAATGAGTTTGAGCTTCAGTCATAGTCTTACTTGCGTAGTGGATAGGCTGAAAATGCTTAGCTCTACGTTGCCCTAAGACTGCACCGATAGCAAAATCACTTGCATCGCACATAAGCTCAAAAGGCAAGTCCCAGTCGGGAGCAACGAGAATGGGTGCTTCAGTAAGCTTTTTCTTCAATGTTTCAAAAGCTTTGATGCACTCGGGTGAGAAGATAAAAGGAGCATCCTTTTCAAGAAGATGGGTCATAGGCCGGGCGATTTTTGTATGAATCTACGATAGAAACCGGCATGACCTAAAAAACTCCTAATACCTTTAACGGTAGTAGGATGAGGCAATTTAGCAATAACATCGACTTTTGCTCTATCTACCTCAATCCCATTTTTTGAAATCTTATGGCCAAGGACAATGCCTTCTTTGACCATAAAGTGGCTTTTCTCCCAGTTTAGACAAAGATTTGTGTCTTCACACCGTTTGAGCATTTTATCTAGATGGGAGATACATGTTTGAAACGAATCCCCAATGACCGAGAAGTCATCCATAAACACCTCCATTGTTTCCCGATCATGTCGTGGAAAATGGCCATCATACATCTTTGGAACGTGCCAGGAGCATTACATAAGCCAAAAGGCATACGTCTGTAGGCAAAAGTTCCGTATGGACAGGTGAATGTAGTTTTATCTTGATCCTTTGGATCAATGGGGATCTGAAAGTACCCTGAGAAACCATCAAGGAAACAATAGTATTCATTTCATGCTAATCTCTCAAGCATTTGGTCCATAAAGGGTAGAGGAAAATGGTCTTTACGAGTGGCGTCATTCAACTTACGATAGTCAATGCAAACACGCCATCCCGTAACCAGCCGAGTTGGAATTAACTCGTTATCTTCATTTGTGACAACAATAATGCCACCCTTTTTTGGAACACAGTGAATTGGGCTAACCCAAGGACTATCTGAGATTGGGTAAATCAATCCTGCATCAAGAAGTTTGATAACCTCTTGTTTGATAACATCATGGATTTTTGGATTCACCCTTCTCTGATGTTGAACTGCTGGCTTGAAGTCATCCTCCATTAAGATTTTGTGAGTACAGAACTCAGGGTTGATACCCTTAATATCGGAGAGTTTCCAAGCAATTGCTTGCTTGTGTGACTTCAAGACCTTTATGAGAGCAGTCTTTTCATCTTTACTCAAATCTCGAGCAATAATGACGGGTAATTTATCATCACCCTCAAGAAATGCATACTCGAGATGAGGCGGTAAGTCCTTAAGCTCAACCTCAGGAAATTCTTCAGTTTTCTCAACTGATTTGACTTCCTTGTTATGAAGTTTAATGGGAGGGAGTGGAGGAGAAATGTCATGATTTAACAACTTCTCAAGAAGAATATCTCCCTCCAGATTAATCTTATTTTGATTAATCTCATCAGGAATTGAATCACTAGAGTGAGGGGCTGATGATGGATCATCATTAAGCAACTTCTCAATGAGAAGTATGTCCCCCTCGATGTCAATTGGAGCGTGATCAATTTCCCATGGAACAGAATCACTTGCCAAGTATGCTTCAATCTCTTCCAAGATGAAGTCGCTTCCCTCAAACGGAGTGAGAAAAGGAGTAGAATTGGCTATGATAGGTTGAGAAGATGTGGTGGGATCCCCACTCACGGAATTATGAGAATAACCAAGAACTTCTTGCAGTACTCTTGAAGCAACATCAATGATATCTATTCGGTTAACCGACTCAGAATCATAGTTTTCGGAGTACCTCGAAGTTTGATCAAGGTTAAAAGTGACAGCTTCATTACCAACCCGTAATGTGATTTCTTGCTCAAATACATCTATGAGAGCACGGCCCGTTCTCAGGAATCCTCGACCAACAATGAGAGGAACCCGATGATCGGCATCAAAATCAACAACCACGGTCAGGAAAATGGAACTTTCCTACTTTCACAAATACGTCCTCGACAATGCCAAGAGGACGGGATATTGTACGATCTGCAAGCTCGAGAGTCATGCATGTAGGAGTAAGTTCGGGAAGAGAAAGTTTCTTCCATACTGAATAAGGCATAAGGTTTATGCTTGCACCAAGATCTGCTAGGGCAAAGCATTCAACCATTCCTGGAAATACACAAGGTAAGAGAAATTTTCCAGGATCTCTAAGCTTTTCTGGAAGCTTCTTCAGGATAACTGCAGAGCAGTTCTCGTTAAGAGGAGTTTTAGCCATTTCAAACAGCTTTTCCTTGTTGCTTAACATGTGTTTGAGAGTTGATGCAAACTTGGGCATCAACATGATAGCATCCGCAAAGCTTATGTCAAAATGTAGTTCTTGGAAAATTTGAAAGAATTTTTCCATTTGATGACCGGCCTTCTCGCAGAGCTTTTGCTCATTCAAACGTGATGGGTAAGGAATAGAAGATTTGGATTTGGTATTTTCAACGGGAGCTACAGGTGGTTCAAAAACAACTCTTGGATTAGACTTGGGTTTCGGACAACTTGAGGTGGACATTGTTGGTACCTCCATTATCAATAGGAAGTTCCTTGTCCTTTGTCGCCTTTATAACTTGACTCATTTCTCCAAGTGGAGGAGGCATTGGAGTCGAATGTCCATTGTGTGTCCTAGGTTCACTTTCCACTACCTTCGGGAGAGAAGAAGAAGAGGTAGTAGGAATAGTGGGTCCATTGTATGAAACACCACTTCTGGTTGTGATCGCCTTAGCATCGCCCCTCGGGTTAGCGATCGTGTTGCTCGGTAAAGTACCTGAGCTCGAGGGTCGATCATTTAAAGACTTCTTTAGATCAGCGATCTGACTGACCAACAACCTGTTCATTTCATCTTGGGATTTCATGAACTGCTTCAATAACTCATCAGATGATGGTACTGGAGGATGTGGAGGGAAATTCTGAGGTCGGATGTTTTGATTAGGACCTTGTTGTTGAAAATTCCCTTGATTAGGATTCACATTCCCATGAAATTGATTCCCACGATTGAAATTGTTTTGATTAAGGTTCCCTTGTTGTTGGAAACCTTGATTGGGTCCAGGATAGAAATTACCTTGGTTTTGATAACCTTGGTTCATTCTAGGTTGATTCTGATTCGGTTAGGATTCGGTTAAAACCGGGTGGTGCCTGATAAGTGTTAGCACGGTAGTTTGGATCATTATGAGGACGGTATTGATTACCTCCTTGATTTGAAGTACCGGCTATAGCATTTGCTTCAAACGGACTACCATCGGTGGCAGTACAATTGTAGTATGCATGAGGACCACCACAAGTAACACAAACTTCAACTTTCTTTACTTCACCATGTGATGGTGTATGAGTGAAGGTGACTTTCTTTTGGTTAGCAAGAACCAAAGCCTGAACAATATCTGTGAGTTTATCAATCTTAGCATCGGTGCTAGATGTACTCACAGGAGATGAAGTAGAAGGTCCGCATTAGACTGAGTGATATGTCTTTGTGCGGAAAGGGCGGACTGGACTTGTTTTCAATGATTTGTAAGGCTTCTTTTGTGGTCTTGCTCAAGAAATTACCTCCATGAGGCATTCAAAGAGTCTTGATTAGTCGGTTCGACCATTGTAGAAAGTCTCCATTTGCATTAACTCGGTAAAACCATGATGCGGACACTTGCGGAGCAATTCTTTGTAACGATCCCATGTCTCCCCGAATGATTCCTCAAATCTCTGAGAGAATTTCATTATCTCATTCTTAAGACTTGTAGTTCGGGATGGAGGATAGAATTCGTTAACAAACTTGGTAACTAGATCCTCCCATGTCTCAATGGAACGAGGGGGTTGTTTCTCAAGCCAATTCCGGGCTTGTCCCTCTAGAGAAAATGGGAACAGAAGAAGCTTGATAGCTTCATGTGGGACATTCTTGTACTTGATGGTAGATGCAATCTTGTTAAACCATCGAATGTGTGCATGAGGATCATCCCGCTCAAAACCATAGAATTGGCTTTGGGTTACCAGATTAAGCAACCCGGTTTTGAGCTCGAAGGTATCAGCCACAATGGCTGGGACAACAATGGCATCTCCGTAACCCTCGATGGGTGCTTGGAGAAGCTCATTCATGGGTTTGTCTTCTGCCATTTCGACAGGAGGTGGTGGTGGTAGACGTTCCTCAGTCACGGTTGAAGGAGCTGAACGTCCTCTACGTCTACGAGGAATCTTTCCAAGTTCAGAAAGTGGACTTGTAGAACTGGAAGAACGAGTGCGCATGCACTAAGTGTAAAAATCAATTTTCAAAACAAATGAGGCAAAACACAAGTGAACTTAACCAATAATCACAAATGAAATGGCTTCTTTGAAAAAGGTACACCAAATCACAAGTGACACAAAGGCAAGTTTTAAATCGATGTTGGGAACTTATTATGGTCACAACCCCAGTTAGTAGGTGTACTGCCTTGATTTGCGGTGGTTGATTTTTATGTATATATTAAGTACCACTGAAAAGACGTAGGTATGATTTGTGCTGATGGGTTTAAAAACTTTGGACAATATTTTTGGTATCGTCTCGTTTAACCAAATCGTATTTCTTCAAGAATCACCTTAAAAGAAACACAAGCTAGAAAACGTTACGATTGTTTTGTTGTTTTATATTGTTTTTGGGTTTTTAACACTTCAGGAAAAGTGTTAATGAACTTTTTGATTTATATTAACTTTACAGAAAACTTTTTACAAACTGTGGTATATGTGCAAGTACGGGTCTGAAAAATGCTAGAACACGCTTACAGCCTCCCCGGCAGCGGCGCCAAAATTTGATCCGTGCAAAACCGTCAAGTTTTATCACTCAAGCCT
>OU343221.1:196313884-196434946 GCA_910596185.1 Chrysanthemum makinoi
TTGTGTGGTTTATCGCTCATCTACAAATTCACGGCATCGAAAACTTCTAAAGTTAGAGGAAATGTTCACTACATCAAAGCTAATCTCACGAAGACTCGCTGTCGGGGGGGAAGCTGATTCAGAAACTTCGCCAAAAGAGTGGTAATTTCGAGAACTAAAGACATGCAGCATGAATTGGGGAAGTTAATCCATTTATATTACATCATTTGCCTACAAGTGAAAAAACGGTTCTCAAGTCAAGGTACCAGAAGAAGACAAAGAGCGTAAACTTTCATCATCCTCAAGACTTGAAGAGCTTATGAAGACCATTCTTCATTTGTTTTCTATGTTTGGAGTAAATGTTGTAAGTAATCCCTTATGTCATCCCTTTGGGGAAGATGGAATCAGCTCCTAACTCGAAATGGAAATCCATTGACGGGATTACATTTTCTATCTTTGTTACCTTAAACACAAGGGTTTGTTATGTCATTTAGTGATAGATGTAAGTGTTTGGGTATAAATACCCCTCCATACTTCCATGGAGGGTGAGAGATTTCTTAGTGTCACCTTTCTTATTAATAAAACACATAGTTCTCTCCCTTCTCTCTAGTCTCTCTCTCTAACTTGAAGATGGTGTTCTTCCATCTTTCAAGACCTCCCGATTCACCAAATCATCCATACATACGATCCTAACAATTCTTCCCGGAAATGGAATCGTGGAATGTAATACTTTTTCACGCGAGGGTTGAGCCTCCTCGGCTTTCTTTTGTTGTTGTCTTGGTATGCTTTAATCGTATCATTCGAGTTTCGGGCGGGTAGTCGGTTCCTTATAGCTTAACCACTTCGTTTGAATCGCATGAGCTAGATCTCGAGGATTCGTTCGCCGGTATAGGCGGTTCTCCTTCATCCTCATCCGATAGATCTCGGCGAGCTTTCCGACTTGATTTTCAAGTCTTATAGCAAATGCTTGTTTCTCAAGACATGGTCGTAATCCGCGATATTCCAAACCAATTTTTTGTTCTCTTCTTGGTTTTTGTTGGATTCATTGACAAGCATCTTCACGTTTTTTCAGATTGCGGTTACTCTCCATTAATGGGTTTATCGAACTTAGGTTTAACCATCTTGACTTCTTCTGCAGGGATTGCATATCTACTTCAAATTCCTCAAGATTCTTTATAACCGATTATATCTCGATAGGATCTTCATTCCAATCTTCATTCCAAGATGACAAGTGGAGAGCTACTTCTTCAACTCTTGTCCATCCTTTATCAGCAATCATTAAAGGTATAGGTTCTTTTGAGTCTAATAATTTCCAAGTTTTTATGTTTAACCCGTTGTAGAATATTTGCAGTTCCTGGCTTGAAGTTTAGCGCAGGGCACTTGATGATGGCTGAATCTTTCTTCCCAAGCTTTAAACAGTGACTCATCCTTGAATTGGCTAAACCTCCTAATTTCATCAACTTGTTGAGGATTTGTTCGGTATTCCTACTTAAAGGCCTTCTTAAATGCATTACATGTTGTGATAGATCCGGATGGAAGTTTCTTTAACCAATCTCTAGCTCTTCCTTTTAGGGTAAAGGGGAATGCCCTCATCATAACATGATCTCCGGATACCTCGTGGAATGAATCGTGATCTCATATACTTTAACGATGTGCCTTCGTGTGCTTCTTCATCTTTGGTTCCATAAAAGCAGCATCTTTTTAGTTCATCAAGACAGAGTCCCCAAAATTCGAATTTTACATTTTCTTCAAGAGCTGGAATGGTGATTCCTTGTTTACTTTTAGAGGTGGTGAGATAATCATTCATAGTGAAGGACATAATATCAGAATAAAACTAAAGACTTAAATAAATATCCTAATATAATCACTCCAGCGCGCAAAAACTTGATGAAGGTTTTACCACAGTTTTAATATTTATAATTACTGCTATACCTATGGTCTACTCCTAATGCACCAACGGCAGCCCGGCGTGTGTAGTGTAGTAATCGGTAAAACCGAGGTCGATCCCAAGAGCTATGTGTTGGATTATTACTAAGTCTAAGTGTCACAAATTTAATAATGGTTTCGATAGGAAATTAATTATTTAAGTACTAAAATAGAATAAAGCAAATAAAGGCAGATAAAAGGTAAAGGGTAAATCAATAGAGGAGAGTAGTGCTAACCTAGTTAATCCTCCTAGCTAGTTATGTCTCGTTTCACTACATTTCCACTACTAAAGGTCAAAGTCGAGGACAACATTTGGTCAATTCGCCTAACCTATCGACAAAGATGCCACCACAGAGAAGTCGTGTCCCTCATAAGTCCTGCTGCTCCCGGTCCCTGCCAAGTCATTAAGTACCGCTACATGCTAGATTTATAATAGTGAGTGCCCGCCATTAGGAACTTGTAGACATCAACCTTCTAATTCTAAGTTCATCCAAACGGTAGGTGATCGGTTGGTCAAATCAAGAAGTAGAAAGGGTCAGGTTGGTCATATCTTACCCTTCCTGGTCACCACTAGTATCGGGTTGGTCATATCTCTTAGGCAATTGGCCTCTACCGCCATTCAAAACTACCGAACCAAGGGTGGCTACCAATAAACTATGCATGCATACACTTAGAAATAATTATGCGGAAGTAATATAAACATAGACAAAACAATTAAGGAATCATAACTAGGCCAGCACCAAGAGGTGCTTAGCCGCTCATATTAATCATACAAACCAATTCAATATTCAAAGGCACGAAATACATGAATTGAAAGTAAAGAAAATATAAAATGCTAATGCATATCATAGGGGAATGATTTCTCCCTTGGACACTCGTATGCTCCTCTAGACCTTCCTTTAGCTTTTTCCCACGCTCTCGATTGTTGCAGGGAATGGATAATTAGAAATGCGGAATTCGGTATTTATTGGCGAGTTCGGGTTACGCTGAATTAATATAAGATTGCAGAACCTTCAGCTTCCTTCGTAATATCCGGTTATATGAACCTAATGAGTGTTGCCGTAGTCTTCTTAAACTTGGTTATGTTTCAGAGTTGATGAAGTAGTTATGGCGAATTATCAGGCGTGGATCCTCATTTGACCTAATGTAGTTACGTCGAGTTTTGGGATAGAGTTACTGTAACCTTCTCAAGAGTTGATTTTCCAGTCATAATAGTTACGCACAGAATGTATAGGATTATGCCGTAACTTCTTCAAAATCAGCATACTATGATAAATCTCTTGATATTTCCAACCTGCCTTCTTGCTCCAATGTCAATTTATCCGAAGTGGAAACAATGGAAAACAAGCGAATCCATAAGTGATATAAATTACAAGCATTATCGGGGGAAATTGACACTTAATAATCAGGACTATTTGATGTTATCACTTTATCAGCAGTCATCAAAGGGATAGGTTCTTTTGCGTCTAACACTTGTCGAGTTTTGATATTAAGTCCGTTGTAAAATATTTGCAGTTGCTCGTGTTTGTTGAGTTTATCCTCAGGCATTTGAGGATGGTTTCATTGAATCTTTCCCAAGTTGTAAATAGTGGTTCATTATTGATTTGGTAGAATCTCCTAATTTCATCAACTTGTTCAAGAATTTTTGCTGGGGTTCGGTATTCTTTAAGAAAATCCTTTTTGAATGCATTCCATGTTGTAATAGATCTAGAAGGTAGTTTCTTCAGCCAATCTCTAGCTCTTCCCTTAAGAGTTGAAGGGAATTCTCTCATCATAATATGGTCTCTAGAGACGCCTGGTGCATGGAATAAGTCGGCGACTTCACATACTTTAGAGATGTGCTCTTGTGCATCTTCATCCTTGTTTCCATAAAAGCAGCATCTCTTTAGTTCTTCCAGACATAGTCCCCAGAACTCGAATCTGATATTTTCTTCAAGAGCTGGAATAGTGATTCCTTGTTTAACTTTAGATAAATAATAAAGACTTAAATAAAAATCCTAAAATAACTCCCCAAAGAAGCCATGCCAAAAACTTGATGCGTTTACTTGACTGTGTTTTAATATTTATATTGCTCTGCTATACCTATGCTCTACCCTAATGCACTAACGGGCAGTGTACCCAGTGTAGTATAGTATTTCGGTAAAACCGAGGTCGTCCCAAGAGCTTGTGAGTGGATTTTAACTAAGTCTAAGTGTCACAGATTTTAATAGATTTATTAGGTGAAACGATTAATTAAAACTGTTAGGAATTAGAAATTCTCGGTATTAAAGAGTCGGTCACCTCAAGTATATGTAATCGTTAGAAAGCTCGTAGTCATAGTAATATTAAGTTAAGTAGTATTTAGTTAAATAACACCGTGGAGGAGACTGAATGGTCTTTACCCTATGCACTGATCCACGCCCGATGTGTGGCGTTTTATGTAAGACTATAAATACTCTCTACCTCCCAAGGTAGAGAGTTGGAGCTCATAATAATATCTTTCACTTTCTCTCACTAAGTTCCCTAAACCTCTAACTTTCTCTCTCTAGAATTCCATCTATATGCTACCTTGTGTTAATGTTATGAT
Organism: Chrysanthemum makinoi; assembly: GCA_910596185.1. Classification (NCBI taxonomy): domain Eukaryota; kingdom Viridiplantae; phylum Streptophyta; class Magnoliopsida; order Asterales; family Asteraceae; genus Chrysanthemum; species Chrysanthemum makinoi. Next base: position 196,318,356 of record OU343221.1, read on the forward strand.
GTGTATGTGAAAAGTTATATCTTACAATTGGTATCAAGAGCCATGGTTAGATCATATCTTACACATCTTTGGATTTCTAGTGGTTTTTAGGTGGTTTTGAGTTTGAAAAAGTTTAGTGGTTTTTGCATCATTTGATTGATTTCTAGTGTTAAAGTTTTGATTTTGGTTGTACTTTTATGTTTAGAATCATCAAAAGTGTTTAGGTTTTCATTTGGTAAGCTTGAATCATCTTGGTTGGGTTGTTTTGGATTGAAAAGTGAGGTTTATATGGTTTTTCAAGCTAGCGACTTAGCTCACGGAATATTTTCTTGGTAGCGACTTGCTTCACATTTTTGTAGCGACTTACAATGTTGGAGCTAGCGAGTTAGATCTAGCGAGTTAAAGTACAAGTAGTGGATTCTCCACTACGGTAGCGACTTTAATGGTAGCGACTTGGTCGATGCGAGTTGCTCTTTAGCGACTTGTGTCTCTAGCGACTTGTGTAGCAATTGCTTTGCCAAAATTTGGTTAGCGACTTGATGCGTAGCGAGTTACTACTTAGCGACTTGCTTTTTTGTTAGCGACTTGGGACTCTAGCGACTTAGGGGTGTAGCGAATTAAGGGTTAGCGACTTAGTGCATTAATTTCTAGCGACTTAGTGCATTAATTTCTAGCGACTTAGTGCATTATCTTCTAGCGATTTAGTATTTTATCATCTAGAGTCTTGAGTGATTGTTTAAGGTTTTCTCTTGATTGATAAAATCCGTGAAAGAATCCATTTCTCGGTTTAATCATAGAGTTATAAAATCCCGTATAATCTGTTAACATGTCTACCAACGTTCCCATTGTTATCTCCATTTTCGAAGATGTTCAAGCGGTGGTTCAGATACTCGTCCACCCATGCTTTGATGACTCACGACTCTTGGGCTCAGCGAATTAGCGTATTGCCTTGGAAAGGAAAATGGTGTCAACATTCTCAAATCCATTGATGAAGGACCATATCGAGTTGAGGCGACTAGAGACATACTTGATACTAATGCGAGATGGTACTCTGTTACGGAATGGACGGACCTAAGATGTATGATGAGCTTGATGATAAGGATAAAAAGAGATTTGATGCAGATATCGGGGCTTCAAACATTGTTCTTCAAGGTCTTCCTAAAGACATCTACAAGCTGATCAATCATAACACGGATGCTAAAGCGGTTTGGGACAATGTTAAGATGCTTCTCTCGAGGTTACGAATTAACTATGGAAGGCAGAGAATCCCAACTCTATGGCCAATTTGAGCATTTCAAGATGAAACCGGATGAGAGTGTCTATGAGTACTATGTGAGATTTCATAAGTTAGTTAATGACATGAGGAACATCAGAATGACTATGCCTAACATTCAGTTGAACTCAAAATTTGTGAACAACATGAATCCTGAATGGCACAAGTTTGTTACCTTTGTGAAGCTCACTAAAGGATTGAAGAATACAAACTATGAGCAACTCTATGCCTTCCTCCTTGAGAATGAGAGACATGCTATGTTTGAAAAATTAATTCTCAATCAGTTCAAAACCAACGAGGGAGAGACAAGCTCGTCTAATGACTCTCTGACTTTCTACTCAAACATCGGAATCACAACCAAAGCATCACAAGTCATACCCTTGGGTAATGGTAATCACAAACTCATTCCTGATCCTGTGTACAAACAAGATGATCTTTGATACTCCGTGGGTAGCTTCATTAATCAACTAGCTCTTCTCATCAGTCAAAACATGAATACTCTCCCACAATCCAACAACAACCTCAATCAAGCGCATCTAACCCACACAATCAAGCCACTATTAAAGATGGAAGGATCGGTGCAACCGATTCAGGAAAGACGTATGATCGAGGGGCGAGGTGGAGGGAGAGGTTATGTTGGAAACCCGAATCGAGGAAGGAATGGTAACCAAGGTCAAACTAAGCTCATCAAATGTTATAGCTGTGGTGGAGAGGGACACATTGCAAGGGCGTACATCTCCAAAGCGCCACGAATCTTGATTACTTGAGAAAGATCTGCTGGCTCAAGCTCGGGACAATGGTGCTACTTGAATGAAGAGGAATTCTGTTTCTTCTGAGGGCAATGCCAAGACCTATGATGCGAGATGTGGATGAGCGACCTATTCAGGAGATAGGTCACAATCATCGAATGCCTTTCAAGTCGTATGTGATGCATACGACTCGATGTGGATGATGGACCTCGGCACACACAATTTTTATGGCTAGCATTTCTCCAATGGTTTCTCCCAAGGTCTCTTCTTCATCACTAGTTGGGCCATCCCATGACAAGCTCATCTCAGAGGTATTAAAACTATACGATGATCTTGATGTGCACGGATGCATGACAAAGTACAATCAACTGAAACTATTGAATCAAATATTGAAAATATGGGTAATATCAATATTGTCCCATATGATCAATATGTGAAACAAAGTGAAAGTGAAGTTGTACCAAGTGATGCATCTTCTGCGGTCAACAATGACTATGTTTTTGATGAATACACTTTGCATGTGCCCTGATGATTCCATTATTTCTGAACTAAATGCCTATAAAGGACGTGTTGCTATTTATGAACAACGTGCTAAATTTGAGTTGACCACTTTCGTGAGCGGAAATGGATAACCAAGTAAGTACAGTAATTAGAAAAGTAAGTTTAGAGAAGAAGTATTGAAACAAGAATTAAATTCCTTGCAAGAAAAACTTTCTAAAACATCTAAACAAAAACAAGAACTTCAAGAAAATGTGAAAATGCTTAAGCAAGAATTTAATGCAAAGGAATCAAAACTCTTGAGAGATTTTTCTAATCTGAAAACTTTGAAAAACAAACTTGAGAACAAGTTGTACATAGAAGGAAACACCATTCAATTTGCTCACATGGTCACTAAACATCGAGTCTTAAGCGATAAGCATAGCATTCTCCTTGTTGAGGAACCAATCCGGAGGTAATTAAAAGGCTAGAAATGCTCATAAGGTGCTTTATGATGGTAATGAAATTCTTAAGCCTAGGAGAAACCTAGTTCGTTGAGTGCACCGAGGAAGATAAGAAATCAGGATGAAGTCACTAGGAAAGGATGAACAAAAACTAGATGACCCGAAATGCAAAGAGAAAAAGATTATTATCACTCCCCATGACTACAAGAAGGAAAAGTGGATTTCCTTGAACATGTTTAAGCCTCAAACATTCTTGACCCCTGAACAAGTGTTACGGAAAAAGGATATGGACTTGCAAAAGATGAAAATCTTGTTGAAAAGAATCCCCTTGTAGGAAATTCCCTAAAGCGACTGTGTATCCTCCAAATACACCAATGCATTTAGTTCCTAGAACTATTGCCACTAAGAGCAAGACCTTAATCAGTCAATATGTTATTCTTCAACTATTTACCGATTTTGAGAAAACTTGTAAGAAAAGGATCACACCCACTGGGATAACTGAAGGGAAAGGGGTTTTGAGCAAATGAAAGAATGTTATTTAACCGAGGTCATGCCTTTCTTTAAACAACTAAAAGATCATTTTGAGAGTCTTAAAACGGGGACAAAATCGGATATTAAAGAAATGGAAAAGGAATTTGATGCAATGGTAGTTGAAGTTAGTGATTATGAGCGTGCACTAAAATATAATGAGATTGAGAGGAAGAACTTGCATACCTTAATTGAGACTCTTATTACTTGAATGTGTTGCTCAAGATATCTTTTTCACTGCTTCAAATTGCTCTATTAATGCTTCCAAATTTCATGAACTATCTGTGGCCCTGAAAGTCTCCCATGATCGTGTCATTGAGCTTGAAAAATCTAATTCTAAACTAAAGCGAGAAAATTGAAGCTGGATGATCACAACAATTTGGTTAAACATTTTTCTAAACTGGAAGTTGAGCATTTTAATTTACAACTAAAATATCAACATCTTAAAGAAAATGTTAAAACTTCACATGTCAAGACATCGTCGGATGCTCAGAGTTTGATGCAGTTTTCAAATTAACAAAGCGTGATGAAGCGATTCAAGCTCGATTAACACGATCGAAAGTTGAAAGCCCAAATCTCTCAATTAAAGGGTCAAAGCGAACAATAAGGCGGGCTCCCAAATCCCTCCTCCTTTAGATTCTGAGAATTCTCAAACTTTTCATCTTCAAAACTTAGTTGATGCCTTACAAAAGGAAAACGAGAGTTTTCTAGAAGAAAATGAAAAAGTTAAGCGACATTTTAAAGAGTTATATGATTCAATGAAAGTCACCCGTGACCAAAACAACGAAAAATAACGTCTTTACAAAAGGAAATTGAGAATCTAAGAAGTCAGGGAAATGGGAAGCTGCCACTTGTTTTCAATAAGAATGTTGTCTCAAAGTCACCCTTAGCTGCAAATACCTGTGCAGTTAAATATATTCCTCCTCATCTTAGGAATAATGAACATGCTTTTCATGAATACTGTGCTCACCTTAAGGATAGTCTAGAATGTCTCAGTGAGATTGTCGAAGAGGATTTCATTAACAAACCTCTTGATAGTGAAATTAGGTTTGCTTGCCTCCGGGCCAAACGATCTCAAGAGTTGCTAGAATGTGTAATTGCCACATGTCCAAAATCCTTAACCTAAGGTGAAAAAGGCAAAGGCTGTGATGCCTGTTCTATGCCTAGTGCCAAGCAGGAAATCCGTTCTATGCCCGGTCTTAAGAAAGGAAACACTAATGTGCCTTCAAGTAGTTGATTCGGATATGTTAGTGCTAAGAAAGTGAACTTTAGTGTGCTGCAAAAGCTCAAATCACAGTCTTAAGAAAGTATACACTAATGTGCCTTCTAGTACTTGAGATCCTTGCACATCAAGTTCAGGAATGCAAAAATTAGATCAACCAACTAATGTTCCCATTCCTCTACAGGGTAATCGGTGACTTTAAAGCGGCGAGGTCAAAGTCTCAAGACAATACAAGGAATGATAGGACCTTGCAAGCTAAGAATGTGCCATTGGAAGAGTAGAAGACCAATCTAGGAACTTTAGGCTTGAGTTGAATAAAACGAATCGTGTTGATACTAGTATTAGCCTTAAAGGCGCATCGTAATTAATTGAATTCGATACTATCTGCAAACCTTGTAATCTTTGCATGCTTGAATTACATTGCTAATCATGAATGTGGTGTGAATGCTTTGTCTAATCTTTGTCAAATGCCCGTTAAAATTGCTAATGCTAATAATCGTGCAAATAAGGCAAAAAGGCAAAAACGAAAGATTGTTAGAAAGCAGTGGAAACCCACAGGAAGAACTTTTATAAAGATAGGTTATTATTGGATACCTGTTGGTCATAAGAATAACTTTGTTCTCAACTTTGCTAAGATTATGCCCACTAGAAAATGGATGCCTCTTGGTAGAACTATTCCCTTAAGAAGTAAACATACTTTGAATAGGGCAAATGAGACACCCATTGCATCTATTCCCAATGATTCCATTGCTTCTACTACGATATGGATGTTTCGATTACGATGTGGGTGTTCCAAATCAGTTACTAACCAAATGGAACCCATTCTTGCATGGGGATCCCAATTATCCGATTATCCATTTTTATGCGTGTTCAACTGCAGATCGTTCAAATCGTTACGTGGTACTGGACTCGGTGTTCCAAGCATATATTTGGAGACCGGTCGCGCTCATGAACTTCGTGAGCAAGTTCATCGGGACTGTTAGATTTGGTAATGATCATTTTGGTGCTATTATGGGTTATGGAGATTATGTTGTTGGTGATAGTGTCATCTCGAGAGTCTACTATGTTGAAGGGTTGGGTCATAATCTGTTCTCTGTTGGTCAATTCTGTGACTGTGATCTAGAAGTTGCCTTCGAAAACATACACGCTTTGTTAGAGATCTTAATGGTAAGGAACTGTTAAAAGGAACTTCGTGGGTCAAACCTTTACACCATCTCTATCGATGACATGATGAGGGCTCCAATCGCTTGTTATCAAAGGCTTCAAAAACAAAGTCATGGTTATGGCACCGTCGTCTCAATCACTTGAACTTCGGCACCATCAACGATCTTTCGAGAAAGGACCTAGTTGTAGGTTTACCTAGACTAAAGTATGAAAAGGATCATCTTTGTTCATCATGTCAATTGGGAAAAAGCAAGAAATATGCCCATAAACCCAAACCTACTAACTCTGTCACTGAAGTTCTTCATATGATTCATATGGATTTATGTGGACCAATGAGGTACAAGAATATCTTTGGGAAGAAATATGTGTTAGTTGTGGTTGATGATTACTCTAGATTCACCTGGGTCAAGTTCTTAAGGACAAAGGATGAAACTCCCGATATCATCATCAAACTCATCAAAGCAGTTGCGGAGTTCGACTTAACAAAACCGCCGTAATTGTCGAACAGACAATGGGCGAGTTTGTCAACAAACAACTTAATGAATTCTATGAAAGCGTTGGAATCAGTCATCAAAGAAGTGTTCCACGAACTCCTCAGAGCGGTGTAGTTGAAAGGCAATCGGACTCTGTTGAAGCCGCTAGAACAATGTTGATTTACTCAAAGGTTCCAATGTTTCTCTGGGTTTGAAGCAATGCGCCCTTTGCATGCTATACACAAAATCGTTCCTAATCCACACCGCATGTACATGGAAAAACTCCATATGAACTTGTCCACAACGAGAAAACCTAATCTCTCTTTCCTTCGTGTGTTTGGTGCATTGTGCTATCCAACTAATGAGGGTCAAGACTTAGGGAAACTTAGGGCTAAAACTGACATTGGAGTATTTGTAGGATACGCACCAAACAAAAAGGGATACTGAATCTATAACAAAAGAACCTGAAATATCATGGAAACCATTCACGTTACGTTTGATGAGTGACGGTCAAATGGCTCTGGACAATCCAGCTCGGGACCCGCACTTCAAAGGCAGTCCCATTGGTTCATCTCTTGTTCCAAACTCTACTCAAGAAACTCCATATGTACCTCCATCCGAAGATGATGTAAAGAAATTGTTTGATCCTATGTTTGATGAACTGTATGATTCAAACACAAATGAGGTGATGATTCTGCGCAGAGAGGATGCTCATATTCACGTGAATGAAGTCAATCCTTCATCTCAATATCTTTAAGTCAAGAAGCACTGCGATCCTTGATCTCATCAACAAATCATCATTCTTCAAATGTACATCATGGAAATGTTTCTGGCATCAATGATGAAGTTAATCCGTTTGCTACACCTGAAGATGCTCCATTTGAAAACATATTTGCTCCTGAATCATCATCGGAACCATCTTCTTCGGAGACATCGACTCAGCTACCTCGGTTCCTCAACAAGCTGCCACATGAACACCTTAGAAAATGGACTCACGATCATCCATTAGACAACATCATTTGAAATCCCTCTCGTCTGTATCAACGAAACAACTTGCAACCGATGCCTTATGGTGTTTCTTCAACTCCGTACTTTCTAAGATCGAACCAAAAGATGTTATTACCGCCATGAATGAAGGCAATTTGGTTCAATGCCATGCAAGATGAGATTCATGAGTTTGATTGACTTGATGTATGGGAGTTAGTACCTCGGTGTGCTATGATTATAGCTCTCAAATGGATCTTCAAAGTAAAACTTGATGAGCATGGTGATGTGTTGAAGAACAAGGCTCGTTTAGTTGCTAAAGGATATCGTCAAGAGGAGGGTATAGACTTTGAAGAATCTTTTGCTCTTGTCGCTCGAATCGAGGCAATCGAATCTTTCGGCTAACTTTGCTAGTAAGAACATGGTAGTGTATCGGATGGATGTGAAGGCGGCATTTACGAGCGGAGATCTTAAAGAAGTCGTCTCACGTCGCCAACTGAAGGATTTGTGAATCAAGAGCATCCTACTCACGTTTATCGTCCGAAGAAGGCTCTCTACGGTTTAAAGCAAGCACCAAGGGCATGGTATGATACCTTTGTCAAAGTTTCTTCTATCATCCGGATTGATAAAGGGCGATTGATCCTACATTGTTCACAAGAAGTCGGGCAAACATTTAACTCATGTTCAAATTTATGTTGATGATATTATTTTTGCTTCGACTGACCCAATGGAATGTGATCAGTTTTCTAATGAAATGAGTTCTAAGTTTCAAATGTCAATGATGGGACAAATGTCGTTTTTCTTGGGATTACAAATTTCACAAAGTCCAGGAGGCATTTTCATAAATCAATCTAAATATGCAATTTTAAAGAAATTTGGATTTGATTCAAGTGACCCTGTTGACACCCCATGATTGATCGAACCAAACTAGATGAGGACCACTCGGGGATCATGATTGACCAAACGAAATATCGTAGTATGATTGGATCCCTGATGTACCTCACAGCTAGTAGACCGGACATCTTGTTATTTGTTTGCATGTGTGCTAGATACCGGGCTAAGCCTACTAAAAGCACCTTGAAGCGTTAAAGCGGGTCTTTCGGTATCTCCAAGGAACCATCAATATGGGACTATGGTACCGAAAGACACCGGTATGTCACTAACGGCCTATCGCAGATCGATCATGCGGGTTGTCAAGATACACGCGTCGAAGTACATCGGAGGTGCTTTCGGTTTTTGGGTGATAAGCTTGTGAGCTAGTCTTCAAAGAAGCAAATGAGTACTTCTATTTCCTACTGAGAGGCTGAATACATAGCCATGTCATCTTGTTGTGCTCAAATCTTATGGATGAGATCTCAATTATCCGACTATGGCTTTGTATTCAACAAAATCCCTACATCTTTGTGATAATAAAAGTGCTATTGCTCTCTCATGCAACAACGTTCAACACTCAAGAGCAAAGCATATCGACATTCGACATCATTTCATCCGGGAACAAGTGGAAAAAGGTGTGGTGGAACTATATTTTGTGAGGTCTGAATATCGGTTAGCGGACATCTTCACCAAAGCTCTTCCAAGAGAACGTTTTGAGTTTATTCTTCCACGCCTTGGCTTGAAAAGCCTTCAACCGAATACTCTCAAAGCGTCTTGAGGAGGAAGGCGAGGAGTAAAGGTCTATCTTCATCTATCTCTTGTAAATACTTATTCGAAAAACAAAATACAAAATTATAAAACCCTATAAAACCAAATAGAAAAATATAAAACTTTCAAAATCCATAAAAAAAAATCTGAAAAATTGAAAAATCTTTCAAAAATATTGTCTTTTTGTCATGTTTTTTTGGTTCGAAAATATCTACGGTCTTTGTGCTGTCATTCAAAGAATGACACGGGACTTTAGATGTTGTTCGAATTTTAAAAAAAAATTCAAAAAAAAATATTTTGGGAGAAAGAGAAACAATGGTTTATTGTCATTTTAGGGCAATAACCGGTTTTAAAAGAAAGAACGAGCCATGTTTTACCATGTTTTCAAATTCCATGCTCGATTCTATAAACATTTATTATCTTGAAAACTAAATGCTTTGAAAAATAACTCGGTCTCTATTTTTGATAATCATCCGGACTTATTTGTCAAAATATCTATCTCTCAATCAACAACCTATGTCATTGATTGAGGGAGAATGATTTCAATTAAATTAAAAAGTTATTTGGCATTAAATTGTTTTCAAAAGATATACATGCATGTTCTATCAATGGAGTTTAAAGTCTCAAAATCCGATCCTTATCGGTTAAAACGCTTTCATAATCAAGTCACAATTCTCCTTAAAAGCTTTCAAAATCAATTTAAATCTATAAGAGATCACAAATCTCAAATGATTTGATAATTGTGATCGGGGAGAATGTGTGATTTAAATTGGATTTAAACTGATAATTCGGTAAATGGTTTTATAATGATTAGCATGCTTTCCTCGCCACATGTGACAAAGCGATTTCAAATTTTCCATGCACATGTTGAGGGGGAGCATCTATCTTAAACCTATGATTTGAAACGTGATCATTTATCTCAATGTGCTGGTTCCCTCTAGTATGTGCAAAACTCTTTTCAAATCTCGAGGCACATATTGAGGGGGAGCAAAATCATGAAAACCTCATCCTTCCCCAAAATGCTTTATCTACTTGATTCGATTTGGGAAGTGATGTTGATATTTTTAGAAAATGGTAATCAAAGAAGTTAATTCTTTCTCTTGCCTCCGTGTGCAAAACAATTTCAAACATTTGATGCACATGTTGAGGGGAGCACTTATTCTAAAAATATCAAAAACAATTCTGGTACAAAATGCTTTGATAATATATCACAAGTATCTGGATTGATTTTCAAATGGTTTTCAATTGGTTCCAATGGCGGATGAACAATACCAAATAGACCGACCAACTTTACTTTATGTATGCTGATATAAGGATGATAAGGTTAGGTATTGGTTCCCATGATCCGAGAAGGAGGGATCTACCAGGGACTATCCACTAGTTAGTGTAGAGTTCTTAGGTATGATGATAAAAGGAGAAAAATGAGATATGGGAAGAGTGCGGACTAAGGCTGAGCTAGTACTGGAATAAACCCAACAAGGTTCTAGCTTTGAAGTCTCGGTAAGCAATGAAGGGGTTGAAGAATTAAAAGAATTGAATGAGAAAAGGGTGAAAACAAATAGCCCTCCATTTATTCAACCTTAGGGCAGAAACCGAGTTCAATTCATATGCTAACTTGATGGTAACATCGGTATTGAAGACAAGGCGTCATGGACCCGGTGACGCCTTGCACTTCAACTTTCCAAACCACTCAAGTTCCTCTTAAAAGGACTTGTTTCATTCTCACGAGGAACCGACATTATCTATCGACTTTCTCTTAGAGATTGTTGATATTGAAGAAGGAGACCCTTTCTCCCTAGTCTCCAAATACACGGGATCCAAATATGCACAAATTGAGTCTAGAGCCACGAGATCATCAATAAATCTCATTAGGACACTTTCAATGAAGACTCTGTTTCACACAATGTGGAAAGAGAGATTATATCTTGAGTCCTACGCATTATCCTTGTGGTATTGCCAGAACATCCGAGTGATGTGTTTACATATTCACAATGAAGATGGAAAGCCTTCCGGAGCCAACATCTAACAAGCTCCTGGTAGGTGGCATGTGAGATCTATTATACATATCAACCATGTGACAAGCTGAGAGCGAAACAATGGGCGATTCAATCTTTTGAATCAATCACAGTTCGAGGTTATGGATTGGCGGATACCTTTGAAAAACGGTCTTTGTGCTTTAAAACTCTTTTCATTAGCACGTCGACCGTGTACTAATTTTCAAATCAAAAGGTGTTTTATGATTGATAATTGATTTTCATTAAAACCTTCGTTGTATTGCAAAAACAATTTCTATTGAGCAATACTCGATTGTTTTTCAAATATCTTTTCATCAAACAGTGGACTCAAATTCGCTGGTTCACTCACTCCGTGTTGTCTTCTTTGAGATGTTCGGTTTGAGAACGGCTAGAAGCATTATTGAAACCCTGTCAAGGAAATTCTTCGAATTATACGATCACCGTACTTGTCTTGATCAGCGGGGAACCGTGGGCCGTGTACCTCAATTCAACGAAAGTGATCAAAGACACTTTCGATGCGATTTATGCTGCTTGTTGTATGCGAGTACACCCGGCGTTTGCGTACGGTTTGTCGTGAGAATGAAGCGGTCAATCCATAGCCGCATGCTCACTTAACACATTCATCTCAAAAGAAATCATGATTAGTGCATCAATGACTCTGATATTTCACTCCATGCTTACGCTTTCTGGCTGCCAATATCATGATTCAACAAATGCTTCCGCTACTCGATGAGAAGATATCATGATCCGAATGTGAGCATGTCGGTCCTAAAGTCACAACATCACATAATACCAACAACACAAAGGATGTCACGAGAGATTTTTTATGGTGATGATCTCAAATGATGGCTCAAAATTATTATCACGTGGATCGATAAAGACCTCCACTTGAAGTAACCAAACATGCAATGTGAAGAATCAATGACTACGAGCTTAGGAACAAAGGACTACATCAAGAATGCAAGAACAATTGTTAATGTCATATCTGTTTGTATTCAATGTAATTTTAGTGCATGATTGAGGTGACCTCCCTTAGGGGAGATTGTTAGGAATTAGAAATTCCATGTATTAAAGAGTCGGTCACCTCAAGTATATGTAATCGTTAGAAAGCTCGTAGTCATAGTATTATTAAGTTAAGTAGTATTTAGTTAAGTAACACCGTGGAGGACGGACGGGTCTTTACCCACTGTATGCCTGATCCACAGCCCGATGTGTGGCGTTTTATGTAAGACTATAAATACTCTCTACCTCCCAAGGTAGAGAGTTGGAGCTCATAATAATATCTTTCACTTTCTCTCACTAAGTTCCCTAAACCTCTAACTTTCTCTCTCTAGAATTCCATCTATATGCTACCTTGTGTTAATGTTATGATGTGTATGTGAAAAGTTATATCTTACAAAAACTAAAGACAAGAAAATAAAAGATAGCAAGTAAAGGTGATATGCTACATGTGTACAAGTTTTAAATTTATAAAATACGATTTACCAATTTTACCAATAACACATACGAGCAAGTGCACTCAACTCCGTCTACAAACAAGATTTTGAAGGTAAGTGGTCGATCAAGAGGGATATGTGAGTGAATCTGATTAACAAGTATAAATCAACTAAGGCAATCCAAAAACAAATAACAACGAGAGTAGATATAATGAAATTCAGATGATTAAAAACTACACTTGCTTAAACTAGCTTCTTATCCATGATTAGTATGATTGTGTTAACTACTTCTTAACATGTTGGTTATGATAATTAGTTGGTGTACTAGTCTATTGTTCTTACAAGTTAAACCTTCATCAAGATTTTAGTTCATAAAAACAAGCATTAAGTTTAACCAATCAATTCAAGATCAATTCAAGTTTCATAAGTTTACTTTCATAAAGTTAAACACAAAAACATCCATTTGTCTTATCAAATTTGCTTAAGAAATGATCAATACAAAAGGTAACCGATCATAGACAAAAGGTTACAATTGATTGTAAACAACTAATATTACGACGTTTTAGATGTTTCCAATCAATCCAACTTGATAATTAAAAAGTGTTCTTATTACAACCACACTTTAGTTGCTTTGTTTAACCAAGAATAATGGGTAAAAGCAATCATCCATAGACAAAATGATTATAACTAGTTGAATAACTATAAGTTCTTTCGACCTCTACGACATCGCCAACTAGTCAAACTCGATAACAAATGTCACAATGAAACTTAAGCACAATTTGATCTTAGAATCAACTTGAAATTGAATTAAAACATGTTAACACAATCATAAACTAATCATACTGATAATCAACATCATTTAAGCAAGTGTATAAAGAAACTAACCACTTATAGCAAACATAAACATATAAACTTTCGTAACTTTGAATATTAGAAAACATGATTAAGAGTCTTACAATGCTTGGAATAATATTACAAATGATTGAGTAATGATTCCCAAAGTATTGGGGTTGACTTCTTAGGGGTTTGATCTCCAAATGTTGACTTCTAGGACCTCCAAACTTTCTTGGACTTCTAAGAACGAATTTGAAAGCTAAAAGCTTTGTGTTTGATGAGTAGAGAGTTGTATTGAAGTGTGTGTTCTCAAATATTCACAAGAGGTCTCTATTTATACTAGTTCCAAGGCCTAGGGTATTAAATGTTGAACTTGGCCTCCAAGGAGTTAGGAAGGGACTAGAATACACCAAGGGAAGGACCTAGAATCATTTGGATGTAATGGGGAATCTTAATGATGAATAAATAGCAACACCAGGCCTCCCAGCCGACGGGCACTGTCCAAACCGATCGGTTGGGCTTCTTGACTTTCTAGCGGTCCGGTTGGCGGGCGCAACCAATGTCGGTCGATAAACTTTAGGGGATATCTTTTGACCTCTTTCCAGCCGATTCGGTTGCGAGTTGCGACCGATCGGCTAGTCTTCCTGAATGATGGAAATTAGACATTTTTGCTTGATTCCGACTTGTAGAGCTTGGTTCTTCATTCATCTTGATCTTCTACGATACTTGAAATGCTGACTTTTGCTTGACATGCTTCAATGAAACGGAAATCTTCTTTTATTGAACATTATTTAACTTTTCCTTTAGTTTCGCTTCCGCGGCACTTGGTTATAAATACTAGACAAACATCTTTTGATGCAATTAAGCACTAAAATCATATGAATATAACCAAAAAACATATATAAAAGCACAAATAATGATACCGGAAAACATACAATCTGCAAGTTATCAAAATTTCACTTAAACTTTGCTTGCCCTCAAGAAAATCTATAATCAAAATAAAATATCTAATCATGGGTACAAAATTATGATTACGAAAAATATGATGCAAATCCACCATACAAGTAAAGATAAGATTCATCAATTTATCTTTTAAAGTGAAAATTCAAGATGTTTGTGATATCCAATGATTTTCTTGCATTTATTAACATTTCAAAACACCTCACTTAAAAAAAGGAACAAAATATAACCACTAATCACTCAATTTTTTTTGAGTAATAAGATAAATCACACTCATTGCTCGGCATGATTAGATTATTACCATAGGCTTGTATTAAGAAATAAAACTCCACTAGCATCGTGAAAGCACCAAGTTTAAAAACATCTCAAGAGGACTTTTATTCAGTTGAAATGTTGCTTAGGGTAAAGGGTATGGATAAGGCATAGGAATGTGTAATAATTAGCTCAGTGTTAATTGAAAAGAAAAATAGAATCAAGTCTAATGCCCATGTTGCTAGTTACCAAATAATCCGCAAAACCAATAAATAATCATAGCTTAATTTTCTTTTTCGGATTTCCACAACTGCTGATTGATTATATAACAACTTTCGAGCATAGCAAATTGGTTATATTTATTATGACGCATTTTTTAAAACTCACTTTTCCTTGAAATAGCTCATATAAATGACAACGCATACTACCTTAATCATCTAGACGATCTTCTCATACCATGTGACTAGCAACCAACGTTTAGGACATGACAAGTGGTTAGCTAAGGCTTAAAGTGTTAAATATTTTTTATTTTTTTCGGATTTATCAAAATGAAAAGGATGGCTCAGAGGGTGTAACTAAGGGTATCTAGCGCTAAAGATGAGTGCTACAAATGGGTCCATGTGGGTGGTTAACTTACCGGGTGTGGCTAGTTAATATATCATAATATGAAAAATGGAAGGCCATTTGGGTTAAAATCCTAAGGTGCCTCTTTATCATACTTAATTCACTTATATCGCGAATCATGCGATCTCACGTGAGTTTGGTAATGATTTACAAGTACAAGTTCAAGAATAAATAAAATCACCGCACACTTATAGTAAAAAGATTTAAGCATAAAAGATGTATGCTTATATAGAACAGGCTCAAAGCCTCACAATTTCAGTGGAAAGGGCTATAATATGTGCTAGCAAATGTTATCGATCCCAGAATGGATTGCAATATTAATTGGAACACATCTCAAATTTTCAAATATTACCAGTTTTACTAGTGGATTGATCCAATTATTCTAATATATTATCCTAAAAGCGTGAAAATAACTAGATCACAAGGGCAAACAAAAATTTAAATTTAAGCTTAAAAACTCTAATTTTCCTATTCACCCCCCCCCCATACACACACTTAAGTTAAACATTGTCCTCAATGATAAAAACGAACTTCAAAGTATAGAAATAGGTTAATAGAGATAAAACCAGATATTCAAATGACTTTGTCAGCTTAATTACCTTTGACCCAAGCGTCCACTGGAGTAATCATTACATGCACAAAATCTTATATACAAACAAAAAGAGTTTTATTAAGATGTGGTACCCCCCCCCCCCAACACTTAAGTTCAACCAAATGTTTAAACTTTGGGGCGTAACCACGGAAAATGAAATCTGAAACACACGGGTTGCCTTACGAGAAGCACTTGTTTTATTAACGAGTCATCAGCCTTACTCAAATCTTACCGAATTTACGTGGCTGCAGTTACGGCCTTGAACATCTTGAAAAGTTTGGGGACATACATGAATTCTTCACCAGTCGCAGCAATATCTCTCCAGATGAATTCAGCAGATGGTTTCTGTGATAACTCGTAATTTCAGGTCATTTCTCAAGTTTACTATTCATCTCGAGAATTTACTATTCATCATTTTACTATTCATCGTTTTTTAAGTCCGTTTGCGACTTTGAAAGGTTATTTCAAAATTTTACTATTCATGAAACACTATTCATTCCCGGAGAAAATCACTATTCATGATTCACTATTCATCATTTTCAGTAAACTAGGTTTAAAGTATCAAATACTGCGTAACCTTGAGGGTTAAAAGTCACATTCATGGAACATCATTGGGAATACTTCATATAGACTAGAGTTAGTCTACATATCACCAGAATAACATCATCTTCATATTAATTTATGCATGGGTTTGCATATTTCATTAACGTGTATTTATTTATTAAATAAACGCTATCACACGATCATTTATTTTGAATAATTAATCCGACACTTCCAAAAATTGTCCTGATATATTTGTATACTTATTTTAAGACTATAAAAATTATATTATTAGTTTACCCGATGTTTTGAATTTATTTTGTATACATATTGTTATATATATATATATATATATATATATTACTATTCTAACGGTTTTCGTAAATTCAATTCGATAAATATTTATTCACTCAATACTTGCGAGAAATGCATTTTTATAATTTTTATGACATTGATATATTTTATTTTGTTCCGTTAAAATTGATTTATATCTAACGCTACACTAAATAATTAATTAAATGTACAAAATATACATTATACATAACTTTATATACATTTAAGCATAAAAAATATACAAAACCCTTTACCCAATTTCCCTTGCCGACCACCCCCCTAGTCACCATTTTATAAAAATATCTTGATTTGAAAATGGACACATACTCATCCTTTTGTTAGATATTTGTATTATACAATCATTTATTAAAACAAAAACACATACATAACACATATTCAAGGTGAAACAAAGCAAAAACCTCTCCTTTTCTTCTTTGTGGTTCGTCCAAGCTAGGATCAAGGAGAAGAATCCATCATTTTTTCAAAATCAAGTGTTTATCAAGTCTTACTGATAATCTAGTTATGGTTTTGAAATAAAAACCTCAAGATTATTAGGTTTTCTTGCTCAAAAATCTCTTCATCACTCAAGTAAGTTACTAATAATTTTTCCTACTCTTATAAACTCTTACTTGATGTATTTTTACAATCTAGTAAGAAAAGTATGCAAATATACTATGAATCATACCACTTTTATTTGATTTTTACTACATATAATGAGTTTTAATTATCCTAATAATATTCCTATGAACCTTGTCATTTTTGGTGAATTTTAGGAACCCATGACACCCTAAGAAGGTGTATGGTAGGTTTAGACTAGCTTTGGTGTTGATTGGAAGAGATTAGAACAAGTTACAAACTAGAGAAATCATTTTCGACAATATATATTTAGCTGCTGTCACGTTTTGTAAAATCTGGAAATTTCAGTAGGCTGGGGATTATTTTGGTTTATATTTTCAGAAAATAGATTTTAAAACAAAACCGTGGTCGCAATCCAACGGGTTAAAACGGATTTATAACGAAGAAGTTACGCTATTTTCAAGTTTAACGACGAAAACTATTTTTCTGAAAATATACTTGCTGTCAAGGTAGAAAACGAACCTATAACGCTAAAGATATACATATTTAAAATACGACGATTACAACTATTTTCTTCAGCACTAACACTCAAATATTTTTCTAAGTGTCAAAAAGGTTGTCGCAGATGACCATGTTTGAAGCCGTTTTTCTCATCGATGGAGTCAGTTTTGAGAAAATAATATCTCCAAGTAAAATTTAGTTCACCTGGCCTATTTTCCAAAATGTCCAGCCATTCGTCAAACGAATTTATAACGAGTAACTTATGACCTCTCAAACATTCACTAAAACGCCTTAGAACTCGCATTTTAGCCCTACTACCTTACTTCACCATCATTTTTATCTTGGATCGAGACTCGTATGGACAAAAGTTCAGTGTTACGACTTTTAGATAATGTTACAAGCTTTCTAAAACCATTGAGTTTGTTTCCTAACACTCGATATTTACAGAATGACGACTAGCTTTCCTAGGCTACTTAGTCATTTTCACGAATTATCAAAGTACATTGTTTTACGACGAAAAACTATAATTTCTTGATAAATCGCTAAACGACTATCGTAGGATGTTGTTTCAAAGTAAGTACTTGTAAAGTATTTTATAACATGACGAGATGTCATAAACGTATATTTCAACGATAAACTCTATTTTCAAAAATGCACAAGTGGTATGGATATCATATGAGTTTGCATGCACAACATTATTTCATGACTTATATTAGATCATATCATTCATAATAGGTTGCAGTTAGAGGTTGCGCCTCATTTCAATGTATCCACTTTTGCCATCATAATCATTGTATCAAGTGAGTTTTCATAGCCCCATCTTTCAAGTTTATATTTCATTTCAAACCTACGAGGGAGAATACATTGCACATCATTTTATTACGGGCCCAAGTATATCAAATTCATTTACATTTCTTAAGTTACCTCATTGCCAATTGAATGTCCCCATTTCATAATCATAAACCGTTAATTCCGGAAGAAGCTAGAGTGAGTGAATAGATCTATTGAGGGTGACTCCTCCAACTGGGTTGGTGGATTCCAACTGGTCAAACGGATGCATTTCATTTAATATCATAATTTGAGTTGTTTGGAAAAACACTCTGTTGGGGCGAATATCATGATCAGTCTAGGTTCGGTGTCATGTGCTTATAGCAATTGTAACATTTTTATGTGACATAATTGTCATACATGGCTTATACTTGTGGTAGTCGTACAAAACATTTACATAAACCTATGAACTCACCAACCTCGTGTTGACACTTTTAGCAATGTATTTTCAGGTATCTAAAGCATATACTTTATGGTATATATAAGGAGTTATCATAGAGTCGCGGTGACGACGCGTCTCATATGGGTTTTATGCACTTTAAAACATCGTTTGGATTGTGACAAACTTATTTCCGCACATGTTGATTTTCATTTGGGACCTATATTTTGTAAACTCTGAATGTTTTATTATATCAAACGATGTGTTTTCAAACGACACTTTAGGTCGTTCAATATAACTATGATTGTGATGCTATGGCAAATCATCCCCTAGAATTCCACTCGGCGCAAAAAAAGTATTTTGGGGTGTGACAGATTGGCATCGAGCAAGTTATAGAGAACTAGGTTGTATCATTGACCCTAGACTATAACTACATCATCATAGCATCTCATCATTTCATCATAAGTGCATATTCATTATACATGCGGTTTTATACGCACATTATGCGGTTTATTTACTTTCATTTCAAATCGATTATCACATTGATGTCTTCAGATACCCATCTCATCATAATTACATCAGACTCTAACATGGAGGATACCTTGTCATTCCCTACTATAGTTTTAACATCAGTTGACTCTACACCAGACTTACCACACATATTATCCGATGTGGAGACTGAACCCTTTGAGGAGGGTGAAGTTGCACCTACACCACCACAATCACCATTGATTCACCGTAGGATCAAGGTAGTTACTATCATCCTGTCGGGACAGATCATACCATTTGGTAGGACTTATAGGCTTAGTCCTAATGGACCTATTAGGATGTTTACTGCAAGGAAGAGAGTACATTCTCTTACCCTCATTCTTAGATCACCTGCTACTCATGTAATACAACACCATCAGCTACTCATACCACTATTAGTCGTCCAATAGTGCATACTCTAGCTTTACCTCTGAAACATCGCGAGACAACACGAAAGAGAGTAGTATTTCATTCACCATCATCTCCTAACTTACCATTAGGATTTCCATCATCATCGTCATCATTTTCATCATCATTATTATTTAGAGCACCATATGTAACATCACATCTCATAGACACTACTCATGCATCTGACTTGCAGCTTGGGAAGCGTGCATGATTTGACATACCATTACCATCTATCACTAAGACTATAGACACTACACCATCTTATAGGTTTGAGGACGGTGAGAGTTCCAAAGCTGTTGCTGCTAGACAGCCTACTGCTCCTACACTTGAGACATGATTAGACCATCAACAGGAACAGATAATAAGTACCTTTCTATCTAATGTAATCTTTATCCTTTATTATCTCCACGATAATCACAACCTTTGTTTATTTCATTCCCTATTCCAATTGCCCAATTTTCAATCATTTCGCAACAATATACCGCCATCTTACTAGGGATTAGGGCAACTTTATTCTTGACCAATTAAGAGACTATTACCATTCTATGAGGTTCTCCCATGTATCCTACAAACCATTCAACAAATTTTATTTCAAGTTATTTTGCTACCACTTCATGAAATTATTTCACATAATTTTATTCCAAGCTATTTTACTACCATCTTAGGAAAATGGTTTCACACAATTCTTAAACAAGTTGTTTTGTTACCACCCTATAAATTGATTTTTCAGTCATTCTATCAACTATTTACTACCGTTACGCGAAACGATTTTCATGTTACTGTGAAAAAAAAATTGTTTGAGCCATTATCTTACAAAACAACACGTTGAATACCATCTAAAACTTCGGAGAAACATAATACCATTTCAACAAAATCAAGCATCACATAATTTGTCCTCGCTTATACATAGCCTGACCACCTATGTATAATTCAGGAAAGATTATGTCATGAAAGAAAGAAGCATCTTTTCAAACTTCCTAAAACAATCTTCACTCAAAGCAAAGCTTTGTAATTAGATAAATTGTTCATAAACATTTCTTTTGTTAACACTCTATAGATACCTACGCCATTCATCACTCACTCAACCGGTAAGTTGAAATTTTACCAGTGACCTTTTTAGGAAAGAATTTCTATACCATCTATGAGGAGGATTCCTCGATACAAGAAAAAAATGAAAGGATTTCAGAACTACCAACAAGGATTAGAAGTATGTAGTAAGATGTTTCAAAACTCAATAGAAATTTTAAGACATCACAAAACAATATGAACCACTTCTTCGGACTAGAAGCCAAATTCTATCATTTCAAAAGTACCAGCTAGACCGAGTTACAAGATTAAGTGCAAAGCGAATACACACTAAGCAACACTGTAGAAATAAAACAAGCCTCCTAACTGAAACTACAGAACATTCCATTAAACATAGCCTCGGCAATATGTAAACTTCCCTACAATGAGTTTCCCTCAAAGGATAATTGGGTTAAATTAAGGTTATCGATATAAACTTCCCCTAAGTCATTGTGTTCTCTAGAAATTCCAGATAACCTCACTTCCATATCAAGAGATGCAACAGGTCTGAACACATCGGACAATCAATGACTCTCCATCTACAAGTGAAATCAGAACAAACATTCTTCCACCTAGTATGAGCTGATATCTATGTTTTTGCCAGTATGATAACAATCTCAGTGATGAACTATTTTAGAAGCACTCAATATCGGAACAAATCTTAAAAATCAACCACCACACCACATTACTTAAATATTTAGGGTTTTGTGACTTGGCAACATAGAGCGTGGAAATATTTCGATAAGAGAAATTAAGAGAGACACCATCAAACAAATAAACATTTAAGTAATGGAGACTAAGCACCTTAGGCAAGGAAGACTCAAGTCATGATATTCGCTAGAACTCGAAACATGAGGAATCACAACTGTTACCCATAATCTATTCTTTACAATAATGCCCTTTTCGACAGACTTGACATTTTGGAATTTGTCATGAGACACATAGTATCAATTTCAATTATACCTAATATAAGGTAGTCGATTCACCTCAGACTTCTGACAATCATTTCAAGATTCCCATGGAACCTACTGGGACATGAGTACCACCTATTATCCTCAGCTCAATGGCCAGAGCGAGAGAATGATTCAAACATTAGAAGATATACTCAAAGCATGTGTGATTTTCTGGAAATGATTAGGCAAATCATTCCTCATCGAACAAGTTCCCTTACAACAATAGTTATCACATGAACATATTGACTGCACCAATTGTGGCACTCTATGGTTGAGGTGTCAATCGCTTATTTATGGGGCCAAAATCAGGAAACTCCAACACACTAGTCCATAACTTATTCATGAAACAACAAAGAAATCGTATAGATCAAGAATCAGTTACAAGCAACAACGAATAGATAGAAAAGCTACGTCGATATATGACGCAAAATATTGGAAATATGTTCCATAAGTCACAAACCATTAGAATTTTAAGTTGACAACAGAGTTATGTTGAAAGTCTCGCCTTGGAAAGGCATGGTACGATTCAGAAAATGCAGGAAGTTAAACTCTTTTCACCGATAACACCGTTGAAACCAACATGGACTGAATTCCTTTTTGGGTGGGTGAATGTGACAACTCGTAATTTCAGGTCATTTCTCAAATTTACTATTCATCTCAGAAATGTACTATTCACTGGTTACTATTCATCATTTTTTAAGTCAGTTTGCGACTTTGAAAGGTTATTTCAAAATTATACTATTCACAAAACACTATTCATTCCCGGAGAAAATCACTATTCATGATTCACTATTCATCATTTTCGTAAACTAGGTTTACGAGTATCAAATTCGTGTAACCTTGAGAGTTAAGCTGCGTATTCATGGAACATCATTGAGAACACTTAATATAGACTAGAGTTAGTCTACATATCATCAGTAGCATCATCTTCATATTAATTTATGCATGGGTTTGCATATTTCATTAACGTGTATTTATTTATTAAATAAACGCTATCACACGATCATTTATTTTGAATAATTGATCCGACACTTCCAACAATTGTCCTGATATATTTTATACTCATTTTAAGACTATAAAAATAATATTATTAGTTTACCCTATGTTTTGAATTTATTTTGTATATAAATTGTTATATATATATATATATATATATATATATGTATATATATATATATATATGTATATATATATATATATATATTTACGTTTTCAGAAATTCAATTCGATAAATATTTATTCACTCAATACTTGCGAGAAATGCATTTTTATAATTTTTATGACATCGATATATTTTATTTTGTTCGGTTGAAATCAATTTCTAGCTAACGCTAGACTAAATAATTAATTAAATGTAAAAATTATACATTATACATAACTTTATATACATTTAAGCATAAAAAATATACAAACCCCTTTACCCATTTTTCCTTGCCGACCACCCCCCCTAGTCACCATTTTATAAAAATATCTTGATTTGAAAATGGACACATACTCATCCTTTTGTTAGATATTTGTATTATACAATCATTTACTAAAACAAAAACACATACATAACACATATTCAAGGTGAAACAAAGCAAAAACCTCTCATTTTCTTCTTTGTGGTTCGTCCAAGCTAGGATCAAGGAGAAGAATCCATCATTTTTTCAAAATCAAGTGTTTATCAAGTCTTAGTGATAATCTAGTTATGGTTTTGAAATAAAAACCTCAAGATTATTAGGTTTTCTTGCTCAAAAATCTCTTCATCACTCAAGTAAGTTACTAATAATTTTTCCTACTCTTATAAACTCTTAATTGATGTATTTTTATGATCTAGTAAGAAAAGTATGCAAATATACTATGAATCATACCACTTTTATTTGATTTTTACAAGATATAATGAGTTTTAATTATCCTAATAATATTCCTATGAACCTTATCATTTTTGGGGAAGTTTAGGAACCCCTGACACCGTAAGAAGGTATATGGTAGGTTTAGATTAGCTTTGGTGTTGATTGGAAGAGATTAGAACAAGTTACAAACTAGAGAAATCATTTTCGACAATATATATTTAGCTGCTGTCACGTTTTATAAAATCTGGAAATTTCAGTAGGCTGGGGATTATTTTAGTTTATATTTTCAGAAAATAGACTTTAAAATGAAACCGTGGTCGCTTGAACGGGTTAAAACGGATTTATAAAGAAGAAGTTACGCTATTTTCAAGTTTAACGACGAAAACTATTTTTCTGAAATTATACTTGCTGTCAAGGGTTTTTCAAAAGTCAAAAACGAGTTGTAAACCTCAACTAGAAGAGTCGACTTATCAAAAATATATTAATACATACTATCATGATTCCGAGGACATAAAGAACGTAGAAAACGGACCTATAACGCTAAAGATATACATATTTGAAATACGACGATCACAACTATTTTCTTCAGCACTAACACTTAAATATTTGAAGCCGTTTTTCTCATCGATGGAGTCAGTTTTGAGAAAATAATATCTCCAAGTAAAAGTTAGTTCACCTGGCCTATTTTCCAAAATGTCCATCCATTCGTCAAACGGATTTATAACGAGTAACTTATGACCTCTCAAACATTCACGAAAACTGCTTAAACATTTTTCCGACTGCCTCACTTCACCATCATTTTTATCTAGGATCGAGACTTGTATGGACAAAAGTTCAGTGTTACGACTTAGTCATTTTCACGAATTATCAAAGTACATTGTTTTACGACGAAAAACTATAATTTCTTGATAAATCGCTAAACTACTATCGTAGGATGTTGTTTCTACGTAAGTACTTGTAAAGCATTTTATAACATGACGAGATGTCATAAAAGTATATTTCGACGATAAACTCTATTTTCAAAAATGCACAAGTGGTATGGATATCATATGAGTTTGCATGCACAACATTATTTCATGACTTATATTAGATCATATCATTCATAATAGGTTGCAGTTAGAGGTTGCGCCTCATTTCAGTGTATCCACTTTTGCCATCATAATCATTGTATCAAGTGAGTTTTCATAGCCCCGTCTTTCAAATTTATATTTCATTTCAAACCTACGGGGGAGAATACATTGCACATCATTTTATTACAAGCCTAAGTATATCAAATTCATTTACATTGTTTAAGTTACCTCATTGCCAATTGAATTTCCCCATTTCATAATCATGAACCGTTAATTCCGGAAGAAGCGATAGTGAGTGAATAGATCTATTGAGGGTGACTCCTCCATCTGGGTTGGTGGATTCCAACTGGTCAAACGGTTGAATTTCATTTAATATCATAATTTGAGTTGTTTGGAAAAACACTCTGTTGGGGCGAACATCATGATCATTCTAGCTTCGGTGTCATGTGCTTATAGCAATTGTAACATTTTTATGTGACATAATTGTCATACATGGCTTATACTTTTAGTAGTCGTACAAAACATTTACATAAACCTATGAACTCACCAACCTCTTGTTGACACTTTTAGCAATGTATTTTCAGGTATCTAAAGCATATACTTCATGGTATACATAAGGAGTTATCATAGAGTCGCGGTGACGACGCGTCTCACATGGGTTTTATGCACTTTAAAACATCGTTTGGATTGTGACAAACTTATTTCCGCACATGTTGATTTTTATTTGGGACCTATATTTTGTAAACTCTGAATGTTTTATTATATCAAACGATGTGTTTTCAAAACGACACTTTAGGTCGTTCAATATAACTGTAACTGTGATGCTATGGCAGTCATCCTCCAGGAATTCCACTCCGCTAAAAAACAGGTATTTTGGGGGTGTGACAGTTTCCAAGGAACACTTTGTGTGATTCTTCCTAGAAATGGTGCTACGCAGGTAATGGTTTCGAATTCATTTTCAGGTGAAACTTCCTCAATTGAAATTTCATTCATTTGCTCCTTATCGTAGTATAATTTGATTCGGTGCCCATTAACAATAAAACTTTCACCGTGTTTGTCATAAAGTTCGACATATCCGGAGGGATATCTATGTTGAATGATATATGGTCCGAACCATTTTGGTTGTAGCTTACGAGCTTTGAATTTAAATTTCATGTTGAAAGGCAGAACTTTATCTCCGCCTTTGAATTCTTTTCGAATTCGCAGCTTTTTGTCATGATAAGCTTTGGTTCTAGCTTTATATAGTTAGGAATTTTCATAAGCTTGGAGTCTATATTTGTCTAGTTCGTGCAATTGCAAAAAACTCTTTTCTCCAGCTATTTTGAGAGTCTGTAAGGAGTTGTGCTAATAGGAGTTTTGTAAGCCGTATGAAATGCCCACAGAGCATCGTCAAGTTTTTTCGACCACACCGAAGGATTATCCTTCACTATTTTTTTCAAGTATTCTTTTAAGAGCTCTGTTGGTGTTTTCAACTTGGCCACTGGTTTGTGGGTGATAAGCTTTCACAAAACGATGATGAACTCCATACCTTTTCATGGTTTTCTCCATTTGTCTGTCATAGAAATGGGTTCCTCGATCGCTTATCAAAGCTTTGGGAATTCCATAACGAGCAAAAAGATTTTTGAGAAAATTAACGACAGCACGAGCATCGTTTGTTGGTAAAACTTCTGCCCATTTGGACACATAATCGATAGCAACGAGAATGTATTCATATTTGTGGGATTTAGGAAATGGTCCCATGAAATCAATTCCCCAAATCAATGTAGCAAAAATCGGTCAACTCGGCCGATTAATCGTTAATCGGCCGATTAATCGTTAATCGGCCGAGTACCTTGTCGAATTTTGAAAATCGGTCGAAAAATCGGCCTAGGATAAAAATCGACACTAAGCAGTCAAAAAATCGGCCGAATCGGCCGATTAATCGGTCAAAATCGGCCGAATCGGTAAAAAATCGGCCGAATCGGCAAATCGGTCATTTTAAAAATAATAATAATTTAGGCATTATACTTAATTTGGGAATCGTATATTTCACTTATAATGCACAATGGGCATCATAATCAGAATTGGAACCTTTTATTGAGGTTTGGAAACATAGCAGACTTGGAATCGGTTAAAATTTTTAGTTTGGTCTCCAGAAATACCAAAAAACTGCAGGAAATGCCAATCCGATTAATCACCGATTAATCCCGACTTGACCGATTACTCGCTGCAGGGTGGTCGACCGCCTGGCTACCGATTTACGATTTTTGCAACATTGCCCCAAATATCGAATATTTCACACACTTGAATGCTTGTTAATGACATTTCGTCTCTGCGTGAAAGGTTAGTGGATCTTTGGCAAGCATCACAATTTTGGACAAGTGTATGTGCCTCGTTGAATATTGTCGGCCAATAGAATCCAGCATCAAAACTTTTTTAGTTGTGGTGGAAGGACGATAATGTCCCCCAGTAGGGCCATGATGACATTCATCAAGAATTTATGGTTTCGGAACCAGAAACACATCTTCGGATCATTCCATCAGGGCACATTTTGAAAAGATAAGATTCTTCCCAAAAGTAGTGTTTAAGTTCCGAAAAGAATTTGCTCCGTTGAGCGTAATTTAATCCTTTTCTGAGAATTCCTCCAATGAGATAGTTCGCAAAGTCAGCAAACCAAGGATCTTCGTTTTCATCAGCCGTTATGAGGGTTTCATCAGGGAAGTAATCATCGATTTCTTCTTCCTTCAACTCCTCTAGATAGGGATTTTCAAGACGTGACAAATGATCAGCGACAAGATTCTCTGCTCCTTTCTTATCTTTAATTTCGATGTCGAATTCTTAGAGTAGCAGAATCCATCGGATGAGACGCGGTTTAGCATCTTGTTTGGTGAACAGATATTTGAGTGCCAAATGATCGGTGAACACGACATCGCTTTTTTGAAAGCATGAGGTAAGATCGGAATTTTTTGAACGCAAAAACTATGACCAATAATTCTTTTTCTGTGACAGTATCATTTTTCTGAGCACCATTCAGTGTCTTGCTAGCAAAATATATGGGCCGAAGTGTTTTCCTTCTCGTTGGCCTAAGACGGCTCCAACAGCAAAATCGCTTGCATCGCACATCAGCTCGAGTGGTAGTGACCAATCAGGAGAAACCATCATGGGATCACTGGCCAGTTGAGATTTCAACGTTTCAAATGCTTTTATGCAATCAGCATTGAAGTCGAAGACAGAGTCCTTCTCAAGAAGTTTTGTCATCGGACGAGATATTTTTGAAAAATCTTTGATAAAGCGGCGGTAGAAACCGGCATGTCCTAAAAAACTTCTAACGGCTTTAACGTTAGTTGGTGGTGGAAGTTTCATGATAACGTCGATTTTTGCTTTATCTAATTCCATGCACACACTGGAGATTTTGTGGCCAAGCACAATTCCTTCGGTCACCATAAAGTGACATTTTCCCAGTTAAGGACAAGATGTGCACATCTTTCGAGCATTTTATCAAGATTGGAAAGACAAGATTCGAATGAGTTTTCAAAACTCGAAAAGTCATCCATGAAAACTTCCATGGAGGTTTCAAGCATGTCCTGGAATATGGCTATCATACACCTTTGAAAAGTTGCAGGTGCATTACAAAGACCAAAAGGCATACGCCGATATGCGTAGGTTCCAAAAGGGCAAGTAAAGGTGGTCTTTTCTTGATCATTCGGATCGATTGAAATTTGAAAGTATCCTGAAAATCCATCGAGGAAACAAAAGAATTTATTCCCTGCTAGTCTTTCAAGCATTTGATCCATGAAAGGAAAGGGAAAGTGATCTTTCCTGGTGGCTTTTTTTAAAATACGATAGTTAATAAAAACGTGCCATCCATTGACAGTTCTAGTAGGAACTAGCTCATTCCGTTCGTTAGTTACAACCGTCATTCCTCCTTTCTTGGGAACACAGTGAAATGGACTCACCCAAGGACTATCCTCGATCGGCTAAATGATACCAGCATCAAGAAGTTTGATGATTTCCTTTTTGACAACTTCCTTCATGTTGGGATTGAGTCGACGTTGACATTCCACAACAGGTTTAATCCCATCTTCGAAATTGATTTTGTGTTTATAAAAATTGGGACTTATTCTTGGAATATCAGATGTTTTCCAAGCAAAAGCTCGTTTATGATTTTTGAGGATAGAAAGTAAACTTTCTTTCTCCTTGTCCTAATGAAGATATGAATACCGGAAGAAGTGACTTTTCCTCCAGATAAGCATATTCAAGATGATCAGGGAGTGGTTTGAGCACGAGATCTGTTGGTTGTTCTTGAAGAGAAGATTTTATTCTCATCTCGTCATCAAAAGTTATTTCTTAAAAATTCTCTTCCTCCATTTCTTCCTCCTCCGTGTTATCTCCGTCGAACTTTACTTTCATAAAATCAGCAAACACTTAGTCAAGGTCTGTTTCATTTATTTTTTCGGAAGTAGTCATGAATGTAT
Organism: Chrysanthemum makinoi; assembly: GCA_910596185.1. Classification (NCBI taxonomy): domain Eukaryota; kingdom Viridiplantae; phylum Streptophyta; class Magnoliopsida; order Asterales; family Asteraceae; genus Chrysanthemum; species Chrysanthemum makinoi. Next base: position 196,347,493 of record OU343221.1, read on the forward strand.
CAGATTCGTTAAGTAATGCATCCAATGCTTTGTCAGTGACCTCATCAATAACATCGATGTTGAAACAAGTGTCATCACTGGAACATGGATAGCGCATTGCTTTATAGATTAGAAAGGTAATTCAATCTTCTCCAACTCCAAGGTTGAGTTCTTTCCCTTTTACTGATGATCGCATCATCGTATTTAGGAAAGGTCTTCCTAAGATGAGTGGGACTTTACTATCTTCTTCCACTTCTAGGATTACAAAGTCCACGAATGAATTTCTTCCAATTCAGGCAATATATTGATAAGAATGATTTGCTAATCTAATGCTCATCTTTGTCGGTTTAAGGCTGTTTTGGAATACATCGAATAAGGCATCAAATTGATACTTGCGCTAAGGTCGGCTAAAGCATCGCATTGAATATTATTCCCGAAAGTGCATGGAATAAGAAAGATCCGTGATCTCCGAGCCATGGCGAATTTTGTTTTGAACAATGGCTGAGCATTCTTTGTTAAGGAAGGTAGTTGATATTTGCTCTAACTTGCTCTTGTTGTTAATAAGTTCTTTCAAAAATATCCCGTAATTGGGCATTCCGGCTAAGACATCAACGAGGGGAACATTGAGTCTAACCTCTTTGATTATTTTAATGAACTTATTATATCGCTCTTCCATTTTTTCTTTCTTAAGGCGTTGAGGATATGGAATTTTTGGTGTGTACGCCTTGATAGGTGAAACGGTTTTCTTTTTGGTGGGTTGGTTTGGGTTGGTTTCCTCAGCTTCATCCTCACTATCTTAGGTGATAGGAACATTTTCATTCAGATTTGGCGGTGGATCGTACGAGAGACCACTTCTTGTGAATACAAAATTGATATGCACATTTTTTGTTTGTGGTGGATGGTACGTTTTATCATTTGATGGTTTTGGATTGGATTGGGTGTTACTTGGTAACGAACAAGATGGTTGAGAGGAATGTTGGTTAGAAAATCTACCAAATTTGTTTTCGAGGTCTTGGATAGAGGCTTGATGATTTTTCTGTCCCTGCTCAACTTTGTCTTTGAGATTAAAAAACTGATTTTTGATAAAGTCATTCATTGATTTTTGAGCAGTCACGAATTCTCTCATGGTTTTTTCAAATTTGGATTCTTCTAACTTTTTTTCATAGTTTTGTGGGGGCGGATTGTTGGTTCGAGGATGAGAATCATGATCGTTATCCCTTGGTTGGCGGTCTTGCCAATTTCTAGAATTTCTACCGTAATAATTACCACGATATCCTCCTCCACGGTATCCTCCTTGGACATAATTCGCTTCTCCTTCGTTAGGTCCACCCATGGGTTTATCGTCGCACTCAGACGATGGGTGATTTCCTCCACAATTGTTGCATCCATCTCGCATTTCTTTCATTTCTCCTTTGATATCCTTATATTGCGAGTCGATTTTTGAAGTTAAGGCTTCCATTTTCTCCATGAGTTTCGAGGTATCGGATTTTTCGACAAAAGCAACGGTTTTTCGAAGAGGCTTGGTTTTTTAATCTTTAGACCAATCGAGTTTGAGAAGTACTCGATCTTTGAGTAATTGATGTGCATCGTTAGGAGTCTCATAGAGAAAAATTCCTCCTGCATCAAGGATACCTTGAGAGATTTCGTCTAGGCCATGGTAAAAGATTTGGATAATGGTTCCGTTGGATAGTCCATGTCCATGACAACTAGGAAGCAAATCTTTCATCCAAAGCCAAACCTCGACAAGTGATTCGTTGGGGTTTTGTGTGAAAGCACGAATTTCTCCCATTAATCGATCAAACATGGCAGGTGGAAAGAATTAGCTTACAAAGTCTTGCCTCATCTCCTCCCAAGTATCGATAATTCATGGGGTCAATTCATTGTACCATACTTTTGCATCTCCGGTGAGTGATGATGGAAAAAGTTTAAGTTTGATGGCATTGACATCGGTGTCGCGATACCAGAACATGCCGCAGATTTTGATGAATTTGGCAATGTGTTTATGCGGATCGTCCCACGCACGGCCATCGAATTGGCGGTCTTTGATCATAGAAAGATGATGACCCTTCACGGTGAAGTTATCACCAAGGTTGACAAAGAACAATAGCACTCTCAGGAATTGGTGCTACGGCTCGGTTGGTTCCCCGCATGGGTTTATCGTACGCCATGTGAAAAGGTAAATTGGTGAAAGGGTTGTAAACGACTTTGGCTTCCAAAAGGTTATCAAATGGTGGGTTTGGTACTCTAGGTGCACAGTTTTCTAATAGTATAAAAGGAGTTCTTCTTCTTCTTCGAATCAAACGTTCGGGGTTGGTAAGAGGTAAAATTGGTTCTATTCCAGTTGCACGAGTGTTCATACAATGACCTAGAGAATCCAGGCAATATCTAAACACACGGACAAACAAAGAAAACAGATTTTTGGACAGAAAAGAGTAACCGGATCGTTTGCGAGGGGCGACCGATCAGTTGGATCAACTGGGTTATGGTTTTGGGCGCAACCGGATCGGTTGTGAAGACGACCGATCGGCTGGAGCTCTCAAAATTTCTTTTTTTTTGAAATGGATCGACTGACGTGGATTCAAAACTTGCTGAAACACAATCAAATTCCCCGGCAGCGGCGCCAAAAACTTGATGTGCTACGTGTGTACAAGTTTTAAATTTATAAAAGACGATTTACCAATTTTACCAATAACACATACGAGCAAGTGCACTCGTCCGTTCTAGATAAACATTACTTTCCATAAAAAATTCTATTATAACCGTCTTTAAGCTTTGCAGTACTTTGATGTTGAGCAGTACTTTGACCTTCACATAAGCAGTACTTTGACCATCTTCAGTACTTTCATATTCTTTAGTACTTTCATATCCCAACACATTTCTTCCTCATATCCTAACACCTCTCTATCTGATTTTATTTCAAAACCTAAACCAATTTTACTTGTTGAGCTCATTGCTGAATCTATTAACCTCCATAGGTTCCTAGCACTGTTTTGCCAATTATCAACTATCTGTTGCAATTTTTCCTTATCTTTAACTGCTTTCATTCCAATTCTTCTATATTTTCTAATTTTTTCATCTTTTTCAAATATTTCATTTCCTTGAAATGTAAGTTTTTCATTTAAAGATGTGTTCTGTTTTTGTAATGTGACAATTTGGGCCTCTAATTTCTTAACAGCATTTTCATAGGCCAGAAGTTTAGCTTCTTGGTCACCTAACTGACTCCTTTGTTTATTACAAAGTGTTTGCAGTTTACTACATGAGTGAGTGCAAATTTTAGAACACAAGGATACCTCACTGCTGGAGCTTATGGCCATAAGAGCATGATTGACTTCAGTACCCTCATCAGTGTGCTCCCTAGTTAATCACACCAGCTTCCAAAGTCAGCAACCCCATCTGACTCTTGTCTTCCTTCTCAACATGCCTGGGGTAGAAGGAATCCCTCTTCCTATCTTCATTAGCCACCTTTGTTGTGCACTCCCTAGCAAAGTGACCTTTGTTTTGGCACCTATAGCACTTAATATTTGTCTTATCAAATCCAACTGGTGCCATTCCATCAAAGTTGACTTTTGTACCAGTCCTTTTATAGAACTTCTTCATCCTCAAGGCAATCATAGCACATTGCCAGTTTATATCCATCTCCTCATCTTCAATCTGATCCAAATCCTCATTAAGGATGTCTTCAGATTGCCTAGAAAATAATGAGTAGATAACCTCATCAGCAAAACCAGTAGGACCATCTCTTTCCTTCACCCCTGATGATGAAGTGGTGTAGCTACCAGAACTAAGACCAGCAGACTTAACTTTGTTTTTACTACTCTTGCCTTAGGAGACAAAAGCAACATTGTAGGCACTTGATGATGCCTTTGAGCTTCCTTTGATGTCTTGTTCATAAACCCTAAGGTTGTTGTACAAGTCATCAATGGATAGAGTGTCAATGTCTTCTTTAGTTTGCATGATCAGTGCCAGTTGTGACCATTCTCTGGGCAACGATCTGAGAAACTTTTGGTTAGCATCCTCATTAGACACGTCTGCACCATGTGCTTCCAACTGTGATAGGATTTTTTGGAACCTATCATAACCTTTTTCCAAACCTTCATAACTGCTTACAGAAAATGCCTCAAATTGTTGTTTATATACAACCTTTTGCATCTTTTTAGAGTTAGCATTTCCTCTGAATCTTGTTCTGATTTCCTCCCAAATCTCCTTAGCATCATCCATATTGTGGAACCTTCTGAGATGTTCTTTTGGTATGGCCATTAGCAAGAGGGTTCTTGCTTTCCTTTCCTTCTCTACAGCCAAAATTTCTTCAGCAAAGACTGCTGAGAGAATTCTAATAACACCATCTTTCCCTTTGGAAATTCTCTTCTTTGAATTTCCATTCTTGATCACTTTCCATACTTCATTATACACCTACTCCAGATAGTGTTCCATTTCCATTGCCCAGATATCATATTCTTCGCTTTTTCAGAATTGGAAGTTTTATGTTGGAAATGGTGGTATTAGTAGGAATGATCTGCTGTAGTTGTTGTTTCTTTGACCCAGCTTCAGATGCTTCATCTTCATGGTTGGATACCTCATCGTCACTGAGATGTTGGGAGTAATTATCATTAGCAGACATGCTATAGGTTTTTGAAATGAAATAAGTGTTTTGGAGATTGTGTTTCTTCAAACTTAGAATCCTTCTATAAGGCTCTAATACCACTTGTAGGTCCAAGGTTATGGATCTAAGCAGCCTTGTAAGACAATAACTAACTTGGATAAATCCAAACTAATTATGTGAAGAACTCTTTAACAATGAGTACTTGATGCTAATGCGGAATATTAACAACAAGCAAGAAGAACACAGTGATTACTAAATAAATTTTTCTAATTATAACTTTTGTAAGCTCTAATCATCTAACTACATAACACTATGCTCTTAGGGTTCCTTTATATACTTAGGAAACCCTAGTATGTAAAACGTGTAGAAGGATAAACATATCTCTTCCTAAGATATCTCTACGTGTACATATCCTTCCCTAATATAACTCTAATAAACTATTTTGTTTTAACATAAAAAGACTTAACTAAGAATACTAAACAATATTAACTAAAGTCTGCCAGACTTAACTTTTAGTACTGGCAGTACTAACTACTAAAATAAGCCTACCAGACTTAACCTTTATACTAGCAGTATTAAGTCTGGTAATATAAAATTCCTAACAGATCATATGGAGCATACAGAGCCATCTCCAAGGGAGGAATCACTTAGCATTAGCGATCATTTCTATCTTTTGCTATTAATTCATGTCTTTCATTATGTTAAACATCGAATTCATTGTTTCTTTTAATATGATCGGCTAAGAACCTTTGGTGCTAGCCTAGTTATGATTCCTTGAATGTATTGTTTATGTTTTCATGCTTTCATATAATTGTTTCAAGTGTATGCATGCATAGTTCGATGGTAGTTACCCTAGCTTCGGTAGTTTAAAAGTGCGGTCGTATCTAGTTGCTTAGGAGAATTGACCAACTGACCCTAAGTAGGTAGGTAGAGTTTGGAAGGGTAAGAATTGAACAACTGACAACCCTTCCTCTCTTGTGAGAACTAACCAAATGACCACCGTTCATACATATGAACTTAAGAAGTTAGGGATGAGTGTCTAAGATGTTAGTGCCCAGGCACTCATTATTTCGAGTCTTGCATGTAGGGTACTTAATGACTTGGCTTAGGTGACTTAAGACCCTCGACTCCTAAAGGGGTAGACCTTTGACGTCGGGTAGAAGCCTATGTTGATAGGTTAGGACGAATTGACCGAATGCTGTCCTAGTGACTTAAACCCCCACTTGAATCAATTGGAAGTAACTAAAACATAGACATTACATGATAGGATGATTAGCTAGGTTAGCACACTTTCTCTCCATTGATCACAATCTTTACTTACTTTGCATGTTTTATTTCATTTCTTAGTTAATTAATCATTTCTACCTCAAACCAGTATTAAAACAAGTGACACTTAGCCTTAATAGGATCCTCATCTACATAGCTCTTGGGAAATACCTCAGCTTTACCACCTTCTATACTATGCACGATCAGGTTCACTGCTCGTTAGTGCATTAGGTAGACCTTAGGTAGACGAGAAATATATTAAATCCTGGTCGGAAATCCTGCATCACTTACCTACATCAATTGATTTTCCAAAAGACAAGAAGGTATGTGGCACAAGTATTCGCATGAGATCAATAGTTTCATACTTTGAAACAACTACTTTTTCCCTGAGTTATGTATAGTTTCTCGTAATACAGTGTGGTTCTAGACATTTTTATTTGATACAAGTCTTGCAGCTCCTGTTTCTGAATTTTTTTTATATTCTCCTAATTTATTAATAGAAAATTGTCCAGATTTATGTGATTGCTGAAGAAGGGATACTGAAAGAGGTTGAGCTAGCAAGCTTTTCCTATCGTGGGGTTAAATATCTATGCATTATGATGTAAATTTTACTGCATAAGCATTATATAAGTTGTTCGTTGTAAAAATAATTCGAAGCTAAAAATTGCTGCATAAGATCTTGAGTACCTAGTGAATTTACCACTCATTAAATTTACCATCGAATTTGTTAACAGCTTGATTCATGACACGTCAGACCGTTGTGAAATCTTACAGCTCACTTGTTACCTACGAGTAATTGTTTTTTGGGTACTTGTTATGTTATATCAATTGAAGTTATATTTTGCTTCTGCAGGAAGATGGTAGGAAAAAGATAGAGTTTAAGTCTGGTTTTTACATGGAAAAGAAACAAGCCCTGAATTATATGAAAATGTGAGGGTGGGTTTATGAAGGCTTTGAGGTTTATGGAAAAGAACCCGACCCGCCACAAACTTATTCTAATAACTCAACACAGGTCACCCGAATAGCCCTAATATTTGAATGGTAATCAAACAACAACAACTCATCAATCGTGTCATGTAAGCCTTCAACAGTCAAAACCCAGAACAACACACACTCATCTTCTCAACTGTCACACCTTTCAATTTCTAGTAACCATCGCGTCAAGTAATACTTTTTTTTATCTAACGCATTTCTTTTAATTCTTTCGCAACATATTAAATTGTATATAGTTACAAATAATTTGTAATAATCCTTGAATACTAGGGTTTCAGCCCTAATAATTTGGATAATGACATTGTTCTAATTTTAGTTTAACCACTTATTCTCGAGAAGATATAAGGCTGAAGTTGTCCGCAGACTGGACACAAGATGAGACTGAAAAATAGTAAGTTATAAATTATAACTTGTTAACGGATAAGTACATGTAATTTTATACGTGAATCGTTAGTATTGAACTTGTAAAATGTGTCCCATCTTTTATTTATCTGCAACTTATTAAGAAAATCCAAACCAAGTATTTACAATCCTGAGTTGGCAGCTTATTTTACTTATAGAATCAAAGTTACCAGAATGTCCAAATCGGTACATTTAGGAGGGTGTAAGTGACCATGTATGTATATCTCAATAGCGGCTGCAGGATTTTTAAAGACTAGAATAGTCTTCTTTGAAATATGTAACGACACATTAAATTTGTAGCTTTCGACTGTTGTTAAGGATGCACTCAGTGCGTGTGATTTTTTTTTTGAGTCTTAACAAAAACTATGTGTGCGGTTGTATAAACAACCACTTGTTACCCATTGTCATTTTTTAAGGTTAAACTAGTAAAACTTTAGGGACCCCGAATAAGTGACACTGTAGTAAGCCAAGCAAATACAGAGTATATAGCCATGTATTTACTTTTATTACTATGACACTACAACTGTTTCATTGGAAATTGATAATTGATCTTAAAATTGATAATTGATCTATGGAAATATATGTGACCAGAAACATGTTAGTCTTTTAAGCCTTTGGAGAAAAATATAATTAGGAAATATTGTACTTTCTTCTTTTAATCTCTTTCTTCTGAAACTTAACCTTCCATACATCAAAATTTTGGACGGGCACATTTCTTTCAAGTAGAATTGCCAATCAACGACTATTACGCATACTTAAAGTCTACGTGATCTACTATTTCTCTTAAATTTTTAGTACAAGAATCCACTTTATGTAACATTTTTCTTTTAGGTGATGCCAAAAAAGATGATAAAACAATGAGAAACATTTGTTAATTCTCGAGGATAACATGAGTTACATTAACACATCTTAGCTCATTTGGGGCTATAATATAAGTTTACAAATATAGTGTATCTGCCATTAGGTAATTGATTGGTTATGGTGTAGGCCGTAGATGTCGATATTGATAATCATATTGTGAACACTTCTAGATTTCTCCCTAACCAAAATTCTCGCCATGTGCATTCTATCTTTTTAATACCTTATATTATCTCTTAGTTATAGTACATCTCTTATCCAGTTTTCTAGTTATCTCAAAGTTGTTTAAGCATGTCATTGTTGATATATGATGAAGTTAAAGCTAGTGGTATTTGAATGTTATCTTTTATACTCTTGATCATCAACGAGCATTTTTTATGATATGCAAATGTAGAGGATCAAATTATAGTTGAAGACTTGAAGCCCATGAAATCCATGGAAAGTCTTTTTCACTATTTGGGGCTCGACACTCAGGTTTACTTCATTTGCATTGAACATTGAGTGTCCTCGTTATTGGTGACATCATTTTCTAGGTTTGCCTTTGGCTCTTTACTTTCTGTGTATTTCACCTTTATATTCTGATGAGTACATGTGCCCATGTTTGGACCCTGTACTTATGAATGGGGCATTTTGGGTTGCATGAAATAATTTTGGAATAAGTAATGGTTGTTTACTTTCCTTTTTTAATGAACCAACTTAATAACTGAAATGACCATTATACCCCTTGAGTCATTAGTAACCAACACCTTTGTAATATATTTTATTCAACAGCTCAAAGTCTATTTAATACAATATAAATTAGCTCTGATGTATATACCTTCATAGGTTTATTGTATATGTTGTGTCCAAAGTGAACTTTTATATCATATTATGATGATTTCATTTGTCTGCTACTTTTGTGATATCTTCTTGTTACTGAATATAAATTGGGTTTGTCCAGGTGCTTTACCTTGGTTGATGGAACAATTAGGTTTTCAATTGCCAGGGCCCGCACATGCCACAACATGTGTGAATTTTGATAAAATATTAATACATTGGAATTAGCCTAAATATTATGATTGTGGTATTATATCTTGTATAAGAAATATTTTACGATTGCTGTTGGTGTTTCGGGCACATCAAGTATTGTTGCTCTTACATACAATACGTGTTAAACATATCCCCTTCATAATGAATCTGCAAGTATTGAATCTAATATCTATATTTTGTAGATCTAATATATTAGATCCATAAGATGTTAGATTTTGTGGATCTAATATCTATTCCCCTTTTTGTTTTAGGTCAAGCATCAAGAAACAAGTGATGTACTCAGGAGACCAGAGCCGATTAATGACAACTCAAGGTTCTTCCTACACGGGTCAAACCTGCGTGTATGTCTTAATAAAAAGTTTGTGTCATTAGCTTATGTCATCAATATGGTATCCTTTTATACAACTGTGGCTACTCATAGTCTTCTAACATTCCAATAAAGTGCAATTATCCATGTGTTAACTTAAGTTATGTTTCATTTGTAGGATGGGAACAAAGGTTACACTGAGTAGAACAACAATGCTTTGACACATATTTGTAGTTGCTCATAATGTTTTAGCATTGACATGTTTGTGATGATTAGTGAAGAAGTCATACACCAGATGAATTTGATAGGTTAAATTTGGGTTGAATTACTTTTGCAGGACCTACTTTATTTTTTTGTCAAGATGTCATCATGATGACTATTCCTAAAGACCTAAATGCTTTAAAAGTTAGTGAATAGTGACTCAGTGTCTTATATTTGATACATTTGATAAAGCAAAAGAAATTATCCCCGTGTACATTTTTTGCGAGGTTATATAGTTATGGATGACATCTAAATCTATATAATATTCATTATATGTGAATGTTGTAGTTAAAAAATGTTGTTGTTCATGCATACTATTGCAAAGATCCCTTGTTAAATAGCGAAATTGACATAGTAGCATTGGATATTATCTAACTAGCAAAAATTTTGGGCCTGGTGAAATTTTATTGCAGCCTCCAAGAACAAAGCATTGCCATGATTGTGACAGATGTGTTCTTCAGTTTGATCACCATTGTGTTTGGCTGGGGACATGCATAGGCCGGGGAAACCACTGCCACTTTTGGTGTATACCTTTTGGTTTGTATTTTTTATTGGGGATTTATCTTTCTTTCTGTATGTCTGTTTTCCCTTTTGTATACATATTCAATGCTCTTATAGGATGTGGTTTAATCCAATATTTTACTTCATCACCAAGTTTTGATAGGTTGGTTGTGTGTTGAATTTCTTCCATGCATTTGGGTTATATGAATAAATTCAATATGTTAATTTTGTGTTGCTGCAGTTTCTTGAATTTTAGTTTATCTATATATTAAAAATTGGTATCAATTTTTTTATTATATTGCTCATTTTAGTGACCACCTGTCTGGTCTCTAACACTTAGCGGTTTGTGACGACTTTCTCGTCACTAACAGTTAAGAATAGTGACCATATTTTCGTGTCTATAAGTATTGTGACGAAAATATTTGTCACTAACGGTCTTAAAGATTCCTGTACTTAAACCCATTAAGTGACGATCTTTTCGTCACTAATTGATACTCATTAGTGACTATTATCTCGTCACTAAAACTGAAAAAGAGTGACCAAATATTCGTCACTCATGGTTTTAAAGCGCATTGTCACTATAACCCATCAGTGACTACATTTTTCGTCACTAATCTGTGATGAATTCTATTTTGGTCTCTAACTGAATTAGTTATGGAGCTTTAGTGACGACTGATGACGGCTCTAGTTTTGGTCAATAATAGACTTAGTGACGATTTTTTTAACTGATAGTGACGAAAACTGTTTTGTCACTAAAGGTGGTTTTTCTTGTAGTGAAAACTACTATCTTAAACACTACAAATGCCATTTGACTATGTCTATGTAGACCATTAAGCATACAAATTTCTAATAATCTAACATTACATATTGTCTTAAATAATCCAAGTACAAAGTTTATCGTTTGACAACTACTTAGTGTCTTACAATTTAAAAGTTAATTAAACACAGATAGATAGATAATTGTTCACACAAACACAGCTGACTTGAATTTACCACCTAAGGACTGTATCTACTTACACACCTTTTGGTTCTCTTGTTTGTAACTTAACCATCTCTAACTTGACTTGGGCCACCATATTGTTAACATTTTTGCAACCATAAACCTACTACTTAATGTTGTGTACACAAAATACATTCCCCAAAATTTTTGCAACTACAACAGAATAACTGCATATTACTTCAATAAAAAAATTTACCACCAGATTTCATCCACATATGACAAAACCGGCAAAACAAGTATAATTGTTAAAAAGAGATATATATGATGCTAGATCCAACAAGGGACTTATCAAGTTTTATCACAAAAAGAGATATATATATGATGATAGATTCGAAGATAGTGACACTATAACTGATCTAAATAGTATGCTAAATTTCCAATATTAAACTAGATATGTATTCTTAACTTGATTAACTAAAAGATATATATAGAGCAAGAAAATAATGAATGGAATGAAATCATTGAAAGATTACAGACGATGCATTGCAAGAACAATATAAAAAGTGTACTAAGCAATTTAGTGTACTGTAGCATGTGTGTACAACATATGGCATGAAAGAAATCTGAGAATGCTTCAAGATCTGAAAAGGAATGATTCCTATATCTTATATGCAAGTAATATAAAAAAGAATTCAAATTGATGAGTTTTAAAATAATGCAACCACTTACTTTATCAAATCCTGCTATAACATTATGAAGTTCCCACGTATGTTCTTGCTCTTAATCCTAGAATGCAACCTCCCACTCTAACTTCACTTCTTGGTTGCTTAAACTTTTCTACAACACTGCAACATCTACTTCCTCCAATCTCTATTTCAATTTATTTAGATCCTTAGAATGCAACCTCTAGCTTTCTTAACATTTTCTCCATCAACATTTTTTTTGAAGCATCATTTGTGTCACTATCATTGTCATCTATAATCACCACACCACTACCCCTTGATACATCATCCACTGGCATTTTATTGTATGCAATTTTTCTTAAACCTTCAAGAATCTCATCTATCATTTGATCTGTGCACATTCCCCCCATATCTATCATGAATCACATCTATCATTTGATTTGTAATGATCACTTTCTACCAAGTCCTATCATCTGCCACACTGTTAGTTTTGCTGTCATCTATAATCACTACAACCTTACCCTTATGAGCTACATTCTTATCAGCCACAATTTTATCACCCATATTAGTATATAAACAAACACAAATTAGGGCAAACATGAATATAACAAACACGATTTAGGGCAAACACGAATATAATAAAAACAAATTAAAACCATAAAATTGAATATAAAACAATTAAAATTGAAAAATCTTATAAATAATTAATATATCTTGACAACTAGGGTACATAAAATAAGGGAAAACATAAACAAACCTTTTTCCTTTGGCAATTCAAGAAAAACGACACTCAAATTGTGGTTTTCAATAATAAAAAAATTAAGGTTTTGATCTGAAGGGAAAGTGTTTGAGAGAAAAAGATATATAAATTATAATGTACATTATCGTCTACTCTCTAACCTTTAACCATCTAGAATTAAACTAAAGCAATTAGGATGAATTGAATAAATTAGGGTTTTTGCGAGTTGGGGGAAAATAGGTATCGATGTGTTTTAAGCAATTAGTATGAACTGAAGTATTTAAAGTGGGTGTTTAGTTTGGTAGGCGAGAGGCAAAACGACCAAAATACCCTCACGTTTTCAGCATGTGGGGGACTTAGCAACAAAAAAAAAACGGTTGTTAGCCAAAAGGATTAACAATGAAATATTTTGCAACTACAAGGATAATCGTGTAATCAAAAATAGAAATAGATGAAAGATGCGATTACGTGTACACCACAATGACGAAATATGTAATTAACTCTTAAAACTTATTGTATGCGCTCAATGATAAATTGTTGCCCAGTAGGTTTTCAATCAAACACGAGACAGGTAAATAACGAAATTAAACAATTGATTCAAACGCTTTGATTTTTGAATCAAACTAGTCGTTTTTCAATGAGTATTTTTGTACAATCGGATTACATGTAAAAATAAAATAAATGCCCTATTTATACTAGTGTTGAGGAGCGATTATCCTTCAACCAATATGACTGTAGCCTTTCTTGAACAGACATATCGCGTCATTCTGTATTGCTTCATCTGATTGAAACGTTGCCAACAGTTACCAAGATATAGAAGTCACGATTCTTCCCTATTGTCTTTCTTAATTATACACATAACCCCCCATACTTTGGTTAGGGGGAAGACTAGTCTAACATTCACCCCCTAATCTTGTTCTTGTTCTGTCACACCCCCAATTTACCTGTTTTGCAGCGGAATGGAATTCCTGGGGGATTGACTGTCATAGCACCACATCACAGTTATATTGAACGACCTAAAGTGTCGTTTTAAAATCACATCGTTGGATATTTCATAAAACATTGAGTACAACATCGGTCCCAAAAGGTTTACAAAGTTTGCGGAAATACAAATATAATACAAATCCAAACGATGTTTTGAAATAAAGTGCCATAATGTACATAATGTAAGTCGACGCCACGACTCAAAATGTAGGTCCCTAAACCATGTCATGATGAATACCTCAGTTACCTGAAAATACATTGCTAAAAACGTCAACAATAATGTTGGTGAGAGATCATAGGTTTATGTAAATGTTTTATACGACTACACAAGTATAGAATATGCATGACAATCCAGTCACGTAAAAATAATGTTACAATTGCCTTAAGCCCATGACCCCGAAACTAGACTGTTCAATTATGTATGCCCCCACAGAGTGTTTGCCAGACAACTCTGTAATGAAATCAAATGAAATGCATCCGTTTTCCTGGTTGGGATTCACCAACCCGGATGGAGGCGTCACCCTCGATAGATCTATCCACTCATCCTCGCTTCAATGATTAACGGTTCATGTTCAGGAAATGGGGACTTTCAATATTGGCAAATGAGGTAACTTAAGCAATGTAATGAATTTAACATACTTGGTATCGTACAAAGAAAAATGTAGTGCAATGTATTCTCCCCCGTGGGTTTGAAAATAATCAAAAGCATGTAAAAACGGGGCTATGAAAACTCACTTGGATAAACTGGAATAACGGCAAAAGTGAGTACACTGAGGTTTAATGTAATGCGTCAACCGGGACCTATTATCAAATGATATGATATGACATGAATTGCAATGTAATGTTATGCATGCACTTGATATGTTATTTATACCATTTACGACCTTTTGAAAATATTACTCGACGTCGAAAAATACTCTTTTGACGTCTTGACCAATCAAAAATCACTTTACATGTTTTTACGTCAAAATGTCATCCTACAATGGTTTTATAATGATTTTTAGAGAAATTTCTACTTTTCGTCGCAAAACAATGTCGTCGGAAAAATCATGAAATTGCCAAAAATGGCTTTGGAAAAAAAATCGTAAAACAGTACACGTTGATCGTTAGAGAACGAAATCGACGGTTTTGGAAAGTTTGTATCGATATCTAAAAGTTTCAGTTCACGAGTTTTCGTCCAAAAGGTCTCGAACATAAAGATAATAAGGGTTAAAGATGGTGGTTTTGGCTAATAGTGTGCAGAAAATTAGTTACGGCAAGTTTATGAAAAAGTGTATATCTTTGTCATTTCAAATCCGTTTTCTACGTTTAATATGTCCTTAGCTTCGTATTGAAGTAAACTAATATATTTTTGAGAAGTCGAAATAATTTGTGAAGCTTAAGGCTCGTTTTTGACTCGGACAAAATAAAAACATGTTGCTGAAATTTCTGAAAAATATAATTTTTCGGCCGTCAAACTTGTAAAATCCATAACTTCTTCGTTATAAGTCCGTTTTATTCCGTTCAAGCAGCCACGGATTCGTTTTAAAGTATATTTTCTAAAAATCAAGGCCAAAATGTCGTGCCTACTGTCGGATTTTCCAGAAAAATGAAACAAGGACAGAACATAATATATAGTTATCGAAAATAGTTTTTCTCGGACAAAACCTATTCTAATCCCTTCAAATCAACTCCAAAACTAATCTAATCCTACCATACACCTTCTTAGGGTGTCATGGGTTCCTAATCACCATCAAGACCAAAGAATACCATGGGAGTAATTATAGGATGACCTTAGGTATATATATAACTTAAAAATCATGACATAAATGGTATAAATCACAATACTTGCATAAAAGTTCCAAAAATGATAAGAAACATATGAAATGAAAGAGGAAACATAAAAATGATAAAAACATGCTTACTAGTGAAATGAAGAGGTGTAAGTAACAAGGATTAACTTAAATATCCTTGGTTTTTATTTCAAAACCATGAAAAGGATATGATCTAGGTTGTATAAACACTTGAAGTTGCAAAAATTTTTCTTGATCCCTTGGAGTCCCTTGAGTGGCCGGTTTTGGAGAGCCCCAAAGAAGAGAGAATTATTTTTGTTCTAACACTTTGTAAATGAGAAGTGAAGTGAATGAAATAATTTGAGGTAGTCTTTATAATTGAGTGTATTTCAAACCAAATCAAGAAAGCCATACACAATTAAATGCATCCCTCCCCTATGGCCGGATTTAGGGGAGGATTGTTTCCCAAGATATATTTTTTTTTTTTTAAATCTATTACTTGTATATATTTTGTGTAAACTTGTATTATTTGTAAAGGAAATGTAAGAAATTGTGACTTGTAAGGTAAAAGGTATAATTTTGGTACAAGTAAGTTTTTAATAAGTCAAAATAGATTGTATTGAGATGATAAAAATTGTAAAAATACTTTCCTCGTGAAATTTGAGTGATATAAAAATTATCGTACGATTTTTAAGAAAACGACGTAATAATTAAACTTTAATGATTAATATATCAAATAAATTTGAAACACTAGGAAAACTAAAAATATAGTTTTTATGAACTAAATGTAAGTTTAAAAATACATCGGGATCATTTTTGAAAGTAATGGATTAAATATTTAAAATAATAACTCACGCGGTAAAGATTATTAAACATAAAAATTACGCGTAAAATATGAAATGAAATGTCGTGAATGAATTTATGAGATGCACATGATGTCCATGGAATGTAGACTAATCATAGTCCATATGATATGTACGTGATGTCATGATCATGAATTCGCCGCTAAACCTCCAAGGTTACGCGAATTTGAAACAAGTAAACCAAGTTTACTATAAATGTTGAAATAATGAGGCATAAATCGTTTCGAGAAATGACCTGAAAGTACGGGTTGTCACATTCGCCCATCCAAAAAGGAATTCAGTCCCTGAATTCAATCGTTGTTAGTCTCTCAGGGTTAGGGTTTGATGTGGCAAACTTTCCCGTCCCCGAGCAAAACCCTCAAAAGACTTTTTACCAACAAATTTTCACTTAATCTCACAACTCATCAGACAAGAACTGTCATGAGATTAGGCTAAATTGGTTTGAAGGAGGACTTTTGAAAATTTGGCTCGATTACGGAATTGCTTACACATATAAGCCTACTTATCCCTTCATTGCATGATTCTTCCTGAATTAGACATAGGTGATCAGGCTATGTATAATTTAGGAGTAACTATGCAATGCTTGGACTAATCGACTCATATGTTGTTTGGTGTTGAGTCAACTGATGTTAAAATTGTGATGAACATCGAGGAGAGAAGACATGGAGAAGTGTCGTTAAAATGATCGATAAAGTAAAAAGAAGTAACATTCTCGTAAGTGATCTCGAGTCGAAAGGAAATAAAGTACAATAGATGAGAATATTTTACAACGAGTGGTTTATCAAAAGTAGTACATCTTAGGTTATAAAGATTCGGGTATGATGAAAACATAAACTTAGTACAACATAGTACATAAGGAGAAATAAGACTGTTAGTTTCCGATCTTCTTCGTCTTTCGTCGTTGGTGCCTTGTCGAGCTTCTCCTCCTCTTAACATGTATGCCTTCCCATGAGCACCTTCCACTTGTTGACCTTGGTTTTGAGGACATTGATTCCGATAGTGTCCTTGCTCCCCACATCTGAAACATGTAATTATAGTTTTGCCTTTACAATCCCTGGCTAGATGTCCCGGTTTTTGGCATTCGCGGCACTTGGCAGGGCAAGGACCCGAGTGATGATACTTACATCGATTACATAGTGGTTTTGTCCTAACATATCCTTTTCCCTTGCAGTCCTTAGCAAGGTGTCCCACTGTTTGACAGATAAAGCATATACCACATGGACCATTATGATGTAGAGTGCATTGATGGCATCGTGGCAAGTTTCCAGTATAAGTTCTTTCCTTTGTAGGTGCAAGAACTTGAACCCCTGGCGGCTTCTTGTCTTCTATTTGGTTGTTGGTGATGGTTAGTGTTACGGCTTTGGTTGTTGTTGTTATAACCTCCCTGGTCATTTTCCCATTTCCTTTTGTTGTTGTTAGTTTTGTTGTCGCGGTTGTTGTTGGTTTGATTGTTGTCATTGTTGTGGTGGTTATTGTTGATAATGGTTTCCCCTTTTGCCACTTGAGTCATAAGTAATTGAGTTACCTTAATGGTCTCTTCAATTGTTTGCAAATCGAAAGAGGCTACCTCTCCTTGAATGCATTTTGGAAGTCCTCCAATGAAACGTTCCAGTAGTTTCTCATTGTCCATAACCATATATGGACATAAAAGCACCAACTCTTGAAACCTTCTGATGTAGGTCTCAATGTCATAACCCACGGTCACTAGCCCAATAAATTCCATTTTCAATTTCTTCATCTCCTTGGGTGGGCAATATTCCTTAGTCATCAACCTCTTGAATTGATCCCATGAGAGTTTATAAGCATTTTCCATACCAATAGGATGTGCATAATGATTCCACCATAACATTGCCTCATCCAAGAGTGTACTAGTAGCAAATTTCACCTTGCAGTCATCCGGGCAATCGCATATAAGAAATAACAACTCGATCCTTTCCAACCAACTGATCATAGTAATGGCTCCTTACGTGCCTCTCGAACTTCGGGGTCACTGCTCTTAAAGTCCATGTATGTACCACTTGAACTCTCAATCTCCCGCAACTCCGTAGTAGTAGCATGTCTAGTAGTTTCATGAATGTACCGTGGTCTCGATCATGGCGGCAGTAAAGAAGCAGAAGAATAAAGGCAGTGAGCAGCAACTATCGTTGCCCGTTCTTTCTCTAGTTCCCTATCTATACAATCCTTTATATACTTTTGAATATCGGCTTGTGTCATAGCTGGTGGAGCTTTCTTCGGCGCCATAACTCTTCAAATAAGAGGAAAATGAGACGTGTTCAAATCCTATGTTAAGAATAAGAGTTCTAAAGAGATGTGATAGAAGGTGGTAAGTTCGAGGTTTCTTGGAATTTCTAGAGATCACAAAGTCTTAGAGGAAGTTTATAGCGATAACCTTAATTTAACCAAATTTTCCTTTAAGGGAAACTCATTGTAGGGAAGTTCACATATTGTTGAAGCTATGCTTAGTGAAATGTTCTGCAGCCTCAGATAGAAGACTTGGTATATCCCTATAGTGTTGTTTCATGGGTATTCGCTTCGTATTAAATCTCGTATCTCGGTCTAGCTAGTACCTATGGAATGATAGAGTTTGGATTCTAATTCAAAATAGTGGTTCGGGATGTCTCGTGATGTCTTAAGATTTTTTTTTTTTTTTGTTGAGTTTTGAATCATCCTACCTCCTAGTTCTAGTCCTTGTCGGTAATCCCCAAAATCCTTCCATTGTTTTCTTGTATCGAGGAATCCTCCTCACAGATGGTATAGGAAGTCTTTCCTAAAAGGTCAATCGTCAAATCCTAACTTATCGGTTGAGTAAGAGATAAATGGCGTAAGCATCTATAGAGTGTTAACCGAAAGAAATGTTTATGCACGATATATCTGATTATAAAACTTTGCTTTCGAACGAGAATAAATAGTTGATAAGAAATTACAGTAAAGTTTATGAAAAGGTTTATAAAACCACTATATTGAGTAAGAAAGAAACATTTTTATCATTTGCAATTTAACAATAAATCTTAGTTGTGGCTTGGTATTAAAGCAACAACTTGATAAGGTGATTTTAAAAGCGACTTATATAGTGATAGAAAACGGCTTAACAATGGTAGTGAAATATTTTGGTAAGACACCATTCAGATTATAACATAACTCGTAAAATGATTTGCAAAATAGCTTGCAATAAAACAATTTATCGTTTGTCAAATAATAGAAGATTTCGTAGTTTAATTAATATCAAGATGGTTAGAGGTTGGTAATATCATAGTCGAAGAAAGTAAAAGCGAATAGTCTATGAGGTATGCATTACCAAGTTTTGTGATTTTGAATCAGACAGTGGCTAATATAGCTTACCAAAAGGGTAAAATAGTTTATAAGATCGTAATATTACTTGGGGAAAAATTTGTAATATAGTTTGTAACTTGCTATTGCAATTGTTTGTTGTTTTATAAAATAACAAATTAGTCGGTTTATCATACTATGAGAAAATAGTTTGCAAAGTATCAAGAAGGTC
The DNA here is from genome assembly GCA_910596185.1 of Chrysanthemum makinoi. Lineage (NCBI taxonomy): Eukaryota > Viridiplantae > Streptophyta > Magnoliopsida > Asterales > Asteraceae > Chrysanthemum > Chrysanthemum makinoi. The sequence goes on from OU343221.1 coordinate 196,367,169, forward strand.
ATTGTTTATAGAGTATTATTAAAGTCGTAAAAAATTTTTTTTTTGAGAGTAAGATGAAATGGTCGGTAAAATAGTTGAAAGTAGTTTGCGTTAAATAACGATGAAATTTATTATCTCAAAAGAGGGGATGTAGAATAAATAGTTGGTATTCAACGTTTTGTTTTGTAAGATAATAGCTCGATGATTTTTGAGTAACATGAAAATCGTTTCGCATGAGGATATTAAATAGTTGATAAAATGACTGAAACCATTTGATAATTTAATAATAAAACAACTTGCGTTAAATCTTAATGAAACAACGTTTCTAAGATGGTGATAAAATAGTTCGAGATAAAATCAAGTGAAATAATTTCATGAAATAGTAGCAGGATAATTTGGAATAAAATTTGTTGGATGGTTTGTAGGATACATAGGAGAACCTTATAGAGTAATAACAGTCTACTAATTGGTCGAGAATAAAGTTGACCTAATCCCTAGTAAGATAGTGATGTATCGTAGAGATAAAAATAATAAGGATCACATTAGCTCGGAAGGTACTTATTATCTGTTCCTGTTGGTAGTCTAATCATGTCTCAAGTGTAGGAATAGTAGGCGGTCTAGCAACCATAGCCCAAAAATTCTCTCAGTCCTCAAACCTATGAGATGGTGTAGTGTCTATAGTCTTAGTGGTAGATGGTAATAGTGTGTCAAATCATGCACGCTTCCCAAGCCGCAAGTCAGGTGTATGAGATGTGATGGTACGGATGGTGCTCGAAATGATAATGATGATCAAAATAATGACAATGATGATAATGGAATCCTTGTGGTGAGTTAAGAAAATAGGTTCATTAGGACCAAACCTATAAGTTCTACCCAATAGTATGATCTGTCTCAACTGAGTGATAAAAATTGTCCTGATCCTACAGTGAATCGATAGTGATCGTGATGGTGTAGGTGTAACTTCGTCCTCCCAAAAGGGTTTATCTCAGTATACAACGTTATCGATGATGAGTCAATTGACGTGAAAATTGTGATAGGGAATAACAAGGAATTCTCCACGTTAGAATATGAGGAAAGATAATAGGATGGGTATTTAAGGGCATCCATGTGACAATCGTTTTGAAATGAAAATAAATAACTCGTAAAAATGTGCGTATAAAACCGCATGCAAAGTGAACATGTACTATGATGAAATGATGAGATGCTATGATAATGTAGCTATAGTCTAGGGTCAATGATGCAACCTAGTTCTCTATAACTGTAGCTCTGGTACCAATCTGTCACACCCCCAATTTACCTGTTTTGCAGCGGAATGGAATTCTGGGGATTGATGTCATAGCACCACATCACAGTTATATTGAACGACCTAAAGTGTCGTTTTTAAAACACATCGTTGGATATTTCATAAAAACATTCAGAGTACAACATCGGTCCCAAAAGGTTTACAAAGTTTGTGGAAATACAAATATAATACAAATCCAAACGATGTTTTGAAATAAAGTGCCATAATGTACATAATGTAAGTCGACGCCGCGACTCAAAATGTAGGTCCCTAAACCATGTCATGATGAATACCTCGTTACCCGAAAATACATTGCTAAAAACGTCAACAATAATGTTGGTGAGAGATCATAGGTTTATGTAAATGTTTTATACGACTACACAAGTATAGAATATGCATGACAATCCATCACGAAAAATAATGTTACAATTGCTCTAAGCCCATGACCCCGAAACTAGACTGTTCAGTTATGTATGCCCCCACGAGTGTTTGCGGACAACTCTGTAATGAAATCAAATGAAATGCATCCGTTTTTCTGGTTGGGATTCACCAACCCGGATGGAGGCGTCACCCTCGATAGATCTATCCACTCATCCTCGCTTCAATGATTAACGGTTCATGTTCAGGAAATGGGGACTTTCAATATTGGCAAATGAGGTAACTTAAGCAATGTAATGAATTTAACATACTTGGTATCATACAAAGAAAAATGTAGTGCAATGTATTCTCCCCCGTGGGTTTGAAAATAATCAAAAGCATGTAAAACGGGGCTATGAAAACTCACTTGGATAAACTGGAATAACGGCAAAAGTGAGTACACTGAGGTTTAATGTAATGCGTCAACCGGGACCTATTATCAAATGATATGATATGTCATGAATTGCAATGTAATGTTATGCATGCACTTGATATGTTATTTATACCATTTACGACCTTTTGAAAATATTACTCGACGTCGAAAAATACTCTTTTGACGTCTTGACCAATCAAAAATCACTTTACATGTTTTTACGTCAAAATGTCATCCTACAATGGTTTTATAATGATTTTTAGAGAAATTTCTACTTTCCGCTGCAAAACAGGTAAATTGGGGGTGTGACATGTTCCTTTAGGTCCTTCACGCCAAGAAGGTCTCTCATTTCTGCGAACTTGGTCCTTGCTAATGCTTTAGTAAGTATGTCCGCCCTCTATAAGTATCTACTTATGTGCTTGACTTCGATCTGATTCTTTTCAACACATTCTCTGATAAAGTGATAATGTATATCAATGTGTTTGCTTCTTCCATGAAATACGGGGTTCTTCATAAGTGCTATCGCCAATTTGTTTCCGACTCTGATTGTAACCTTTCTTCCTTCAAGCTTGTTAATGCATTCTATAGTCTTTGTAGCCATAATGCTTGACAAGCTGCTGCTGTTGCTCCCATAAATTCTGATTCACATGCTGATAATGCAACAGAAGGTTGTTTCTGAGAACTCCAGCTTATTAGTGTGTTCCCAAGGTAAAATACGATCCATGTCATTCCTTTGCCTTCTTCTATGTTGATTAATAAGGTTTTAAAATGTACCTTTTTGAGGGGTCGTTTAAGCCCTTATTTAATCACTTTTGTATCCGTTATTACTTAATATCTTTCCTTTTCACTTTTTCGGTATCTTGAAGGTAAAATGCTAAAATGACACTTATTCGGACGAAAAGGCGCGAATATACGAAGAAAATGGCCAAAGTCAAGGATCGAGACACTCAGGCTGCTGGAGCTGAAGGGGATGGCGTCAGGCACAAATTAGTGATGCCGTCAGACAACTTTTGTGACGGCTCAGTAGCCAAATTGCTTATTTACAAGTGACGGCTTCAAGTTTTAAAAGAGTAAGTCGTCGCAACTCAGACGGCCTAGATTTGATCCGCACGACGCCGAGACTGGGGATGACGTCACAAGCATAAGGTGACGCCGTCACAAGACTAACGTGGCCAAGACGAAACCCTAATGATAGACCCGACCGGCGTCACAAATCAAAGGAGTGACGCCGTCGCATTTGTAATCTTATATATAGAATCAATTTTTAGTTTTCGTGTAGTCTTTTGGAGTAAAACCTAAACCGAACCAAGGCTGTCTTGTACAGTATTTTAGGGTTCTATACCATATCTTACATCAAGATAAGTGTTTTACTTCATTAATTTAATTATGTCTTCAATTAATTGTGTGTATGCTTGCATGTTTCCCATGTCTGGCTAATTTACTTGTGTGTTTGCTTAGGGAATATGAAACTTAATTATTGAATATTGATTGGTTGTCTCTTATCTTAATTGTTAATGATCTAGTATTGCGATAGGTCATCCGTTGTGTAGTTAATGCTTGATTAATCTTTGTGAACCTTAGCTTATAGTACCTAGAGTCATTGTGGGCTAAAACATCCGAAGAGTACCTTAGAGTTCAAGTTTATAAATCCTAGAGATTTTGTAGTCATTAACCTTTGGTAGTTTCAAAGAGATAGGGATAAACGCATACCCTACGACCTTAGACACACAACGCGATTAAGAATAAGGACGTGACAATTCAACCATCAATAAGAGATAATAAAGGAGTAATAAAACCTAAGTAAACACATCTTTAAATCATCATACGAGCACACAATAATTAGACATAGACTACATACACCTTAGTTTAGATAATTAGATAAGTAGAAGTAATCGGTAGAAATACCAACCCCCCCAAATCCAAACCCCAAGATTCGTACCTTTCCATTTCCTAAAAAACATAAAAAGATAAAAAATAATCTTCCTCAACCCCAACCTTAGCGTAGTAACTTCTCACTAGCATTCCCATTCCCCTATAGAACGATATCAATTCATGTGGCTTACCCTAATACTACACTACAATGATTAGGTTCACTGCCTAGGGTGTTGAAAAACTTGCTCGACGAAAAGGAAGTACCTTTGACCCCGAACGACGCGTGTAGCGTTATCAAGTTTTTGGCGCCGCTGCCGGGGAATAGAATAGCTAGTTTGGAGTCCACCTCATTTAGGTTTCCTTGCTTGATTCCTATCAAGTAAGCTTTTTTCCCATTTTTTAGCTTTCTCGTAGTCTATCCCCCTTCTTCGTAACCTTTGTCCGTAACCCCATCACTTTTCACCATGGAAGGTGACAACCCACCAAACAACAATTCCCCATCAAACAAATACCCACCACTTGATCCCACTTTTGCCAACCAACTCCGAGCTCGCATTGTTAGTGAAATTGGATAACTTAAGAAACTAAATAGGATAATTGAAAGCGCACTCAAGAAAGCCCTTGAGGAATCCACTAGTACCTTAGATAGTGATTCAACCTCAAGTGATTCGGAAGATGAAATTTTGGAAGGAGATTATAAGGTTTTGGAGATTATGGATGGAAGTAAGGAGGAAGAGGAACTTAGGGAGTATTTCGATTCATACCCTAACTGGAAGGAAACTGCTTATCACTATAATGTAGTTAACTTTCCGCGACCACCTTTCGAACCTTGCATAAAAAGTGGTGACCCTAAAAATATCAAGATACCATGCATGATAGGGTACTTATATAGGGATCACACTTATATAGATTATAAGGCACCTATGAACATAATGTCTAGGCTTTACTACAATTGGATCATGAGCGAAAGTTTAGGACCTATGAGGGACCCCTTTTACCCTAGGAAGGTGAGTAACTATGTTGGGAGGGTTAAAGGATTACATGTCTTCGTAGGAAACTTCACATATAGGTGCGATTTCATGATCCTAGAAAATGTTAAGGGCATTATCGATGGAGTTTTAGGAGAAGTGATACTTGGGAGACCATTTATTGAGGAATCTATGATGGTTTATGATCAAGAGGAAGGAATAGTTAAATTCTCAATTGGGACCGAATGTGTTAAGTATATAATGCCCTACAAAAATAAGAAGTTTGAGGGTATTGATGATCTTGATGTAGACAGCATTCCGGCGTTTGAAGGTGATTGGGAAGACAAGATTCGTTATACCGCTTGTCTAGAGTTGGGCCCTGAGTATATTCGTGATGATAATAGAGTTAAGATAATAGAATGGGCCTCTAAGCGAAGGAAAACGTAGGGGCACTACTTCGAGTCTAGCTACAAGACTCATAAATAAAGAAAAGCGCTTCGTGGGAGGCAACCCATGCTTAATTGTTTGCTTGTTTGTGTCGTATATCTTTTATTGATTGTTTATTCTCATGTTTAAATTTGTAAAAATGCTTTATTTTGCCTTTAACCTAGTCTTAATTACATATAAAGGTATTTTACATAAGGGATAAGTGTAGGGAGGATTACACACGTTTTCAAAAGAAACGTAAACATGAGAATTACAATTGTGTAAAAGATATACATGTGTTTTTGTTCGAGTCAAATGCTTGTATCGAGTCATAATGGATGTTTTGCAGGAAATTTTTCCAGATTCTAAAGATGTAAATTTTCCAGAATTTTTTCCAGAAAATCGCAGACCAGTTTTTGTTAAGATAACATGACGGCGTCAGGATCGCAACCTGACGTCGTCAAGAAGGAGCAAAAAAATTGATTACTTTTTCTCGTTTTCTGAGCTACTTATAATTTTTTGGAATTTTCCAGGTCTTAATTTTCCAGAAATTCTGTAAACTTCCATTCCACAAGCATTATATCCTAGTTTAGTAGAGTCCTATATATGTGAAGGTTTCGCTTGTTTTCTTCAAGTGTGCAGGTTTAATTTACCAAGAAGAAGATACATAAGATGAGAAGGAGCTTTTCACGCAAATGTTCTTCTTGAAGAAAGATGTAACCACCACTTTACACGGATCCTACCGAGCTAATCAAGGGAGTATTAGTTTCTTTCATCTTTTATTACCTTCCATTATCATAACTTTGATACTTTCGGGGAACATTGGAGACAATGTTCAGTTTAAGTGTAGGGAGGAAAAATAAAACGGGAACTTTGAAACTATGCTTATCCTTGAATATTTGCTTTGTCCAATTGCATTTGTGTAATAAACCATGAGAAAATGTCGGTTAGGGTAATTTTGGCACCAAATTTAAATTTTTTCATGACATATAGGAGTGGGCCATTAGTCTTAATAAAGCATCTCATGGACAGGAAATTATATGACTAGCACAAAAACCCTTTACCACTTAAATTCCACCCAAAATGTGAGGATCGCCCTTCGATTATTAGGAATTAAAGCATTCATCTTTAATGCTTAGAGTGTGAACCGGTAGTATAATAGATTTAAGAACTTGTTTTGTGATGCATCCCGAGATAGCTAGTAAGACTACACTTGTGTAGTTAGGAATAACTAAATGATAAGAGGCATTAGGATAACCCTTGTTTGATACCCGTAATATAATTACTTCTTCCACATCGGTTGAGTAATTCCCCCGCACCTTTGCTTTGTACTCATCTTTAGTACACGATACCCTAGTTAACCCCTCAGAGCCTATCCTTTTCGCGGTTCTCGTGATGTTTCGGTTTCCCGGAATATCAATGAAGAGCATTGTTTACAATCCACCCCAAATGTACAACCAAATCGCCTTAGCCTACCTTGTATGCACTCACTTTTAGTGCATTATTGTTATCACCCTAAACCCTTAGTTCAATTATCTTGTTGCTTGCATAAGTTTCTAAGTCAAGTCATATCCTTTGTACATAGTTTTGGGACGATTGGGACTCATGGGAAAAGTTAAATTTTATGAGATGACGGGAAGGGAACGTTATGTTGGGAATAATCCGTTACCACGGATAGTTGTGGTTTACACTGCTTGGTTTAACACTAGCAGTGGAAATGTATTCCCACTGCAAGTTCTTCATTACCACTGCTATCAGTTTATGATAAGGTTAAACGCGTCTAGATAAGTATAGAATAGATCTTGTGTATATTCTATTATGTTAGCTTTATACTTATCTTGTAAAGGACTCCTTGTTGTATAAAAGGAGATCCTAGGTCATTGTCTTAGTAACGTATCATATTGCAATATTACCTACGAAAGCTTCAAGGTGTAACCCTAGTGATAAGTTAAGATCACTCGTATTACTCATTAATAATATTGGAGCTTGAGTTTTGTGTTAACTTGTGTTTACTCTCATACATCATACAATTCGTCTTCTAAGTATTACTTAAGTAAATTCCGCTTGCTTGATAATATCATACAAAATATCATTGACACAAGGAGAGTGTCCAAGATCCATCAAGTGGTATCAGAGCAAAGGTTCTGATATTTTGTTTTAGAAGATCCAAGAAATAAGCTTGACTCACTCACTCAATTCAATGGAGATGGAAAACAACCAATCAAACTCTTCTTCTACACCTAGACTTCCTAAGCTTAAGCTTAATGAGTTTGAGATGTGGAGGATACTGATTGAGCAATACTTCCTCATATAGGACTATGCTCTATGGGAGATTATTCAACTTGGTGATTCTTTCAAATCTGTGACCACTACTTCAAAAGTTGGTGATACAGATGTTGTGAAAGTTTCGTGCGAATAAAATGCTGAAAAAGCTCAAAAGAAGAATGATCTTAAAGCTAGAAGTCTGTTGCTGATGACTCTTCCTAGAGACTAGATTATTGCATTCAAAGAAATTCAAGACGCTAAAGAACTGTTTGAAGGGATTTGCTCAGTGTTTGGTGGTAATGATGCTACAAAGAAGACTCAGAAGACATTGTTAAAGCAAAGTTATGAAAACTTCTCTGCTTCAAGCAATGACTCACTTGATAGCATTTTCACCAAACTTCAGAAGATTGTTACACAGATAACTGTGTTTGGCATTGAGGTAGAAAAGGAAGACCTCAATTTGAAGTTTCTAAGAAGTTTGCCTTCAGAGTTTTAAACCAATGTTCTTGTCTGGGAAAACAAAACAGACATAGAAACAGTGAAGCTCAATGATCTTTACAACAATTTCAAACTAATTGAGCAAAGGTTGAAGAAGGCAGGAAAACTTGGTACAAGCTCTAGTAGCTTAGCATTGTTGTCAAATTCATTGGCGGTGATGATTCTCAAGATGAAAGTGATGATGATATAGCCACTTGTAGGTTCTAAAGTTTCCACTGGTAATGTTAATGTTACCACTGCAGGTTCAAAGAAGAAGTTTGCTAGTATTGGAGATCCTACCTTTTATGCTTTTATCTCCCCACAAGTTGATGGCTCTGTCTTAACTCATGAAGACATAGAGCAAATTGATGAAGATGACTTGGAGGAGATGGATATAAAATGGCAGATAGCTCTTCTTAGCATGAGGGCTAAGAAATTCTACAAGAAGACTGGCAAGCCTATCCACATTAATGGTGATTATACTGCAGGCTTTGATAAGAAGAAAGTGGAGTGCTTTAACCGCCACAAGTTTGGACATTTTGCTAGAGAATGTAGAAGACCAAAGACCAAGGACAACAGGTCTACTTGGTACAAGCAAAAGAAGGGACCAACTGTGGAAGAACCAAAGGAAATGTTGGCTATTGATGGTGTGACCTATGATTGGAGTTTCATGGATGATGAACAAGAAGAAGAACATTCTGATGCTGCTCTTGTTGCTACTGAATTTGATCTCATGGCTTTCTCGATTCGAGGTACAAAACTTTGATAGTTGCTCTAAAACAAGTAGGGCTGCTAAAGAAGTTGAAAGACGTAATGATTTATACTCTAATGAAAGGCAAGAATTATATACTGCTAATTATATTGTGGCTAATCTTAGGAGAGCTATGGCATTATTAGAAAAGCAAATAGAGCACTATCAGGCAAATGAGTCAAATTATAATGATGATATGATTCTTCTTAGGAGTGAGGTAGAACATACAAACTGCGTGAATGAAGCATACCAAAAGGAGCTTGAAAAACTTCAAAAGAAAATTGAAAATGTCAATTTAACTGTAGACACATGTTATCATCAGTCTAAGTCAATTGATAAAATTTGGAATGCTCAAATATATAATAAAGCTAAGTTTGGTATGGGTTATAATCTGGCCTCCACCACTAAGGGGTGTTCCATCACCTCCAGGTATAGATTTAGCTCATACAGGTTTAGAAGACTTTAAGGAACTTGAAAGAGAATATGGTCCTTTAAAGGACACAGTGGTGAAGAGTGAGGAAGAGAGTAAGCTTGATAATGATGTTTTTGAGAGTGCTAGTGACTCATCAGTTGTTGATGAGAATGTTAAAAAGAATGTAGAGACTACTATCCCAAAAGTTGTTAATACTGTTACAGAGGAACCTAGGAAACCTGTTTGATATGTGTCTAAAAACACATATATTTTATGCTATTTAAACCCACAAAAACAACCAAAAACACACAAATGACTCTCAAAATGATACAAATTCATAAAAATGTGTTTTTATGTGATTCAGGTACAAAAGATTGAAAAACAAGTGAAAATTGATCAATTTCACAACTATTGTCATTTTCAGTCCCTGAAGTTACTCAAATTGTCAAAACTAGTCCCTAAATGTTTTAAATGAATGAAAAGTCAACTTAAGTCCTTGGGAAATCAAAAATGTTCACAAAACATCCCTGGATAAAAGTTTACACAAAATGGCAATTTTTACCCCTCAAGTTACAAAATTGGCAAAAATGGTCCCTGGTATTCTAAACTTGGAATTTTACAAATAATACCCTTGTACTATGCATGATTGAAAATTTGGAACATTTTGATAAACTTTTGGGAAATATCACTTTCAGTCCCTCATGTTTGGCAATTGTACACTTTTGGTCCTTGTTATTTATCCTAAACCAAACGGACACTTATAATATCCAAAGCCCAATCTCAAGCCCAAAATCCAAATGATAGCCCAAGCCACTTGACCCTTGACCCCTTTGGTGACCCTTGAGCAGTCACAAGTCCTTTTGACCCCAAGCCACAACCAATTGTGACCCCCTATGTTATTATCTTCACGGTCAAACACAGTCAAAACCAAGAAAACGCGCCCATATACCTGTTACTGTAGCTCTGTCTCTTCCCCAACAGAAACACCAAAAACCAGAGTGGTTTTCTAACTTTTTCAACATGCCCTCCCATACCATGTCCCCTCCACCTTCTCTACACTCCAAACACTCTTAAATTGGCTAAACCAAATCCCTTAAATGATAAAACACGCTAAATGGAAAAATGGCGCCAAAAATGCAAGGTGGACGGTTTTGATGCATTTGACCAATCCAAGGGCTCATATGTGGTGGGATAGATTCAGAGTACATGTGAAAGGTGCTTGGAGTATAAAAGAATGAAGATAAGCAAGAGAAAGAGCACTTTGGCCTTAATCCTTAGTCACGTAGTTATAGTTTTTATGGCTTTCTTAGTTTAAATGTCTTTAAATCTTTCAAATGTTGTACTTTATCTTTCAGTAGTGTAATGAAACCTTATTTTAAGTTTAATTTCAGTTGAATGTCAGTTTTAAGTTTTTGCTTTAACTTCCTTTAATTTTCAAGTCATTTTTATTTCATGTTAAGTAATAGTTTTATGGATTCTATAGCTTGCATAAGCTCTTGACAAAGCTCATGAAGCTTTTAGAACCATTAAAACAAGCTTAGTCTTTTAAAACCAAAAATACTAAAAAAATCAAGAAAAATAGTTGAATAATCAAAAATCAGATTTATGAAGAAGATGATGAAGCAGGGTTGGATTTGGAATGCTATGGGATATTAGGAGCTTATTGGGAAGCTAATAGGTGTAACCTTGTCCTTGGTTTCTATGTCTCAGTTCACTTTCTCATTTGTAAGCATTTTTCTCATTTTTGCAATTTACTGTTCCAATGTCTTATTTACTTTAATTTCCATGTTTCTGTGTTTATTTGTTGTTAGTTAATATAATTATAGCTTAAAATTATGTGTTCATGTTTTGGAATTGATTGTGCTTGAAATTTCCATTTTCACTGTCATAAGCTAAATTTTTGAGAATCCTAGGTATACCTTTGTGTGACTACTTATGTATACTGAAAAAGTTCTAATTTAACCAATGAAAACCTCTGGATTTGATGAAATTAGTTTATGCAATGATATGGATTGGATAGCTTAATTTGGTTCTATTTTAGGTGTGTTTGGTCTACTTAGTTTAACTGTGTTCAAGAGTGCTTAAGTCAGTGTTATTACTTGCTCTGTGTCACATGTGGTCCAATTAGTTCAAACAAGTCAAGAAACACTGTCCTTGTTTATCAAAAAGTCAAAAATCTCTTTAATCCATTTCTATTGTTAACTGTTGGAGTTTTTAAGATCAAGAATTATGATTTTGTGTTAGAAAGTTGTTAAAAGTACTCAAGTTAGTCTTAGTTCACTTTATAACATCATAATCAGTGTTTAATATCAGTTTAAATCTCATTTTGGTCAACTTTTAGTTTTTCTTCAAAAGTCAAATTTTCTTAAGGTCGTTTTTGAATAAAACAAATAATTTCACTGTGGGTTTAATATTAAGTTTTAGCTCAAAAGCTTTTAGGGTATTAGAGTCTAGTTGCTTAACAAAAATACAAAAATATTAGTTCTCTGTTTCTCAGCTTTTTGAGTGCTTATTTTTCAGCTTGATTTGGGTACCTTAACTGAGATAGTGCCCTGTGCACAGATTTGGTACCCTACTTCATAAGCTCTCACATAGCTCATTAGTTAGCTTAATTCTGTGAAACTTGGCTTATTGAGAAGCTCACCTAGCTAACTCATGGTACCAAGTGCTTATTTTCCATAATTAGCTTATTTAGTGGGTCTGCTCCTTGATTTCAATTCTGTCCATTTTTACTAAGTGTATCAGTTACTAAGTGTTCATCAATTCTTTAAAAGCCTCTCATAAGCTCATTGTTGTACACCAATCTTTGTTATCTAGCTTTTTGGATAGCTCATCTGGTCTACTAGGCATTCCAAGTGTTCATTTTCATTTTATAGCTTATTCATGTGCTTAAAATTAGAGTAGAAGGTGCCTAGTGATTCATAAGAGTGTATTGTGTAACAGTGTTGAGCTTTTGCTTACTTGTGCTTATTATTAGTTTATTCAGTGCTTATTAATAGTCATTGTGATTATTCAGTGTTCTAGTGTGCTTATAAACATTTGTTTAGCTTGTTACAGTTTACCTTGTGCTTATTAATTAGCTTATAAGTATTTTAGTTCAAGCTTAGTTCTTATTCATTTTCTAAAAAGCTTCTTGTTGAGATCTTAGCTTATTTCTGTGCTTATCGGTGGTTTTGTAGAAAGTCATAGTTGTATAAAATGCTTATCTCAGTGTGTTTGATTAGTTTGTAAAAGAAAATTTCAAAAATAATAAGTTTTGCAAAAAGGGGGTAGGCAGGCTCGAACCTGAGACCTCCCCCTTTTGAAGGTGATAGAAGTGTACCGGATACCATGCCTTGGGACTTGTCTTGGTTGAATCTTGCACTATCTATCTCTTATATACATATTGCCCGGTTTAGCTTATTAGGTGTTTTTAGCTTATTTCGAGCTTATTCAGAGTAGCTTTTTCCAGTTTTCTAATTTTAATAAATCTGTATTAGTATAAAGTATTTTCTATAAAAGTTTCAGATTTTTCTCATAAGTTTTAGTATTTTTAATCATTTAATTAGTGTAAAAACGTATTTAATTCATAATAAAAAATATAAAAGTCTAAAAAATATAAATCTTTTTTCTAAAATTTTATTTTGTCATATATTTTGTAAAAATATTGTTTTCACACTTGTAGGTCTTTTATTTCTTAAATTTTACTTTTTATCTTGCGCTTCAGCGTAATTTTTATACATATCGCTCGTTTTCATTTTAAGTTACGTTTTTAAATAATTTGAGTCTACGTTTTAGTTAATATAGTTTATTTGAGTCATTTTATTTTATAAATATCATAAACGTTCATCATTTTAAATATAGTGATAGCGTTTATTTAATATCTTTTATCTTTTTAATCTTCTTAATTTGTATTTAAGTTGCTTTTATTTATTATCTTTTTCAGTAGTGTAATATTCCATCATATCCTTTCCGATCACTATCATTAGTGATCATTCCATCGTCTGAATTGGTTTTGACACACCATTGAGTCTCCGTGGGACTTAACGACCCGGGAATTCACTATATTCTCCTGGACTTCATTGTATTTGTGTCTGAGCTGTTTTAAGTCTGTTAGGACTTGACGGTTCAGCGCAAATCAAAATTTTGGCGCCACTGCCGGGGAGGCTTTAGCGTGTGTTTAGCCATTTTCAGATCCATTGTTGCACATACCCACCATTTTGTAAAAAGTTTTTTGTAAAGTTAAAAATATTTTCCTAAGGTGTTAATAGCACCAAAAACAATATAAAATACAAAAACATTTTTTCCTTCACACACAACTTGCCCAGTTTGATAAGTCCCTCAGTTACAACATTTGGTTGTTGGTCATTGCTGATTCTGAGCTCTGTCAGACCAATTCCCTTTCGAGGGGCGGTTGTTAGGAATTTCTTTTGTACATATATATATAAAACTTTAAAAATCCAAAAATATTTTCCATTTCTTTTTATAAAATCAAAAATTAAAAAGATTCTTCTCGCCTTTTCTAAGTTTCTTTCTAAGATTCTTAGACTCATCTTAAGTGATGAATATTCATAATTCTGTGAGTGGCAATCCCACTCCAATTTCTCACCCAATCTCTGAGTGGCAATCCCACTCAGCTTCCCCATGAACCAATTTAATTCGGGGTCGAGTCAAGCTAGCGACTTCGGTTATCAAAACAGAGCTTCCTCATGAACAAATTAATTCGAGGTCGAGTCAAGCTAGTGACTCGGTAATCAAAAACAAGCCACACTATATGGGTTTTCACCCATATTTCTATCTTCTTTCTCTGTTCTACCACCTAGTATGGGGGTAACACCCCACCTGTTGTATATATAAAAACTTTGAAAATTGTAAATATTGAAAAATAAAATAATTGTTGTGTTACCTCACTTAGCTTTGAATATTGAGGACAATATTCATTTCTAAGTGTGGGGGGGAAATTCTGGCGAATTTGATCATAAATGTGCCCTTTTAGTCCCTTTTTCCCCCTAAATGGCCAAATTTAAAATTTTTTTTTAGTGGAAGTACTATGTACTAAACACAACAAATGGTAATCAGTCCACCATGTTTGATAAACAAAGGATTGGCTAATCCAGGAGCAAACGGCTCTTGGTAAAGATTTCTCAAATCCGTTTATATGGCTTGCAATTTGCCCAAAATTGTATGGTTCCTCAACTCCCCATCATCTTCAAAAGATAATGAGTTGGCTAGCCCGCAAGGTTATGGCTTGTGGTAAAGGCAGTGGAAAATCCATAATTGGTAATCAGCTCACCAAAGATAATATTGATAATTTATCTAAGAGTTGGCTAGTCCAGAAGGGTACGGCTTCTGGTAAAGGCAAATCAAATCCGTTTGACTTATGATTTGCTCAAAATCATTTGGTTATCAGTGTACCAAGGTTCTTACTTGAACTGAAACATTTGGCTACTCCAGAAGTGATGGCTTTTGGTAAAGAGTTTTTAAAATCCATTAAAGTTTCAAAAGATTGCTAGGGACTAGCAATAGTTCAGTGTGGGGGATTTGATATGTGTCTAAAAACACATATATTTTATACTATTTAAACCCACAAAACAACCAAAAACACACAAATGACTCTCAAAATGATACAAATTCATAAAAATGTGTTTTTTATGTGATTCAGGTACAAAAGATTGAAAAACAAGTGAAAATTGATCAATTTCACAACTATTGTCATTTTCAGTCCCTGAAGTTACTCAAATTGTCAAAACTAGTCCCTAAATGTTTTAAATGAATGAAAAGTCAACTTAAGTCCTTGGGAAATCAAAAATGTTCACAAAACATCCCTGGATAAAAGTTTACACAAAATGGCAATTTTTACCCCTCAAGTTACAAAATTGGCAAAAATGGTCCCTGGGTATTCTAAACTTGGAATTTTACAAATAATACCCTTGTACTATGCATGATTGAAAATTTGGAACATTTTGATAAACTTTTGGGAAATATCACTTTCAGTCCCTCATGTTTGGCAATTGTACACTTTTGGTCCTTGTTATTTATCCTAAACCAAACGGACACTTATAATATCCAAAGCCCAATCTCAAGCCCAAAATCCAAATGATAGCCCAAGCCACTTGACCCTTGACCCCCTTTGGCTGACCCTTGAGCCAGGTCACAAGTCCTTTTGACCCCAGCCACAACCAATTGTGACCCCCCCCTATGTTATTATACTGCCGGTCAAACAAAGTCAAAACCAAGAAAACGCGCCCATATACCTGTTACTGTAGCTCTGTCTCTTCCCCAACAGAAACACCAAAAACCAGAGTGGTTTTCTAACTTTTTCAACATGCCCTCCCATACCATGTCCCCTCCACCTTCTCTACACTCCAAAAACTCTTAATTGGCTAAACCAAATCCCTTAAATGATAAAACCTGCTAAATGGAAAAATGGCGCCAAAAATGCAAGGTGGACGGTTTTGATGCATTTGACCAATCCAAGGGCTCATATGTGGTGGGATAGATTCAGAGTACATGTGAAAGGTGCTTGGAGTATAAAAGAATGAAGATAAGCAAGAGAAAGAGCACTTTGGCCTTAAGCCTTAGTCACGTAGTTATAGTTTTTATGGCTTTCTTAGTTTAAATGTCTTTAAATCTTTCAAATGTTGTACTTTATCTTTCAGTAGTGTAATGAAACCTTATTTTAAGTTTAATTTCAGTTGAATGTCAGTTTTAAGTTTTTGCTTTAACTTCCTTTAATTTTCAAGTCATTTTTATTTCATGTTAAGTAATAGTTTTATGGATTCTATAGCTTGCATAAGCTCTTGACAAAGCTCATGAAGCTTTTAGAACCATTAAAACAAGCTTAGTCTTTTAAAACCAAAAATACTAAAAAATCAAGAAAAATAGTTGAATAATCAAAAATCAGATTTATGAAGAAGATGATGAAGCAGGGTTGGATTTGGAATGCTATGGGATATTAGGAGCTTATTGGGAAGCTAATAGGTGTAACCTTGTCCTTGGTTTCTATGTCTCAGTTCACTTTCTCATTTGTAAGCATTTTTCTCATTTTTGCAATTTACTGTTCCAATGTCTTATTTACTTTAATTTCCATGTTTCTGTGTTTATTTGTTGTTAGTTAATATAATTATAGCTTAAAATTATGTGTTCATGTTTTGGAATTGATTGTGCTTGAAATTTCCATTTTCACTGTCATAAGCTAAATTTTTGAGAATCCTAGGTATACCTTTGTGTGACTACTTATGTATACTGAAAAAGTTCTAATTTAACCAATGAAAACCTCTGGATTTGATGAAATTAGTTTATGCAATGATATGGATTGGATAGCTTAATTTGGTTCTATTTTAGGTGTGTTTGGTCTACTTAGTTTAACTGTGTTCAAGAGTGCTTAAGTCAGTGTTATTACTTGCTCTGTGTCACATGTGGTCCAATTAGTTCAAACAAGTCAAGAAACACTGTCCTTGTTTATCAAAAAGTCAAAAATCTCTTTAATCCATTTCTATTGTTAACTGTTGGAGTTTTTAAGATCAAGAATTATGATTTTGTGTTAGAAAGTTGTTAAAAGTACTCAAGTTAGTCTTAGTTCACTTTATAACATCATAATCAGTGTTTAATATCAGTTTAAATCTCATTTTGGTCAACTTTTAGTTTTTCTTCAAAAGTCAAATTTTCTTTAGGTCGTTTTTGAATAAAACAAATAATTTCACTGTGGGTTTAATATTAAGTTTTAGCTCAAAAGCTTTTAGGGTATTAGAGTCTAGTTGCTTAGCAAAAATACAAAAATATTAGTTCTCTGTTTCTCAGCTTTTTGAGTGCTTATTTTTCAGCTTGATTTGGGTACCTTAACTGAGATAGTGCCCTGTGCACAGATTTGGTACCCTACTTCATAAGCTCTCACATAGCTCATTAGTTAGCTTAATTCTGTGAAACTTGGCTTATTGAGAAGCTCACCTAGCTAACTCATGGTACCAAGTGCTTATTTTCCATAATTAGCTTATTTAGTGGGTCTGCTCCTTGATTTCAATTCTGTCCATTTTTACTAAGTGTATCAGTTACTAAGTGTTCATCAATTCTTTAAAAGCCTCTCATAAGCTCATTGTTGTACACCAATCTTTGTTATCTAGCTTTTTGGATAGCTCATCTGGTCTACTAGGCATTCCAAGTGTTCATTTTCATTTTATAGCTTATTCATGTGCTTAAAATTAGAGTAGAAGGTGCCTAGTGATTCATAAGAGTGTACTGTGTAACAGTGTTGAGCTTTTGCTTACTTGTGCTTATTATTAGTTTATTCAGTGCTTATTAATAGTCATTGTGATTATTCAGTGTTCTAGTGTGCTTATAAACATTTGTTTAGCTTGTTACAGTTTACCTTGTGCTTATTAATTAGCTTATAAGTATTTTAGTTCAAGCTTAGTTCTTATTCATTTTCTAAAAAGCTTACTGTTGAGATCTTAGCTTATTTCTGTGCTTATCAGTGGTTTTTGTAGAAAGTCATAGTTGTATAAAATGCTTATCTCGGTGTGTTTGATTAGTTTGTAAAAGAAAATTTCAAAAATAATAAGTTTTGCAAAAAGGGGGTAGGCAGGCTCGAACCTGAGACCTCCCCCTTTTGAAGGTGATAGAAGTGTACCTGGATACCATGCGCCCTTGGGACTTGTCTTGGTTGAATCTTGCACTATCTATCTCTTATATACATATTGCCCGGTTTAGCTTATTAGGTGTTTTTAGCTTATTTCGAGCTTATTCAGAGTAGCTTTTTCCAGTTTTCTAATTTTAATAAATCTGTATTAGTATAAAGTATTTTCTATAAAAGTTTCAGATTTTTCTCATAAGTTTTAGTATTTTTAATCATTTAATTAGTGTAAAAACGTATTTAATTCATAATAAAAAATATAAAAGTCTAAAAAATATAAATCTTTTTTCTAAAATTTTATTTTGTCATATATTTTGTAAAAATATTGTTTTCACACTTGTAGGTCTTTTATTTCTTAAATTTTACTTTTTATCTTGCGCTTCAGTAATTTTTATATATATCGCTCGTTTTCATTTTAAGTTACGTTTTTAAATAATTTGAGTCTACGTTTTAGTTAATATAGTTTATTTGAGTCATTTTATTTTATAAATATCATAAACGTTCATCATTTTAAATATAGTGATAGCGTTTATTTAATATCTTTTATCTTTTTAATCTTCTTAATTTGTATTTAAGTTGCTTTTATTTATTATCTTTTTCAGTAGTGTAATATTCCATCATATCCTTTCCGATCACTATCATTAGTGATCATTCCATCGTCTGAATTGGTTTTGACACACCATTGAGTCTCCGTGGGACTTAACGACCCGGGAATTCACTATATTCTCCTGGACTTCATTGTATTTGTGTCTGAGCTGTTTTAAGTCTGTTAGGACTTGACGGTTCAGCGCAAATCACTGTTAATAAACCTAGACCAACTGTAAGGTATGCTGAGATGTATAGGAACAAGCCTACAGCTCCTAGGGGTAACCATAGGAGTTGGAATCATGTTAAATCTCAACAACTAGGTAGTGATTTTTTTATGAACAATAAGGCATGCTATATATGTGGTAGTTTTGATCATTTACATGCTTATTGTGACTATCATGTTGGGAGAAGGGAAGTCTATGGGTATAAAAGGGTGGAGACTAACAGGTATCAACATAAAATACACCCTAATTCTAATTGCAAAATTATCGAAACGAGAAATTTGAAGAAATTCATTTCTCACAAAAATAAAAAAAATCTAGAGGCAAATAGGAAAATGGGAGCAAAAGGTATTTACACAAGTAACTTCCATGGGTAGTGTTAGCATCTAGAGTCGTATGTAACAATGATTTCGGTTTTACGCTTAGTTTGGGACTTGTGAAAAATCAGGGACGATGTATTCTGTCTGTATGGTCACTTCACGCTGTGTTGTGTTTCTTACTCCGTGATCCTAACATGTCGTTTGAAAAATGTTGGAGTTATTGATCGACATGAAAGTTCAACAAACCGTCACTCATAACCAGAATGTGCTTAATCATGATATCTACATGTAAATTAAAAGGTAAGCGGGCGTTTTAGGATTAAGGCTTTCTTAATCTCTTTTGAGGAATCTTTGCTACTTCTTCATAGGTTTAGTAGAAAGAGATTGAAATCCTTGGTTTTAGAAGCGTGAGTTGATTGCATTGTCTCGTCTGGGGTATTTTGGTATGTGCTAAAACACATACCTTTTCATTATCAAAACAAACCCAAAACAACCAAAAAAGAGCCGTTTATTGCTAATAATTGTGGTTTTCTTGAGTTTGTGCTTGTGCAGGTATGGATATGTAAAAACACACAAAAAGGAACCTAATCAGACGTAAATCCGAGCACGAGAGATTAAGAGAGCTTAAGCTGAGCCGGAAGATCAAAATTGTGCATTTATGAAGATTTTATTCTCCAAGAATGGTCCTTGGAAGATATTTTCAGATTTACAAGATTGGTCCTTGGAATTTCAAATTTAACACTAATGGTCCTTGAGATATGCCTTGGGTCCAATACTAGTCCTTTATCCAATCCAATATATATCCAAAACCTTCGGCCCAAAACAAACGAAAGCCCAAATCCATTATCCCTATCCAACCCGGCCACCCCTTAACCATTTACCCGAATATCCCACTTACCCGTTATTTTACCCGAGTCAAACCCATGTACCCGGTCAAACTCTTTTGATTTATAATAAACAATCCAAACGCGCCCTTTTCTTCCCCGTCTTCCCCAAACGCCCCATTGACCCACCATTTTACCACCATTTACCCACACCCATTTACCCAAGCATGAAACATCGTACTAGCATCTTTCCCAAAGCCTTCTAGAAGCTGACTTGTCAGATAAGAATGCCAACGTGGACAAATGGAGAGCCCTCATTGGCCGAAACACCTCAATTGGTGAATTGGAGAGCTCTAATTGGATATGATGACAATGGAATGATATGTGGCTGTGGATAGGACTTCTAGGCTCTTCCAAGAGGATCCCAAGGCTGATTTAGGCTATAAATAGGACCTCTTGGCTCACATTGTAGTCGTGTATTATTTTCTTTAAATTTAGTCTAATGTTCTTGTATTTTCAGCATTTTCAGTAGTTTCTTAATGTTTTCTTAAAGTTTAATGTAATCTCAGTTTTTCTTGTACTCTCATTTTCAGTTTTAATAAAAGTTCTCAAGTTTAATTTTCACCTTGCATTTCACTATTTGAAAACTAAATAAGCTGTTTTTAAGATTGTAATAAGCTCATATAAGCTGTCCATAGCTTTTGTGAGCTTATTTGTTGTTTACTTGTTCTATTTCATTCACTTACATTCACAAAAATATTTGGTCAACGAAAGTCAACTGGTGATTAGACTTGATTCAGAAATTGAGATGGGTTGAAATGATACTGAGTTGCGTCTGAATTTTTGGGTTGGTACTGTTATAATGCTCAAAATTTTGGTGGACTCCTTGTAAGTGTGATCTAAATCTCATTTCTAGCTTAATATTAAGTAGGAGTTATCATTTCTATTAGATCTGTTACAGTCTTGTTATTTGCTGTCATATTAGCTTTGTTTCAGTATGTTGGATCTGTTTTGATGTTAGAATAAGCTTGTCTTTGTTGTTTGGTTAGAATACTTGCACAACAGTCACATATAGGAGTGTTTGGATCAGTGCTTAAAACTGTGCTAGAGGTTTAAATAATGGAATAGATCAGTTGCTTTAGGCTTGTCATAGTGTACTGCACTCATATCTGTCCTTGTTTTGCATCACTTTCATTCTTAGTCAATATTTCATTCTCAACTGTCTTGATCTCAAAACTGTTGAAACAAGTTGCTGAATTTTTGCATATAGGTGTAAAAGTTGATAAGTAAGCCTGCATTGTTTTCATTTCATAATATTATATCATTACCAGTTCACAAATATGATTCATATCTCACATAAGTCAAAACATTCGTAACTGTTTTCAAAAGTCAAACCATGTCAAAACCTGTTTTGACAGATCTTGCAGACATTGCACAGAGTTCAATACAGCTTGTTATGGTCTCATATCTGGTCCAATTGTAGTTTGCTAGGTGGTCTTGAAGACCACATATCTGGTTTTCAGTTTGGTGCTTTAGATTAGCTTATATAGTAGCTTAAAGTAGAGGCCAGGAAGCTGTTTGGATAAGAGTAGATTATTAGCTTAAATCTAGGTAGACTGCTTATTTGAGGTTAGGAGTAGTTGCAAATGGTTGCTTTAGAGTAGTTTTAGTATTATTTAGCTTCTGTAATCAGTTGGTGCTATTTAGAGCTTATTTGCTTAAATTCAAGTGCTCATTTACCAATCAGTTACACTGCAGCCCTCATATCTCTCACATAAACCTCATATTTTATATTTTTCATATAATTAGATTAATATTTTAGAATTGTCCTGAGTTTGTCATAATTTTTGGTCACTGTTTGCCATTTTTCTCAATTTAAAATAGTTTTTAGTCATCTTTAAATATCTTTTATTGCAAATAGTTAAGAAAAAGTTCCAAAAAATAATTTTTCAATTTTCTCAGTTTAAGAAAAATATAAAAAGCATAAAAAATATTTTTCACTATTTTTTTCCTTTTATTTGGTATTTTTCACAATTTAAATTAGATTTAAATAGTTTTAAATTTGTAGAAAATAGAAAAATAATCAGAAAAAATACAAAAATAGTTTTGAAAATTCTCTTATGGTATTTTAGATTTTATAAAAATAGTTTCATATTTTTCTCCTTAATTTTCCTAATTTTTAGTATTTTAAATTAGTTTTAATAGTTAAAAATTAGATTTTAATTTTAATAAAATCCAGAAAAATCCTAAAAAATAGTTTTAAATTTAAATTAGTTTTCAACTTGCATTTCTAGAGTAAAAGTAATTTTAGGCATTTTTAGGATATAATTTAGACGTAGTTGCTTTTTAATTACGTTTCGTTAATTATATTTTAGTTAAATCGCACTTAGGATTTCCCGTAAAATAGATTCCCTTAATTACTTTCCCTATTCCCGTAGTTTAATAAAATAAAAATCACAAATCAAAACATCGAGCATTAAATTCCAGACCAAAAACGACGTTGGCAATTCACCTCGTTGGGAAAGCGATTCGGGTTGACTAATCCGTATCAACGATCACACACTGGGATTTGATTTATTATTCTTTTTCCTAAAGGAATTTGAATCTATCTTCGTGATTATTTTGATATCGATATTGAGGTTTTATCCGTACACACATACCCTTAAGCCTTCATTATCAGAAATCGATTAATGCGAACTGTTTTAAGTTTCTTACGGTTAGTCATTCACAAGTGGCTAGCTTGTGTGAGATAACTTGACGGTTTTGGCATCCTTTTGCCGTGAATCAAATTTTGGCGCCGCTTCCGGGGAGGTTGTGTCACGACAATATCGTTTGAGGTTTGACGATTAGTGACTCGAGATCCTTCCTTCGAGAAGTTATTGTTTTTATAAAAAATTAAAAAAGTAAAAAATATTTTCCTTTTTCTTTTGTATATATATATATATATTATATTAAAAATACAAAAAGATTTTCTCTTGTGTTTTTGCTAATAAATAGAAGACACCAATTATATAACATTCTCCACGGAGGTGTTATCATTAATAAGTTCCCGAACTAAAGATCAAAAACTTGCCTTTGTGTCGCTTGTGAGTCGATTTATTTCTATTTGATAAACAAAGTGTGTGGTGGGTATAAGGACGGCGACATTAAATTGCGGCTGTAGAAGCGGGTTTTAATAAGCTTCGCGCTGACCTAAAAAAGCTTCTCCGCCCGCTTGTGCGTTTGTCTTATAGAGGTGATTTATTCACTTGGGATTATTGGTTAAGTTCACTGTGTTTTCGAATACCGTTCGTTTTAATTGCCTTGGTTTTGAAAGTGCATGCGCACTCGTTCTAACAACTACAGACCGATACTTGAAACCGCTACAATTCCGCGGCGAAATAGGACGTGCTCCATTAGTCGAACCCGAGATTCGAACTAATCAAACCCCGCCCATCATCGAAATGGCGGAGGACAACCGATCCATTCTAGAGCAACTCCAAGCACCCACCGAGGGTTATGGAGAAGCCATCGTCGTTCGGCAATCGGTTTGCCGATAACTTTGAGCTTAAACACGGATTGATAAATTTGGTTTCGTCAAGCCAATTTTACGGATTCGAGAGAGACGATCCTCACTCTCATATCCGACGATTCAACAAGCTCGCGTCTACGATCAAGTACCGTAACGTTGGGAAGAGGCTATCAAGCTTCTACTCTTCCCGTTTTCACTCGAGGGGGCCGCCCGGATTTGGCTCGAAAAACTACCCCCTCGATTGATAACCACATGGGAGAATTTAGTGTCAAAATTGCGTGAGCAATTCTTCCACCGTCTAAAACAACAAGCCTTAAAATGAAATAACAAAATTCACACAAAGATTTGATGAATCATTTAGTGAGGCATGGGACCGATTCAAAAATTTGCTTAGGCAATGTCCCCATCATGGTTTTTCTGAATTACACCAACTTGATACGTTTTATAATGGTTTGAATGAGACTGATCAAGACTCTCTCAATGCCGCCGCGGGTGGTAATTTGTTGACCGATCAAGAGATGCCTTGTTGATTATTGAGAACAAGTCTAAAGTTCGTACCTCCACGTAGCAAATCGGTTGTTGCCCGAGTGAAGCGTTACACCATCGTCCTCGTCTTATGAAAATACGTCTAGCACCGATGCTAAGATTGATAAGCTTACGGACATGATTCGGGCTTTGGTTAAGATTAAGACCGCTAAGATTAATTCTTCTCCACCCGCTCAAGTCAAAGCGGTGGAAACAACTTGTACACACTTGTGGAGGCCGCATGCCTACTACAATTGTACCGCTACCGATGGAAATCCTTTCGAAGCTAATGCCGTAACCGGAGGTAACCAATACCGTCTTCAAGTTGAACCAAACCCTCGTGTTAGTAATCAAATGGTACCTCCGGGATTTTCTCAATCGAACAATCAGACTCGTTTTAATCAGAATCAAGTTCGTGGACCAAATGTTCAAAACCAATTCAAAACCCCACCAAATCAATACCCGAATCAAGGAGTCAATTACAATCAAGGATATCCAAATTCAAGCTATCAAGCTCCGCCTTTGCCTTCAAATGAATTCACAACTTACGTTCAACACAACAATTCTACCATCAACACTATGCAAAATCAGATTACAAGTTTGAGAAATGAGTTTCAATCTTCGTTGACTAGACAAAGCAATGAGTTTAGGAATGAGATTCGACTTCAGAACAACAAATTGGATGCTTCGCAGAATTAACTTGAGAACATGTTGAATGTTGTTTTGTGTAAGGTCATCAACCCTCAACGGGATCTCTTCCAGTGATACCATTCCCAACCCGAAGGGTGAGTTGAAAGCTATAACCACACGGAGTGGTAAGGCTTATGATGAACCATCGTTTCCTACTCCGCTGGTGAGGGAGGAGGAATGAGAACCCGTGGTTATTGAAGAAAATGTTCAGCCTGCACGCGTCCCACCTCCGGTCATTCGACTCCGATTCCGGAACCCGATGTTTCGAAGACTACTCTTAAACCTTCACTTCCTTATCCGTCTAGACTTCAAGATCAAAGGATTCGTGATAAAACCGAAAACCAAATGGAGAAATTTGTTGAAATCATTCAATCCTTGAATTTTAACATCAGTTTCACCGACGCTTTACTCCTCATGCCGAAATTTGCCGCCATGATCAAAAATTTAGTGAGTAATAAGGAAAAGTTGGCCGAAATTGCAAAAACACCGTTGAATGAGAATTGCTCGGCGGTGCTCCTCAAGAAACTTCCCAAAAAGTTAGGAGACCCCGGCAAATTTCTTATCCCTTGTGAGTTTCAGGGAATTGTGAAATGCTCCGCCTTGGCCGATCTTGGTGCGAGTATTAACTTAATACCTCTTTCGATTTATAACAAGCTTTCTCTCCCGGATCTCACTCCTACTAAGATGACTCTTGAACTCGCAGACCGATCAACCTCTATTTCGAAAGGAATCGCCGAGGATGTCTATGTGAAGGTCGGACCACTACATTTTCCGCCGACTTCGTTTGTCGTTGACTTTGATCTGATTCGAGTGCCGCTTATTCTCGGAGACCTTTCTTACGAACGGGCCGTGCGATGATTGACGTTTATGAAGGAGAAATTACTTTACTATCTCATAAGGAAACCGTCTCATTTAATATTAACCATCCTTCGAGATACTCCTCCAATTATGATGATGCTTCTATTAATCGAATCGACGTTCTCGATATTGCTACGGAGGAGTATGCTCAAAAGCTTCTTGATTTTATGGGTGGCAATCACACCATTCCTTCTGAAAATTTTGAACCATCTTACGAGCCTATAATTGCCGACTCTTTCCCCTCTCTTACTCCATTCGAGGGAGGTGATTTCGTTTTGGAAGAGATCGATGAGTTTCTTGCTGATGATGAATCGATTCCACCGGTAATTGATGATGGTGTTTATGATTAGGAGGAGATATCCGTTATCTTGAGCAATTGTTGAATGAAGATCCATTACCGTCACTCCCTCCGAAAGAGATCACGATTAACGAAATCAAAGAAGTACAAACGACTAATGAAAATCCTTCGGAGCCCGAGCTCAAGGATTTACCTCCTCATCTTGAATACGCTTTTCTTGAAAAACCGAACAAATTTCCCGTCATCATTGCTAAAAACTTGAAAGATGAGGAGAAAACCGCACTTTTGGATGTCCTACGAAAACACAAAAATGCAATCGCTTGGCAAATTTCTGATATCAAAGGAATCAATCCTCGTTTATGTACCCACAAAATTCTAATGGAGGATGATTGTAAACCCGTGATTCAACAACAACGTAGTGTTAACCCAAAAATTCGAGGTTATCAAAAGGAGTTCTTAAACTCCTCGGCCGAATCATTTATCCAATCTCCGATAGCTCATGGGTTAGCCCTATCCATTGTGTTCCGAAGAAAGGTGGCATGACCGTCGTTGCCAATGACAATAATGAGTTGATTTCCACATGCCTCATCACCGGATGGAGGGTGTGTATTGATTATCAAACGAACGATGCTACTCGTAAGGACCATTTCCCGCTACCTTTTATGGATCAAATGCTCGAGCGTTTAGCGGGGAATGAGTTCTATTGTTTCCTCGATGGTTTTTCGGTTTACTTTCAAATTCCAATTGATCCGCATGATCAAGAAAAAGCGACTTTCCGTGCCCTTATGGAGCGTTTGCTTACCGACGAATGCCATTTGGCTTATGCAATGCTCCCGGTGCGTTCCAAAGGTGCATGATGGCTATTTTTCATGACATGATCGAAAAGTCTATGGAAGTTTTTATGGACGATTTCTCGGTTTATGGAGATTCTTTCACTTCTTGCCTCTCTCATCTAGACCACATGCTCAAACGGTGTAAAGACACCAATTTGGTCTTGAATTGGGAGAAATGCCATTTCATGGTTCGAGAGGGCATTGTCCTCGGTCATAAGATTTCAAAATCTGGGATTGAGGTCGACCGAGCTAAAGTCGACGTTATAGCTAAACTCCCTCATCCCACTACCGTCAAAGGTATTCGGAGTTTTTTAGGTCATGCCGGTTTCTATCGCCGTTTCATCCAAGATTTCTCTAAGATAGCCCACCCTCTGACCCATCTCCTTGAAAAGGATGCTCCGTTTATCTTCACCACCGAATGCGTTGAAGCGTTTAATATTCTTAAAAAGAAATTAACTGAAGCACCGATCTTAGTTGCCCCCGACTGGGATTTGCCCTTTGAACTCATGTGTGATGAAAGTGATTATGCAATTGGGGCGCCTTTGGGGCAACGTAAGTCGAAACATTTTCAACCCATACACTATGCGAGTAAGACATTGTCTGAGGCCCAACACAATTACACGACTACTGAAAAGGAATTATTTGCCGTTGTTTATGCTTTTGAGAAATTCCGACCCTACCTTGTCTTGTAGAAGACCATAGTGTATACCGACCATTACGCCCTTAAGTATCTCTTGGCAAAGCAAGATGCTAAGCCACGATTACTTCGGTGGGTTCTCCTCCTTCAAGAGTTTGATGTTACTATTCTTGACAATAAAGGAGCGGAGAACCGGTCTGCCGATCACCTTTCTAGACTTGAGAATCCCCATCAAAGTGTGCTTGAGAAAAGGAGATTGGAAACATTTCCTCTTGAGACACTTGGGATGATTGCTAAGAAAGACCCAAACACCCCATGGTTTGCCGACTTTGCAAATTACCATGCGGGTAATTTCCTTGTAAAGGGATGTCGTCCCAACAAAAGAAAAAGTTTTTCAAAGATGTTAAGCATTATTTCTGGGATGATCCCTACTTGTTTAAGATTTGTGCGGATCAAGTAATCCGGTGGTGTGTTCATGGCCAAGAGGCTCTTGATATTCTCAATGCTTGCCATAACGGACCCACTGGTGGCCATCATGGTGCAAGCTACACCGCTAAGAAGGTTTTTGATTTCGGATTCTATTGGCCTACCATATATCGAGATGCCCATGATTTAGTCAAATCTTGTGATTCTTGCCAAGCGTCAAGGAAAATTTCACAAAAGATGAAATGCCACAAAATGCTATTCAAGTTTGTGAGATTTTTGACGTGTGGGGCATCGATTTTATGGGGTCATTTCCATCATCTAAGGGTAATAAGTATATCCTCGTGGCCGTCGACTACTTATATAAATGGGTTGAAGCGGCGCCCCACCAATGGCAGAGTGGTTGTTAAGTTTCGAAGAACTTGTTTTCCGATTCGGAGCACCTCGTGCTATCATCCGTGATCGCGGTACCCATTTTTGTAATGAACAATTTGCTAAAGTTATGGCTAAATATGGAGTTACCCATCGTCTTTCCATCGCGTATCACCCATAAGCGAGCGGACAAGTTGAGGTCTCGAATCGTGGTTTGAAAAGAATTTTAGAAAGGACCGTAGGAGAAAATCAAGCTTCATGGGCGATAAGTTAGATGATGCATTATGGGCTTTCCGCACCGCATACAAGACACCCATCGGGTGCACCCCATTTAAGTTGGTGAATGGAAAAGCTTGTCACTTGCCCATCGAGCTCGAACATAAGGCATTATGGGCCTTGAAACATGCTAACTTTGATCTTAAGACTGCGGGTGATCACCGGAAAGTTCAATTGAATGAATTAAATGAGCTTAGGGATCAGGCTTACGAGAATTCTTTGATTTTCAAAGAGAAGACTAAGAGGATTCATGATTCTAAAATCAAAACCGCGTTTTCAACGTTGGTGATCAAGTTCTCCTTTTTAACTCTCGATTGAAGATATTCTCTGGCAAACTCAAAACCCGTTGGTCCGGACCATTCACCGTTGCTCAGGTTTTCCCTTATGGAACGGTGGAGCTTTCTCAACTCGATGGCCCTAATTTCAAAGTGAATGGCCATCGTGTGAAACATTATTTTGGAGGGGACATCCCATCTATGGTTGTCCCGGATCTCCAAACTTTCCCTAAGGACAACTGAATTCGGGGATCGAGTCAAGCTAGTGAATCGGTAACCAAAAACGATGGTGCCGTGGGAGGCACCCCATGCTTATCTCTATCTTCTTTCTATTTTCTAATAATAAGTGACGCGAAGGGTGCGCCTCTTGATTTCGTGTTTGGTTGTTTGTGATGTTGTGTAGGATTTTCCCGATATGAAGACTCTCGTGCTCGAAGTTTGTCTTTTCTCCACTCGAGTTTCATGATCGTTGCCGATGGAAATCCGATATCCGAAATCTTATCGACTAACGTTTATCTTTGAGCATACTTAATAAGCGGCTTTTAGATTTTCGTTGATACCCTTGCTTTTAAACATTGAGGACAATGTTTCGTTCTAGTCTGGGGTAGGGTAATCTTCGATTTGATTTGACCGCACTTGCTTATTTTTGTCGTGATCTCTCACAACCCCGTTTTTCCTTAGAAAATGAAAAAATTATGCTACAGAAAATTTAAAAATTTTCAAGCTTTTGTTAAGTCTTTTTGATTGAAAAGTTTGCTAGTCTCTTAGATAAGAAGCTATAAAATGCGAATTCTAGCTCACAAGGCCAAGATTTTGCAAGTTTCCCTGAGTGATTTTAAATATGCATGACTTGATTTCATTAGACGAAGCAATTGCTAAGTTAATATATGTTTTGACACCTTGTTGACTTTCCGCTAGTGAGAGTAGGAATGGAATTCTGACTTGACCGGGCGTGTTGAGCCCTAGCTTGTTCCCTTAACCATAGATAATCTAAAAAATATCGGCTAAGCATCCATGGGATCTCATTATTTGGGATTTTAAATTTGCAGAGATCGAGAAATGATAGAGTTACTTATGAGTTTAGATGCTAAGCGTGGAGTAGTTGGTTCTCTTTAGAGCCCATCGAAGGTACTTATGGCTTTTTGTTCCCACAAAATTGTTTCACCCCATATCTGTCTAATAATAATTAGAGATGTCGAGTCTTTGGCGATAGTTAGTTCTTTACCTTCTTAAAAGAATCTTTGTTTTAAAAATTGGGTACACATCAAGGATCCGTAATAAATAAGCAATAATTGATAAGTGAAAAAGTAATAAGTAAAGTTATGAGCTGCGATGTCGAGATCGGACCCTTGGATCTTTAGCCGGGATTGAGTGAGGTCTTAGCCTAGCCAGTGGGGATCCTCATTTCATGAAGCCTATAGTCTTGGAATTACCCCGTGAAGCTCCGTAGTTCATAGCTCATATTAGTAAAAAGTATAAGTAATTAAAAAAATATATATATACATATATATATATATATACATATATACATATATATACATATATATATATATATATATATTGTCGTTGAAAAATGTTGAAAAATCAAAAGTATAAGTGAATAAAAATTCCTTGATGTGGACCTCATTTTTACGACAATGGTTCTTGAGAGAAGGCAGATAACTAATTATCGACTTAGCTTTGTATCTTTATCGGAATAAAAATTATCGAAACGAGAAATTTGAAGAAATTCATTTCTCACAAAAATAAAAAAAATCTAGAGGCAAATAGGAAAATGATAGCAAAAGGTATTTACACAAGTAACTTCCATGGGTAGTGTTAGCATCTAGAGTCGTATGTAACAATGATTTCGGTTTTACGCTTAGTTTGGGACTTGTGAAAAATCAGGGACGATGTATTCTATCCGTATGGTCACTTCACGCTGTGTTGTGTTTCTTACTCCGTGATCCTAACATGTCGTTTGAAAAATGTTGGAGTTATTGATCGACATGAAAGTTCAACAAACCGTCACTCATAACCAGAATGTGCTTAATCATGATATCTACATGTAAATTAAAAGGTAAACGGGGCATTTTTAGGATTAAGGCTTTCTTAATCTCTTTTGAGGAATCTTTGCTACTTCTTCATAGGTTTAGTAGAAAGAGATTGAAATCCTTGGTTTTAGAAGCGTGAGTTGATTGCATTGTGTGGGGACACGACAATGGTCTCGTCTGGGGTATTTTGGTATGTGCTAAAACACATACCTTTTCATTATCAAAACAAACCCAAAACAACCAAAAAAGAGCCGTTTATTGCTAATAATTGTGGTTTTCTTGAGTTTGTGCTTGTGCAGGTATGGATATGTAAAAACACACAAAAAGGAACCTAATCAGACGTAAATCCGAGCACGAGAGATTAAGAGAGCTTAAGCTGAGCCGGAAGATCAAAATTGTGCATTTATGAAGATTTTATTCTCCAAGAATGGTCCTTGGAAGATATTTTCAGATTTACAAGATTGGTCCTTGGAATTTCAAATTTAACACTAATGGTCCTTGAGATATGCCTTGGGTCCAATACTAGTCCTTTATCCAATCCAATATATATCCAAAACCTTCGGCCCAAAACAAACGAAAGCCCAAATCCATTATCCCTATCCAACCCGGCCACCCCTTAACCATTTACCCGAATATCCCACTTACCCGTTATTTTACCCGAGTCAAACCCATGTACCCGGTCAAACTCTTTTGATTTATAATAAACAATCCAAACGCGCCCTTTTCTTCCCCGTCTTCCCCAAACGCCCCATTGACCCACCATTTTACCACCATTTACCCACACCCATTTACCCAAGCATGAAACATCGTACTAGCATCTTTCCCAAAGCCTTCTAGAAGCTGACTTGTCAGATAAGAATGCCAACGTGGACAAATGGAGAGCCCTCATTGGCCGCAACACCTCAATTGGTGAATTGGAGAGCTCTGATTGGATATGATGACAATGGAATGATATGTGGCTGTGGATAGGACTTCTAGGCTCTTCCAAGAGGATCCCAAGGCTGATTTAGGCTATAAATAGGACCTCTTGGCTCACATTGTAATCGTGTATTTTTTCCTTTAAATTTAGTCTAATGTTCTTGTATTTTCAGCATTTTCAGTAGTTTCTTAATGTTTTCTTAAAGTTTAATGTAATCTCAGTTTTTCTTGTACTCTCATTTTCAGTTTTAATAAAAGTTCTCAAGTTTAATTTTCACCTTGCATTTCACTATTTGAAAACTAAATAAGCTGTTTTTAAGATTGTAATAAGCTCATATAAGCTGTCCATAGCTTTTGTGAGCTTATTTGTTGTTTACTTGTTCTATTTCATTCACTTATATTCACAAAAATATTTGGTCAACGAAAGTCAACTGGTGATTAGACTTGATTCTAAATTGAGATGGGTTGAAATGATACTGAGTTGGGTTTGAATTTTTGGGTTGGTACTGTTATAATGCTCAAAATTTGGGTGGACTCCTTGTAAGTGTGATCTAAATCTCATTTCTAGCTTAATATTAAGTAGGAGTTATCATTTCTATTAGATCTCAACAGTCTTGTTATTTGTGTCATATTAGCTTTGTTTCAAAGATGTTGGATCTGCTTTGATGTTAGAATAAGCTTGTCTTTGTTGTTTGGTTACAATACTTGCACACATAAATCACATATAGGAGTGTTTGGATCAGTGCTTAAAACTGTGTTAGAGGTTTAAATAATGGAATAGATCAGTTGCTTTAGGCTTGTCATAGTGTAATCGTGACTCATATCTCTGTCCTTGTTTTGCATCATTTTCATTCTTAGTCAATATTTCATTCTCAACTGTCTTGATCTCAAAACTGTTGAAACAAGTTCTTGAATTTTGCATATAGGTGTAAAAGTTGATAAGTAAGTTTCTTGCATTGTTTTCATTTCATAATATTATATCATTACCAGTTCCACAAACTGATTCATATCTCACATAAGTCAAAACATTCATAACTGCGTTTCAAAGTCAAACCATGTCAAAACTTTGTTTTGGCAGATCTTTATCTTGAACATTACCGAGTTCAATACAGCTTGTTATGGTCTCATATTCGGTCCAATTGTAGTTTTCTAGGTGGTCTTGAAGACCACATATCAGATTTCAGTTTGGTGCTTTAGATTAGCTTATATAGTAGCTTAAAGTAGAGGCCGTGAAAGCTGTTTGGATAAGAGTAGATTATTAGCTTAAATCTAGGTAGACTGCTTATTTGAGGTTAGGAGTAGTTGCAAATGGTTGCTTTAGAGTAGTTTTAGTATTATTTAGCTTCTGTAATCAGTTGGTGCTATTTAGAGCTTATTTGCTTAAATTCAAGTGCTCATTTACCAATCAGTTACACTGCAGCCCTCATATCTCTCACATAAACCTCATATTTTATATTTTTCATAGAATTAGATTAATATTTTAGAATTTTCCTGAGTTTTTCATAATTTTTGGTCACTGTTTGCCATTTTTCTCAATTTAAAATAGTTTTTAGTCATCTTTAAATATCTTTTATTGCAAATAGTTAAGAAAAAGTTCCAAAAAATAATTTTTCAATTTTCTCAGTTTAAGAAAAATATAAAAAGCATAAAAAATATTTTTCACTATTTTTTTCCTTTTATTTGGTATTTTTCACAATTTAAATTAGATTTAAATAGTTTTAAATTTGTAGAAAATAGAAAAATAATCAGAAAAAAATACAAAAATAGTTTTGAAAATTCTCTTATGGTATTTTAGATTTTATAAAAATAGTTTCATATTTTTCTCCTTAATTTTCCTAATTTTTAGTATTTAAAATTAGTTTTAATAGTTAAAAATTAGATTTTAATTTTAATAAAATCCGAAAAAATCCTAAAAAATAGTTTTAAATTTAAATTAGTTTTCAACTTGCATTTCTAGAGTAAAAGTAATTTTAGGCATTTTTAGGATATAATTTAGACGTAGTTGCTTTTAATTACGTTTCGTTAATTATATTTTAGTTAAATCGCACTTAGATTTCCGTAAAATAGATTCCCTTAATTACTTTCCCTATTCCCGTAGTTTAACAAAATCAAAATCACAAATCAAAACATCGAGCATTAAATTCCAGACCAAAAACGACGTTGGCAATTCACTGCTGGGAAATGATTCAGGTTGACTAATCCGTATCAACGATCACAGACGGGATTTGATTTATTATTCTTTTTCCTAAAGGAATTTGAATCTATCTTCGTGATTATTTTTGATATTGATATTGAGGTTTTATCCGTACACACATACCCTTAAGCCTTCATTATCAGCAAATCAGTGTCTGAACTGTTTTAAGTTTCTTACGGTTAGTCATTCACAAGTGGCTAGCTTGTGTGAGATAACTTGACGGTTTTGGCATCCTTTTGCTGTGAATCACAGATCCAAGTCAATCATGGCTTGGGTCCCCAAAAGAAACTAACTCTTTACTCTTATGTGCAGGAACATCCAAGGTCAAAAAGGTCAGATCAAGGATATACAGATAGTGGGTGTTCAAGGCACATGACTGGCAACAAGTCCTATCTTTCCGATTTGAGCATTATGATGGAGCGGATGTCACTTTGGAGGTGGAGTAAATGGAAAAGTTGCCGGTAAAGGTGTTATTAAAACCGTAACTTGGACTTTGAACCTGTGTACTATGTAAAAGAGCTTAAGTACAATCTTTTTAGTGTGTCACAAATGTGTGACAAGATGAACAATGTTCTTTTTACCAAAGATATGTGTTTTGTTCTCTCTAAGGATTTTAAGATGCCTTACGAAAGTCAGATTCTTCTTAAAGTTGCTAGAAAAGGCAATCTCTATAGCTTTGATATGACCAACATTGTAGCTAAAGATGATTATGCTTGCTTGCTTTCAAAGGCCACAGTGGATGAATCCATGTTATGGAATAGAAGACTTGGTCATGTTAACTTCAAAACCATTAACAAGATTGTCAAAGATGGTTTAGTGAGAGGTCTACCTCAGAAAAGATTTGAAAATGATCAAAGCTGTGTAAAGCTTGTCTTAAAGGCAAACAAAACAGAGCTTCTTGCAGGTCAAAGTTGGTTAACTCTATTGCTCACCCACTTCAAATGTTACATATGGACGTATTTGGTCCTACATCGTGGCTGACTTGAATCTTAAGAAATATTGTCTTGTGGTGACTGATGATTTTAGCAGATTTACATAGGTTTTCTTTCTTGGAACTAAGGATGAAACAACTGGCATCCTCAAGATATTTATCACATAAGTAGAAAACCAATATGATATGAAAGTTAAAATCATTAGGTGTGACAATGGAACCGAATTCAAGAATAGGGTTATGGATGAGTTTTGCAGAGATAAAGGTATTAAAAGAGAATTTAGTGTGGCTAGAACTCCTCAACAAAATGGTGTTACTGAGAGGAGGAACAGGACACCGATAGAAGCTGTTAGAACCATGTTGGCGATTCCAAATTGCCAATTACTTTTGGGTGAAGCGATTAACCGTGCATGTTATGTGAAAAACAGGGTTTTAGTGGTAATGATAAAGAACAAGACACCTTATGAATTGTTTAGGGGAAGACCACCTACCCTTGACTTCATGAGACCATTTGGGTGTCATGTATCTATTCTCAATACCATAGATTATCTGGGCAAGTTTGATGAAAAGGTGATGAAGGGTATTTTGTTGGGTATTCCATGGTTAGTAAAGCTTTCAGAGTATTCAACTTAAAAACCTAAAAGATTGAAGAGAATCTGCATGTTGAGTTCCTGGAAAACAAAGTGATTGTCAAAGGAACTGGTCCGTAAAGAACTGTTTGATCTTGATACTCTAACAAATACTATGAATTATGTGCCTGTTTCTACGGGAACATCTTCTTTTGATTTTGCGGCTTCGAAGAGTTTCTTGATGATGATGAACCAAGCAAAGAGGATGCAGATGATCAAGATGAATTCAGTTTACCTCTCTGGTACTATGCTGATAATAATGATTTACTGAAAACTAGAGTTGCTCACCCTTCTAGTGATTTGGAAAAAGAAGGAAATAGTAATTTGAATGCTGATAATTCAGAAATCAATGGAAATTCAGATTCCACTGTTTCGCAAAGTGTTTCCACTGCAACACCAGATGTGGGAATCACCACTCCAGTTACTATGGAAGCTCAAGCCAATGATGGTGAAATTTCAAATATGCCAAGAGAGATTGCAGTTCCTCAGACTTCCCACACTTCTATTCATAAATCACATCCTCTTGAAAATGTGATTGGGGATGTCTATTTACCTGTGAAGACTAGAAGAGCATACAAAGTTGCCGATGTTCATGTATTCATAAGTAAAATATATGAATCTAAAATACATGAAGGCAAGAATGAATGTCTATTTATGTGTTTTCTGTCACAAATGGAGCCAAAGAATGTTTACAAGGCACTTGGAGATGAAAGTTGGGTGGAAGCAATGCAAGAAGAGCTGCTCCAATTTAAGCTTCAAAAAGTGTGGGTGCTTTGTGATTTTCCTTCTGGCAAGAAGGTAATAGGTACTAAATGGGTGTTCAGAAACAAGAAAGATGAAAGGGAATTGTTATAAAACAAAGCTAGGCTTGTAGCTCAAGGATATACTCAAGAAGAGGGTATTGACTATGAAGAAGTGTTTGCCCCTGTTGCAAGGATTGAAGCAATTAGGTTTTTTCTTAGCCTATGCATCTTTTATGGGCTTTAAAGTCTATCAAATGGATGTTAAAAGTGCTTTTCTATATGGGCAGATAGATGAGGAAGTTTATGTCTCACAACCTCCAGGCTTTGAAGACCCTAAATATCCTAACAAAGTTTACATGGTAGTTAAAGCTTTGTATGGCTTGCATCAAGCACCAAGGAAATGGTATGAAACCTTAACTACTTATCTTCTTGCAAATGGGTTTCATAGAGGCAGAGTGGATCAAACTTTGTTCATCAAGAAAGACAAGAATGATATCTTGCTTGTTCAAGTATATGTTGATGATATCATTTTGGGTCTACAGGCGAGATGAGATGTGCAAAGATTTTGAAAACTGATGAAAGAAGAATTTCGGATGAGTTCTATGGGTGAACTCACATTCTTTTGGGACTTCAAGTACTACAAAAGCGGTTTATGGTATTTTCATTAATCAAGATAAATATGTGGTGAGATACTAAGAAAGTTCAAGTTTCTTTGATGCAAAGTCATCCAAAGACTCATGAGACAAGACTACACATCTACTTCTTAAGGAAAATAGTGGTGAAGCTATTGATGTGCACATGTATAGGTCTATGATTGGCTCTTCGATGTATCTTACATCATCTAGAACTTATATTATGTTTGTTGTGTGTGCTTGTGCAAGGTTTCAAGTTACTCCCAAGTTCTCTCACATCGGGATTCTGTGAAGAAGATTTTGAGATATCTTAAAGCATTTCCTACTCGGGATTGTGGTACTCCGAGATTCTCCTTTAGATCTTGTTACTTACTCGGATAGTGACTATGCCGGAGCTAGCTTGGATAGAAAATCTACAACTGGTGGATGTCAATTTCTTGGTAATAGGTTAGTGTCATGGCAAAGGTTGAAAGAAACAAACAATGGTGGCTAATTCTTCAACCTGCAGAGTATATAGGCTGCCGCAAGTTGTGCTCAAGTTCTATGGCTTCAAAATAAGCTTTTGGAGTATGGGTACAATTTCATGAATACCATCATACATATTGACAATAGCAGTACCATTTGCATAATAAAGAATCATGTTCAACACACAAAGACCAAACCTATTGAAATTAGACACCATTTCATTCGTGATTGCTATGAAAAGGGACTAATTCAAGTTGTCAAAATTCCTACTGATGACAACTATGCCTTGATTTATTAACAAAGGTCTTGATGTGGGAAGATTTCAGTACTTGGTAACAAGTCTTGGAATTCTTAATCCATAAATGTTTTAAATCCGTGTTGAGGGAGGCTCGTAGGGTAATGCAATTGTTGTATGAGTTTGTATATCAAGTTTTGATGAGAAGTTGGAGTTAAAAGGTGTATATCTGAGATATACAACAAATGGTTATTGATTCACCATGTCTAATATACATAAGAATCAACTAGTCCAGAGCAAACGACTACTGGTAAAGACTTGACAAATCCGTTTATGTTTGATAGTTTACCAAAAACTATAGGGTTATCAACTCACCATATTCTTTATGATTAAGAGTTGGCTAGTCCATAGCAAACGGCTCATGGTAAAGACTTGACAAATCCGTTGATAGCTGATAGTTTGCTAAAAACTATAATGGGAGCAGTATTGTTTTCTAATGATTTTATTTTTCACTGCTCTTTGAAATTTTTGTGAAAATTACCACCTGCTAGTTCACAGTTTCCACCGACAAGTGTTATTTTACCACTTGCGTTGTTCTATTTCCGTTACAACCTGATTATGTCAGTAATTTTTTTTTACTAGCCGTTGAAAGTAACCACTGATAGTTATATATATAGGGTTAATATTTTAAGTAAATTATCTTCTTTCTATATTATAACTACTTTCTAAAGATAATTTTACTTGCGCATCAATTCTAAAACCTAACCCTATATATCTTTTTCTCTCAATTGGCTAGTCATTACTTCAATTCTTACTGACATAATAATATTTTTCATCAAAAGTTTCTATGGCTTCTTTGAAATTTGCAGATGAGCACAACCTAGTGGCCTACCTACAAAAGTCTAACGAGAAGAGGGCCCTTGTTTTCATCGGATTGTGGACTTTCTTCATACCACTCATATAAGGTATGCTTTGCTTTTAAAACCCATAATTTATATCTCTCAAATCAATCAGCTTTTGGACTGGGCCAAATTCCATAACACTTGAGATTGGAGATACATGAACCATGGATGCTCTAAGAGCCACTGTAGATGGGGTAACTATTGATGTTATTGAGGCATCCTTGAGGAGAGTACTTCACTTGGATGATCTCAATGGTCTCATCACATTACCTATGTCTGAAATTCATGATACTTTATCATCCGTGGGGTATGATACCACGACATAAAAGGCTACTTTCAAAAGAGTGGTTTTTGTCCCAATCTGGAAGATTTTGATTCATACTTTGTTACATTGTCTTAGTCCTAAGAAAACATCTTATGAGCAATTTAGTTCAACCATGGCTTATACTTTGGTTTGTCTAGAATAATCGATAAGATTTTCAACCTGGTCAACTATATTTTTACTAGTATGAAGGCAATGTATGCGAGTAAAACCAAATTTTAATGTATCCAAGGTTTGTCAGGCAAGCTGTGCTAAATGAATTTCAATCGCAACCTCATACTCTTTGTTTATCAAATCAGTTGCCTAAAGCCCAAAAGTTTTCAAAATTTGAATAAAGATGGCAATATGATTTTTACACCTCTCCTACCCCAAATGTTTGCTAAAATTTCATCTCGAACAAAAACACACCCATAATTAATGTTCCCAAACATTAATTATACCCCACCAATTTCAAGAACCTATGAGAGAAGGTCTAAACAGCCAACTCCTCTCATGACAACACGTTAAAGTTCTAGAACCTTTTGGTCTAGGAACAAGCAATGGAGGGTCTAGACTTCAACCTAGTCCAACTAGGGAGGAATCTGCACCTTTGCCCTATGATTCACCTTTCCCAACAAAAATTATACAGCTTGGAAGTAAGCCGAGGCAGCAACCAATGGAATTGATGGTTTTGTGTACCAAATTAGCAAAGCAGGTTCGTCTCTACAAAAGTTGGCAGCTCTTGTCAAGCATAAGCAGACATGCCAAGGATGTTCAACTATTAAAGACAGATCCGTGACTTTAAAGGAAAAGATGCAGAGGTTGAAAAAGCACAAGAAGACAAGTGCAAAGCGGTGATTTCATCTTCATCCTCACCTTCGATGGTGATTCGATTGATCATGATTTGGGAAATTCTTCCAAACAGGGAGGAAAGCATTCTATTAATCGACAGAGGGGAGGACATTTATTTTGAAGATGAAGGAGATACAAGTAAAGGAGCAAAGGAAGCTGAAACTCATGGAGAGCAACTTGAAGAAAAAGACATTTTTCAAATGCAAAGAATCTGTCACAATTCTAAATTTTGGTCATTTCTCAAAACAATTCACGTTTCACAATTTCATCATTTATCGTAAACTAGCTTTGCGTGTTCCAAATTCGCGTAACCTTTATGGTTTAGTGGCGAATTCATAATCATATCATCACGAACATTTCATATGGACTAAGTTTAGTCTACATTTCATTAGTATCATTTGCATCATATTAGTTCATTCATGACATTGCATTTCACATTAAACGCGTGAATTTTATATTAAATAAACGTTATCGCGTAAATTATTATTTTGAACATTTAATCCGCTACTTCCAAAAATGATCCCGATATATTTTTATACTTACATTTAGTTTATAAAAACTATATTTTGAGTTTACCTAGTGTTTTAAATTTATTTTGTATATAAATCGTTAAAGTTATATTATTACGACGTTTTTCTTAAAAACTACACGATAATTATTATATCACTCAAACTTTACAAGGAATGTATTTTTATAATTTTTATGATCTCATTATACTTTATTTTGATCTATTAAAAATTACTTTTACCTAAAATTTCCTTAAATACACAAATGTATATTAAATCTTACAAGTTACCTTTTTACCTATACATTTCACTTACATTTTAATTATACACATGATATATAAAAAAAAAAAGAAGATATTTTGTTGACAAAACTCCCCAAAAACGGTCATGAGGGGGTACCTCATTAATTTGGTTAGTAGACTTTTTTTTTCTTACATATCTAAGTTTATACTCTTTCTACACTCCATTCATTCACATCTATTATTGAAGTCTTTAGTCAAGCTTGTTCTCTCTTTTTCCTTCTCTCTAAAAACCGGCCTTATTGATGATCAAGAGGAGATTTCATCAAAAATTTTTACAAGCTCAAGTGTTACAATCTAGAACACACTCTTAATAAGGTTTTGAAATAAAAACCTAGGGTGTTTAAGTTAAACCCTTGTTCCTTGCACCTCATCATTATAACTTGTAAGCATATTTCTATCATTTTTCATCTTTTCTTATCATTACATATGTATTGTATCATTTTCATAGCAAACATGCAAGACTTATGTTGATTTATACCATTTTACATGATTTTTAGAGTTA
Organism: Chrysanthemum makinoi; assembly: GCA_910596185.1. Lineage (NCBI taxonomy): Eukaryota > Viridiplantae > Streptophyta > Magnoliopsida > Asterales > Asteraceae > Chrysanthemum > Chrysanthemum makinoi. The sequence continues at coordinate 196,407,795 of OU343221.1, forward strand.
TATATATATAAGGTCATCCTATAATTATCCCCTTGGTATATGTTGGTCTTGATGATGTCTAGGAACCCATGACACCCTAAGATGGTGTATGGTAGGATTAGATTAGCTTTGGAGTTGATTTGAAGGGATTGGAATAGGTTTAGTACGAGAAAAACTATTTTCGACAAGTATATATAGTGGTATGTCCTTATTTTGTTTTTCTGAAAAATCCGACAGTAGGCACGAATTTTTGGCCTTGATATTTAGAAAATATACTTTAAAACGAATCCGTGGCAGCTTGAACGGAATAAAACGGAGTTATAAAAGAAGAAGTTATGAATTTTCAAGTTTGACCGACGAAATAAAATATATTTTCTGAAATTTCAGCAAAGTGTTTTTGGTTTATACGAGTCAAAAACGAGCCTTAAGCTATACAAATTATTTCGACTTATCAAAAATATATTAGTATACTCGAGCACATAGCTAAGAACGTATTATCGTAGAAAACGGATTTGAAACGACTATTAAAGATATGCAGCGTTTTCATAAAATTGCCGTGAATTATTATTTTCGAAAAACTATATTATTTTTGAGACAAGTGTTACGAGCTAAAACGACCATGTTGGAGAGCTGTTTTAACTATGATGTGGAACTTTTGGACCGAAATGTCTTCTAATAAAATCGAGATCACCAAGCATATTTTTCAAAACGACCAACCGTTTGTATAGCGGAGTTGTAATAAATTAATTACGTTTGCTTAAACTTTGCTTCTAAACTCATTTTTTACACAACATTGGACAAAATCACCATCTTTAACCCTTATTATCTTTATGTTCGAGACCTTTATGACGAAAACTCCTGAGCTGAAACTTTTAGATTTTGATACAAACTTTCCAAAACCGTCGAGTTCGTTTCTTAACGATCGACGTACACCGCTTTTTACTGACTAGTTTTGGAGCCATTTTGTCACTTTTATGAAATTTCCGATTACATTGTTTTACTGACGAAAAGTGATAATTTCACTATAAATCATTACAAAACCATTGTAGGATGACATTTTGACGTAAATACTTGTAAAGTAATTTAAGAATGGTCAAGACGTCAAAAGAGTATTTTTTCGACGAAAAGTATTATTTTCAAAACTCGCAAATGGTATAAATAACATACGAAATGCATGCACAACATTACATCATAATTCATTAAGTATCATATCATTCATTTTAGGTCGCGGATAGTTTCCGAGCCTCATTTTCTTGCACTTCATTTTTTTAGCATACCAATCACACAGTGAGTTAAGTAGCCCACTTTCTATTACTTATTTGTCTTACAAACTCTTTTGGGGAGATACATGCTCAAACTATTTTCATTTACTTTCACAAATACTCTAAACGTTTTGATTACCGCTTAGTTTCATAGCCCCTACTCTTATACATTTCAATTACTTTTGGGGGAGATACATGCTCAAACTATTTTCATTACTTTCGCAAGTACTTTAAACTCTTACATGTCACGGTGAGTTCATACCCCACCTTTACTGCTTTAAATTCTTACAAACTATTTGGGGGAGATACATGCTTAAATACTTGTTTCACTCTTGCGAATACTCAAGCCATTTATACAATGGTGTTACAATATACTTCTTATACACTTTGGACATTATGTGTGGTTTATTGCGATATGTGCCTTAATGTGCTAAACTAGTTTTCAATTATGCATTAACATACAAACTTTAGCTGGTAACTCCTGCGGGGAGCCGCGAGAGAGGTATTGATAGTACTATCGGTAGCGCCCCCACCCTTGGGTTCTTGATGAGCGCTTAACACAGGGTGAATATAATCTGTTATTCAATGAAACAATACAAACAATTTAGACTTGTCAAGAGGTTCAGTTGGCTGTGATTCTTTGCATTAAGTACATGTATATATCGTATGCACCTATGTCCTACTTACAAACAAGATTGACAATTCTATATTTTGGCAATGGGTTGTAAACACACAGGTTGCAAGTTTTATATGGGCGGAACTTGGGAACGAGTGAAAATTTACAATGCCTTTCTTTGCATGAACAATTTTGAAAGGCTTTACTTGTTAACCAAACTCTATGAACTCACCAACCTTTGTGTTGACACTTTTAGCATGTTTTATCTCGGGTATCTAAGGCATTCACTTCATGGCATGCATATGGACACATCATAGAGTCGTGGTGACGACGCGTCTCACATGGGATTTATACACTTTAAAACATCGTTTGGCTTGTATCAAACCTATTTCCGCATACATTGATTTTCATTTGGGACCTACATTTTGTAAACTCTGATTATTTTACTTAATCAAGCGATGTTTTCTAACGACACTTTAGGTCGTTCGATATAACTGTAACTTTGATGCTATGACAGTCATTCCCCAAGGTATTCATTCATTTGCAAAACACGTAATTTGGGGGTGTGGCAGTTGGTATCGAGCATCGGTTATAGAGAACTAGGTTGCATCATTGACCCTAGACTATAACCACATCATCATAGCATCTCATCATATCATTATAAGTGCACATTCTTTATACATGCGGACTTATGACACAACACCAAACATCATATGAGTCGATTAGTTCAAGCATTGCATAGTTACTCCTAAATTATACATAGCCTGATCACCTATGTCTAATTCAGGAAGAATCATGCAATGAAGGGAGTAGTAGTCTCATATGTGTAAGCAATTCCGTAATCAAGCCAAATTTTCAAAAAATTTTCTTCAAACCAACCGGTTTGATCCAGAGGTGCAGTTCTTGTTTGATGAGTTGCAAAGATCGAGCTAGAAACAAGTCGTTACCTAAACCGATTTAGCCTAATCGTATGACAATTCTTGTTTGATGAGTTGTGGGATTAAGCAAAAATCGGTTACCAAAAAGTCTTTTAAAAATTTTGCTTGTGAATGGGAAAGCTTGTCTCATCGAGCCTAATCATAAGAAAGCATGTATTTAGGATGGAATTTGCTCACGATAGCAGGGGCATTATCTTGTGGGACGAGTAACTCATATGCATGAGCATTGACATAATCATATAGACCATACACAAGCATAAAATTTTAGAACCCTTGTCGGGTTGAATCATAGTATCATCGATTGAATCGAGGGGCGTGATTCTCGACATGGGAAGAATGTCACAATTCTAAATTTTTTGTCATTTCTCAAAACAATTCACGTTTCACAATTTCATCATTTATCGTAAACTAGCGTTGCGTGTTCCAAATTAACCTTTATGGTTTAGTGGCGAATTCATAATCATATCATCACGAACATTTCATATGGACTAAGTTTAGTCTACATTTCATTAGTATCATTTGCATCATATTAGTTCATTCATGACATTGCATTTCACATTAAACGCGTGAATTTTATATTAAATAAACGTTATCGCGTGAGTTATTATTTTGAACATTTAATCCGTTACTTCAAAAATGATCCGATATATTTTTATACTTACATTTAGTTTATAAAAACTATATTTTGAGTTTACCTAGTGTTTTAAATTTATTTTGTATATAAATCGTTAAAGTTATATTATTACGACGTTTTCTTAAAACTACATAATTATTATATCACTCAAATTTTTACAAGGAATGTATTTTTACAATTTTTATGATCTCATTATACTTTATTTTGATCTATTAAAAATTACTTTTACCTAAAATTTCCTTAAATACACAAATGTATATTAAATCTTACAAGTTACCTTTTTACCTATACATTTCACTTACATTTTAATTATACACATGATATATAAAAAAAATATATTTTGTTGACAAAAACTCCCCAAAAACCGGTCATGAGGGGGGTACCTCATTAATTTAGTTAGTAAGACTTTTTTCTTACATATCTAAGTTTATACTCTTTCTACACTCCATTCATTCATCTATTATCAAGTCTTTAGTCAAGCTTGTTCTCTCTTTTTTTTCTTCTCTCTAAAAACCGGCCTTATTGATGATCAAGAGGAGATCATCAAAATTTTTACAAGCTCAAGTGTTACAATCTAGAACACACTCTTAATAAGGTTTTGAAATAAAAACCTAGGGTGTTTAAGTTAAACCTTGTTCCTTGCACCTCATCATTATAACTTGTAAGCATATTTCTATCATTTTTCATCTTTTCTTATCATTACATATGTATTGTATCATTTTTGATAGCAAGCATGCAAGACTTATGTTGATTATACCATTTTTAAATGATTTCTAGAGTTATATATATAAAGGTCATCCTATAATTATCCCCTTGGTATATATTGGTCTTGATGATGTCTAGGAACCCATGACACCCTAAGAAGGTGTATGGTAGGATTAGATTAGCTTTGGAGTTGATTTGAAGGGATTGGAATAGGTTTAGTACGAGAAAAACTATTTTCGACAAGTATATAAAGTGGTCTGTCCTTATTTTGATTTTCTGAAAAATCCGACAGTAGGCACGAATTTTTGGCCTTGATATTTAGAAAATATACTTTAAAACGAATCCGTGGCCGCTTGAACGGATTAAACGGAGTTATAACGAAGAAGTTATGAATTTTTCAAGTTTGACGACGAAATATATATTTTTCTGAAATTTCAGCAAAGTGTTTTTGGTTTGTGCGAGTCAAAGCGAGCCTTAAGCTTCACAAATTATTTCGACTTATCAAAAATATATTAGTATACTTCGATACGAAGCTAAGGACGTATTATACGTAGAAAACGGATTTGAAACGACAAAGATATACACGTTTTCATAAAATTGCCGTAACTATTATTTTCTGAAAAACTATATTATTTTTCGAGACAAGTGTTACGATAACTGAAACGACCATGTTGGAATTTTTTTAACTATGATGTGGAACTTTTTGGAACGAAATGTCTTCTAATAAAATCGAGATCACCAAGCATATTTTTCAAAACGACCAACCGTTTGTATAGCAGAGTTGTAATAAATTAATTACGATTGCTTAAACTTTGCCGAAACTCATTTTTACACAACATTGGACAAAATCACCATCTTTAACCCTTATTATCTTTATGTTCGAGACCTTATACGAAAACTCCTGAAACTTTTAGATTTTGATACAAACTTTCCAAAACCGTCGAGTTCGTTCTCTAATGATCGACGTACACCATTTTACGACTAGTTTTTCGAAGCCATTTTTGTCACTTTTATGAAATTTCCGACGACATTGTTTTACGACGAAAAGTGATAATTTCACTATAAATCATTACAAAACCATTGTAGGATGACATTTTGACGTAAATACTTGTAAAGTAATTTAAGAATGGTCAAGACGTCAAAAGAGTATTTTTTTTGGACGAAAAGTATTATTTTCAAAACTCGCAAATGGTATAAATAACATACGAAATGCATGCACAACATTACATCATAATTCATTAAGTATCATATCATTCATTTTAGGTCGCAGATAGTTTCCGAGCCTCATTTTCTTGCACTCCATTTTGTTAGCATACAATCACACGGTGAGTTAAAGCCACTTTCTATTACTTATTTGTCTTACAAACTCTTTTGGGGAGATACATGCTCAAACTATTTTCATTTACTTTCACAAATACTCTAAACGTTTCCTGATTACCGTGAGTTTCATAGCCCCTACTTTTATACATTTCAATTACTTTTGGGGGGAGATACATGCTCAAACTATTTTCATTACTTTCGCAAGTACTTTAAACTCTTACATATCACGGTGAGTTCATACCCCACCTTTACTCGTTTAAATTCTTACAAACTATTTGGGGGAGATACATGCTTAAATACTTGTTTCACTCTTGCGAATACTCAAGCCATTTATACAATGGTGTTACAATATACTTCTTATACACTTTGGACATTATGTGTGGTTTATTGCGATATGTGCCTTAATGTGCTAAACTAGTTTTCAATTATGCATCAACATACAAACTATAGCAACTGGTTAACTCCGGGCCGTGAGAGGGTATTGATAGTACTATCGGTGGCGCCCCACCCTTGGGTCCTTGATGAGCGACAGGGTGAATATAATCTGTTATTCAATGAAGCAGTACAAACAATTTAGACTTGTCAAGAGGTTAAGTTGGTTGTGATTCTTTGCATTAAGTACATGTATATATCGTATGCACCTATGTCCTACTTACAAACAAGATTGACAATTCTATATTTTGGCAATGGGTTGTAAACACACGGGTTGCAAGTTTTGTATGGGCTTGAACTTGGGCTGAGTGGATTACAATGCCTTTGCTTTGCATGAACAATTTTGAAAGGCTTTACTTGTTAACCAAACTCTATGAACTCACCAACCTTTGTGTTGACACTTTTTAGCATGTTTTATCTCCGGTATCTAAGGCATTCACTTCATGGCATGCATATGGACACATCATAGAGTCGTGGTGACGACGCGTCTCACATGGGATTTATACACTTTAAAAACATCGTTTGGCTTGTATCAAACTTATTTCCGCATACATTGATTTTCATTTGGGACCTACATTTTGTAAACTCTGATTATTTTACTTAATCAAACGATGTATTTTCTAAACGACACTTTAGGTCGTTCGATATAACTTTAACTTTGATGCTATGACAGTCCTCCCCCAAGGTATTCAATTCATTTGCCAAAACACGTAATTTGGGGTGTGACAGATTGGTATCCGAGCATCGGTTATAGAGAACTAGGTTGCATCATTGACCCTAGACTATAACCACATCATCATAGCATCTCATCATATCATTATAAGTGCACATTCTTTATACATGCGGACTTATGACTCAACACCAAACATAATATGAGTCGATTAGACAAGCACATAGTTACTCCTAAATTATACATAGCCGATCACATATGTCTAATTGGGAAGAATCATGCAATGAAGGGAGTAGTAGTCTCATATGTGTAGCAATAAGTAATCAAGCCAAATTTTCAAAATATTTTCTTCAAACCACTTGTTTCCAGTTTGATCTGAGTGACAGTTCTTGTTTGATGAGTTGCAAAGATCGAGCTAGAAACAAGTCGTTACCTAAACCGATTTAGCCTAATCGTATGGCAGTTCTTGTTTGATGAGTTGTGGGATTAAGCAAAAATCGGTTACAAAATCTTTTAAAAATTTTGCTTGAGAATGGGAAAGCTTGTCTCATCGAGCCTAATCATAAGAAAGCATGTATTTAAGATGGGAATTGCTCAGAATAGCCTGGAGGCGTATCTTGTGGGACGAGTAAATCATATGCATGAGCATTGACATAATCATTTAGACCATACACAAGCATGAACTTTTAGAACCCTTGTGAGGTTAATCATAGTATCATTGATTGAATCACGGGCGTGATTCCTCGACATGGGAAGAATGTCACAATTCTAAATTTTGTCATTTCTCAAACAATTCCGTTTCACAATTTCATCATTTATCGTAAACTAGCTTTGCGTGTTCCAAATTCTCGTAACCTTTATGGTTTTGGTAAATTCATAATCATATCATCACGAACATTTCATATGGACTAAGTTTAGTCTACATTTCATTAGTATCATTTGCATCATATTAGTTCATTCATGACATTGCATTTCACATTGTTAGTAGATTTTATATTAAATAAGCGTTATCGCGTAAATTATTATTTGAACATTTAATCCGCTACTTCCAAAATGATCGATATATTTTTATACTTACATTTAGTTTATAAAAACTATATTTTGAGTTTACCTAGTGTTTTAAATTTATTTTGTATATAAATCGTTAAAGTTATATTATTACGACGTTTTCTTAAAAACTACACGATAATTATTATATCACTCAAACTTTACAAGGAATGTATTTTTACAATTTTTATGATCTCATTATACTTTATTTTGATCTATTAAAAATTACTTTTACCTAAAATTTCCTTAAATACACAAATGTATATTAAATCTTACAAGTTACCTTTTTACCTATACATTTCACTTACATTTTAATTATACACATGATATATAAAAAAGATATTTTGTTGACAAAAACTCCCCAAAACCGGTCATGAGGGGGTACCTCATTAATTTGGTTAGTAGACTTTTTTTCTTACATATCTAAGTTTATACTCTTTCTACACTCCATTCATTCACATCTATTATTGAAGTCTTTAGTCAAGCTTGTTCTCTCTTTTTCCTTCTCTCTAAAAACGGCCTTGTATGATCAGAGGAGATTTCATCAAAAAATTTTACAAGCTCAAGTGTTACAATCTAGAACACACTCTTAATAAGGTTTTGAAATAAAACCTAGGTGTTTAAGTTAAACCCTTGTTCTTGCACCTCATCATTATAACTTGTAAGCATATTTATATCATTTTCATCTTTTCTTATCATTACATATGTATTGTATCATTTTCATAGCAAACATGCAAGACTTATGTTGATTTATACCATTTTTACATGATTTTAGAGTTATATATATAAAGGTCATCCTATAATTATCCCCTTGGTATATATTGGTCTTGATGATGTCTAGGAACCCATGACACCCTAAGAAGGTGTATGGTAGGATTAGATTAGCTTTGGAGTTGATTTGAAGGGATTGGAATAGGTTTAGTACGAGAAAAACTATTTTCGACAAGTATATATATTGGTCTGTCCTTATTTTTGTTTTCTGAAAAATCCGACAGTAGGCACGAATTTTTGGCCTTGATATTTAGAAAATATACTTTAAAACGAATCCGTGGCAGCTTGAACAGTTAAAACGGAGTTATAACGAAGAAGTTATGAATTTTCAAGTTTGTGACGAAATATATATTTTGAAATTTCAGCAAAGTGTTTTTGGTTTTATGAGGTCAAAAGCAGGCCTTAAGCTTCACAAATTATTTCGACTTATCAAAAATATATTAGTATACTTTGATACGAAGCTAAGGACGTATTATACGTTGAAAACGGATTTGAAACGACAAAGATATGCGTTTTTCATAAAATTGCGTAACTATTATTTTCGAAAAACTATATTATTTTACGAGACAAGTGTTACGATAAATAAACGACCATGTTGGTGTTTTTAACTATGATGTGGAACTTTTGGAACGAAATGTCTTCTAATAAAATCGATATCACAAACATATTTTCAAAGCGACCAACGTTTGTATAGCGGAGTTGTAATAAATTAATTCGATGCTTAAACTTTGCGAAACTCATTTTTACACAACATTGGACAAAATCACCATCTTTAATTATTATCTTTATGTTGAGACCTTTATGACCAAAAAACTCTGAACTGAAACTTTTAGATTTTAATACAAACTTTCCAAAACCGTCGATTTCGTTTTCTAACGATCGTACACCATTCTGACTAGTTTTGGGCCATTTTGTCACTTTTATGAAATTTCCGACGACATTGTTTCTGACGAAAAGTGATAATTTCACTATAAATCATTACAAAACCATTGTAGGATGACATTTTGACGTAAATACTTGTAAAGTAATTTAAGAATGGTCAAGACGTCAAAAGAGTATTTTTCGACGAAAAGTATTATTTTCAAAACTCATAAATGGTATAAATAACATACGAAATGCATGCACAACATTACATTATAATTCATTAAGTATCATATCATTCATTTTAGGTCGGATAGTTTGAGCCTCATTTCTTGCACTTCATTTTGTTAGCATCCAATCCACCAGAGGTGAGTTCGTAGCCCCACTTTCTATTACTTATTTGTCTTACAAACTCTTTGGGTGAGATACATGCTCAAACTATTTTCATTTACTTTCCAAATATAAGCGTTCTTGGGTCTGTACGAGTTTCATAGCCCTATACTCTTATACATTTCAATTACTTTTGGGGGAGATACATGCTCAAACTATTTTCATTACTTTCGCAAGTACTTTAAACTCTTACATGTCACGGTGAGTTCATACCCCACCTTTACTCGTTTAAATTCTTACAAACTATTTGGGGAGATACATGCCAAATACTTGTTTCACTCTTTGCTTGAATACTCAAACCATTTATACAATTGTGTTACAATATACTTCTTATACACTTTGGACATTATGTGGTTTATTAGATATATTGCCTTAATGCTAAACTAGTTTCAATTATGCATCAACATACAAACTTTATGCCCGGTTAACTCTACTGCGGGAGCCTGGCGAGAGAGGTATTGATAGTACTATGCTCGACGTAGCCCCACCCAGGTTCTTGATGGCGCGACACTGGGTGAATATAATCGTTATTCAATGAAGCAATTACAAACAATTTAGACTTGTCAAGAGGTTCAGTTGGCAGTGATTCTTTGCATTAAGTACATGTATATATCGTATGCACCTATGTCCTCTTTTACAAACAAGATTGACAATTCTATATTTTGGCAATGGGTTGTAAACACACAGGGTTGCAAAGTTTTTGTATGGGCGAACTTAGGCGAGTGGATTTACAATGCCTTTCTTTGCATGAACAATTTTGAAAGGCTTTACTTGTTAACAAACTCTATGAACTCACCAACCTTTGTGTTGACACTTTTTAGCATGTTTTATCTCTGGTATCTAAGGCATTCACTTCATGGCATGCATATGGACACATCATAGATTAGAGTGGTGACGGCGCGTCTCACATGGGATTTATACACTTTAAAAACATCGTTTGGCTTGTATCAAACCTATTTCCGCATACATTGATTTTCATTTGGGACCTACATTTTGTAAACTCTGATTATTTTACTTAATCAAGCGATGTATTTTCTAAACGACACTTTAGGTCGATTCGATATACTTGTAACTTTGATGCTATGACAGTCCTCCCCAAGGTATTCAATTAAATTTTGAAACCACTAATTTGGGGGTGTGACAGTTTTACGTGATTTTTATTTCCACGCTACTTGAGAATGACTTTTGCCACTACAAGTGAAGGTTTGATAAATTGAAAGGCGGACAAGGAATTAAGCGGTTATGGAAGATGTACGACAACTTGAAAGTAAGATTTCAAAGAAAAGAGTTGATTGATCTTGTTAGAAATTACTGAAGATAGCAGAGAAGATCAAATTCTTTGAGAAAGTTCTGAGAAGAAAGATTGAAAGAAATGGAAGTTCTAAGCTTTTTGGAAGCTAAAAGATTAGATAGAATGGAAGATCTTTGAAGATTCAATTTCCTTTGTTCAACCTACAATTATGAAAGAAAGCTCGAGTTTAGTTATGTTCCCTCACGAAGAAGATATTCGGTTTCACGGTGGCTAATAATCCGAAATCAAGAAAAAGGCAATTGTCCTTGTTCTTGATGCATCCTTAAGCGAGGAACAAAAGCGCTTTCGGTTAAAGGATTTTATTCAAATGAAGAACAATCAAGCACTTAAAGATGTGATTAATTGATCAAAAGGTTGAAGAAACCAAGACATAACCAAGGCACAAAAATACTTGCATATATGAAGTCTTGTATTTGTCATGTTTGGTAAGCTGGAAAAAGCATCAATTTAAAGGAATGTCTGATGATCAAGTTTAAAAGGCTTACTATAGAACTGTAAAACAAGATAAATCTTTTATTCCAATGGGTTACGAAGAAGAAGAAGAGATTCCTAGATTGAAGAGAAAGGCTAAAGTAAGTGATTCTCAGTATTAAGAAGACTAAAGTTGATGAAGATCATACAAAGTCTGAAGGAGATTCCCCTCTGAGAAGTTCCTGAAGAACAAATGACATGGAATGATTTATGATTGAAGAGCGAGATTTTTATCGGAACCACGCAAATTGACATCCTATTATTGATTGGGAAGTTTACCTTTGCTAGCAATTTGCTTCAACATATGGAAGATTATAAAATTTGGGAGGTGAAACTTCATCATTCATGACATTTGAAGATCTTATTAAATATTTTGTGAGAGATGACCTTAATACACTCTGGAAATTAGTTCAAGAAAGGTTTAATGCTCAAGATCTCAAAGATGCAAAGGAGATCAGGTTATGGGTAAATCTTAGAAGGCTTTTGAACCAAATGTTGATGATGACTCTTTGGAAGACCTTATTAACATATGCTTTGGTACTAAATGGTTTTATTATGATTCATGTGAAGTTCATCATGACTCTACGACTAATGGAAGACTTTCATGCTTGCGAGAAAGAATATCCACTTAAATTTGGAGCACTTATAATGTTAGCTTACACATAAGAGTCAATGAAGATAATGAGAAGGTCAGAGTATTGTTACAAAGGCTTCAAGATCATGTTCAAGAATATACAAAGTTAAGAGAAAAGTGAAGTGTTTGATTGAATTCCCCAAATCCTTGAAGTTAATGTTAATGAAGAAACTTATTGATTTGAGAGAAATCCTAAGTTTAGGGAGGATTGTTGGGAATAATCCGTACATGGATAGTTGTGGTTTACCTTTGCTTGGACTTTAACACTAGCGGTGGAAGCATTATTCTAACTACAAGTTCTTCATTACCCTTGCTATCAGTTTATGATAAGGTTAAACGCGTCTACATAAGTATAGAATAGATCTTGTGTATATTCTATTATGTTAGCTTTATACTTATCTTGTAAAGGTCTCCTTGTTGTATAAAGGAGATCTAGGTCATTGTCTTAGTAGCGTATCATATTGCAATATTACCTCACGAAAGCTTCAAGGTGTAACCCTAGTGATAAGTTAAGATCACTCGTATTATTCATTAATAATATTGGAGCTTGAGTTTTGTGTTAACTTGTGTTTACTCTCATACATCATACAATTCGTCTTTTAAGTATTACTTAAGTAAATTCCGCTTGCTTGATAATATCATACAAAATATCATTGACACAAGGTGTGTGTCCAAGATCCATCCATTAAATTCAAATTCCCTTTATTTGCATAATAATGTACTCCAAGTGTTTTAATCTTTTCAATTCGGGTCATATTAGTGTTAGAGTAATAAAAACTCAAGTGTAGGTATGTACCTATAAATCCCTATCATTTTGATGTTTGAGAGGATGGTAGAGTAAGTGTATGGAAAAAATTCAAAAATAGAAAAAGAAAAGAAAAAATATAGTGAAAAAACAAACAAACAAAAACATACGGGCTACCATCCTACATCTATCTTTTTATTTATGTTTGTTTGTTTCAGTTATCTAGAGTCTAGAGTAGTCAGTCTTGGCTTAGCAGCGCCATTTTTATGCTTGTAACATAAATATTTTTGACTTGCCACCATTAAATAGCCTATCCCACCAAACCCTTTGTTTCCCTACAGTAAGCCTTACATTACAACCCTTTAAAAGACCTCTTGGATAGTCTTTCCTGGGTGCTTACATGGCGATGGAGGTTTGATCTAGTCTCAAGCCTATGGTAATCTATGTACTAGGACGGATTAATGAGTGTTTATCTTCCATTTCCGAATTTATTTTTCATATACACCCGAATGCAGAGAGTATCCAAACACCCCCATGTGAGGTGCTAGTATGTAATTCCGTGCTTGTTATGACTTTTGCGGGGCTTATATGTGTTGTGAATTGTTCTAAATTAATGCTTCATGACCTCTAACTTATAAATTAATTGGCTAAAGCACATTTTCTTGAGGACAAGCAAATACCAAGTGTAGGGATATTTGATAAGGTTTTAAAATGTACCTTTTTGAGGGGTCGTTTAAGCCTTATTTGATCACTTTTGTATCCGTTATTACTTAATATCGTTCCTTTCACTTTTTAGGTATCTTGAAGGCAAAATGCTAGAATGACACTTATTCGGGTGAAAAGGTGAATATCTGAGCAAAATGGCCAAAGTCAAAATCGAGAGCCTTCAGTGCTTTGGAGAATTTGAAGGGGCCGTCCCAAGCTAAATTAGTGGCCGTCGACAACTTTGTGGCTTATCAGTATAAATTAACTTATTTACAAGTGACGGCTGAGGTTTTAAAAGAGTAGGTAAATTATGGGGCGGCCTAGATTTGATCAGAACGGCGTCATAGGTGAAGGGGACGACGTCACAGAAGCATAAGGTGGCCCGTCATAGAGACTAACGTGGCCAGACGAAACCTAATGACGCGACCCGGCGGCATCACAAATCAAGGGTAGCAACGTCGCATTTGTAATCTTATATATAGAATCAAATTTTTTAGTTTTGATTAATGTAGTCTTGGGTAAAACCTAAACAGAACCAAGGCTATTTTGTAGAGTATTTTGGGTTCCATACCACATCTTACATCAAGATAAGTGTTTTATTTCATTAATTTAATTATGTCTTTAAATTAATTGTGTGTACTTGCATGTTTCCCATGTCCGGCTAATTTACACATTGTGTTTGCTTGGGAATATGAAACTTAATTATTGAATATTGATTGGTTGTCTCTTATCTTAATTGTTAATGATCTAGTATTGCGATAGGTCATCCGTTATGTAATTAATGCTTGATTAATCTTTTGAAACCTTAACTAATAGTACCTAGAGTCATTATAGGCTAAACCATCAAAGAGTACCCAAGTTAAAGTTTATAAATCCTAGAGATTTTGTAGTCATTAACCTTTGGTAGTTTCAAAGAGATAGGGATAAACGCATATCTTACGACCTTAGACACTGGCTTAATTAGAATAAGGACGTGACAATTCAACCATCAATAGGAGATAATTAAGGGGTAATAAAACCTAAGTAAACACATCTTTAAATCATCATACGAGCACACAATAATTAGATATAAACTACATACACCTTGGTTTAGATAATTAGATAAGTAGAAGTGTCGGTGAAATACCAACCCCATAAATCCAAACCAGAGATTAAATTTACCTTTCCATTTCCTAAAAAACATAAAAGATAAAAAATAATCTTCCTCAACCCCAACCTTAGCGTAGTAACTTCTCTTTAGCATTCCTATTCTAGGAAGATATCAATTCCCATTGGCTTACCCTAATACTACACTACAACAATTAGGTTCAGCACTTTTAGGGTGTTGAAAAACTTATCGAATCATTCCTTTGACCCGACGGCGTGTGGCGTTATCATTGATACCATAGCCGTGTCATTATATCCCAATTGGTTTGCATCCAACTTTCTTGTAGTAGGTTATACCAAAGTTTAAGTGCTTGATATATACGTGTACTGTAATTACCTTCATATGTTGTTGCCTTGGTTCTTGCATGAGGCCGACTTAACAAATGGCCGGTAACTAAGATCACGGTCTTGTATGAGTAAGTATCTTAAACATCCATTTAGACTTCTATATTCTATAGCATCAACTAGTTCTCCTCGCATGTCTTTATTAGCTTTGTTCCTGGATCCATGGGAATCTTAGTTTCATTGCAATCTTTCATTCTTGCTTCCTAAAGAATCTTGGGCATATCCGATTGCTTTATTGAGATTCTTGTTTAGGTAACCTCTATTCCCAAGTAGTAAGCTAATAAGCTAAGTCCTTCATTTCAAACTTTTCTTCCATTTGCAACTTAAACTTTTGAAGGTCTTTCCTTCGCTTCCGGTAACTATTAAATCATCCACATAAACTCCAACAAGCAACATGAGTCTTTACTTATCGCTAATGGTTCTTCTTCAAATTAGTAGTTTATCTAAAGTGTATATATTCTACCAATGGTCTCAGTTCTTTAAATACCCATTTCCCAGGACAAATAGCTATGCAGTTTGTGCGGTAGGGTAACTAGCTTCCATGTCTTGTTTTTATTTATTGGAGTCCAATTTACATGCGCATTGCCTTGAAAATCCACTTTTATCTTGTACAACTTCTTTTTAATTTCCTAGGTTCTTATTCTAGTAGTAGTTATTTAATTTACTTTTTGCACCCAGTTGCTTTTAGTCCCATAAGTTTTAAGGTTTTGTATCCACACGGAAATGGAGGTATCAAAGCGGCCTTAATGACTTACTGAATTGATGATGTATATCGGTAGATTCTTCTAGATTAGTCTCCTTGGGTATATGGTGGAGGTGTTTATGGATTGTCTATTGGTTGTTCAATCTCATCGGATGTATCACCATGAGTGTTATTACGCATGGGACTTGGTGCACTATCTTCATCATTTCTTTCCGAATCTTGAGTGCCAACTTCATCAATGATCCTTGAACTTGATTTTTGGTTTTCACATATAATAAAGTCCCTCCATTCTAGTTCATTTGGATCAATATTATCCAGTTACCTTTCCGTCAATCCCATCTTCCTTGAATTTTATCTCTACTCCATGATCCTTGATCGTTAGTTACAAGATCAAATAGGCGATAAGCCTGATCTAGTTGATTCAAGATAAGCGAATTCCTTGCTTCTATCATCTAACTTCTTTAGATGTGGTTTGGTTACCTTTGCATAGGCTTTGAATCCAAAAACTCTAAGGTGTTTCATATTCGGTTTTCTACCCTTTAAGGCTTCATAAGGTGTAGAATCCTTGACAGCCAGGTACTCTATTTAAGACATATATTACATGTTTTAATAGCCAAGGCCAAAAATCTATGGTATGTGCATAACCTTTAACATACTCCTTGTCATACTCATTCAAACCTATTCCTTCTCTTTACATGCCCGTTCACATTGTGGAGGTATGGTCTTTGTAAGTTGTCTAAGTATGCCATTCTCACACACAATATCATGTGAATTCCTTGAGTGAATTCACCTCTTATCCTTCCTAAAGACCTTAATTTTTCCCGACCTCATTTTCCACCTTCAACTTGAATTCTTTAAAAGTATCAAATGCTTCATCTTTTACTTTAATAAGGTATACCCATATGTACCTAATAAAGTCATCTACTAACAAAAACATGTACTTACAATTCTTTTTCTTTGGGAAATAGGTCCATAATCTCGAACACTAAGTTCAAAGTTTCTAATGACTTAGTGTTTTGTGGGATTAGGAAAAGGGCTCTAATGTGCTTTCCCTAGCAAGGCGTTGCATACTTGACTCTTGTGAGATTATCTTGGGTATCCCTTCCCACTAATTTCTTTTGAGTCATTTGTTTAGTTGAATCGAAATTCAAATGACCCAACCTAGCATGCCAAAGCCATGCATGATTTCAAATTAGCCAATAAACACATATGCATACCAACATTCAAGTTGATCTTGTAAAGTCGGTTTCTTGATCTTCAACTCATAGGAGTTTTTGATCCTGACCCTATGGCAATGGTATTTGTTTTGCATAATGATCTTACAGCCATTCTCTATTAATTGTCCTAGGCTTTAAATGTTACTTTTTAGATTAGGAATGTAATAAACATTAGGAATTACTCTTTGTTCCTTGTTTTACATTCAGTATATAAGAGCTTCACCATAATCTCTACATATGACCCATCACCAAAATGGACTCTTCACGAAATCTTTTCTTCTAGCTCCATTATCCAGTACCATAGCTTTCATCAGTGCTTATGTACTTCTTAGGTTCGATCTCCTTCTCATTTAAGAATATCTCTTCACCATTATCTCCTTTTTCCTTGAGCGCCATCAAGAGGCTGTTGGTTCTACATCTTCTTGAACCAAGTTTATTATCTTGTCATATCATTTAGTTTGAGTTTCTCTTATCAAACTTGTTACAATTGTAGCAGTTAACCTTACTAGAATCCTTTGTACCTTTTTAAAATTATTCTTCTTGAACTTATGTGAAGGTTTGGTTTTCATTGTTGAATTGTTTGGTTTTCGGCCTGTTTTGTTATCGTGAGATGACCTAAACTTCTCTTGTCCACTATTCCTAAAACCTTTCTCATGACTTGAACTATTATCATGGTTTGTGAGCAGTTTTATCAGGATTCTCACAGGCTTCCATTAAAAAGGTTTACTCTTTCCTCAAAGGTTTTCAGCCTACCAATGGTCTCATCTAAAGTAGTTCTCTCTAAATTCGATAAATTGTTCTATGGATGCCATAATGCGTATAAACCTCTTTGGTTACGGAACTTAAAAGTTTTAGTACTAGGTTTGCTAATCAATGATCCTAAGCCACTTGCCCTTGTGACAATACTATTAGTTTTGCTTTGAAAAATCATCAATACTATCATCTTCTTTCATTTTGAACATCTCAAATTCTGTTTTGAGAGTTTGTAGTCGTTATACACTTTCTATCTACACCTATGTGTCTAGTTTGTAGTGCTTCCTAAATTTCTTTTGCACTTTTGCAACTAGAAACTTGTAAAATCATATCTTCGGGTAATGCAGTAAGATATGCAGTTGTTGCTATATCTTTCTTTGTGTCTAGTTGTGCATTATCCAGGGGTTCTATTATTTCTTGTTGGGATCACGTGCAACTAGTATTCAAGTTAATAGGTCATTAGATTAGTAATAGGTTGCTAATTGGGCATATGTTTTGTAATTGTGCTAGGCTTATGTAGTAAGCCCATGGAAGCTATCACAAGGCCCATACGATCCGTAGGAAGGACTAGAAGGTGTTGCCCTAGCTCCCTTGCCTATATAAACACTTGTGTAACCCTCTTAAGAGGGTGTCGATTTCTTTCATTTTATGCATTACATTTCCTTATTATTATGTGTGAAAGAATTCACCATCTCTTTTCCCTTTCTCTCTTCTTATTTACATCAACACATACTTGTGTTATCATATTATGGTGACCTAACGGTGGTATGTCATACCTAGTTGTTTGAAATGTTTTGTTCAAGTTTTTTGGTTATACGTAGCATAGTTTTTCATTTTCTACCTTTCTTACCTTTATATTTTGGTTTTGCACTCAAATCTTGAAGCTTGGAAAGTTTAAAGGTTGATATAGTGTTTTAGAATCTTAGTTTTGGCAAAAAGTTTGGAACTTATGTGTTTTACATCATTTTCACTCGTTTCTTTTATGTTCATCAAGTTTCTGAATAAGCTCAAGTTTCACTTTGGTTGTTAAAGTTCAAAACTTTCTTGTTATTTAAGTTTTATTATTTGTTTCATCAAAGAATCAAGTGTACAAGCAGCGTTTTGAGCTTAAAAGTCATTTTGGTGATTTACGGTGAGTTTACGAATAAAGCAAACCCTCTTTTGAGTAAGCAAAACCCTATTCTTACGGTAAGCAAAACCCTTTACTATACATAACAAAACCTAATCTTATGAATAAGCATTACAAACAATAGGAGTTTCTGAATCACAATCTTACAAACAAGGAATTTTCATGAGAATCTTTAAGTTATTTGTAACTTAGTATTTCCCTTGCTTGGATAAGCTTGTGGAATACTTTGACTTGTGGATATCTTTCTTACTTGGATAAGTTTGAAAGACTTTTGGTTTTTTACCTATTCTTACGAATAAGGTCAAACCTTACTAGGAAGACTTTACGACTAAAAGATCATATCTTACGAATAAGGTCCTTTATGACTAAGCTTTGATTTTACAACTAAAGTTAGGTACAAGCACAAAATTTTACACGAGTAAGATTAGCTTACGAGTAAGTATCGATTCTGACTAAGAAATTCACGAGTAGCACCATCAACTTTACGAATAAGGAGTTTATGAATAAGACCAACTTTCAACAACAAATCACGTTTCAATCATCTACAAAGATCCATCATCAACACAAGTTTAAAGATGTCTCAACCATCATATTTCAACTACTTTCCTCACGTATATCCTCAGCAACAACAATATCCTCAACAACAATTCCCGCAACAACCACAACAACAAGTTTATCAACAACAACAATCATTTGCACAACCACAACAACAATTCCCTCAACAATTCTATCAACAACAACCATACACTCAGCAACAACAATGGTTTCCACCTCAATATGCTATGCAATCTACTACTACTACACAGAAGGAACCTCATTAGTTTGCAAAGATGTGTGAGGCTATCAGTGATTAACAATTAATTCATGAAGCTAGATCTCTTGATAGACCTCCAATGCTCACTCCCGAAAACTATGTTCAATGGGTAAAGTCGGTTCTTATTTAGGTTCTGTGATCTTAAGAAACCTCATGGAAAATATTTGAAGAAGGTCATCCTTGAAGGTCCTTTTCAAATGCCAATCTATGTTGATTCACCGGCGATCAATGGCTAATCCACAAGACTTGACACTACTTTCACTGTCCTTGAAACTCAACTAGCGTAGAACAACAACTTTACCTTGAAGTTGATGAGCTCGCAATGGAATACATTCTTCAAGAATTACCTAATCCATTTCTTCGATGTTGATGCTTTCGGCTTGCTAAAGACATGTAGGAACACATTCATCTCTTAATGGAAGGCACTGAACTCAATCAAGAAGACATGGAATCAAAACTTGCATATCATTATGAAATGTTCATGATTGATCCAGGGGAGTCATTAGAGTTATACCATCATCAGTTCACAAACATCATCAATGATTTGGATAGACAAAACATAATTTTACCTAAAATTGCTATTAACACAAAGTTTCTAAGTTGTCTTGGTGGGAGAAGTATGTCTCATTTATTCGTCAAGCCAAAAACCTTCACAATGCTAAGTATGGGTTGTTGTATGATTATTTGAAGCACCATGAGAGGGGAGTGGACAAAGACCGAGCTCTCCGTGGAATCTATGCACCTTTACCAAATCTTAATTCAATTGCTTTGATTGCTCAGTCATTTGCACCACAGTTTCCTCAATTTGCCGCAGTCAAATCATGATTTTGTCCAACAGCAACAAAGCTTTACTTACCCTCAACAGACACCGTCAGCCCAAATCACTCCATATGATCCTTACGTAATCTAATGATACTCAACTTGTTTCTTACAACAACGATTCACACTTTCAGATTGAAGCCCGGAATGAATGAGGAAGCATTCAACACATTGAATCAAGGATTCGCAATAATTGCTCGTGCCTTCGGGAGATTTGCAAACAAATCCAGCAATCGTCTTCGTACCTCATCAATTACAAGAAATCAAAATTTTTTATTCGAGATTGGAAGAGTTGAAGTTCAGAACAGAAACAATGGACGTTCGATGGGAACTGGTAGCTATATGGGTAGTGGAAAAGGGTATAATGCTTCTGGTAGGAACAATATGGTTACTCCTCGACAAAGGGTTCAAATTTTGATCAAGGGAATGTTAGAATGGGAATACGGTCTGATGCTACAACCGCAATGAAAGGGGTCATCTGGCTAATGCATGTCCAAAACCAAGAACCAGGAGGAAGTGCTTATCACTGAGGCTTTACTCTTGGCTCTTAAAGATGAAGCTGCTGGAACTCTTACATACAAGGAACAGAGCTTCATGGCAGCAGTCAGTGATATATGGAGGACTTGCAAGCTAACATTTATGATGTTAATGGCAAACATGCAAGAACTTCACATGAGTGATACAAGCCTCAAGAGGCGAGTTGATTTGTATCTTGATGAAATTGTCTATTTGCAAAAAAAAATAAAACATTTTCAAAACATTGTGTACAAATATGGTGAGTCAATCACAACAATTCAAAAGTTCACTTTAAATAAATCCGATGGATATGGGCGGATCTTGCTAATGATAAACCACATTTTTTACATAGAGCATTCAAGTCAAATCCAAAGTTGTATAGTGCCAAATATGTGCTTGATGAATCAATTGTCGTGTTTTTTAATATAATTGTGAAGAGGAACAAGATGCGATAGAAGAGAGTCGATTAAAATGAGCAATGTTAAATACATCAAACCATTTGATTACTCAAAAGTGCCTCATATTTCGACCTCTTTTGTTTCTCAAAAGGATAAAACTGACACACCTTGGTTTATCACACAAATAAATGAGTCGTCTTGACGTTGGTTTTTAAACCCATTGCACAAATAAATGGTCCTTTACCTTATTCAAGTGAAATTCAACCATTGCCAAAAAGATGTCTTGTTCTCAAATATTTTGATACTTTTATGAGCGACATTAAACTTTTGGAAGATGCAGTGAACGTAATTCGAGATAAAAGCTACTACATTTCAATCGGCTTGCCGAGAGAACAAAGACAAATCTTTCAAACCAGATTTTACCTCATGTTCATAATTTGCGTCGTGTGCAAGCACATTAGGACGGGAACTTCAAAAGAAGTTGAACAAATAAAAACAACTTTCAATGTACGAAAAATTGATTTCAAACACTTAAAAGGAAAATAAAATTCTTTGAAATCATGTTGAGCGACTCTTGGAAGATGTTATGTGTCCTAATACTATATCTATATGGTTATATTATACTACTTTTGCATCGCTTGTGATAATGTTGTGCTGTTGATGAAAAAGATAATGTGTCTCAAATCAAACTTTGAAAGCGAAAATGAGTTAAAAGAACTTTCGATGTCAAACGTCATCTTCACAGTGTCAAACCCATAGTCTTGATCATGAAATTGCTTTATAATCAAAGTCAACCCGATGCGGATGAATAATCTTTTGAACCAAAACTTGAACGACTGGATGATGAGAACGCGTCTTTGAAATGTCAACTTTACAAATATGAACAAGAGATTGAAAAAGTTAAAAAGGAATATGGAACCATATTTTATTTTCTCAAAAGACCGTGTGAAATGGTGTATGCAAATGCAAACTTACGCTCTGAAATTCAAGATTTAAATCACACTATCATTGAGTTGAAAGAGAAATTGGTGAAATATGAGAAAAAGGCAATCTAGTAACACAAATGTAATTGCAGGTGGAATGTATAAAGTTGACACTAGGAAGCCCAATGACAAAACACAAGATACAAATGTGATTCCTTCCACTTCTACAAGAGTAGTTGACTCTACTTCTAGCGTTAGCAATTCACCCTAGAGCACTCAAAAGAAGAATACAATTTGCAACGTAAAGCGAACACTAAAATCCTAAAGTAGAAGATCATGCAAGGACTTTGAATAAAACATGTTACACACTCTAAATATTGGGTTAGAAAAGTAATAGTAAAAGGCGATATGTAAATGTTAAATCTTTAAGTACTTTGGATGTTAAATTTGAATCTTCTTGTATGTTTTATACGAAAAGTATATTTTAAGTTGTCATGATGATAATTGTGTTTCTAAAACTATCTTGTGTAAATCGGATATCTACAATTAGCACTACCTCTAGGCCCACTATTGCTTCTAAGTCGATTGCTAGGAAAAGCCTAATGTAGTTTATGAGATAATCATTGATGAACCCGTAGCACCATCATCACCTCCTAGGAAGATACCATCACCTAGTGAATTTACTAAGACAAAAGCATGAACTAGTTGGACCTGGCAGAGATGGTTACAAAGTACACCTGGTTTTAAATGGTTACTCAACATTATTAACATGTGTACTACAAGCATAATGGAACCCACTAACTCTTCGGGTTCCACCTTTACCTCTGTTCCATAATCGTCGTCTATGTGTATTTAGGGTAATACAAATCATTCTCGGATTGTTGTTAGCGGTACGTTCTAGCACATGAGGCAACATCAAACTTTATCAAACTTTGTTGCAAAGTTCATTGCCACTGTCAGGTTCGGGAATGATTACTTCACTGCTATAATGGGATATAGGGACTACATCAATGGAAACATTGAAATTAGCATAGTGTACTATGTTGAAGGTCTTGGACATAACCTTTTCTCAATGGAGGTCAATTTTGTGATGGAGATTTAGAAATTGCTTTTCAGAAGAAATCGTGTTTCATTCGTGATCTACAAGGAAACGATATCATGTCGAGCTCAACAATCACCTTTACACAATTTCAATGCAAGACATGGTCGCTTCATCTCCTATTTGTCTACTATCTAAAGCAACATCAACAAAATCATGGCTGTGGCATAAGAGACTTTCAAATTTGAACTTCAAAACCATAACTGATCTTGCATGACACAAA
The DNA here is from genome assembly GCA_910596185.1 of Chrysanthemum makinoi. Classification (NCBI taxonomy): domain Eukaryota; kingdom Viridiplantae; phylum Streptophyta; class Magnoliopsida; order Asterales; family Asteraceae; genus Chrysanthemum; species Chrysanthemum makinoi. The sequence continues at coordinate 196,431,372 of OU343221.1, forward strand.
CTAGTTGAAGGACTTCCAAGATTTTGGTATTCCAAAGACCACTTATGCTCACTTGAACAAGGAAAAAGCTCGTGCATTTTTCTTCAAAGTTGAAAACAGTACTCAACATGTTCTTCACCTTCTTCATGGATTTGTGTGGCTCGATCGTAATACCATTAATGGCAATGCTAAATTCTTGTAATCATTGATGACTACTCAAGATGGACTTGGTTTTATTTTCTTCGATGTAAAGCTCAAGCTCCACGAATGATCATCACCTTTCTCATGAAAATTCAAGTTCACTTCATAACACTTGAGACAAGATATAATAGAAGCAGAGGAACTAAATTCTAAAATCAAACTCTTGGAATATATGAAAAAGTGGGAATTGAGCATCAAACATCCATTGCAAGAAAACTCGAACATAATGGAGTTGTCGAAAGACAAAACCGGACGTCTGGAAGCAACAAGAAAAATGTTGATAAATGCTAAACTTCTAGGTTACTTGTGGGCAGAAGTTTCAACCGCATGCTATACTCGAACCGTTATATGATCACAAAACGCCACAACAAAACACCCTATGAGCTTATCCATAACAGAAAACCGAACCTAAAACACTTTCATGTCTTTAGTGCTCTCTGTATCTAAATAATGATCGTGATGAATTTAGAAAGCTCAAGGCTAAAGGCGATATTGGAGTCTTTGTTGGATATTGAGAAAACTCTAAAGGATACCAAATCTAGAATCGTCGTACGAGAGAAATTTTGGAGACAATTCATGCTAATTTTGATGAGCTTACAAAGATGGCTTCTAAGTAAAACAACTTAGAACCCGACACCGCGTCTTAACTCCCGAGAATCATCGGTGAGAAAAAATTCAGCTCACTCGTCGTCAAATGGAAACTTTGTTTGCTCCTCTGTTTAATGAAGACTTTGATAGCGTGCTCCAAATGTATCAAATGTTTTTTGCTCAACTTGATCAAATTTCAATACACGGTACACGAAACAGCATATTTCGATGCACTCCGGTCGAATCTCCAACAACAGTAGAACAAGCGCAAATGACAATGACCGGTGATGATCCTTTAACCAAAATGTTGCACACTGCGCATTAGATGGAAATGTGTTCTTTAACCCTTTGCATGAAACAACTAATCCAGATGTTGTAGAATCTTCAACCGCCCATTTGGATCCACTAATCGCACAATGTATATCAACACCAACCTTCGACACATAGATGGACCAAAGATCATCCTCTTGTTAACATTATTGGCAAGTAACCACCCGATCGTAACAAGATGACGCCTTCACACCGACGGTGAAAACTGCATTTATGCACTCCTTTAGTAATATCTGAATCCAAAACATAAGGAAGTAATGACTTATGACAACTGGATTGAATCCATGCAAGAAGAGCTGAACCAGTTCAAATGTTTAGAATTATGGGAATTGGTTGAAAGGCCAACAAGGGTCGTCATTGGTCTAAAATGGATTTCAAAGAACAAGATAGATCTTTGAAGGAACGATTATTCGTAACAAGTCACGTTTGGTGGCTAAGGGTTATCGTCAGGAAGAAGGTATCAAATTTGAAGAATCATTGCATAGGTTGCTAGACTTGAGGTCGGCATTCGCGGCTCCCATGAACATCACCGTCTACCAAATGGATGTCAAAACTACATTTATAAATGGGAAACTTCGGGAGACGGTGTATGTTAGCAAATCGAAGGGATTTGTTGATCGAGAGTTCCCTAATTACGTCTATAAACTGAACAAGGCTCTCTATGATCTCAAACAAGCCCCTTGGGCGTGGTATGGCAAGTTGTCATCCTTCCTGATTGCTCATAATTTTATCAAAGGATCTGTTGACCCTACAATGTTTATTCATTATCATGGGGAACACATTTTAATTGTTTAGATTTATTTGGATGATATCATTTTTGGATCAACCCACAAAAAGTACTCAAATGCTTTTTCAAAACTAATGAAAATAAATTTTGAAATGTCAATGATGGGTGAACTTACATTCTTCTTAGGACTTCAAGTTTATCAATCACCATGTGGTATTTTCTTAAGTAAGTCTAAATATGCTCTTGATATTTTGAAAAAACATGGTATGCAAACATGTGACGCCTATAATACACCAATGGCTTCAACTAGTAAACTGGATGCTGATTTACATGGGAAACTTGTTGACCCTACAAAATACCAAGGTATTATTGGGTCCTACATGTATCTAACGACAGCGAGGCGAAACATGTATTTGCTATATATCCGTGCTTCCATTATCAGTAAAGACCCATGAAAAACACCTCTCTCGTGAGGCTAAAAGAATCCTCCGATACATCAAGGGAACCATTAATTTGGGGATCAGGTATCCGAAGGATTCTGGTTTTGAACTAATAGAATTTTCGGATCTTGATCATGCAAGGTGTTTAGATACACGTAAAAGTACTTATGGCGGTCTACAACTCTTTGGTGATAAAATAGTGTCATGGCAATCGAAGAAACAAGATGTACATCGTTATCGTCAACTAAAGCAGAATACGTAGCCATGTCTGCGTCTCGTGCTCAAGTCATCTGGATGAGGACACAACTCATGGATTATGGTTATGTATTCGACAAGATTCCGGTGTATTGTGACTCCAAAAGTGCAATCTCATGCAACACGGTTCAACATTCAAAGTCAAAGCACATTGCTCTTTGCTATCATTTCATCAAACAACATGTGGAGAAGGGAACGGTGGAACTATACTTTGTAGGTACTGAAAACCAATTGGTGGACATTTTCACCAAAGCCTTGCCACCCGTAAGATTTCTTGACTTGGTTCATAATTGGTATGTGATGTTTGACTCTGAAGAAATTGGATGAATTTTTAAAACTATCTTGAAAAGTCAAACACCAAAACCATTTTTTGTAAATATTTATCAAAAACTAAATAAAAAATTGAAAATCCTTGAAAAAACCAAAAATGTTTTCATTTTTGTAAAAAAACAATGCAAGAACAAAATTTCCAGTAACACTTTGATCTATTAAACATTTCTCAATTTTTCCCGAACAAGTGTTGAGGGGGAGAATGTACATCTTTTACTAGTTTAATAAAACTTTGTACTTGCATTTTATCAAAAAGATGTTGTTTTTTATCAAATATGTTGGAAAAGTATCATGGTTGAATACTCTCCTCGGACTTAAAGGTTTCTCCAAAACGTATAAAATTCATCAAATCAAAAGTCGAGGGGGAGTATTGTTAAGTTTCTTGCCAAAATGATCTTTGTTTAACTATCCTGTAAGTTAATGTACCAAAACTTAATGGTTTATGAGGTTAGAGGACCAAATGTGTAACCTTTTGAAAATTACTTTTAACAAAATAGATTGAATTCAATGCACTTTACCATCCTCATTTAATACTTCACTACCAAGAATCGCCCAAAAACACTTCTTCAAATCGTTTGATCTCAAAATCTGTAAGTGTAATAATGTTTATGTTAGATATAAGTTTTCATACACATCCAATTATAACAAAGTAGGCGTATAATGGAATTCTAGAGAGAAAGTTAGAGGTTTAGGAACTTGTGAGAAAGTAGAAAGATATTATTATT
>OU343221.1:196435046-196503022 GCA_910596185.1 Chrysanthemum makinoi
CTACAGCCCACGAAATGAATCGTGACTTGGCATAAGCATCCATGAGCAAACTTTAATCCCTCAAATCGCACTACCGACAAGCATAATTCTAAAAAAGAAAAATAAAAGTGAAAAAGAAACCTAACTCACTTTTGTAGGAATCACGGTTGTATTTAGCGTATGCAACAAGCTTTTTAAACCACTTGGTGTCCCAAGTGGACGAGTGTAGTTTCGTGAGGGCTTCTAGGGGAAGTTACATGTTTTAAAAAAGAAAAAAGTGTTTCAGGGGAAGTTACGTCGTAAATCTAATAAGGAGTTACGCCATAATTAGTGCAAACCCGGAGCCTTCTGAGGAGTGTAGCTACGACGTAACCGTTGCATGGGGTTACGCCGTAGTGGTAATGCTCCAAAATGTCATAAAAAGTATGTTACAGTAACCATAAGAATGAGTTACTGCTGTAATTCTACGACATATCAGTCCCCGTTCAGCATGCTCTTTAAACAACTTTTCCCTGAAATCCTACAAATATGGTTAAAAACACAAAACCCAACAGAAATGGAAATAAAATAAATGAAAGGGATAATTCGGGTTGTCTCCTAAAAGAGCACTTTTCTTTATTTATGAGTCTTTAAGTTAGACTCAAAGCCTCGGGGTTTATGCAGGGGCGAAGAACTCATCACCCGAAAGCTTACTAACATCGTGTCCGTAGTAAATTTTTGCTCTGTGCCCATTCACCTTGAAAAACTCCCCTGCACTATTATAAACCTCAATAGTCCCATAAGGGAACACCTTACTTACTGTGTAGGGACCAACCCAATGAGATCTCATTTTCCCCGGGAATAGTTTGAGTCTCGAGTTGAAAACGAGTAACTCTTGCCCAACTTCAAACTTTTTGTCCTTTATTCGCTTGTCGTGCCATCTTTTGGTCCTGTCTTTGTATGCTTTGGCATGATCGTATGCTTCGTCCCGTAATTCAGCTAGGCGATTTATTTGAGAAAATCGGCGTTCCTTAACCACTTCAGCCTCGAAATTAACATTTTTGAGTGCCCAATATGCTTTGTGTTCTAATTCTACTGGTAGATGACAAGCTTTCCCCAGAAACGATCTTAAAAGGTGTGCTTCCAATAGGAGTTTTGAAAGCGGTTCTGAATGCCCATAAATCTTCGTCAAGTTTGTCAGACCAATCTTTCCTGTTACTGCTGACGGATTTCTCCAAAATTTGCTTGAGTGCCCTATTGGTGTTTTTTGTTTGCCCATTAGTTTGGGGATGGTAAGGTGTAGACATCCGGTGGATTACTCCGTATCTGTTTAGTACTTTCTCCATAATAGCATTACAAAAGTTCATCCCTCGATCACTTATGATGGTTTTAGGAATCCCAAACCTGGAGAATAACCTTTTCAAAAACCAAATGACACTTCTAGCATCACAAGTTTGAAGAGATTCAGCTTCAACCCACTTTGAAACATAATCGACAACCACCAGAATATAACTCTTGTTTTTTGATGGGGTAAAAGGTCCCATAAAATCAATCCCCCAAACATCAAATACTTCACTTACCATAATGTTATTAAGTGGCATCTGATTTCGAGAAGAGATGTTTCCTGCCCTTTGACATGCATCACAATTTCTCACATGTTTTGCAGAATCCTTGAAAATGCTAGGCCAAAAGAATCCTGCCTCATAAATCTTTCTAGCAGTAGTATCGGTCCCGTAATGCCCTCCAGTAGGTCCATTGTGACAGTGTTCCAGAATTTGTTGTTGTTCATCTCCGAAAACACATCTCCGAATTATACCATCTGGGCATGATTTAAAGAGGAAAGGATCATCCCAAAAGTAATATTTTAAATCTGAGAAGAACTTTTTCTTTTGATCATAAGTTTTGTTGCTAGGTAAAACTCTGACCGCGAGGTAATTAGCGAAGTCCGCATACCATGGTTCGGAACTAGGATCCTTAATTCTTACTGCCATAAGATGCTCATCAGGGAAGGAATCACGAATAGTTTCTATATCAAGCTCTTCAAGCTCAGGGTTTTCTAGTCGAGATAGGTGATCAGCTGCTAAATTTTCTACACCCTTATTATCTTTGATTTCAATTTTAAATTCTTGTAGCAGCGGTACCCATCTTATCAATCTTGGTTTGGCATCCTGTTTACTGAACAAGTACTTCAAGGCATAATGGTCAGTGTAGACAACAGTTTTAGACATTACTAAATAGGACCTAAATTTATAAAAGGCATAAACCACAGCGAGGAGCTCCTTCTCGATGGTCATGTAATGTTCTTAGGCCTCATTTAAGGTTTTACTAGCATAATAAATGGGTTTGAATTTTTTGTCTACCCTTTGTCCTAAAACAGCTCCTATCGCGTAATCACTGACATCGCACATTATTTCAAAATCATTATTCCAATTAGGAGCAATAATAACAGGGGCTGTAATCAATTTTTATTTTAAAATATCAAAGGCTCTTTTGCACTTATTGTTAAAGTCAAATTTTGCATCTTTCATGAGAAGTTGGGTCATAGGTTTAGCAGTTTTAGAAAAGTCTTTTATAAATCTTCTATAAAACCCAGCATGTCCATGAAAACTCTTAATTCCCTTAAGATTATTCGGGTAAGGGAGTCGAGAAATAACGTCAACTTTGGCTTTATCGACTTCGATCCCGGTTTGTGAAATTTTAAGTCCCAAAACAATTCTTTCTTTTACCATAAAATGACATTTCTCCCAATTTAGGACAAGGTTGGTTTCTTCACATCTAGCAAGCATTTTAGATATATTATTAAGGCAAGATGAGAAAGAGTTACCAAAAACCGAGAAATTGTCCATGAATACTTCCATGAAATCTTGGCACACATCTGAGAAGATTGCCATCACGCACCGTTGGAATGTGGCAGGGGCATTACATAGTCCACAAGGCATTCTTCGGTAAGCGAATGTTCCACAGGGGCAAGTGAAAGTAGTCTTTTCTCGATCCTCTGGGGCGATCGGAATCGGAAAATATCCTGAAAATCGATTTAGGAAACAATAATACTCATGTCCAGAGAGCCTTTCTAACATTTGATCGATAAAAGGAAGTGGGAAGTGATCCTTTCACATTGCGTCATTTAATTTTCTGTAATCGATGCACACTCTCCAGCCAGTAACCGTTCTTGTAGGTATCAGCTCATTTTCTTCATTAGTGACCACGGTCATTCCCCCTTTTTGGCACAACATGAATAGGACTAACCCAAGGTCTATCGGAAATAACGTAAATTAGACATGCATCAAGGAGTTTAATGATCTCGTCTTTTACCACATCTTGAACTTTTGGGTTTAATCTTCTTTGTGGTTGCACTACTAGTTTGAAATCATCTTCCATAAGTATTTTGTGAGAACAGTACGAAGGGTTAATTCCTTTTATGTCAGAGACCTTCCATGCAATAGCTCCTTTGTGCTTGCTTAAAACATGTAATAACAATTTCTTTTCCTCGTTAGATAATAAAGAAGAAATTACCACAGGAAAATTAGGATCATTATTAATAAATGCATATTCTAAATGAGAAGGGAGCTCTTTGAGCTTGGGAGTAGTATCAGCTTTTTCTGGGATGTTGGCTGAACATAATGTTTGGTTGTCCACAGTCATTTCTTTTCATTTGTCTTCTTCATCGTAAGACATGTCATCATTGTCTTCAAATTTCATTGATTTCAAAGGGTCAGGCTGAAAGCACTCCTGAGCATGTTTCTGGACATTAACTTCGATTAGGTCGAGGTCGTCAAGGTTGTTGTCAGTGAAAGAAGCATATATCATTCATTTTTCTAGATAGAAGGTAATCTTATTATTTCCAATTTCCAAAGAGATCTTCTTGTTAAAAACATCAATCATAGCGCGTGTTGTGGCAAGAAAGGGTCTTCCAAGTAAAATGGGGACATCATCTTCTTCCATTTCTAGGACCACGATGTTGACCGGGAAGACAAATTTATCAATCTTGACAAAGACATTCTCAGCAATTCCTTTAGGGTATTGAGTTGTTTTATTTGCCAGTTCAATGCACATTCTAGTTAGTTTTTGGTCCCCCAATTCTAGGCGTGAGTAAAGCGAGAATGGCATAAGACTAATGCTGGCCCCTAAATCGGCAAGGGCTTTATTGAACATGATACCTCCGATGGTGCAAGGCAAAGTGAAGCTCCCAGGAACTTCTTTGAGAGGCATGTCTTTTAGCAGAGCGGTAGAACACCTTTGATTCAAGGTAACCTGCGTGCGATCAGAAAGTCTTTTATGAGTGAGGAGGTCCTTCATGAATTTAGCATATTTGGGCATTTGCTCAAGAGCTTCAACGAGAGGAATTTTAATGTTGAGCTGTCGTAATTTTTCCATGAATTTCTGAAATTGCAATCATTCTTGCTCCTTCTTAATTCTTCCCGGAAGTGGTATGGGAGGAACGTAGGGACAAACTTTTTCCAGTGTTGGTTGAGTATCCTCAGTTTCCTTGTTGCTGTTTTGAGGGATATCCTCATTCTGAATATTTGAGCTTGAGGGATAAGCTGGTTCTTTATAGTTTAATCCACTTCGGGTTGTTATAGCATGGGCTAGATCCCGAGGATTTGGTTCAGTTATACTAGGAAGTTCTCCTTCATTTCTCATTCTGACTGATTCTGCGAGCTTTCTGACCTGATTCTCCAATCTTCTTATAGCAGCTTTCTGCTAGATTCCTTTACAAGCTTTTTTACAGCCCTTTCGAGATCCGTCACTCTTCCTTCAACTGGTTTATCGAACTTGTGTTTAACCATCTTTACTTCTTCAGTAAGGGATTTCATATCGACCTCAAACTCCTCCAAATTCTTAATTATCATTTGTAGTTCAATTGGGCTTTCATTCCAATCAAACATTTTCAACTCTAGTCCATCCTTTATGATGCAGGTTTTACTGACCAGATTTTCATATTTATAATTACTCGTTATACCTATGGTCTACCCTAATGCACTAACGGGCAGTGTATCCGGTCGTGTGTAATGTAGTAATCGGTAAAGCCGAGGTCGTCCCAAGAGCTATGTGTGTTGGATTATTACTAAGTCTAAGTGTCACAAATTTAATAATGGTTTCGATAGGAAATTAATTATTTAACTACTAAAACATAATAAAGCAAATAAAGGCAGATAAAAGGTAAAGGGTAAATCAATAGAGGAGAGTGGTGCTAACCTAGTTAATCCTCCTAGCTAGTTATGTCTACGTCTACTTACTTCCAATTACTTCAGGTGGGGTCAAAGTCGAGAGGACAGCATTTGGTCAATTCGCCTAACCTATCAGCAAAGATGCCACCACAAGAGAAGTCAGGTGTCCCCTCATAAGTCCTGTTGCTTCTGGTCCCCTAAGCCAAGTCATTAAGTACCGCTACATGCTAGATTTATAATAGTGAGTGCCCGGCCGTTAGGAACTTAGACACTCACCCCCTAATTCTTAAGTTCATCCAAACGGTAGGTGATTAGTTGGTCAAATCGCACAAGTAAAAAGGGTCGTCAGTTGGTCATATCTTACCCTTCCCGTCTCAGTCCGCTTACCTAGGGTCAGTTGGTCATATCTCCTAGGCAATTGGCCTTTACCGCCATTCAAAACTACCGAACCAAGGGTGGCTACTGGTATGTGCTAAAACACATACCTTTTTATTATCAAAACTGACCCAAAACAACCAAGAAAGAGCCGTTTATTGCTAATATCTGTGGTTTTCTTGAGTTTGTGCTTGTGCAGTACTGGATATGTAAAACACACAAAAAGGAACCAAATCGGGGCGTAAATCAGAAGCACGAGAGATCATGAGAGTGTGAGCTGAGCCGGAAGGTCGGGATTGTGCATTTTGGAAGATTTTATTCTATGAAGATGATTTTTAGAAATTACAGTCAAGTTCGAAGAAATGTCAAGATTAGTCCCTAAGCTTTGAGTATTTGGCAGAAATGATCCCTCAAGTTTCAGAATTTACAAATTCAACCCTTGGATTATTTAAAGTATGACAAGATTGGCCCTTAAAAGACATTTTCAAATATTACACTTTTGGTCCCTTGAAATTCAGCAAGTACAAGATTGGTCCTTACATTTGCAAATGGGTACAAGCTTAGTTCAAATCCAAGTCTAATACACCCATGGCCCAATCTCTAACTCGGTTTACTAATCCCACAGCCCAACCATACAACTAATATCCGGTCCAACACCAAAATACCCGACCCATACCCAAGTCAAAGACACTTAATTACCGGTCAAATTAATAAAAAATCTTTTTATTTACCTTAGGCGCCAAAACCATTACCCCTCTTTTACCCAACCCAGATTATCCCAAGAACCCTAAATTGCCCTCTCATCAATTAACCAAAATCAGTGCAATTGGAGGGCAAAACCGTACTTTCCCTGACACATGGGGTTGCCAGGTCAGCTATCCGTGTGCTCAATGCCACACGCTGCTCTCTGATTGGTGGAAATAACGTGGCAATAGTGATCCAAGGGTTGATATCAGTGGAGATACGTGGGATTTGATCAAAGGGCTACAAATGACTCAAAGAAGCACAAATGACAAATTCTAGATCCTTCCCAAGACCCTCAAGCTCAGCTATATAAAGCCCTTTGTATTCTCAGATGTAAAGGGTAGTTTTCTAGAGAGATAAAGTAGTTTAGTAGAGAGTAGAGAGTAATTTTTGTATTTTCATTTTCAATGTTTTAGTTAAATTTCGTATTTCACTATTTGTAATCAAAATTCTCATTTATAAAATTTGTTTAGTTTTGTGTTAATTCAGTTTTGATTACTGTTTCATTAAATCTCAAATCCATTTTGATATTCAGTTAATGCTTTTTAGAACTTAAATTTCTCAAAATTTTGGAAAATAAAAAAATACTCTCAATCTCCTTAATAAAGCTCTACTACTGTTTCTAAACCTTTTCAAGCTTCTTCATAGCTCATTGAAGGTTAATGTGTGCTTAATCTCAATTCTCAAACAAAATTCACATCTAGTCAACATAAGTCAACAGATGCAGAATTGGAATTGGATTGCTGGTTTTGGATCTGAATTGGGTTATGCAAATGAGCTGGATGTTTGTAAATGAGCTGGATGTTTGTAAGTTTCAGGATCTGTTCTTTTGGTTTCTGTTGATTTGCATAATTAGCTTAGCCTTATTCTGTTAGATATTATTGTTTTGATTGCACTCAGTAGCCTAGTTATAATTGATAGATCATAGTTAGTAGCTGCTTTTGAGTTTAATTCATGAGTTGGTAGTTTATATTAGCATATTCAGATTTTAAGTAGTGTTTGGATTTGCCTACAAATCTGTGGTTAAGGTTAGTTTGTCAGTTTTAAGTATTGGATACATGTTCATTTAGGTAGTTGTTAGTCAATCGAGTTTAAGTTCATAGCGATTATTTCATCAAATAGTCAAAAGTATTTTCAATAGGTTCAAATTTGCTTCACTGTTGAATTTGTTCATAATCAAAAGCTTGAATCAGGTTTAGTTATTAATAGAGTAGCTTGATATAGTGTTGTTTTAGCTCAAAACATAAGAATCAGTTCAATATTTTGGATCAAATCTCAACAAAGTCAAAGTTACATATCTGTTTTACAAAAGTCAAATCTGTCAATTCAGTTTTTCACAAAACTTTGTGAATCAATCTCTGATTCATCTTTGAGTTGAAGTGTTTCAAATTTTGGATAATCAAAATTTAATTGGTCAAGTATTGGAAACTGCTTTTTGTCAAAACTTATCAAGTCTTTTAGATCTCCAAATCAGTTGTTCAATAAGCCACTTTCTCCCTGTTACACTCGGTATATCTGAGTGTGAAACAAGTAACTTGCAGCCTTTGCATTTGACTCAATTCAGAGAGTTAGAGCCTGAGATTTGGCTCATTTGTAGCTTGCCAGGTGTTCTTTAGGACTGCATTATTAGTTTTCACACAAGCTCTTCTAATAAGCTTGTGCACAAGCTCAAACCGTAGGGGTTAGAAACTGTTTTGCTATAATAGTCAGTTTGCATAGATTCTTAAGTCAGAGCTTGTAGCTTGTTAGGATTAGGTGGAATAAGTTGGCATTAGCTTATTATAGCATATCTTAGCTTCAGTTACTGTTTGGTAGCTTAATTAACTTTTTAGCTTATCTTAAGTAGCTTATTTCATAGCAGTTTACACTACAGCCTTCATATTTCACACATAAGCCCATGTTTTTATATTTTTCATAGCTTTAGAATAATATTTTAGAATTTTCCTGAGTTTTTCATAATTTTTAGTCCTGTTTAGTATTTTCATTATTTAAAGTAGTTTTTAATCCTTTTAAATAGCTTTTATTGCAATTAAATCAGAAAAAGTTCCAAAAAATAAATTTTCAATTTTCCCAGTTTAAGAAAAATATAAAAAGCATAAAAAAGATTTTTCCTTATTTTTCCCCTTTTATTTGGTATTTTTCACAATTTAAATTAGGTTTAAATAGTATTAAATTCATAGAAAATAGAAAATTAATCAGAAAAATACAAAAATAGTTTTGAAAATTCTCTTATGGTATTTTAGATTTTATAAAATTAGTTTCATAATTTTTCCCTTTGTTTTTATAATTTTTAGTTATTTAGTCTTATTTTTAAAGTTAAAATTAGTTTTTAATTCTAATAAAATCCAGAAAATTCCTAAAAATTAGTTTTAATTCATTTATAGTTTTCTAATATCATTTTTGGTATAAAAGTAATTTTAGGTTATTTTTAGGAGTTAGATTAGACGTAGTTGCATTTTATTTACGTTTCGTTTTAGTTGCGTATTTAGGATTTCCCGTAGTGTAATTTCCCTTTTATGCTTTCCTTATCCCGTAGTTTAGGATATATCATTTTTATCCCCTTCGCTTATTCAAATCCCGATAATCGAGACGTGAGTTGGAAATTCCATTCAACCCTCGTTCGGAACGATCTCGATGCTCAAACCTAACACGTTTGAGTTACCCGTATACTACACACTTCTCATCTATTATTGGTTTTAAATCGTTTGTCGAGCTGTTTTAAGTTTCTTACGGTTAGTCATTCACAAGTGGCTAGCTTGTGTGAGATAACAACAGTTTGGCATTCTTTTGTGGGAATCAATTTTGGCATTGCTTGGGGAGGCTTGTAGCGAGTTTTAGTATTCCGTCTCGAATCGCGTGCATTTGAAGATCCTTCCCCGAGTGAAGTTACCGTCGTTTTTGTATATATATCTTTTTCAAAAACTCAAAACATCTAAAACCTAAACATTCTTCCTAGAGTGTTTACAAAAACCATAAAAGTTAAAACCAACAAAAGAAACCCGAACGTTAATTGTTACGTCGGCTCACCTTGAAGGTACAACCTATACACGGGTATAAGGAAAGTCTTGACATTAAATTGCAGACGAAGACGATCCACTCTTCGTTCGCTCCGCATTTGCACGTATTTTTGAGAGCTACCGAGCACCGATTGACGTGAAGGTTACAAAAAGATTGTGTTTTCAACATTTTTATAACCCTTAAAAGATTTTCCTTTTCAAAATTTGTTTTAAAAAACCAAAAATATTCTTCTTTTATCCTCGATTTGATAATTCTTTCTCTTTAACCTCTATATGTTTAATTCTCATGGAAACAATCAATTATCGTCATTGTTTTCATTGCAAAGCGCGTATGGGAGAAACTTCGATATTGTTGTTTGAATCCAGAATGTGTATGTGGCGATGTGGACACCGGTTCTAAAAATCTTGCTATTGTTGCGACTTAGCCGACAAACAATCTCGATGACTCTAAAAGTGTTTCGACCATCGCCACAACCCGAGATATGTTCTTATAAATCGTTGCCTTCATTGCCAAAGCCGTATGGAAGAAAATCAATTTCGGTGTTTGAAATGTATATGTGATTGGTGCGGAAATAATTGTCGGAATTGATTTTGTGATGTATGCGAAATTTTATCAATCCAAATCCAGATCTCGCTCGTCTTTATGCGGCTAGAACAAAGAGTGCTCTAATTGAAGAACCCTCGATTCCTACTCCTCTCTCGGTGAGGAAATGGAATATGTTTCGAACCAGAGGTGAATCCGTTCAAGAACCGAGCCTATCAGGAAATGGTGGAAATAGCTAATTCTTATCCGGATAATTCTTCGATTTATCAGCTTTTGTGCATATGGTGCAGAGGACCCGAATATGGTTGGAATTGTTCCGCTTGTAGCAATGGAAAATCTGGAACCGAGTTTCACCACAATCCTAACTATGAGACAACCGATTTTCCTAACCAACCTCTGTACCATGAGCCGGAATCATACTCTTGTGAGTAATGTGGTGGTCCTCACCAAGGTTTTCAATGTCAAGTTCAATTTAACAACTCAACCTTTGGTTATGAACCTTACCAGTATTCGTCACAACAATCATCTTGTTGTGAGTATTGTGGAGGTCCGCACGTTAATTCCGATTGTCAGATGCAAAATCCAATTGTTTACAAGCAAGTTCCTTGTGACAATTACGATTATTCTTATAACCCACCTCCACAATACCAAGAAGTTCAACCACAACCTTCACCATGTTCTGAAGATTTTAATCAAAATTTCGAAATGATGAGTGATCTTAAGAATCTTCTTGATAAATTTACCCACGAAAAAGAAGATCCACCTCAGAAGACCTATCGTGAATTATTAGTCTGAAGAAGCGCAAAAGTGATCCAACATCGTCCAACTACCTATTATTACGATTGATTCGATGGCGATTATACTCCTCCGAGTGGCAATCCCACTCCCGTTTCTGAGCCTTTAATTTCCGACCCTTCCCCTTCTCTCGCGCCGGTTGAGAGAAGTGACGTCGTTTTGGAAGAGGTCGATGATCATATTTCTACGGACATTGTTGAACCCGTTGATTCTCTCATAATGGGGGATGAGCATCTTAGTACTATTCCGGAAACGGAAGTGTCTAATGTTGAGATCCTTATCCCAATCCCAAGAGAGTCTGGGGTTGTTGATGATATTTGTGATGAGCCTTCTCTTGATATTTCGAATGATCACGATGAGATGTTCTCCGATTCCGATGATGATTCTTATGGAGACATCGATTTTGTCGACGATTTACCGTCTGAGCCCGTCATTATTGAAGAAGAAAATGATTTTGAGCCAGAAGAGGAAGAGATTGAGCCCGATAATATTCAGATCGAGGATGAAGCATTACGTGAAACATTGTCGAATGTCCATCTTCTCATTTCTAAGATTGAAGCCTTGAACGATAATTCAAGTTCGCATCCTATCTCCGTTAAAGATAGTGATTTCTCTCCCGAGCTTGAAACTTTCCGATTCGATGAAGAGATTAGTGGCAGTCCCACTATTGTCGATGTTTATTCTCCGATTTTTGAGCGATTCTACTTCGAGGTTGATATGAGCAAGGTTTTGAACGATATTTCCGATACTTCGACGAATGACCCGATCATTGAGGATGCGATTGATGACCCAATACCACCGGGTATTGAGGATGTTGTGAATGATCCTGATGAGGATATGGTTGTTCTTGATGGTTTTATTGACTCCCCTTTCTCTGATGAGTCCACCATCCTTTATCCCGTTGAGCCGACATGTGAAGACAAAATCTTTAAACCCCGGATATGCATTGATGAGCCTTTTGTTAAAATCATTTCTGGTTATAAGGATCCTTTCTTGGATGCCTTCATTTGTGAGCCTAAACATCTTCTCTTGTACCATGAGCTCCCGACTTCTTTGGAGTATTCTTTTATCGATCCTTCATCCCTTCGTCCACCCGCAAAACCACCGGATGATGGATCGATCTTTCACATGCCTTATGTGAGTTTGGGAGGAGTCATTCTTTATGTGCTTGAGCCCGACATTTTCTTTTCCTCCCAACCCACCCAGTCTCATTCTTTCGGGAATGAGGACACCGTTTTTGACCCTGGTATCTCTACAATTTTCTTCCCCAAGGACAAATGAATTCAGGGACGAGTCAGGCTAGCGACTCGTTTAAGAAAAACAATAGCGCTTCGTGGGAGGCACCCCATGCTTATCCATCTATCTTCTTTCTATTTTCTAATAAGTGACGCGAAGGGGTCTGCCTCTTCGATTTCTCGTGTTTGGTTGTTTGGATGTTGTGTGTAGGATGTTCCCGATATGAAGACTCTCGTGCTCGAAGTTTGTCATTTTCTCTACTCGAGTTTCATGATCGATGCTGATGGAAATCCGATATCCTAATCTTATCGACTAACGTTTATCTTTTAGCATACTTAATAAACGGCTTTTAGATTTTCGTGATACCCTTGTTTTAAACATTGAGGACAATGTTTCGTTCTAGTCTGGGGTAGGGTAATCTTCGATTTGATTTGACCGCACTTGCTTATTTCTGTTGTGTTTCTCTCGCAACCCCGTTTTTCCTTAAAAATGAAAAAAATTGTGCAAAATTGTGAAAAAATTTAAAAATTTTTGAAGCCTTTGTTAAGTCTTTTTGATTGAAAAGTTGGCTAGTCTTTTAGACAAGAAGCTATAAAATGCGAATTCTAGCTCACAAGGCCAAGATTTTGCAAGTTTCCCTGAGTGAGTTTAAATATGCATAACTTGAGATTTCATTAGACGAAGCATTTGCTAAGTTAATATATGTTTTGACACCTTGTTGACTTTCCGCTGGTGAGAGTAGGAATAGAATTCTGACTTGACCGGGCGTGTTGAGCCCTAGCTTGTTTCCTTAACCATAGATAATCTAAAAATTATCGGCTAAGCATCCGCGGATCTCATTATTTGGGATTTTAAATTTGCAGAGATCGAGAAATGATAGAGTTACTTATGAGTTTAGATGCTAAGCGTGGAGTAGTTGGTTCTCTTTAGAGCCCATCGAAGGTACTTATGGCTTTTTGTTCCTACAAAATTGTTTCACCCCATATCTGTCTAATGAATAATTAGAGATGTCGAGTTTTTGGCGATAGTTAGTTCTTTATCTTCTTAAAAGAATCTTTGTTCTAAAAATTGGGTACACATCAAGGATCCGTAATAAATAAATGAGTAATCAGTGATAAGTGATAAAGTAATAAGTAAAGTTGTGAGCTGCGGTGTCGAGATCGGACCCTTGGATCTTTAGCCGGGATTGAGTGAGGTCTTAGCCTAGCCAGCCGGGATCCTCATTTCATGAAGCCTATAGTCTTGTAATTACCCCGTGAAGCTCCGTAGTTCATAGCTCATACACGTAAAAGTCTAAGTTCTATTTCAAATAAAAAAAAAAATGTTGAAAAATGAAAATGAAAAATAAAGTATAAGTGAATAAAATTCCTTGATGTGGACCTCATTTTTGGGACAATGGTTCTTGAGGGAAGGCGGATAACTAATTATCGACTTAGCTTTGTATCTTTATCGGAATAAAAGTTATCGAAACGAGAATTTGAAGAAATTCATTTCTCACAAAAATAAAAAATTCTAGAGGAAAATAGGAAAATGGGAACAAAAGGTATTTACACAAGTAACTTCCATGGGTAGTGTTAGCATCTAGAGTCATACTTAACAATGATTTCGGTTTTACGCTTAGTTTGGGGACTTGTGAAAAATCAGGAACGATGTATTCTATCCGTATGGTCACTTCACGCTGTGTTGTGTTTCTTACTCCGTGATCCTAAAGTGTTGATTGAAAAATGTTGGAGTTATTGATCGACATGAAAGTTCAGCAAACCGTCATTCATAATCAGAATGTGCTTAATCGTAATATCTATACTTGTGAATTAAAAGGTAAACGGGGCGTTTTTAGAATTAAGGTTTCTTAATCTCTTTTGAGGAATCTTTGCTACTTCTTCATAGGTTTAGTAGAAAGAGATTGAAATCCTTGGTTTTAGAAGCGTGAGTTGATTGCATAGCGTGAGGACACGACAATGGTCTCGTCTGGGGTATTTTGGTATGTGCTAAAACACATACCTTTTTATTATCAAAACTGACCCAAAACAACCAAGAAAGAGCCGTTTATTGCTAATATCTGTGGTTTTCTTGAGTTTGTGCTTGTGCAGTGAATACGAATATGTAAAAAACACACAAAAAGGAACCAAATCAGACGTAAATCCGAGCACGAGAGATCATGAGAGTTTGAGCTGAGCCGGAAGGTCGGGATTGTGCATTTTGGAAGATTTTATTCTATGAAGATGATTTTTAGAAATTACAGTCAAGTTTGAAGAAATGTCAAGATTAGTCCTTGAGCTTTGAGTATTTGGCAGAAATGATCCCTCAAGTTTCAGAATTTACAAATTCAACCCTTGGATTATTTAAAGTATGACAAGATTGGCCCTTAAAAGACATTTTCAGATATTACACTTTTGGTCCCTTGAAATTCAGCAAGTACAAGATTGGTCCTTACATTTGCAAATGGGTACAAGCTTAGTTCAAATCCAAGTCTAATACACCCATGACCCAATCTCTAACCCGGTTTACTAATCCCACAGCCCAACCATACAACTAATATCCGGTCCAACACCAAAATACCCGACCCATACCCAAGTCAAAGACACTTAATTACCGGTCAAATTAATAAAAAATCTTTTTATTTACCTTAGGCGCCAAAACCATTACCCCTCTTTTACCCAACCCAGATTATCCCAAGAACCCTAAATTGCCCTCTCATCAATTAACCAAAATCAGTGCAATTGGAGGGCAAAACCGTACTTTCCCTGACACATGGGGTTGCCAGGTCAGCTATCCGTGTGCTCAATGCCACACGCTGCTCTCTGATTGGTGGAAATAACGTGGCAATAGTGATCCAAGGGTTGATATCAGTGGAGATACATGGGATTTGATCAAAGGGCTACAAATGACTCAAAGAAGCACAAATGACAAATTCTAGATCCTTCCCAAGACCCTCAAGCTCAGCTATATAAAGCCCTTTGTATTCTCAGATGTAAAGGGTAGTTTTCTAGAGAGATAAAGTAGTTTAGTAGAGAGTAGAGAGTAATCTTTGTATTTTCATTTTCAATGTTTAATTAAATTTCGTATTTCACTATTTGTAATCAAAATTCTCATTTATAAAATTTGTTTAGTTTTGTGTTAATTCAGTTTTGATTACTGTTTCATTAAATCTCAAATCCATTTTGATATTCAGTTAATGCTTTTTAGAACTTAAATTTCTCAAAAATTTGGAAAATAAAAAAATACTCTCAATCTCCTTAATAAAGCTCTACTACTGTTTCTAAACCTTTTCAAGCTTCTTCATAGCTCATTGAAGGTTAATGTGTGCTTAATCTCAATTCTCAAACAAAATTCACATCTAGTCAACATAAGTCAACTGATGCAGAATTGGAATTGGATTGCTGGTTTTGGATCTGAATTGGGTTATGCAGATTGGAATTTGGGTTTGATATGATTAGTTTAGTGTTGTTTTGGAACTGAGATAAGCTGCAAATGAGCTGGATGTTTGTAAGTTTCAGGATCTGTTCTTTTGGTTTCTGTTGATTTGCATAATTAGCTTAGCCTTATTCTGTTAGATATTATTGTTTTGATTGCACTCAGTAGCCTAGTTATAATTGATAGATCATAGTTAGTAGCTGCTTTTGAGTTTAATTCATGAGTTGGTAGTTTATATTAGCATATTCAGATTTTAAGTAGTGTTTGGATTTGCCTACAAATCTGTGGTTAAGGTTAGTTTGTCAGTTTTAAGTATTGGATACATGTTCATTTAGGTAGTTGTTAGTCAATCAAGTTTAAGTTCATAGCAGTATTTCATCAAATAGTCAAAAGTATTTTCAATAGGTTCAAATTTGCTTCACTGTTGAATTTGTTCATAATCAAAAGCTTGAATCAGGTTCAGTTATTAATAAAGTAGCTTGATATAGTGTTGTTTTAGCTCAAAACATAAGAATCAGTTCAATATTTTGGATCAAATCTCAACAAAGTCAAAGTTACATATCTGTTTTACAAAAGTCAAATCTGTCAATTCAGTTTTTCACAAAACTTTGTGAATCAATCTCTGATTCATCTTTGAGTTTAAGTGTTTCAAACTTTGGATAATCAAAATTTAATTGGTCAAGTATTGGAAACTGCTTTTTGTCAAAACTTATCAAGTCTTTTAGATCTTCAAATCAGCTGTTTAATAAGCCACTTTCTCCCGTTCACACTCGTATATACTGAGTGTGAAACATGTAACTTGCTTGCCTTTGCATTTGACTCAATTCAGAGAGTTAGAGCCTGAGATTTGGCTCATTTGTAGCTTGCCAGGTGTTCTTTAGGACTGCATTATTAGTTTTCACACAAGCTCTTCTAATAAGCTTGTGCACAAGCTCAAACCGTAGGGGTTAGAAACTGTTTTGCTATAATAGTCAGTTTGCATAGATTCTTAAGTCAGAGCTTGTAGCTTGTTAGGATTAGGTGGAATAAGTTGGCATTAGCTTATTATAGCATATCTTAGCTTCAGTTACTGTTTGGTAGCTTAATTAACTTATTAGCTTATCTTAAGTAGCTTATTTCATAGCAGTTTACACTACAGCCTTCATATTTCACACATAAGCCCATGTTTTAATATTTTTCATAGCTTTAGAATAATATTTTAGAATTTTCCTGAGTTTTTCATAATTTTTAGTCACTGTTTAGTATTTTTCATTATTTAAAGTAGTTTTTAATCCTTTTTAAATAGCTTTTATTGCAATTAAATCAGAAAAAGTTCCAAAAAAATCATTTTTCAATTTTCCCAGTTTAAGAAAAATATAAAAAGCATAAAAAAAGATTTTTCCTTATTTTTCCCCTTTTATTTGGTATTTTTCACAATTTAAATTAGGTTTAAATAGTATTAAATTCTTAGAAAATAGAAAATTAATCAGAAAAATACAAAAATAGTTTTGAAAATTCTCTTATGGTATTTTAGATTTTATAAAATTAGTTTCATAATTTTCCCCTTTGTTTTTATAATTTTTAGTTATTTAGTCTTATTTTTAAAGTTAAAATTAGTTTTTAATTCTAATAAAATCCAGAAAATTCCTAAAAAGTAGTTTTAATTCATTTATAGTTTTCTAATATCATTTTTGGTATAAAAGTAATTTTAGGTTATTTTTAGGAGTTAGATTAGACGTAGTTGCATTTTATTTACGTTTCCTTTTAGTTGCGTATTTAGGATTTCCCGTAGTGTAATTTCCCTTTTATGCTTTCCTTATCCCGTAGTTTAGAATATATCATTTTTATCCCCTTCTCTTATTCAAATCCCGATAATCGAGACGTGAGTTGGAAATTCCATTCAACCCTCGTTCGGAACGATCTCGGTGCTCAAACCTAACACGTTTGAGTTACCCGTATACTACACACTTCTCATCTATTATTGGTTTTTAAATCAGTGTCTGAACCGTTTTAAGTTTCTTACGGTTAGTCATTCACAAGTGGCTAGCTTGTGTGAGATAACTTGACAGTTTGGCATTCTTTTGTGCGAATCAGCTACCAATAAACTATGCATGCATACACTTAGAAATAATTATGCGGAAGTAATATAAACATAGACAAAACAATTAAGGAATCATAACTAGGCCAGCACCAAGAGGTACTTAGCCGCTCATATTAATCATACAAACCAATTCAATATTCAAAGGTACGAAATACATGAATTGAAAGTAAAGAAAATATAAAATGCTAATGCTTATCGTAGGGGAATGATTTCTCCCTTGGAGACAACTCCGTATGCTCCTCTAGACCTTCCTTTAGCTTTTTACCACGTTCTCTGATTGTTGTGTGTGGAATGGGATTATTAGAAATGCTGGAATTCGTGGGTATTTATAGGCCAGATATGGGTTACGGCGTAACTAATATAAGAGTTACGCCATAACCTTCAGTTCCTTCGTAATAGCACTAGATCTGCTGGTTACAGCGTAACCTAATGAGTGGTTACGCCGTAGTCTTCAATAAACTTGGTTACGCCGTAGTTGATGATGTAGTTACGGCGTAATTATCAGTGGCGTGGATCCTCGTTGGACCTAATGTAGTTACGTCGTAGCTTTAGGATAGAGTTACGCCGTAACCTTCTGAAGAGTTAGTTTTCTGAGTCACGCAATAGTTACGGCGTAATGTGAGAGAAGAGTTACGCCGTAACTTCTTCAAAATCAGCATACTATGATAAATCTCTTGATATTTCTCCAGTTCCGCGTCTCTTAAGCTCCAATGCTCGTAATTTACCTGAAAGTGGAAAACAATGGAAAACAAGCGTAAATCCATATAAATGATATAAATTACAAGCATTATCGGGGGAAATTGACACTTAATAATCAAGACTATTTGATGTTATCAAATATCCCCCCACTTGAACTCTACTTGCCCTCAAGTAGACCTTATTAGAAAGATTCCTAAAAAGATATATCCCATAACTTGGAAAATTTAAGTTTACAAATCCCTTATGCTAGAATAAAATAAAGCCGAACACCTCACGAAAGGGGAACAAAACATTCAAATCTCTCAACTATTCTAAGTGTCAATTTCGGGGTGATCACTCAATTGCATAGTCATAGCATATATTTTATCATAAGCTTGGCGGTTACACAAATCTCCACCACTAGAGTTAAGGGCTAAACAATTCTCGAAGGCAATATGGGTAGACACGACAAAGGTTAAGGGGTGAGTCGTCATTACTAACATGTCACGGCGAATTGGACAAAATCAATGATACATGACCAAATCCATGGCCAATACACCAAAGATTGCTCGCTGCATCACCTAGACACGCTTCATGGCTAAAGGGTAGGATAACACATGGGATATATAAATGGTGTAAAATAAAAAACAAGTAGGTAGTCTAAATCTATAACCAAGTCATCACCACTTACCGTCCGCCCAAAGTTCAAGCATTGAAGTCAAGAAACCGGATCATGAAATATCAGGTAGATGTGTCATTAGAGGACGTCATGATGGGCACACTACCTTTTCTCCAACTGTTGGCAAATTTACCAACTCCAATCTTCAAATGTGACCGAGGTGGCCTCCTCGATACTAAATCTATTAAGCTCATAACATAATGCTTATAACATCGCACTTTACAATAACTAAATAACATATCAACTTTTTTTTTTTTTTTTTTTTTTTTTTTTTTTGTTTCAATCTTTTTTTTTTCAACATAACAATAATAACTAAACATAATACCCCCCACTTGAGATGAACAATGGGAATTTCAGGGGTCTTCAATGATCTTCGAGAATATGTCGTCGATGAAAGCGTGATTTCCGAACCTTTCCACTTGAACCTTGAACTTAGGCAAATGATGACTTCCCAATCACAAATAAAGACTATGGGGTATCAATATGAAAGGAATGGCTCAGAAGGGTGTATCTAGGGGTATCTTGCACTAAAGGTGAGTGCAACAAAAGGGTTTCACATGGGGGTCGAGAAGTCGAGGTGACTAATCGATAGACACACAATGGTAGGCTATTTGGATGATAATCCTATAATATTTCCTTCTAAAACTGAAAAGTCCAAATACGTCGAGCTAACTCAACATACCTCGTCTATGGTCTCGAAATGATGCAAAGGCCAAGTTCTAAAGTTTACAAGCTACCAGCACACTCATAATTTGGTGGATTTGGGGGAAAAATTGGGAAACGGATAAGGCTAATCTCACCATAATATATCAAGGGTTGTATGTGCTCGGCTAAGGTCTAATCTAGTTAGGTTAAGAAAAACATGTCAAAATTTTAAAAATGGCATAATTTTTTCAAAATAAACTAGAAAAATGAGGGCAAAATAATGTTCAAGAGATAATTCTACTCCCGTCCCCCACTTGAATTGTACAAAGTCCCTTTTGTACTAAGCATTAAATAAAGGTGAAGAGAAAAGTAGAATTAGAGCGAGAACTTCTTTGAAATTTGCTCCAAAAGAGAGGCCCACGAAAAAGAGACGTGCCTTCGTATAAGCATCATGAACAAACTTCAATCTCTGAAATCACGCTAGCGAAAAGCATAATTCTAAAAAGAAAAAATGAAAAATGAAAAACAAACCTAACTCACTTTCATAGGAATCACGGTTGCATTTAGCATATGAAACAAGCCTTTTAAACCACTTGATGTCCCAAGTGGACGAGTGAAGTCTCGTGAGGGTTTACAGGGAACACAACCACAAAATTTATTTAAAATACTAATACAAGGTTATTGCGTTTTAAAATGAAAGAATTAAAGGAGAGGAAGGTTACGTCGTAACTCTTTAAGAGAGTTACGCCGTAACTGGCAAAACTTGACATAAGCTGTAAAGCGAGTGGTTACGGCATAACCACAGAGATGGTATTACGCCGTAATTGGTAATGCGTCTATAATTCTGCTGCAAAAGGTTGGTTACGGCGTAACCACTGAGATGAGTTACGCCGTAACTAGTGTCTGATCAGCAAGCTGCAGCAGCAATTTCTTCAAGTTTCCTGCAAAAACTGTTAGAAAACACAAAACCCTACAAAAATAGAAATAAAACAAAAGAAAGGGATAATTTGGTTTGTCTCCCGAAAGAGCACTTTTCTTTATTTACGAGTCTTTAAGTTAGACTCAGAGCCGCAGGGCTTCAGGCAGGTACGAAGAACTCATCTCCCGAGAGCTTGCTAACATCTTGCCCATAATAAATTTGTGCGCGGTGTCCATTTACCTTGAAATATACTCCTTCCTTGTTATGAACCTCAATAGTCCCATAAGGAAACACCTTACTGTGTAGGGGCCAACCTAACGAGATCTCATTTTTCTAGGGAATAATTTGAGTCTTGAGTTAAAAACGAGAACCTCCTATCCTACTTCAAATCTTTTATCCTTAATTCGCTTACCGTGCCATCTTTTGTTCCTGTCTTTATATGCTTTGGCATGATCGTATGCTTCGTCTCGTAATTCAGCTAGACGATTTATTTGGGAAAATCGGTGTTCCTTAATCACATCAGCCTCTAAATTAGCATTCTTGAGAGCCCAATATGCCTTATGTTCCAAATCCATGGGAATATGACATGCTTTTCCGTAAACAATCTTAAATGGGGTGCTTCCGATAGGAGTTTTGAAAGCTGTTCTTGTTAGGATTTGGAAAATCCAATAGTTAAAGTGTCGGTCACCTCAAGTATATGTAATCGTTAGAAAGCTCGTAGTCGTAGTTATTTGATGTTAAGTAGTATTTAGTTTATGTAACACCGTGGAGGACGGACGGGTCTTTACCCACTGTATGCCTGATCCACAGCCCGTTGATGAGTGTGTAAAAACTCATCATTTTAGGTCAAATCTGAACTGCAAAACATCTAAAAACACTCCGAAATGCATCAAAATTATGAAAATATCTCAAAATTGTGTTTTATATGTTTCAGATGCAAATTTATTAAAAACAAATGAAAAACGAACAAATTTTGCATAATTGGCAGTTTCAGTCCCCCGACTTTCAAAAATTGACAAAAATAGTCCCTGAGCACTTGTTTTAAAAGAAAAGTCACCAAAGGTCCTTTTGAAATCATAAGTTGTCATAATTAGTCCTTTGGTGAAAAAGTTCAAAAGTTTTGAGAATTGTCATGTTTAGTCCTTCAAGTTTCTGAAAATGGCAAAAATGGTCCTTACATTATTTGAGATTTACAAGTCTAGCCCTTGCATCATTTTTCAGAAATTTCATATTAGGTCCCTGAAAATCCAGAATGTACACAATTGGTCCCTAGAGTGTCTAAATGGACTCAAGTTTAATCCTAAGTCCATATTGCAATACCTAACCCAACACAAAAAACCCTTACCCGGTCAACTCAACCCAACCCAACCCAGTTTTTTAATACCACCAAACCAGTAACCAAAATTAACCCGACCCTTTTCTCCTTCTTCCCCTTTTCCCTCCAAAACCCAACTCTCTCTTTTCCCCTCTCCCCATAAACCCTAGCTGCTCCAATCCTTTTGCCCTAGAACACTCAACCTCCAAAACTTCTTTTACCCAGCTTCATCAAAACCCCATAACCACCCTAACCCTTTTACCCAGTCCACCCCAAATCCCTATCCCACTCCCACAGCTTCTCCCCTTTCCATGGTTGCCAAGCTGGCAATCCCAGCTTCAAAAGGGTCCCTCAATGGCTCTGATCACTTCTTATTGGTACCTAACTATTCAAGGGTCAAGATTGAAGGAAGAAAGCACAAAGCTCCCTTTGGCTCATTTTATCTCACAGAAGAAACACAACAAGAATGAAGACCTGGAAGACCCTAGCTTTCTAGTTGTAGTATAAATAGGACATGTTGTAGCCATTATAAGGCACCCTTTTTACTTAGTCTTAAAATTAGTTTACTGTTTTCTAATGTAATGTTGTTTTCCAGTTAATGAAGTTTCTTTTTTTTACATCTGTTACATTTTTCTTTCATCAAAAGTAATTCTAGTTTGGGTGTTATCAAAGTTGAGTTAAGTTCTAGTTTCCATTAAAAGTTTTCTTTTGTTTTTCTCTGAGAATCTAAGTTTAAACCTGTTTTAAGTGCAAAAATTCCCACAAAGGGCTGTTTGGGTCAAGGGTATAACAATGGTCAAAAGTCGGTTTCTACCGTATGACTTCTCAAGTCAAAGTCTCTTTTGAAGTGCTAAGTTAGTCGTGAAAAGTGGTGACTAATGAGATAAGTTTTTGCAAAAGTTTGGGTAACAAAAATATGGGTCATTTTCTGTCTTGTCGAACTGCATAATATAGCAGCAACTATTGCTGTTCTAGGGGCTTTTTCCCAGCCTATTTGATGTTTAAATTTAGCAAAACTTGTTTTTCTCAAATCCTTATGTTCCTAACTTATCCTGTGTCCACTCTTATTGCATTTAGATCCACCCTAGCATAGTCTAATTTGAAGTATAAAACTGTCCTCCTCCAAGTTCATTGTTCTGTCTCAGTATGAAATGGCTAAGCACAAGCTGATAACAGCTTATTTTAAACTGTTATAAGCTCTGTTCTTGCACACCCCTTAGCTTATTTAGATGATCCTCTGTACTAACTTTGTATTTGAAGCTTGTTTTGGTTCTGGAAAATCTTTTGGTGGCTCAAAATAAGCTCAAAACAGGCTCTCGTTAGGCTGTTTTGCAGCCTGCAACAGCAGTGCACAGGTCACCCATAGTTTCTCCTTCTAGCTTATCTAGGTTTGATAACTGCTTATTAGTTATAATTTTTGTGTATTTAGGTGGTATAGACTAGTGTAGATTAGTCTAGATATCAGCTTATTAGGTGCTTGTTGATAGCTTATTTACCTTTTCTAGCTTAGGATCCCCCTTTAGTGTAACTTTTAAACTAACTGCTTATCCTTGTTTGTTTTTTTTAGCTTAATTTAGTTGCATTTAGATTATTGCTAATATCTAGTGCTTAGTTGTCATGTTGGTTCATTGTTAAACTGCTTTTTATTTGTAGCTTATCTGTTGCTATCTGTCCAAAACAAAGGAGTGTTTGGTTGTTTGCTTAAAAAAGGAAGTTTGCTTAGTTTTTTAAATCTGTTGAGATAAGCTGTTCGTACAGCTTATTGAGATTGCTTCTTTCAAAAAGTTTTTACAAAAGTTTCATAATTTGATCTCATCTTCAAGATTTGAAAAGCAAAATATAAAAAAAAAATGTTTTGCAAAAAGGGTGGGAGGCAGGCTCGAACCTGAGACCTCCCAGCCTTAGTAAGTGATAGTGAGTACCTGGATACCAATTGCCCTTGGGACTTTTATTGGTCATTGTTTGCATTATTAATCTCTTAAGGGCGTTTTGCAGTTTAGCTTTAAGTACTTATTCAGCTTATTTTTAGCTTATTCCTCAAAGCACCACCCCACGTTTTTTATTTTTCTTAAGACCAGTGATACTTGAAGTATTTTCTGTGAAATTTTCATATTTTTCTAAATTAATTTAGTATTTTTTATAATTTAATTAGAGTAAAGTAGTTTTAATTGTAGTAATTAATTTAAAAGTCAAAAAAAAAATACCCGGTCTTTTCTAAAATTATTTTTAGTCAATTAGAACGTAGGAAAATTGATTTCACACCCGTAGCCCTTAAATTGCAAAACTTTTACGTTTATGGCTCGGGTTGTTTCTCGGTTTTTACGTTTTTACGTTTTAGCACCCTAGGACTTAGTGTAGCTTCGTTTTATCATCCCTTAGGCTTAGTGATAGTTTATTTTTAGTTATTTAGGGTTCCCTTGCCTTAATTACCTTCCCATTAATTAATTTGTAGTAACGTAATTCAAATCAACAAATCATTGAAACCAATTCAAGTTCAAATCACGAAACTCAACGATTCCTTCCATTCACACCTCGTTGGGACACGACCCGGGAAATCACTTTTCCGGTATCACTTTTATCACACCCGTAAAGATTTGATACGTTAATCTTTTTCCTAAAGGGTTGATTTGTCAAGTTTTACGGTTATTTTGATATACGTTGTTATTGTGTTTTTCACCACTCACTTCACAACGAATCAAATTTTGGCGCTGGAGGTGTGTTGCGACAATATCGTGAAGTTTTTGCGATTAGTGACTTGAAGAACCTTCCTCGTGAAGTTATTGCTTTTATAAAAATACAAAAATACAAAAATATTTTTCTTTTCTTTGTATATATATGTAAAAGATTAAAATACAAAAAGATTTTGCTTGTTGTTTTAAATAAAATAGAACACACAATCAATATAACATTCTCAACCGAGGTGTTATCATTATAAGTTCCCGAACAAAAGATTTAAAACTTGCCTTTGTGTCGCTCGTGATTTGGTTTATTTCTATCGGTTTAACAAACTGTGTGAGGGTATAAGGGACGGCCGACATTAAATTGCGGCTTAAAAGAGAGCGGGTTTTTAATAAGCTTGGCCGACCTAATAAGTCTCTCCGCTCCTTTGTGCGTTTTACTTATAGAAGTGATCATTTCACGTGGGATTATTGGTTTAAGTTCACCGTGTTTTGCCTCGGTCTTGTTTTAATTGAAAGTGTTGTTTTGGTAGTGCATGCTTTTCGTTCTTCTAGATCATTGAGCCCTTTTTGTGATCTAGAAGAAATTCCTAGAAGTCGTTCTCATAGACGTCTGCGAATAGTCGAACCGAGATTGTACTATTCCAAACAACAATATGGCGACGAGCGAACTACGGCGGAAATGCTCCAGGCACCCACCGAGGGTTATGGAGATGCCATCGGTTTACCACCAATCAATTCGATCACTTTGAATTGAAGACACATTTGATCCAACTTGTGTCTACAAATCAATTCCACGGGTTTGATCGAGAAGACCCGTATGCACACATCCGTTGGTTTAACAAATTGACCTCAACTATCAATTACAAGGATGTACCACAAAAAGTGATCAAACTGATGCTATTTCCGTTCTCACTTGAGTGGGCGGCCCGGTTTGGCTGGAAAAAGAACCCCCTCGAACCATCGAAACTTGGGAGGATCTTGTTCAAAAGTTTGTCAATTATTTCTTTCCTCCATAAAAAACGACTAATCTTAAAATGAAATTTCGGATTTCGTCAAAATTTCGATGAAAACTTTGGAGAGGCATGGGAGAGATTCAAAGATCTCCTCAGGAAATGCCCCATCATGAATTCACGGAGCTTCAACAAGTTAATATCTTTTATAATGGGTTGAGCGGTAACGATCAAGATTCTTTGAACGCAGCCGCGATTGGCAATATCTTGAATCGTAAGCCTAAAGATGTGATTGAGATTTGCGAAATAAAATCAAAAGTTCCTATTTCTCGCAACAAAGTCAATATTCCGAACACTCCTGCTTCTTCATCGGTAACTCTTCGAGTTAGCGCTCCGTTAGCGCTCTAACGGACGTCATCCGTTGTATGATGAAAGAGGTAAAGGAAATCAAAAGCGAAATTCATAAGCCGGAACCAATCAAAGCCGTGAACAAGGTGTGTGAAACTTGTAGTGGTCCACATGCGTATTATGATTGTCAAGCAACCGATGCTTCTCTTTACCAAGCTCCCGTAGCTTCTGTAAACCACAATCAATACCGACCACAAGCTGATCCTCACTACCGTGCACCTAGCGTATGACACCACCTGGTTTTCCTCTGTACAAAACCATGGCAATCAAAATCGCTTTGTTCAGAATCAAGGACACAACTTCAATAACTCTCAAAATTTCAATCGGGCGGAACAATTTCAACCAACCATATCAAGCTCCAAATCAGCAAAGTTATCAACAACCTTCTCAAGCTCCTTTACCAAATGACTTCATGAAAATTGCGAGTCAAGCATCGTTCAATGCAAACTCGGATCAATAACATGAGAGTTGAGCTAAAAAGGAAATTGATACCACAATGTCTCGGCAGACAAATGAGTTGAAGAATATGATGAGCAGTTTCATGAACATGAATATGAACAAAGCTTCGTCATCTTCTGGAGGACTCCCAAGCAATACAGTTCCAAATCCAAATGCCGAGTTAAAGCCGTCACCACTCGTAGTGGTAAGACGCACAATGGACCTTCGACTCCAATGCCTCCTCCACCGGGAGCAATGAGTCAAGTTACCAAGGATACAACGGACAAGGTGCATTATTCAAGCCCACGAAGTACACGCACGTCCCACCTTCGGTAGTCCAAGCTTTAAGTCCGGAACCCGAAGTTTGAAGACAAATTCGAGCAGAAATGACTTACGTCCGGCTCAAAAGTCTAGTCAGCTTCCTTACCCATCAAGATTGCTTGATGAGAAGCTCAAAGACAAAACCAAAGAGCAAATGGAAAAATTTTTCCAAATTTTCAATGAACTGCACTTTGATATAAGCTTCGTTGATGCTCTCGTTCTAATGCCCAAATTTGCATCCACGCTTAAAGGCTTATTGAGCAACAAAGATAAGTTATCGGAGATGGCTAAAACCCCTCTCAATGAGCAATGCTCAGCGGTCCTTCTCAAGAAGCTTCCCTAAAAGCTTGAAGACCCGGCGGTTTTAATCCCGTGTGATTTCTTGGGGATGGTTCAATGCTCCGCCTTGGCGATCTTGGCGCAAGCATTAACCTCATGCCACTCTCAGTATGGAAGAAGCTGTCTCTTCCTAAACTTACATCCACTTGTATGACACTCGAGCTAGCGGACCGTACCAAAACTCGTCCACTTGGGATAGCCGAGGATGTCGTAGTAAAAGTAGGAAAGTTTCACTTTCCTCGCGACTTTGTTGTAGTAGACTTTGATGCAGATCCTAGAGTTCCCCTCATCTTAGGGAGAGCTTTCTTGAGAACGAGCCGTGATCTAATTGATGTATTTTACGAAGAGTTGACCATACGGGTTGACAACAAAGAACTCACGTTTAATATCAACCAGAACTCCAAACCTCTATACAAACATAGTGTTGCCACAATTGATCAAAAAGCTGAAAGAATCAATGCAACACTCTCAAATTTCACAGTTAAGAGGAGTCATAAAAGCGTCTTGAGCTAAAAGCTTTGAAAATCAACCCTGGTTCAAACAAATGGTTTGAAAGTTGTCCCAAGGAAGTCGAGAGTGTTCTTGATGATGATGATCTAGAATCGGAGACTTTATCGGAAGTGGTGGAAATTGCTAGCTCTAAGAGCACACCACTTTTCCCACCTCCGGAATCGGTTTATCGATTGAGTTTGTTAACTCGTGAATGAAACCAAACTCTCTTCGGTTTCATCCGATTGGATGATGATGTTTGTGATCCAATGAGAGATATTCTTCCCATTGAAGAATTGCTCAAAAATGATCCATCATCCCCTAGTCT
Organism: Chrysanthemum makinoi; assembly: GCA_910596185.1. NCBI lineage: Eukaryota > Viridiplantae > Streptophyta > Magnoliopsida > Asterales > Asteraceae > Chrysanthemum > Chrysanthemum makinoi. The sequence goes on from OU343221.1 coordinate 196,462,568, forward strand.
TATTATTCCCGACTCTTCCATCCCTTCTCTCACTCCGGATGAGGAAGATGACAACTTTTGGAATGAAGTCGATGCTTTTCTTAGTGATGAGTCGATTCCAACGGGAATTGATAATACTTACTTTGATTTGGAGGGAGACATCCTTTTTCTGGAAAATCTGTTGATTGAAGAACCGTTTCCAACCCTCCCTACCGGAAATTCTGTTGACAATCACCACACAAACTTCAAGACTAAGCTTAAAAATGTCAAAAATGGTGATTTGCTTTTTACTAATGAGGAATGGACTTGCATTCTCATGCACATCTTTATTCCATTCTTCAGAGATGGTGTGGTTGCTCTTTCCCTTTTCTCTTTCGGGAATGAGGACACCATCTTTGACCCGGTATCATCCTTTATAGTTTCTACTATTAACAATACCGCGGTTGTATCTCGTCGGTGTGGAACTTTCTGATGTTCATATGTTTGTTAACACTTGTGACGAAGTCCGATCGAGATTGGTTTTCCACGTTGCTTCCCCAGAACAAATGAATACGGGGGACGAGTCAAGCTAGCGACTTCGGGAATCAAAAACATTAGCACACTATATGGGTTTCACCCGTATTTGACTTCTTTCTACTTTCTACCACCCTAGTGTAGGGGGTGCCCATTGTTGTATATAAGTTTTCTAAAAAATTTCAAATAATGGCCGTAGTATTTCCCTTTTACGTTCTATGTTTCGGCATAGCCGCCGGTACTTTGAATATTGAGGGCAATATTCATTTTTAGTGTGGTGGGGAATTCTCACGAATTTTATCATATGTATTACCACCTAATTCCCCCATTTTTGGCCAAAATTTTTTTTATGGTTATCAGTCCGCCATGTCTAATAAACAAAAGGATTGGCTAATCCAGAACAGCGGCTCTTGGTAAAGATATCTCAAATCCGTTGACGGCTTGCAATTTGCCCAAAATTGTATGGTGTTCAGTTCACCATATCTTTAATTAGTGAAGAGTTGGCTAGCCCGCAAGTTTATGGCTTGTGGTAAAGGCAATGGAAAACCATAATTGTGTCGACTCACCAAAGATATTTTATCTAAGAGTTGGCTAGTCGAGAAGCAACGGCTACGGTAAAGACAAATCAAAACCGTTGAAAGCTGGTGATTTGCTCAAAATCATATGGTTATCGATGTACCATAGTTCTTACTTGAACTGAAACATTTGGCTACTCCAGGAGTAATGGCTTTTGGTAAAGAGTTTCAAATCCATTAAGTTTTCTCAAAAGATTGCTAGGGACTAGCAATGGTTTAGTGTGGTGGATTGATGAGTGTGTAAAAACTCATCATTTTAGGTCAAATCTGAGCTGCAAAACATCTAAAAACACTCCGAAATGCATCAAAATTCTGAAAATATCTCAAAATTGTGTTTTATATGTTTTGAGATGCAAATTTATTAAAACAAATGAAAAACGAACAAAGTTTGCATAATTGGCAGTTTCAGTCCCCCGACTTTCAAAAACTGACAAAAATAGTCCCTGAGCACTTGTTTTAAAAGAAAAGTCACCAAAGGTCCTTTTGAAATCATAAGTTGTCATAATTATTCCTTTGGTGAAAAAGTTCAAAAGTTTTGAGAATTGTCATGTTTAGTCCTTCAAGTTTCTGAAAATGGCAAAAATGGTCCTTACATTATTTGAGATTTACAAGTCTAGCCCTTGCATCATTTTTCAGAAATTTCATATTAGGTCCCTGAAAATCCAGAATGTACACAATTGGTCCCTAGAGTGTCTAAATGGACTCAAGTTTAATCCTAAGTCCATGTTGCAATACCTAACCCAACACAAAAAAACCCTTACCCGGTCAACTCAACCCAACCCAACCCAGTTTTTTAATACCACCAAACCAGTCACCAAAATTAACCCGACCCTTTTCTCCTTCTTCCCCTTTTCCCTCCAAAACCCAACTCTCTCTTTTCCCCTCTCCCCATAAACCCTAGCTGCTCCAATCCCTTTGCCCTAGAACACTCAACCTCCAAAACCTCTTTTACCCAGTTTCATCAAAACCCCAAAACCTCCCTAACCCTTTTACCCAGTCCACCCCTAATCCCAAACCCACTCCCACAGCTTCTCACCTTTCCAAGATGGCCAAGCTGGCAATCCCAGCTTCAAAAGGGTCCCTCAATGGCTCTGATCACTTCTTATTGGTACCTAACTATTCAAGGGTCAAGATTGAAGGAAGAAAGCACAAAGCTCCCTTTGGCTCGTTTTATCTCATGGAAGAAACACAACAAGAATGAAGACCTGGAAGACCCTAGCTTTCTAGTTGTAGTATAAATAGGACATGTTGTAGCCATTATAAGGCACCCTTTTTACTTAGTCTTAAAATTAGTTTACTGTTTTCTAATGTAATGTTGTTTTCCAGTTAATGAAGTTTCTTTTTTTACATACATGTTACATTTTCTTTCATCAAAAGTAATTCTAGTTTGGGTGTTATCAAAGTTGAGTTAAGTTCTAGTTTCCATTAAAAGTTTTCTTTTGTTTTTCTCTGAGAATCTAAGTTTAAACCTGTTTTAAGTGCAAAAATTCCCACAAAGGTTTGTTTGGGTCAAGGGTATAACAATGGTCAAAAGTCGGTTTCTACCGTATGACTTCTCAAGTCAAAGTCTCTTTTGAAGTGCTAAGTTAGTCGTGAAAAGTGGTGACTAATGAGATAAGTTTTTGCAAAAGTTTGGGTAACAAAAATATGGGTCATTTTCTGTCTTGTCGAAGCTTGCATAATATAGCGACAAGCTGTTCTTTGTTCTAGGGCTTTTCGACCTATTTGATGTTTAAATTTAGCAAAACTTGTTTTTCTCAAATCCTTATGTTCCTAACTTATCCTGTGTCCACTCTTATTGCATTTAGATCCACCCTAGCATAGTCTAATTTGAAGTATAAAACTGTCCTCCTCCAAGTTCATTGCTCTGTCTCAGTATGAAATGGCCAAGCACAAGCTGATAACAGCTTATTTTAAGCTGTTATAAGCTTTGTTCTTGCACACCCCTCAGCTTATTTAGATGATCCTCTGTACTAACTTTGTCTTTGAAGCTTGTTTTGGCTCTGGAAGATCTTTTGGTGGCTCAAAATAAGCTCAAAACAGGCTCTCGTTAGGCTGTTTTGCAGCCTGCAACAGCAGTGCACAGGTCACCCATAGTTTCTCCTTCTAGCTTATCTAGGTTTGATAACTGCTTATTAGTTATAATTTTTGTGTATTTAGGTGGTATAGCCTAGTGTAGATTAGTTTAGATATCAGCTTATTAGGTGCTTGTTGATAGCTTATTTACCTTTTCTAGCTTAGGATCCCCCTTTAGTGTAACTTTTAAACTAACTGCTTATCCTTGTTTGTTTTTTTTAGCTTAATTTAGTTGCATTTAGATTATTGCTAATATCTAGTGCTTAGTTGTCATGTTGGTTCATTGTTAAACTGCTTTTTATTTGTAGCTTATCATTGCTATCTGTCCAAAACAAAGGAGTGTTTGGTTGTTTGCTTAAAAAAGGAAGTTTGTTTAGTTTTTTAAATCTGTTGAGATAAGTGTTCGATATGACTTATTGAGATTGCTTCTTTCAAAAAGTTTTTACAAAAGTTTCATAATTTGATCTCATCTTCAAGATTTGAAAAGCAAAATATAAAAAAAAAATGTTTTGCAAAAAGGGTGGGAGGCAGGCTCGAACCTGACACCTCCCAGCCTTAGTAAGTGATAGTGAGTACCTGGATACCAATTGCCCTTGGGACTTTTATTGGTCATTGTTTGCATTATTAATCTCTTAAGGGCGTTTTGCAGTTTAGCTTTAAGTACTTATTCAGCTTATTTTTAGCTTATTCCTCAAAGCACCACCCACGTTTTTTATTTTTCTTAAGACCAGTGATACTTGAAGTATTTTCTGTGAAATTTTCAGATTTTTCTAAATTAATTTAGTATTTTTTATAATTTAATTAGAGTAAAGTAGTTTTTAATTCGTAGTAATTAATTTAAAAGTCAAAAATATACCCGGTCTTTTTCTAAAATTATTTTTAGTCAATTAGAACGTAGGAAAATTGATTTCACACCCGTAGCCCTTAAATTGCAAAACTTTTACGTTTATGGCTCGGGTTGTTTCTCGGTTTTTACGTTTTTACGTTTTAGCACCCTAGGACTTAGTGTAGCTTCGTTTTATCATCCCTTAGGCTTAGTGATAGTTTATTTTTAGTTATTTAGGGTTCCCTTGCCTTAATTACCTTCCCATTAATTAATTTGTAGTAACGTAATTCAAATCAACAAATCATTGAAACCAATTCAAGTTCAAATCACGAAACTCAACGATTCCTTCCATTCACACCTCGTTGGGACACGACCCGGGAAATCACTTTTCCGGTATCACTTTTATCACACCCGTAAAGATTTGATACGTTAATCTTTTTCCTAAAGGGTTGATTTGTCAAGTTTTACGGTTATTTTGATATACGTTGATATTGTGTTTTTCACCACTCACTTCACAACGAATCACCCGTCAGGTGGCGTTTTATTGTAAGACTATAAATACTCTCTACCTCCCAAGGTAAAGGGTTGGAGCTCATAATAAGATTTTTCTTTCTCTCACTAAAGTTCCCAAACCTCTAACTTTCTCTCTCTAAAACCTTTGTGTACGCCACCTTTGTTTAGTGGTTTGATCTGTATGTGAAATCCAATATGTTACAAATGGTATCAAGAGCCATGGTTAGATCATCTCTTACATATCTTTGGATTTCTAGTGGTTTTTAGGTGGTTTTTGAGTTTGAGAAAGTTTAGTGGTTTTTGCATCATTTGGTGGATTTCTAGTGTTAAGGTTTGGATTTTGATTGTACTTTTGTGTTTAGGTGATGAGTGTGTAAATACTCATCATTTTTGTACAATATAAACTGCAAAATCATCTGAAAACACTCAGAAACACATCAAAATGATCAAAATATCACAAATCAGTGTTTTATGTGTTTTAAATGCAAAAATATCAAAATCAGATGAAAAACATATCAAATTCGCAAAAATTGCAGTTTTAGTCCCCCAAGTTTCTAAAATTGTCAAAAATAGTCCCTGAGTCAAAATTTCAGAAGAAAAGTCACCAAAGGTCCTTTTTAAATCATAACTTGTCAAATTTAGTCCTTTGGTGAAAAATATCAAAAGTTTGAGAAAATTACAAAATGGTCCTTCAAGTTTCAAAATTGGCAAAATTGGTCCCTGAAAAATGTGAAAATGGCAACTTTGGTCCTTGTCATATTAACACTTGTCAATTTCAGTCCTTGGAGCAACTTTGAGATATTGGCAGCCTAGGTCCCTACAGTTTCAGAAATTACAAGTTAGGTCCTTGTATTCTAAACCCTTTAATACTCCACTTGGACTAATCAAATTGCAAATGACCCCCTGCCTTTTACTCTTGGACCCCTGTCACTAATACTTTTGGACCCCTGCTATTATTAAAACCCAAGTCAAACACCCCTTGACTGCTTTTCCCTCTCTCCCTCACGAGATAACCATTTCCATCATCACCAATCCTGCTAATCCTCTGCTAACACTCCATCCACTCCACCATCATCACTTTCACCCTCCTCCAAACACAAGAAGCCAAGAAAGCATTAAATGCCTCTAAACCTAACACTCAATCACCCCTAGCTGTTAAAACCAAAATTGGCGCCAAAATGCTTTAAACGGCCAAGATCACATTTATCAATCCAAGGGCCTCAATTGTTGGTGGGATCTATTGAGAAAGAGGAGAGACACTTTGGGTGTATAAAAAGGCCAAGAGAAGCAACAAGCAAGAAGTTAGTTTTTAGTTTTTAGCAATGTATGTCGATTTGTAACTTGTCACTTCTTAATTAGTCTTTAGTTGTAATTTCAAACTTCTTTGTAGTAAACTCAAGTATTTTAGTGTGTAATAACTGATTTTAAGTCTCAATTCCAAGTTATTGTTGAAATTGCATACTTATATGCCCTTGTCAAAATTCTCGGTTTCTATCCCTCATGTACAAGCTTTACTCAGCTTATTTATGAGGTCACACAAGCTTATATAAGCTCATAATAGCTTTCTATAAGCCTGTATTTAAGTTTCAAGCTATTTTGAATATTGGTCAACAGAAAGTCAAAGAGGAGCAAAAGTGATACAGAACAGGAAATGGGTGATTCAGGAATGAGAATGGGTTGAATAGTAAGCAGTGGGTTGGATACAATAGGCTAGAGGTCCTTGGTTTCAGTAATGGCAAGCCATTGTGGCTAGGGACATTTGTAAGTTCAAGCTTATTTCTTTGCATAATCTGTTTTAGTGGTTAACAATAGTTGTAGCCTGTTTCAATAGTAATATTTAGGTAAATTAAAGTTAGTTTGATCATAACATCAAGTTTGATTATTGTTTAAATCTGTTTTTGTTTAAAAATCAGTTAATCAAGGGTGTTTGGATTTCTTGATCTTTCGTCTTGTGGGCTCATTGATGGTTAGAACCTATTGGTTAATGCTTGTTAAGTTCATTTGTGTCCATAGCAACCTTAGTTTGGGTCTACAAAACCATAAAAGTCAAAATTGTCCTCAAATCCATCTCAACTGTCCACTGTTGGATTTTAGGATTGGCAAATCCTTATTTTGTGTTTAGAAGTCTATAACATTGCTTGCATTACACTTGTTCCATCTTATAACATCATCATCAGTGATAAAATTTGATCCAAAGTTCATTATAGTCAAAGTTCTTCACTTTTGTCAAAAGTCAAATTGTATAAACCTGTTTTAGGTTCAACTAGGCAGAATTTTCATGGACTCATTATTGGGTCATCTTTAGTGAAATTTGTTGCTTTAAAATCTTCTACTGGTCTAATTGCTTATAGTGATTTTTGTGGAATTTTGTTAATTTTTTATGAGCCTTATAATCACTGTTCAAAATGGCATAACTGCCCTGCTCCAAACTCAGTATTCACTGAGATTTTCTCAGATTTTGTGCAAGATGCACAGGGCTCAATAGAGCTGGTCATGGTCTGAATTTTTGTGCATTTGGTCTCAACCAGGTCTTTTCCAAGTTCCAATTGGTATTTTTAAGTTTGAGCTTATTCTTAAGCTTGTGCTTGTGCTTAAAGTTAGTCCCCAGAAATCTGTCTTGAGCAAAAATCTCTTAGACATCAAATCTGTGCAAATTGTGATTCAGTGGTTGTAGCTTGTTATTCTTAGTTGCATTCTAGTACTTATAGCATATTTAGACCTCTGTAAACTGTTGGTAGCTTAATTTGTTCATTTGGCTTATTTTAGTGCTTATTTATAAGCACTTGTTTTAGCAGTTTCACTTTCTTACAAACAAGTGCTTGTTTTTCTAATTTTCTCAGATTCCTTATATAATTTGAGAGTTTTCCTGAAATTTTCAGATTTTTCTAAGCTCGTTTGCTATTTTTCTTGATTTAAATTAGTTTTTAATCATTTTTAATTAGCTTTTAATACAAAAAATTCAGAAAAGGTTCAAAAAAATAATTTTTCAATTTTATTAGGTTTAGATAAATATAAAAAGTGAAAAAAGTAATTTTCCAGATTTTTCATAGTTTATTTTGTAATTTTTAGTAATTTAATTAGTTTTTAATAGTTTAAAATCCATAAAAAATAGAAAAATAATCAGAAAAATACAAAAATAGTTTTGAAAATTCTATTTTGATATTTTAGACTTTTCCAATTCATAATTTTATTTTTCTAGCTTTATCTCCTAATTTCTTGTATTTTAGGTAATTATTAAATAGTTAAAAATAGTTTTTAATTAATAATAATTAATTAATTAGTTATAAGAATAATTTTCTTTTTCTATATATTTTCTTTTATCATTAGGTTTGTAAAAATGTATTTTTCAAATTTTTAGGACTTTTATTTCTTAGATTTCACTTTTTATTTTGTGCGTTTACGAATTTTATTTAAGCGTAAGTTTTTAGTTTTAAGTTTTAAACGTTCATCATTTTAAATATAGTGATAGTGTTTATTTAATAGAATTTATCTTTTTAATTTCCTTTAATTTGCATTTAAGCCATTGTAATTTGTTGGCTTTCTCCGTAGTTATAATCTTATCACAATATCCTTTCCCGTTCAAATCTCTCGATCACTATACGTTTGATAACCCTTTGCATAGCTTCATTTGGGACATAACGACCGGGAGACCCTATACTCCTCGGATCTTCATTGAGTTCGTTCTGAGCCGTTTTAAGCTTGTTACGGTCCGCCATTCACAAGTGGCGGGCTTGTGTGATAAAGCTTGATTGCGAGCGCATCAAATTTTTGGCGCCGCTGCCGGGGATCGAACCCGGGTCACCCGCGTGACAGGCGGGAATACTTACCACTATACTTACCGCGTGACTGTTTTGCATAGATCAAATTTTTGGCGCCGTTGCGGGGCTGTCTTGATTATCTTACGTCTAGCGATTAGTGATTTGGATATTCACTCTTTGTTCATACCATCCATCTGTATATGTTTATATTTTCTTAGCCAAAAACCCCAAAAATATTCCTCTCATTCCTCTTATTCGTTGATTCTATTTCTCTTACCCCCTCGTACCGTTTGATTCTACTCTTCTTTAACCTCAAAACCATTTAATTCTATTTCTTTAACCCTCTACATGTTTAATTCTCATGGCAACGATCGATTATCCTCGTTGTTTCCCGCAAAAGCGTATGGAAGAGGATCAGCTCGATTGTCGAATCCGGATTGTTTATGCAAGCGATGTGGGCCGGATGGGTGCAAGCAAATATTGTTATTGGTGCGAATTATCCGATAACTCTCTCGATGATTCTCCAAGTTTTTCCGACCCTCCGCCACAACCCGATGAACCCATTCAAGAACCGGAGACCATAACGGAAGTGGTGGAAATTGCTAGCTCTCGAGCACACCACTTGCCCCACCTCCTGATTTTTAATGTTCTTGAGACTTGATAGTCATTCGGATCATCATGTTGGTTTTGTTGATTCTTTGAATAAACCGATTCCTCTTTATAACTCTCAAATGCAATCGTTTATTCCTTGTGTCGGTTGTGGTGAGCCTCTCTTTGGTTCACCACGTGGTTGGTGTACATGTGTACAATGTGGTAATGATATTCATAATGGGAGTTGTTTGTTTTGTGGTTCGAGGAATTCATTTGATTATGATCCTAATCAGAACTCATTTAACGACCCCTCAAATTTCTCCAATTACCCACCGGCCCGACTTATCTTCATATAACCAACAGTTTCTTGTTGTGAATTTTAATGGAGGTCTCACCAAGGATTTGAGTGTCAATCCGGAAACACGTTTGTCTATGAACAGTTTTCCAATGATACTCAGAACTTTGGTTATAACCAAAATCCATATGATTCACCTGTCCAAACTCAACAGTTTTCTTGTTGTGAGTCTGTGGAGGTCCCCATTTCAGCTCCGATTGTCAAATAGGGAACCCAGTTCCTTGTAACAATCATGACTCTCACATGTTTGATACTTTCCAACCTCCACAGCACTATACGGTTCAAACTCCACCTGAGCCGTTCTCTCATGAAATCTCCAGGGATCTTGAAACGCAATGAAAACACTTGAGGATATGATGAGTAATTTTAAGAATCAAGTGAGTGGTGAAAAGACCATAGGAGAATTGCTTGCCGAGAAGCGAGAGGCCCGCAAATCTAGGGAAGAATTATTAGCCCTAGAGCATGCAGCTCTAAGGCGTTCCCAATTTCTTAAGGCAGCTCTATATGATGATGGCGAGGAGGGTTTTATCCTTTTAAAGGTAATATTTCTCAACCCCCTCGGTCGGTTGATATCCCAGCATTGAGATTGCATCTCAAACAAGCTGCTATCACACCTGATATTCCACTCACTCTCGAACATGGGGGCGAGCATCTTGACACTTGTTCTGAAAAGGAATCGGACGACTTCATAAAGTCTAGTGTTGAGAACCTTGTCCCAATCCCGAGAGAGTCACAGGAAATTTCTGATCATATGTGTGATTCTTCTTCCCCTCTTGAGTGTTCAAATGATCATTTGGAAACTTTCTCCGATTTTAGCGATGATTGTGCTTCCCATGGAGACATTGAGTATGTTGAGGCATCACTCCCATGATCGATCCTCTTCTTGAGGAGTTCACCGATGAACTCACTCACATCGGTCCACTTTCATCAGAAAGTGACGATGATCTCTTTGATTTCGAAGCCGATCTAGGAGAGATTGAAAGTCTCCTTTATAATGATCGTTCACTCACTTCTTATCCCAACAATCCAATAGAGAATGTTGATCACTTTGTTCCCGAAACATTCAAAGCTACTTTCACCAATCCTCTATTTGAATTCGACTCTGAATTCACTTTAATTTCTGAGAATCCACTCTTTGATACTCAGACTGAGGATATGATGAGTCACAATGGAACAAGAATTCACAAATTCACATCATGTGAATGATTCTCTTCATGAGGAGTTCGCCGGTGAACTCACTCATATCATGACTCCGCCGGAGTATGATTGCTTGGATGGCAAAAATCATGATCGGGGGGAAAAGTTCTCAATCATGAGAGTTTGTATTTCTATGACAAATTTTCCAACCCTCCCTTCCGAGATGCTTTCCAAACCAAAGAGCTCAACCGATAAAATCCAAACAAGTGCGCACTTGATCTGAGGAAGAAGATCTTATCATGATCGTCATCATGACTTTCTTTCTTTTCTTCACCTACTCGGTGACTTCCTCTCTTCTTCACTCGTTCGGGAGTGAGGACACTATCTTTGACCCTGGCATTTTCATTTATCATTTTGAGCGGTTCTATCTATATCTCATCGGTGTGGAACTTTCACGTACTTCAATGTTTATACAAACATCTTGAATGAAAGTCCGATGGAGACTGTTTCTTCCACTTTGCTACCCCATGAACAAATTAATTGAGGTCGAGTCAAGCTAGCGACTTCGGGAATCAAAACATAGCATGCCATATGGGTTTTCACCCATATTTCTGACTTCTTTCTATTTTCTACCACCCTAGTGTGGGGGAGATGCCCCACATGTTATATATATATATATTAAAAAAAAAAAAAAAAAAAATTCTTTCTAAATAATGGCCGTAGTATTTCCCTTTTACGTTCTCAGTTTCGGCATAACCGCAGGTACTTTGAATATTGAGGGCAATATTCATTTCTAAGTGTGGGGGGGAATTCTCACGAATTTTATCATATATTATCTACCCAATTCCCCCGTTTTGGCCAAAATTTTTTTTTGGAGTAAGTGTTTTACACTTACTCAATTGGTTATCAATCCGCCATGTCTAATAAACAAAAGGATTGGCTAATCCAGGAGCAAACGGCTCTTGGTAAAGATATATCAAATCCGTTGACGGCTTGTAATTTGCCCAAAATTGTATGGTATTCAACTCACCATATCCTAAAAAGTGGAAGAGTTGGCTAGCGCATAAGTTTATGGCTTGTGGTAAAGGCCGTGGAAAAACCATAATTGGTAATCGACTCACCAAAGATAATATTGATAATTTATCTAAAGAGTTGGCTAGTCCGAAGGTGCGGCTACGGTAAAGACAAAATCAAATCCGTTGAAAGCAGGTGGTTTGCTCAAAATCACATGGTTATCGGTGTACCATGGTTCTTACTTGAACTGAAACATTTGGCTACTCCAGAAGTAATGGCTTTTGGTAAAGAGATTAAAATCCATTATGTTTTCTCAAATCATTGCTAGGGACTAGCAATATTAGGATCATCACAAGTGTTTAGGTTTTGATTTGGAAGGCTTGAATCATCGTGGTTTGGTTGTTTTTGGATTGAAAAGTATGGTTTTAAAGTTTTTTTCTAGCTAGCGACTTGAGCTACATACTTCTTTTCTTGGTAGCGACTTGGTTTGTAAAACGGTAGCGAGTTGTGGTGTCGTTTGGTAGCGACTTGGTGCTTAGCGACTTGTCTATTGAGACAAGCCGACAAACAGTACACTTAGTGGATTCTCCACTACGGGTAGCGACTTGGTAACTGTAGCGACTTGCTTTCAATTTTGTTAGCGATTTGTTCTTTAAGTTTCTTAGCGACTTGGTGCTAGCGAGTTGGACCTTAGCGAGTTGCTATTTAGCGACCTGATATTTTAGCGACTTGGTGCATAGCGACTTGCTGTCAAAATTTGTAGCGACTTGGGTACTTAGCGACTTGTTTTGTTATTACTTAGCAACTTACTACTTAGCGACTTGGTTCAAGGATTCTTAGCGATTTGGTTGACTTTTGTGTGTAATACGGTTTTCTCTTGATTTAGTAAAATCCCGTGAAAGAATCTATTTCCCGGTTTAATATGTGAGTTATAAAATCCCGTGTTATCTTTAAACATGTCTACCAACGCACCTACGATCATCATCACTGTTGCCGAGGATGTTCAAGCAGCTGGTTCAGATACTCGTCCACCCATGCTTGACAGAACTGACTACGACTCTTGGGCTCAAAGAATCAGATTGTAGTGTCTTGGAAAGGAAAATGGGGTCAACATTCTCAAATCGATTGATAAAGGACCTTATCAGATTGAGACTACAAGAGACTTAATTGATACAGCTGTAGATGGAACAATGATCTATGGGATATGTGACAACTCGTACTTTCAGGTCATTTTACAAACTTTTCAAAATTTACTATTCATCTCGGGAATTTAATATTCATTAGTTACTATTCATCGATTTACTATTCATCATTTTCGGAGTCGATTTAATATTCTGAGAACGTATTTCAAAAATTTACTATTCACGAAACACTATTCGTCATTTTTTGTAAACTAGGTTTACGAGTTTCAAATTCGCGTGACCTTTGTGGTTTAGCTGCGAATTCATGAACATTTCATCAAGGACATTTCATATAGACTAGGTTTAGTCTACACATCATTATCATCATTTCAGTTCATGCATGGATTTGCATTTTTCATTAAATGTTTATTTTCCTATTAAATAAACGCTATCGCGTAATCATTTATTTTGAACATTTGATCCGAGACTTCCAAAAATAATCATGATATATTTTTATACTCATATTAAGATTATAAAAATATTATTACTAGTTTAACCGGTGTTTTAAATTTATTTGGTATATAAATTGTTATATTTATATAATTATGACGGTTTTCGTAAATTCAACACGATAATTATTATTTCACTCAAATTTTGTAAGGAATGTATTTTTATAATTTTTATGACTTCAATATATTTTATTTTGATATGTTAAAATTTATTTTTAGCTAACGCTACCTTAAATGCTTAAATAAATACACAAATTATTAATTATCCTTAATTAATTTCACATATACTCTACATTAATATACTTAATTACTACTAAATGCATTTGGTCATTTTTTTTATAAGTGTCGACACAAGTGGTGACTCACATTCAATTGTTATTACAAATATCCTAAGTCTACATTACTTGCATTAATATATACACAAACTACTACACATAGTTAGATAATATCCTAAAGTGTGAAAGAAAAAGTTCTCTCTTCTTCCTCTCTTCTCCAAATGACCGACCACCATTGAAGACAAGAAGGAAACCATAAAAATTTTGCTAGTCAAGTTCTTTACACTCTAGTTACACCCTTGATTAAGGTTGTGAAATAAAAACCTTAGGTGTTTAGGATTAAACCTTTGTTCATTAACCTCATCAAGTAACTAGTAAGCATCTCATATTCATGTTCATCTTTCATATTCATTTTTATGTTCATTTTTATTTTGCTCAAGTAAAACATGCAAGTTATGTGATGTCTATACCACTTAAATTGTTTATAAGCACTATAAGTTTATATATGTTATCCTATAATTACTCCTTGAAATATATCACTTTTGGTGATGTCTAGGAAACCATGACACCCTAAGAAGGTGTATGGTAGGATTAGAATAGCTTCGGAGTTGTTTTGAATTGGTTAGAATAGGTTTGGCGCGAGAAAAACTCATTTCGACAAGTTTAATTAAGGGTCTGTCCATATTTTTGAAATCTGGAAATCTCGACAGTAAATAAAAATTTTTGGCCTAGATATTTAGAAAATACACTTTAAAACGAAAACGTTGCCGCTTGAACGGGTTAAAACGGAGCTATAACGGAAACATTATGCTATTTACAAGTTAGACGACGAAAACTATTTGTTTCAGAAAATTCAGCATGTATTCTCAACTTTTTACGAGTCAAAAATGAGTCTTAAGCGTTATAAAATGTGTCGACTTATCAAAAATATATTAGTATACTTTAATACGAAGCTAAGGACATATAAAACGTAGAAAACGGACTTGTAACGATTAAATTACACGCGTTAAACAAAGTTGCCGTAACTTTATTATATAAGCAACATTAATATATTTTCTATTAAACATAAACAACGGCAACGAGGGACCATGTTGAGGGTCGTTTTTAACAAGGATGTAGTACCTTTCATAAAATGATGTCTTCTAGTAAAAGTAAGTTCGCCTAGCCTATTTTCCAAAATGTCCAACCGTTCGTCAAGCGGAGTTGTAACGAATGAAATATAGTCACTTGAACTTTGCCGAAAACCACCCTTAAACTATATTTTGGCTACAAGTACCATACTTTACCTATATTTTTCTCTATGATCGAGACCTCTAATATGAAAACTTAAATGCTAAAACTTTGAGATAATGATACAAGCTTCCCAAAACAGTTGAGTTCATTTCCTAACACTCGACGTGCACCATTTTACGACTAGCTTTTCGAGGCCGTTTTAGTCACTTTCATGAAATTTTCAACGACATTATTTTACGACGAAAAGTTATAATTTCATAATAAATCACTAAATGATTATCGTAGGATATCATTTCAACGTAAATACATGTAAAGTAATTTATAAATGGTCAAGACATTATCAGATTATTTTTCGACGATAAGTGTTATTTTCAAAAATTCACAAGTGGTATAGATATCATACGAATTGCATGCATAACGTTACATCATAACTTATCATAGAACATATCATTCATAATAGGTCGCAGTTAGAGATTGCGCCTCATTTCGGTGTACTCACTTTTGTCATCACATCATTGTACCAAGTGAGTTTTCATAGCCCCACCTTCAATTGTTTTTATACTACTTTTGGGGGAGATACATGCTCAACAACTTTTATGACATTCATGATTATTTGCAACTACATGTTTAACTGAACTGAATGTTTAGTCATACGAAGTAACAATTTTGCCATATTTAGAATTTCTATATCATTAATCATTGGGCTAATTGTCTTGGTATATTCATTGAACTAATGGTCTTGGTATATTCATTGAACTAATTGTCTTGGTATATTCATTGAACTAATGGTCTTGGTAGAATCATTGAACTAATGGACTTGGTATATTCATGGAACTAATGGTCTTGGTATAATCATTGAACTAATGGTCTTGGTATAATCATTGAACTAATGGTCTTGGTAGAATCATGAACTAATGGCCTTGGAACGATTTGAAACAACACTCATATGTGTTATATCAAGTAACTATTGATACATTAAGTCAAGTACTATTGATTATGTGCTATTGTTCTACGTCGAGTTAGGTACTATTGTGAATTCATTTGACATCACGTGCTTGAACATAAACTATACACATTTTGGCAGTGGGTTGTGAACACACAGGTTGCAAGTTTTGTATGGCGGAACTTGGGCGAGTGGATTTACAATGCCTTTGCTGCATAAACGATTTTGAAAGGCTTTACATTTCAACTCAAACTCTATGAACTCACTCAACCTTTGTGTTGACACTTTTAGCATGTTTTATCTCAGGTATCTAAGGTATTCGCTTCATGACATCCATATGGACATATCATAGAGTCGTGGTGACGACGCGTCACACATGAGATTTATGCACTTTAAAACATCGTTTGGCTTGTAACAAATTTATTTCCGCACAAGTTGATTTTCATTTGGGACCTATACTTTGTAAACTCTGATTATTTTATTAAATCAAGCGATGTATTTTCCAAACGACACTTTAGGTCGTTCAATATAACTGTGATTGTGATGCTATGACAGTCAATCCCCAGGAATTCCATTCCGCTGCAAAACAGGTAATTTAGGGGTGTGACAGATTGGCATCAGAGATTCGATTATAGAGAACTAGGTTGCATCATTGACCCTAGACTATAACTACATCATCATAGCATCTCATCATTTCATCATAAGTGCATATTCACTTTACATGCGGTTTATACGTACATTTTTCGAGTTGTTTACTTTCATTTCAAATCGATTGTCACATGGATGCCTTCAAACACCCATTCCATTATTCTTTCTTCATACTCCAATGTGGAGAATGCCTTGTCATTCCCTATCACATATTTTACATCAGTTGATTCATTACCGATAACGTCGAATGCCGAGATAAAACCTTTAACTAGGGCGAAGTCACTCTCACTCCTTTGATCATCACCAACATGTCGAGTTACACGTTATTCACGCACTAAGTCACTAAACCATCACTCATTTTGAAAAATAACCTCAAACTTATCACCTCACGTCACATCTCTTTAGAGCGCTTATTCTTAACATAGGATTTTTCTACGTCTCATTTTTCCTCTTATTTTGAAGAGTTATGGCACCGAAGAAAGTTTGCACAGAAATGACACCAGCTGCTATTCAAAGGTATATAGAGGATAGTATAGCCGAGGCACTAAGGAAAGAACGGGCAACGGTAGCTGCTTTGCCGAGGCCGCGCTGCTTCTTGAAGCTACTAAATTCTTTCTTTGCCACAGGAGGCTGCAGGAAGGTCTGGAGTTCGAAATTGTACATACAAGGACTTTAAGAATTGTGATCCCACAAAGTTCAAAGGCACAGAAGGAGCCACTGCTATGTTTCGATGGTTTGAGAAGATGGAGTCTGTGTTTCTTCTATGCAATTGCCCAGATGACTACAAGGTGAAGTTTGCCACTGGTACATTCTTAGATGGCGCAATGTCATGGTGGAATTCGTATGCGCAACCTATTGGTATTGAAAATGCTTACAAGGCGACATGGGATCAATTCAAGAGGTTGTTGACAAAGAAGTATTGTCCACGCACGGAGGTGAAGAAATTAGAAGCGAATTTTATGAGTTAGTGGCTATTGGTTATGACATCGAGACCTACATCAGGAGGTTTCAAGAATTGGCTGCACTATGTCCATCAATGGTTTTGGACAATGAGAAACTACTAGAAAATTTCATTGGAGGACTTCCACAATGTATTCAAGGAGATGTAACTTCTTCCGATCCGCAAACAATTGAAGAAACTATTAGGATAACTCAAAAACTCATGGCTCAAGTTGTGAAGGGGGAAAACATTATCAACAATAACCGCAACAAAAACAACAACCACCAAATTAGCAACAACAAAAGGAAATGGGAAAATGACCAGGGAGGTTATGATAGCGACAACCAAAACCGTAACACTAACCATCATCAACAACAGAATAGAGGGCAAGAAACTGCAATGGTTTAAGTTGTTGCACCAATAGAAGGGAGGTTATCTTTGGAACCGACCCACTATGTAATCGATGTAAGTATCATCACACGGGTTTTGTCACGCTAAGTGCTACAAGTGTCAAAAACTGGGACACCTTGCCAGGAATTGTAGAGACAAGGCCATAGTTACATGTTTCGGATGTGGGGAGCAAGGACACTATCAGAATCAATTTCCTCAAAACCAAGGTCAAAAAGTTGAAGGTGCTCATGGGGAAGCATACATGTCAGAAGGAGGAGAAGCTCGCCATGGTCTTAACAACGCGACAGACTGAAGAAGTTTAGAAACTAACAGTTTATTTCCCTATGTACTATGTCGTACTAAGTTTATGTCTTCCATCGTATTCGGATCAGATGACTTAAGATGTACTACTTTTTGATAAACCACTCGTTGTAAAATATTCTCATTTACCGTACTTTCTTTTCCTTCTGATTCGTTATCACTTACAAGGTTTAGATCTCTGTAAACATCGAGAGTTATAACAACTAAACCGAACGTCACATTATCGTTCCTTAATTATACATAGCCTAGCTAACTGATGAGTGTCTAAATACTCATCATTTTTGTGTAATCTAAACTGCAAAATCATCTGAAAACACTCAGAAACACATCAAAATGATCAAATTATCACAAATCAGTGTTTTATGTGTTTTAAATGCAAAAATATCAAAATCAGATGAAAAATGTATCAAGTTTGCAAAATTGGCAGTTTTAGTCCCCAAGTTTCGAAAGTTGTCAAATCTAGTCCACGGAATTCAAAAATGTGGAAATTTATCATTCAAGGTCACTGAAGTATTCTAAGTTGTTTAAAATGATCCTTGAATGATTCTTTGGTCAATTGGCAAGAAAGGTCCCTAAACTTTGGAAATTTGCAAAATTAGTCCTTGGACCTTTAAAAATGGATTTTATGCAAAAAGGGTTCTTGTATTATCAAAGTTGTCAAGTTTGGTCCTTGTGAGAGCATTGGAAAAAGTTCACTTTCAGTCCTTGAAGTTTGGTCGAATTACATTTTTAGTCCTTGTATACTAAGCTTAACCAAACGGATCCTTATAATATCCAAAGCCCAATCACAAGCCCGGTGCTAGCCCAAACCAGTTTGACCCTCTTGGCCCTTGACCCCTTTGGCTGACCCTTGAGCCAGTCCACAATACATTCTGACCCCAGCCAAACCCATTTTGACCTCCCCCGTGTATTATACCACTCGGTCAACAGAAAGTCAAAACTCTCAACTGGCGCCCAAATACCAGTGTCACTGTAGCACTCTCTCCCAAGCCAGATATCTCAAAAACCAGAGATGGTTTTCACCACATTTTCAACCCCCCTCCATACTATGTCCCCTCCACCTCCTCTACAATCCAAATCCTTTAATTGACTCAAACCAAACCCTCATTAAAGCTAAAACCTGCTTTGAAGAATATTTGGCGCAAAAAAATTACATGTGGACGGTTCTGATTATTTTAAGTGATCCAAGGGCTCAAATGTGGTGGGAAACAATCAGAGACATGTGGGAATGACGAAAAGTCTATAAAGTGGGGAGAAGAAGCAATGTATTAAATATCTAGAGTAATTTTAAGTTTTCTTAAGTCGTTTTTTTAATCCAAGTCTTCTATTGTATGTTTTCAATTCCAAGTGTTTTGTTTAAGCTTATTAAGTGTATTTGAATCTTTATCAGTTATCAATTGCAATTTTCAAGTTCATTTCAGTTTGTTCAAATTTTCAAGTACTCAAGTTCTCACCAATATTTGAATGTTGTTAAGCAAGTGTTAGTATGGACTCTTAAGCTCATGTAAGCTCCCATATAGCTTATACAAGCTATTAGAAACCTTTAAAAATCTGTTCAGTATCAAAAGTAAAAATAAAAAAATACCAAATAAATGTTGAAAAATAAAAATCCATGGTGAAGAAGATCAAGAAGCTGGATCAGGGTTTATCTTGGATGGCCTTGGTATAGTGCTTCTTGGGAAGCTATAGGAATTGGTTTCAGATCCTAGTTCTCAGTTTGTGCCTTAGAAACTACTTGTAAGCTTTTTACTCATTTCTTGCAATTCATTTGTTTAAGTGTTCTTAAGTTTGAATATCTGTGTTTGTATGTTAATTAGTCATAGTTAAGTTAGTTTAAGCCAATAAATCAATAGCTTGTTCTTTTCAATTTGCAGTTTACAAAAATTTGGTTTTAACAGTGGAAATGGCATAATCATCAATTCTGAGTTTAATGTTGTTTTGATTGTTGATTTAGCCTTCGTTAGTCATAATAAGTGATATCATAAGGTCTGCAATCAAGTTTATGGTTTAAAATTGTGAATTGCTTTATAAAACTTCAAAACAGTAAAAAAAGGGGGTGTTTGTTTTAGTCTGTTTGATTGTGATCAAAAGAGTTTAAGACAGTAACAGTTTTAGTTCTATGTCACTTTAGTGCCTATTAACTTAAACAAGTCAAGAAAACCAGTACTTCTTTGGGAAAAAGTCAAAATCACATTTGATCTTCACTAGGTTGTCCACTGTTGGATTTTACAAAGACATGATCATTATTTTGTGTTCAAAAGTTGTTAATCTTGCTCTATTCAGTCTTAACATACCTTAATACATCATATTCAGTTCTTAGAATCAAATCAAAATCCATCCTAGTCAAACTTTTGGTTTTGAACAAAAGTCAAAATTTCCAACTAGGTCGTTTTTGAATAAAACAAATATTTTCATTGTGTGTTTATTAATAAGTTTTAGCTTATAAGCTCTTGGGAAATTAAAGTTTGGTTGGTAAACAAAAATACAAAAATGCTAGTTCTCTATTTCTCAGCTTTTTAAGTGCTTATTCTACTGCTTTTTGTGGACACCTGTTTCATAAAACTGTTCTGTGCACAGTTGATGGTTCCACCTTGATAAGCTTACATAGAGCTTATTAGTTGTCCAAATCTTGTGTTCTCTGGTTCTTTGGAAAGCCAACCTGGTCCTCTTGGATTGTCAAGCTTAAGATTTCACTTTTGAGCTTGTTTACTAGGGCTGCAACAAGCCTCTAGTTTGTCCCATTTCTGTCTTCATCATAAGTGCTTATTTGCTTGTTCCAGCTTTACAGTGTGCTTATTTGTTCTTATTAGCTTCACTTGAGTATTATTAGCTTGTTTACAGCTTATCTCATCTTTGGTTTTAATTTTGAACCCTGTTTGAGCTTATTTCACCAAATAAGCTCATTATAGCCACTGTTGGCCAATAAGCTCCTCAAACAGCTTATTTGTGGTGTATAAAATTTTGTCTTTGTTAAAGTTTCATAAAATCAGTATTAAAGTAGTTTTCAAAAAAGAAAATCCAGAAAAAATCCAATTAAAAAACAGTGATAGCATTTATTTAATAGTTTTAGCTTTTTGATTTTTCTTTTTAGCTTATTAATAAGCAAATCTTGTTTTTCTATTTTTCTTTGTTTTCTGTCATCATATAGTATTTTTTAGAAAAAGTTTCATATTTTTCTCTATCTTTTTAGTATTTATTATAATTTTAATTAGTTAAAAATAGTAATTAATTAGTAATAAATAATTAAAAAGCATAAAAATATCTTTTCTGTTTTAAAATTAGTTTTATCATATTTTAGATTTTTCAAAGTTAAAATTTTATTTTTTTCAAGTTCATTTTATATTTTCTAGTATTTAAGTGTATTTTAAATAGTTATTAATTAGTAATAATTAAATAAAAAGTGTGAAAAATATATTTTAATTTTAAAATTAGTTTTATAGTATTTTAGATTTTTCAGAATCATAAGTTTATTTTTCTAACCTTATTTTGTATTTTCTTCTATTTTAGAGTATTTACTAAATAGTTAAAATAGTTTTTAATTAAAAATAATTAATTAAATAGTGTTAAAAATAATTTCCTTTTTCTAATAATTTTCTTTTATTGTTAGGATTCCAAAAATGTCATTTTTATATTTTTAGGTCTTTTATTTCTCAGATTCACTATTTATTTTGTGCGTATACGTAGTTTTTAAACTTACGTTTACGTTTCTTTCATCTGATTGTTGTGCTTTCCAATTCTGTGTCCTATTCCTTTCCAAGCAATCAGTAGTGTAATATTTCTAATCAAAACCTTCTGAGATCACTATCCTTAGTGATCACTCCATTATCTGAATCAGTTTAACACACCATTGAGTCTCCTTGGGACTAAACGACCCGGGAATTCATTGTATTCTCTGATCTTCATTGTATTTGTGTTTAAGCTGTTTTAAGTCTATTAAACTTGACTGGTTTAGCACAGATCAAATTTTGGCCCAGCGGGAGGCTTTAAGCGTGTGTTTAGCCATTTTTAGATCCATTGTTGCACATACCCACCATTTGTAAAAAGTTTTTGTAAAGTTATAAGAAAATCAAAAAGTTCATTAGCACTTTTCCTAAAGTGTTAAAAACTCCAAAAAAAAATATAAAACAACAAAACAATCGGAACGTTTTTCTATTTTGTATTCTCTTTTAAGGTGATTCTTGAAGAATCGATTTGGTTAAACGGGACGATAACAAAATATTGTCCAAAAGTTTTGAACCCATCTGCACAAATCTTACCTACGTCTTTTCAGGTGGTACTTAAAATATACATAAAATCAACCACCTTAAATCAAGGCAGTGCACTACCTAACTGGGGGTGCGACCATTAATAAGTTCCCGAACATCAGATTTAAAACTTGCCTTTGTGTCACTTGTGATTTGGTGTACCTTTTTCAAAGAAGCCATTTCATTTGTGATTATTGGTTAAGGTCACTTGTGTTTTGCCTCATTTGTTTTGAAAATTGATTTTTATACATAGTGCATGCTTTTCGTTCTTCCAGTTCTACAAGTCCACTTTGAGAACTTGGAACATTCCTCGTAGACGTAGAGGACGTTCAGCTCCTTCCGCCGTGGCGAGGCGTCTACTACCACCACCTCCTGTCGAAATGGTAGAAGACAAACCTATGAATGAGCTTCTCCAAGCACCCATCGAGGGTTACGGAGATGCCATTGTTGTTCCAGCCATTGTAGGCGATACTTCGAGCTCAAAACCGGGTTACTTAATCTGGTAACCCAAAGCCAATTCTATGGTTTTGGGCGGGATGATCCTCATGCACACATTCGATGGTTTAACAAGATAGCATCTACCATCAAGTACAAGAATGTCCCACATGAAGCTATCAAGCTTCTTCCGTTCCCATTTTCTCTAGAGGGACAAGCCCGGAATTGGCTTGAGAAACAACCCTCGATTCTATAGAGACATGGGAAGATCTTGTCACCAAATAGTTAACGAGTTCTATCCTCCATCCGAACCACAAGTCTTAAGAATGAGATAATGAAATTTTCTCAGAGATTTGATGAATCATTCGGGGGGCATGGGATCGTTACAAGAGTTGCTTCGCAGTGTCCGCATCACGGTTTTACCGAGCTAATGCAAATGGATACTTTCTACAATGGTCTCAATCAGACAAATCAAGACTCTTTGAATGCCTCCGCATGGAAGGTAATTTCTGAGCAAGACCACCAAAGAGGCCTTGCAGATCATTGAGAACAAGTCTCAAGTCCGTCCTTTCAGAGCTAAGACATATCAGTCTAATGCTGGACCTTCTTCTTCTTCATTCCCCGTGAGTACATCTAGCACCGATGCTAAGATTGATAAACTCACAGACATTGTTCAGGCTTTGGTTCTTGCTAACCAGAAGAAAGTCTCCTTCACTCAGACACCAACACATGCTGAAGTAAAGAAAGTTGAAAGTTGTGTCACCTGTGGTGGTCCTCATGCTTATTACAATTGTACTGCCACCGATGGTAGTCCTTTTGAGGCCAATGCTTTAGCCGGTAGTTCACAGCAAGGAGGTAATCAATACCGTCCTCAAAATGAACCACACTACCGTGCTAACACTAATCAAGCACCACCCGGTTTTAACCAAAATCACAACATGCAAACCGAATCGAACCAACCAAGAATGAACCAAGGTTATCAAAACCAAGGTAATTTCTATCATGGACCCAATCAAGGTTTCCAAAATCAAGGAAACCTTCATCAAAACAATTTCAATCGAGGGAATCAATTTCATGGGAATATGAATCCTAATCAAGGGAATTTTGGCTATAATCAAAACATACGACCTCAAATTGTCCCTCCAGCTCCTCCCGTCATTACTCCTCCGGGACCATCATCGATGAGTTCTTGGCAGTTCATGAAATCCCAAGATGAAATGAACGGGTTCTTGGTCAATCAGTTGCTTCGATCTGAAGAAGTCTTTAAATGATCGACCCTCGGGTTCAGGTACTTTACCGAGCAACACGATCGCTAACCCGAGGGGCGATGCTAAGCGATCACAACCGAAGTGGTGTTTCATACACTGGACCTGCTGTTCCTACTACCTCCTCTTCTTCGTCTCTCCCAAAGGTAGTGGACAGTGAACCTCCGACACACAATGGACCTACGACTCCAATGCCCCCTCCTCCAGTGGCAATGAGTCAAGTTACCAAGGAAACAACGGACAAAGTGCATTATTCTAGCCCAAGTACGCACGTCCAACCTTCGGTAGTCCAACCTCAAGTGGTCCAGAAACCCAAATCAAATCATGGAGTTGTATTTGAACCTCCCTGTAGCTCTGTTGAGAATCAGAAATCCAAATCTTCTATTCCTTATCCATCGCGTTTGAATGAGCAAAAGCTCCGTGAAAAAGCTAGTCATCAAATGGACAAATTTTTCCAAATTTTCCAAGAGTTACACTTTGACATAAGCTTTGCGGATGCTATCATGTTGATGCCCAAGTTTGCATCAACTCTCAAGCACATGTTAAGCAATAAGGAAAAGCTGTTTGAAATGGCTAAGACTCCTCTTAACGAGAACTGCTCTGCAGTCATCCTGAAGAAGCTTCCTGAAAAGCTTGGAGATCCTGGGAAATTTCTCTTACCTTGTGTATTTCCAGGAATGGTTGAATGCTTTGCCTTAGCAGATCTTGGTGCAAGCATTAATCTTATGCCATATTGGTATGGAAGAAACTTTCTCTTAGGAACTCACTCCTACATGCATGACTCTCAAGCTTGCGTCGTTCCATATCCCGTCCTCTTGGCATTGCTGAGGGCGTATTTGTGAAAGTAGGAAAGTTCCATTTTCCAGCGGTGACTTCGTGGTTGTTGATTTTGATGCCGATCATCGGGTTCCTCTCATTGTTGGTGGGATTCACGAGAGCGGGCCGCGCTCTCATAGATGTATTTGAGCAAGAAATCACATTGCGTGTTGGTAATGAAGCTGTCACCTTTAACCTTGACCAAACTTGAGGTACTCCATAATTATGATTCTGAATCGGTTAACCGAATAGATATCATTGATGTTGCTTCTGACGAATACTCTCAAGAAGTTCTTGGTTTTTCTCATAATTCTGTGAGTGGGGATACCACCACATCTTCTCAACCTATCATAGCCAATTCTACTCCTTCTCTCACTCCGTTTAAGGGAAGCGACTTCATCTTAGATGAGATTGAAGCATACTTGGCTAGTGATTCTGTACCTTGGGAAATTGATCACGCTCCAATTGATATTGAGGGGGACATACTTCTTATTGAGAAGCTGCTCAATGATGATCCATCATCAACCCCTCATCCTAGTGATTCAATTCCTGATGAGATTAGTCAAAATGAGATTAATCTGGAGGGAGATATTCTTCTTGAGAAATTGTCAAATCTGGACACTTCTCCTCCTCTCCCTCCCATCAAACTTCATAACAAGGAAATCAAGTCAGGTTGAAAACCTGATGAATTCATGAGGTTGAGCTTAAGGACTTACCTCCTCATCTCGAATATGCATTTCTAGAAGGTGATGATAAATTACCCGTCATTATTGCTCGAGATTTGAGTAAAGATGAAAAAGCTGCTCTCATTAAAATCTTGAAGTCACACAAGCAAGCAATTGCTTGGAAACTCTCCGACATCAAAGGTATCAACCACGAGTTTTGTACTCATAAAATCTTGATGGAGGATGACTTTAAACCAGCATTCAACATCGAGAGACGAGTGAATCCAAAAATCCATGATGTTATCAAACAAGAGGTTATCAAACTTCTTGATACAGGATTGATTTACCTATCTCGACAGTCCTTGGGTCACCAATTCATTGTGTTCCGAAAAGGGTGGCATTCTGTTATCACAAATGAAGATAACGAGTTAATTCCAACTCGATTGGTGACGGGATGGCGTGTTTGCATCGACTAT
Source organism: Chrysanthemum makinoi (assembly GCA_910596185.1). NCBI lineage: Eukaryota > Viridiplantae > Streptophyta > Magnoliopsida > Asterales > Asteraceae > Chrysanthemum > Chrysanthemum makinoi. The sequence goes on from OU343221.1 coordinate 196,488,186, forward strand.
CGTAAGTTGAATGACGCTACCCGTAAAGACCATTTTCCTCTACCCTTCATGGACGGATGCTTGAGAGATTAGCAGGGAATGAGTACTATTGTTTCCTTGATGGTTTCTCGGGTTACTTTCAGATCCCTATTGATCCACGGGATCAAGAGAGACCACATTCACTTGCCCATACGGAACTTTTGCCTACAAACGTATGCCTTTTGGCTTATGTAATGCTCCTGGCACGTTCCAGCGATGTATGATGGCCATATTCCACGACATGATCGGGGAAACAATGGAAGTGTTTATGGATGACTTCTCGGTCATTGGGGATTCTTTTCAATCATGTCTCTCTCATTTAGATAAAATGCTTCAAAGGTGTGAAGACACCAATCTTTGTCTAAATTGGGAGAAAAGTCACTTTATGGTCAAAGAAGGCATTGTCCTTGGCCATAAGATTTCAAAGAATGGGATTGAGGTAGATAGAGCAAAAGTTGATGTTATTGCTAAGCTGCCTCATCCTACTACCGTCAAAGGTATTAGGAGTTTTTAGGTCATGCCGGTTTCTATCGTAGATTCATACAAGATTTTTCCAAAATCGCCGGCCTATGACCCATCTTCTTGAAAAGGATGCTCCTTTTATCTTCTCCCTATGCGTGCATAGAAGCTTTTGAAACACTGAAGAAAAAGCTTACTGAAGCACCTATTCTCGTTGCTCCCGGTGGGACTTGCCTTTTGAGCTCATGTGCGATGCAAGTGATTTTGCTATCGGTGCAGTCCTAGGGCAGCGAAGAAATAAGCATTTTCAGCCTATTCACTACGCAAGCAAAACTATGACTGAGGCTCAAACTCATTACACCACCACAGAAAAAGAGCTATTAGCCGTGGTGTATGCTTTTGAGAAGTTTCGGCCGTATCTTATCTTGACCAAATCGAGTGTATATGGATCATCGGCTCTTAAATATCTCTTTGCAAAACAAGATGCAAAGCCGAGATTGCTTCGTTGGATTCTCCTCCTCCCGGAATTTGATATCATTATACGTGATAAAAAAGGAGCTGAGAATCTAGCTGCTGATCATCTGTCCAGATTATAAAACCCTCACCAAGATGTCTTCGAGAAAAAGGAAATAAATGAAACATTTCCTCTCGAGACACTCAATGCGGTTTCTTTTCGTAGAAATTCTACCACCCCATGGTTTGCTGACTTTGCAAATTACCATGCGGGTAACTTCATTGTGAAAGGAATGTCGACCCAACAGAAGAACAAATTCTTCAAAGATGTTAAACATTATTTCTGGGACGACCCTTTCTTATTCAAAATCTGTGCGGATCAAGTCATCCGACGGTGTGTTTATGGACATGAAGCTATTGACATTCTCACACTTGCCATCTTTGGACCCACCGGGGCCATCATAGTCCAAATTACACCGCCAAAAAGGTGTTTGATTCCGGGTTTTATTGGCCCACCATCTATAAGGATACCCACGATTTTGTCAAAACGTGCGCTTGTCAACGCATGGTAATATATCTCAAAGGAATGAAATTCCACAAAATGCCATTCAAGTTTGTGAGATATTTGACATATGGGGTATTGATTTTATGGGGTCGTTTCCATCTTCTCGTGGTAACAAGTACATACTCGTGGCTTGTTGACTATCGTCAAAATGGGTTGAAGCAAAAGCTTTACCTACCAATGATGCCCGAGTAGTTGTGAAGTTTTTGAAATTGAAATGTTTGCCAGGTTTGGAACTCCGAGAGCGATAATCATGATCGTGGTACACATTTTGCAATGACCAATTTGAAAGAGTCATGCAAAAATATGGTGTTACCCATCGTCTCTCTATTGCATACCACCCCCAAACAAGTGGGCAGGTGGAAGTTTCAAACCGTGGTATTAACAGAATCCTTGAAAGGACAGAGGGCGAAAATCGTGCATCACGGTCGGATAAGCTTGATGGCTCACTCTGGGCCTTCCGTCAGACTTACAAAACACCCATCGGGTGTACTCCATACAAGCTAGTGTACGGAAAGGCATGTCATCTTCCGATTGAGTTAGAGCACAAGGCATACTGGGCCTTAAAGTATGCAAACTTCGATATCTGAGGCCGGTGATCACAGAAAAGTTCAAATGAATGAACTAAATGAACTGCGTGATCAAGCTACGAGAACTCTTTGATCTACAAGCAAAAGACAAAGAAGATTCATGACTCCAAGATCAAAAACCGCGTTTTCAACGTTGGTGATCGAGTCCTTCTTTTCAATTCCAGATTGAAGATTTTCTCGGGAAAGCTTAAGTCCCGTTGGTCTGGTCCATTCACTATTGCTAAGGTTTATCCTTATGGTACCGTTGAGTTATCTCAACCCGATGGTCCTAACTTTAAAGTGAATGGTCATCGAGTGAAGCACTACTTTGGAGAGGACATTCCCCGTGGTTGTCCGGTTACAAACATTCCCCATGAACCAATGAATGCGGGGATCGAGTCAAGCTAATGACTCGGTAATAAAAAACATTAGCACGCACCATATGGGTTTTCACCCATAATTCTGTCTTCTTACCCTCTTTCTACCACCCTAGTGTGGGGGGGTTGCCCACATGTTGTGTATATAAGTCTTCTATAAAAAAAAAAAAAAAAAAAAAAAAAAAAAAAATCTTCTAAATAAATGGCCGTAATATTTCCCTTTTACGTTCTTTGTTTCGGCATAACCGCCGGTACTTTGAATATTGAGGGCAATATTCATTTCTAAGTGTGGGGGGAATTCTCACGAATTTCATATATTATCTACCCAATTCTCCCGTTTTTGGCCAAAATTTTTTTTGGAGTAAGTGTTTTACACTTTCTCATTAGGTTATCAGTCCGCCATGTCTCTAAGATAAAAGGATTGGCTAATCCAGGAGCAAACGGCTCTTGGTAAAGATTTCTCAAATCCGTTTATATGGCTTGCAATTTGCCCAAAATTGTATGGTTCTCAACTCACCATATCCTAAAAAGTGAAGAGTTGGCTAGCCCGCAAGGTTATGGCTTGTGGTAAAGGCAGTGGAAAATCCATAATTGGTAATCAGCTCACCAAAGATAATTCTGATAATTTATCTAAGAGTTGGCTAGTCCAGAAGGGTACGGCTTCCGGTAAAGACACATCAAATCCGTTATATGGTTTATGATTTGCCAATAAATCATTTGGTTATCGTTGTACCAAGGTTCTTACTTGAATCAAAACAATTGGCTACTCCAGAAGTGATGGCTTTTGGTAAAGAGATAAAATCCATCAAGTTTTCTCAAATCATTGCTAGGAACTAGCAATATCTCAGTGTGGGGGATTGATGAGTGTCTAAATACTCATCATTTTTGTGTAATCTAAACTGCAATATCATCTGAAAACACTAGAAACACATCAAAATGATCAAAATATCACAAATCAGTGTTTTATGTGTTTTAAATGCAAAAATATCAAAATCAGATGAAAAATGTATCAAGTTTGCAAAATTGGCAGTTTTAGTCCCCCAAGTTTTGAAAGTTGTCAAATCTAGTCCCTGGAATTCAAAAATGTGGAAATTTATCATTCAAGGTCCCTGAAGTATTCTAAGTTGTTTAAAATGATCCTTGAATGATTCTTTGGTCAATTGGCAAGAAAGGTCCCTAAACTTTGGAAATTTGCAAAATTAGTCCTTGGACCTTTAAAAAATGGATTTTATGCAAAAAGGGTTCTTGTATTATCAAAGTTGTCAAGTTTGGTCCTTGTGAGAGCATTGGAAAAAGTTCACTTTCAGTCCTTGAAGTTTGGTCGAATTACATTTTTAGTCCTTGTATACTAAGCTTAACCAAACGGATCCTTATAATATCCAAAGCCCAATCACAAGCCCAGCCCTAGCCCAAACCAGTTTGACCCTCTTGGCCCTTGACCCCTTTGGCTGACCCTTGAGCCAGTCCACAATACATTCTGACCCCAGCCAAACCCATTTTGACCTCCCCCGTGTATTATACCACTCGGTCAACAGAAAGTCAAAACTCTCAACTGGCGCCCAAATACCAGTGTCACTGTAGCACTCTCTCCCAAGCCAGATATCTCAAAAACCAGAGATGGTTTTCACCACATTTTCAACCCCCCTCCATACTATGTCCCCTCCACCTCCTCTACAATCCAAATCCTTTAATTGACTCAAACCAAACCCTCATTAAAGCTAAAACCTGCTTTGAAGAATATTTGGCGCCAAAAATTACATGTGGACGGTTCTGATTATTTTAAGTGATCCAAGGGCTCAAATGTGGTGGGAAACAATCAGAGACATGTGGGAATGATGAAAAGTCTATAAAGTGGGGAGAAGAAGCAATGTATTAAGAATCTAGAGTAATTTTAAGTTTTCTTAAGTCGTTTTTTTTTATCCAAGTCTTATATTGTATGTTTTCAATTCCAAGTGTTTTGTTTAAGCTTATTAAGTGTATTTGAATCTTTATCAGTTATCAATTGCAATTTTCAAGTTCATTTCAGTTTGTTCAAATTTTCAAGTACTCAAGTTCTCACCAATATTTGAATGTTGTTAAGCAAGTGTTAGTATGGACTCTTAAGCTCATGTAAGCTCCCATATAGCTTATACAAGCTATTAGAAACCTTTAAAAATCATTGATATCAAAAAGTAAAAATCAAAAAAAAAAATACCAAATAAATGTTGAAAAAATAAAAATCCATGGTGAAGAAGATCAAGAATTTTGGAGGCGAGGGTTTATCTTGGATGGCCTTGGTATAGTGCTTCTTGGGAAGCTATAGGAATTGGTTTTTGATCCTAGTTCTCGGTTTGTGCCTTAGAAACTACTTGTAAGCTTTTTACTCATTTCTTGCAATTCACTGTTTAAGTGTTCTTAAGTTTGAATATCTGTGTTTGTATGTTAATTAGTCATAGTTAAGTTAGTTTAAGCCATAAAATCAATAGCTTGTTCTTTTCAATTTGCAGTTTACAAAAATTTGGTTTTAACAGTGGAAATGGCATAATCATCAATTCTGAGTTTAATGTTGTTTTGATTGTTGATTTAGGCTTCGTTAGTCATAATAAGTGATATCATAAGGTCTGCAATCAAGTTTATGGTTTAAAATTGTGAATTGCTTTATAAAACTTCAAAACAGTCAAAAAAGGGGGTGTTTGTTTTAGTCTGTTTGATTGTGATCAAAAGAGTTTAAGACAGTAACAGTTTTAGTTCTATGTCACTTTAGTGCCTATTAACTTAAACAAGTCAAGAAAACCAGTACTTCTTTGGAAAAAAGTCAAAATCACATTTGATCTTCACTAGGTTGTCCACTGTTGGATTTTACAAAGACATGATCATTATTTTGTGTTCAAAAGTTGTTAATCTTGCTCTATTCAGTCTTAACATACCTTAATACATCATATTCAGTTCTTAGAATCAAATCAAAATCCATCCTAGTCAAACTTTTGGTTTTGAACAAAAGTCAAAATTTCCAACTAGGTCGTTTTTGAATAAAACAAATATTTTCATTGTGTGTTTATTAATAAGTTTTAGCTTATAAGCTCTTGGGAAATTAAAGTTTGGTTGGTAAACAAAAATACAAAAATGCTAGTTCTCTATTTCTCAGCTTTTTAAGTGCTTATTCTACTGCTTTTTGTGGACACCTGTTTCATAAAACTGTTCTGTGCACAGTTGATGGTTCCATATTGATAAGCTCACATAGAGCTTATTAGTTGCTCAAATCTTGTGTTCTCTGGTTCTTTGGAAAGCCAACCTGGTCCTCTTGGATTGTCAAGCTTAAGATTTCACTTTTGAGCTTGTTTACTAGAGCAACAAGCCTCTAGTTTGTCCCATTTCTGTCTTCATCATAAGTGCTTATTTGCTTGTTCCAGCTTTACAGTGTGCTTATTTGTTCTTATTAGCTTCACTTGAGTATTATTAGCTTGTTTACAGCTTATCTCATCTTTGGTTTTAATTTTGAACCCTGTTTGAGCTTATTTCACCAAATAAGCTCATTATAGCCATCTGTTAATAAGCTCCTCAAACAGCTTATTTGTGGTGTATAAAATTTTTGTCTTTGTTAAAGTTTCATAAAATCAGTATTAAAGTAGTTTTCAAAAAGAAAATCCAGAAAAAGTCCAATTAAAAAACAGTGATAGCATTTATTTAATAGTTTTAGCTTTTTGATTTTTCTTTTTAGCTTATTAATAAGCAAATCTTGTTTTTCTATTTTTCTTTGTTTTCTGTCATAATATAGTATTTTTAGAAAAAGTTTCATATTTTTCTCTATCTTTTTAGTATTTATTATAATTTTAATTAGTTAAAAATAGTAATTAATTAGTAATAAATAATTAAAAAGCATAAAAAATATCTTTTCTGTTTTAAAATTAGTTTTATCATATTTTAGATTTTTCAAAGTTAAAATTTTATTTTTTTCAAGTTCATTTTATATTTTCTAGTATTTAAGTGTATTTTAAATAGTTATTAATTAGTAATAATTAAATAAAAAGTGTGAAAAATATATTTTTAATTTTAAAATTAGTTTTATAGTATTTTAGATTTTTCAGAATCATAAGTTTATTTTTCTAACCTTATTTTGTATTTTCTTCTATTTTAGAGTATTTACTAAATAGTTAAAATAGTTTTTAATTAAAAATAATTAATTAAATAGTGTTAAAAATAATTTCCTTTTTCTAATAATTTTCTTTTATTGTTAGGATTCCATAAATGTCATTTTTATATTTTTAGGTCTTTTATTTCTCAGATTCACTATTTATTTTGTGCGTATACGTAGTTTTTAAAACTTACGTTTACGTTTCTTTCATCTGATTGTTGTGCTTTCCAATTCTGTGTCCTATTCCTTTCCAAGCAATCAGTAGTGTAATATTTCTAATCAAAACCTTTACAGATCACTATCCTTAGTGATCACTCCATTATCTGAATCAGTTTAACACACCATTGAGTCTCCTTGGGACTAAACGACCCGGGAATTCATTGTATTCTCTGATCTTCATTGTATTTGTGTTTAAGCTGTTTTAAGTCTATTAAACTTGACTGGTTTAGCACAGATCACTAACTATGTCTAATTCTGGAGGGATCATGTTATGTTGGGAGCAGTTATTTATAAGTCTTAGTGCAAGCAAGGTTTTCACATATTCATAAAAGTCAAAGTGTTACTCATGGGAGATTCATCCAATATTTTCTTTACTACAATGTTTTGTACGCTCTCAATCATCGATAACCATAACGACACCTCTTCATGTCTTCTCTTCTCGTTATTCACCACAAACTAAAAAATTCGATAGACCAACACGAACTGAATTCAGGGACTGAATTCCTTTTTGGATGGGCGAATGTGACAACTCGTACTTTCAGGACATTTTACGAACTTTTCAAAATTTACTATTCATCTCGGGGAATTTACTATTCATCAGTTACTATTCATCGATTTACTATTCATCATTTTCGGAGTCGATTTAATATTCTGAGAACGTATTTCAAAATTTTACTATTCACGAAACACTATTCATTCCCGAAGAAAATCACGAATCATGAGTCACTATTCATCATTTTTCGTAAACTAGGTTTACGAGTTTCAAATTCGCGTGACCTTTGTGGTTTAGCTGCGAATTCATGAACATTTCATCAAGGACATTTCATATAGACTATGTTTAGTCTACACATCATTATCATCATTTCAGTTAATGCATTGATTTGCATTTTTCATTAAATGTTTATTTTCCTATTAAATAAACGCTATCGCGTAATCATTTATTTTGAACATTTGATCGGAGACTTCCAAAAATAATCATGATATGTTTTTATACTCATATTAAGATTATAAAAATATTATTACTAGTTTAACCGGTGTTTTAAATTTATTTGGTATATAAATTGTTATATTTATATAATTATGGCCGGTTTTCGTAAATTCAACGATAATTATTATTTCACTCAAATTTTGTAAGGAATGTATTTTTATAATTTTTATGACTTCAATATATTTTATTTTGATCATTTAAAATTTATTTTTAGCTAACGCTACCTTAAATGCTTAAATAAATACACAAATTATTAATTATCCTTAATTAACTTCACATATACTCTTCATTAATATACTTAATTACTACTAAATGCATTTGGTCATTTTTTTTATAAGTGTCGACACAAGTGGTGACTCACATTCAATTGTGTACAAATATCCTAAGTCTACATTACTTGCATTAATATATACACAAACTACTACACATAGTTAGATAATATCCTAAAGTGTGAAAGAAAAAGTTCTCTCTTCTTCCTCTCTTCTCCAAATGACCGGCCACCATTGAAGACAAGAAGGAAACCATAAAAATTTTGCTAGTCAAGTTCTTTACACTCTAGTTACACCCTTGATTAAGGTTGTGAAATAAAAACCTTAGGTGTTTAGGATTAAACCTTTGTTCATTAACCTCATCAAGTAACTAGTAAGCATCTCATATTCATGTTCATCTTTCATATTCATTTTTATGTTCATTTTTATCATGCTCAAGTAAAACATGCAAGTTATGTGATGTCTATACCACTTAAATTGTTTATAAGCACTATAAGTTTATATATGTTATCCTATAATTACTCCTTGAAATATATCACTTTTGGTGATGTCTAGGAAACCATGACACCCTAAGAAGGTGTATGGTAGGATTAGAATAGTTTGGAGTTGTTTGAATTGGTTAGAATAGGTTTGGCGCGAGAAAAACTCATTTCGACAAGTTTAATTAAGGGTCTGTCCATATTTTTGAAATCTGGAAATCTCGACAGTAAATAAAATTTTGTGGCCTAGATATTTAGAAAATACACTTTAAAACAGCAAACGTGGCGGCTGGCGGGTTAAAGCGGAGCTATACTTGGAAACATTATGCTATTTACAAGTTAGGCGACGAAAACTATTTGTTTCAGAAAATTCAGCATGTATTCTCAACTTTTTACGAGTAAAAAATGAGTCTTAAGCGTTATAAAATGTGTCGACTTATCAAAATATATTAGTATACTTTAATACGAAGCTAAGGACATATAAAACGTAGAAAACGTACTTGTAACGATTAAATTACACGCGTTAAACAAAGTTGCCGTAACTTTATTATATAAGCAACATTAATATATTTTCTATTAAACATAAACAACGGCAACGAGGGACCATGTTGAGGGTCGTTTTTAACAAGGATGTAGTACCTTTCATAAAATGATGTCTTCTAGTAAAAGTAAGTTCGCCTAGCCTATTTTCCAAAATGTCCAACCGTTCGTCAAGCGGAGTTGTAACGAATGAAATATAGTCACTTGAACTTTGCCGAAAACCACCCTTAAACTATATTTTGGCTACAAGTACCATATTTTACCTATATTTTTCTCTATGATCGAGACCTCTAGGATGAAAACTTAAATGCTAAAACTTTGAGATAATGATACAAGCTTCCCAAAACAGTTGAGTTCGTTTCCTAACACTCGACGTGCACCATTTTACGACTAGCTTTTCGAGGCCGTTTTAGTCATTTTCATGAAATTTTCAACGACATTATTTTACGACGAAAAGTTATAATTTCATAATAAATCACTAAATGATTATCGTAGGATATCATTTCAACGTAAATACATGTAAAGTAATTTATAAATGGTCAAGACATTATCAGATTATTTTTCGACGATAAGTGTTATTTTCAAAAATTCACAAGTGGTATAGATATCATACGAATTGCATGCATAACGTTACATCATAACTTATCATAGAACATATCATTCATTATAGGTCTTTAGAGATTGGCCTCATTTGGTTGTACTCACTTTGTCATCACATCATTGTACCAAGTGAGTTTTCATAGCCCCACCTTCAATTGTTTTTATACTACTTTTGGGGGAGATACATGCTCAACAACTTTTATGACATTCATGATTATTTGCAACTACATGTTTAACTGAACTGAATGTTTAGTCATCGAAGTAAAATTTCGCATCTATTTAGAATTTCTATATCATTAATCATTGGGCTAATTGTCTTGGTATATTCATTGAACTAATGGTCTTGGTATATTCATTGAACTAATGGTCTTGGTAGAATCATTGAACTAATGGACTTGGTATATTCATGGAACTAATGGTCTTGGTATAATCATTGAACTAATGGTCTTGGTATAATCATTGAAATAATGGTCTTGGTAGAATCATGAACTAATGGCCTTGGAACGATTTGAAACAACACTCATATGTGTTATATCAAGTAACTATTGATACATTAAGTAAGTACTATTGATTATGTGCTATTGTTCTACGTCGAGTTAGGTACTATTGTGAATTCATTTGACATCATGTGCTTGAACATAAACTATACACATTTTGGCAGTGGGTTGTGAACACACAGGTTGCAAGTTTTGTATAGGAACTTGGAACGGTGGATTTACAATGCCTTTCTTTATAGCGATTTTGAAAGGCTTTACATTTCAACTCAAACTCTATGAACTCACTCAACCTTTGTGTTGACACTTTTAGCATGTTTTATCTTAGGTATCTAAGGTATTAGCTTCATGACATCCATATGGACATATCATAGATTAGAGTGGTGACGAGCGTCACACATGAGATTTATGCACTTTAAAACATCGTTTGGCTTGTAACAAATTTATTTCCGCACAAGTTGATTTTCATTTGGGACCTATACTTTGTAAACTCTGATTATTTTATTAAATCAAGCGATGTATTTTCCAAGCGACACTTTAGGTTAGTTCATATAACTGTGATTGTGATGCTATACATGATCAATCGAAATTCCATTCGGCTGCAAGCAGGTAATTTGGGGTGTGTGATTGGCATCGAGCTTCGATTATAGAAACTAGGTGCATCATTGACCCTAGACTATAACTACATCATCATAGCATCTCATCATTTCATCATAAGTGCATATTCACTTTGCATGCGGTTTATACGTACATTTTTCGAGTTGTTTACTTTCATTTCAAATCGATTGTCACATGGATGCCTTCAAACACCCATTCCATTATTCTTTCTTCATACTCCAATGTGGAAATGCCTTGTCATTCCCTATCACATATTTTACATCAGTTGATTCATTACCGATAACGTCGAATGCCGAGATAAAACCTTTAAGTAGAGTGAAGTCACTCTCATCCTTTGATCATCACCAACATGTCGAGGTTCACACGTTATTCACGCTAAGTCACTAAACCATCACTCATTTTGAAAAATAACCTCAAACTTATCACCTCCGTCACATCTCTTGGCTTATTCTTAACATAGGATTTTCTCACGATCTCATTTTCCCCTTATTTTGAAGAGTTATGGCACGAAGAAAGGCGCACGAGAAATGACACCATTTGCTATCCAAAGGTATATAGAGGGATAGTATAGCCAGAGGCACTAAGGAAAGAACGAGCAAGCGGTAGGCTGCTTCTGCCCGAGGCCTCGGTGCTGAAGCTACTAAATTCTTTCTTGCTGAGGTACCGCGAGGAGGTCTGGAGTTAAATTGTACACAGAAGGACTTTAAGAACTGTGATCCGCAAAGTTCAAACTGAAGAATTGCTTGCTATGTTTCGATGGTTTGAGAGATGGAGTCGTGTTTCTCTATGCAATTGCCAGATGACTACAAGGTGAAGTTTGCCATTGGTACACTCTTAGATAATGTCATGGTGGAATTCATTATCTTGGCCTATTGGTATCGAAAATGCTGGTGACATGGGATCAATTGAGGTTGTTGACAAAGAGTATTGTCCGCACAAAAAGGTGAAAAATTAGAACGGAATTTTATGAGTTAGTGATGTTGGTTATGACATCAGGACCTCATCAGGAGGTTTTCAGAATTGTGCACTATGTCCATCAATGGTTTGGACAATGAAACTACTGGAAAATTTCATTGGAGGACTTCCACAATGTATTCAAGGAGATGTAACTTCTTCCGATCCAAAAACAATTGAAGAAACTATTAGGATAACTCAAAAACTCATGGCTCAAGTTGTGAAGGGGGGAAAACATTACCAACAATAACCGCAACAACAACAACAACCACCAAATTGCCAACAACAAAAGGAAATGGGAAAATGACCAGGGAGGTTATGATAACGACAACCAAAACCGTAACACTAACCGTCATCAGCAACAAAATAGAGGGCAAGAAACTGCAATGGTTTATGTTGCTGCACCAATAGAAAGCAGAGGTTATCTGGAACCTACCACTATGTAATCGATGTAAGTATCATCACACGGGGTCTTTGTCTGCTAAGTGCTACAAATGTCAAAAGCTGGAACCTTGCGGTTGTAGAGGCAAGCCATAGTTACATGTTTCGGATGTAGGGAGCAAGGACACTATCGGAATCAATGTCCTCAAAACCAAGGTCAAAAAGTTGAAGGTGCTCATGGGGAAGTATACATGTCGAAGGAGGAGCTCGCCATGGTCTCAACAACCTGACAGACTGAAGAAGTTTAGAAACTAACAGTTTATTTCCCTATGTACTATTTCGTACTAAGTTTATGTCTTCCATCGTATTGGATCGAGATGACTTAAGATGTACTACTTTTTTGATAAAACACTTCGTTGTAAATATTCTCATTTAGCGTACTTTCTTTTCCTTTTGATTCGTTATCACTTACAAGGTTTAGATCTCTGTAAACATCGAGAGTTATAACAACTAAACCGAACATCACATTATCGTTCCTTAATTATACATAGTCTAGCTAACTATGTCTAGTGCGGAGGATCAATGTTAGGGCTTGATTATTTATAAGTCTTAGTGCAAGCAAGGTTTTCACATATTCATAAAAGTCAAAGTGTTACTCATGGGAGATTCATCCAATATTTTCTTTACTACAATGTTTTGTACGCTCTCAATCATCGATAACCATAACGACACCTCTTCATGTCTTCTGTTCCGTTATTCACCCCAAACTAAAAAATTGATAGAACCCGACCTGGCGGGTCAGGGGGCTGAATTCCTTTTTGGATGGGCGAATGTGACAACTCGTACTTTCAGGACATTTTACAAACTTTTCAAAATTTACTATTCATCTCGGGGAATTTACTATTCATCAGTTACTATTCATCGATTTACTATTCACCATTTTCGGAGTCGATTTAATATTCTGAGAACGTATTTCAAAATTTTACTATTCATGAAACACTATTCATTCCGGAAAAATCACGAATCATGAGTCACTATTCATCATTTTTCGTAAACTAGGTTTACGAGTTTCAAATTCGCGTGACCTTTGTGGTTTAGCTGCGAATTCATGAACATTTCATCAAGGATATTTCATATAGACTAGGTTTAGTCTACACATCATTATCATCATTTCAGTTTATGCATGGATTTGCATTTTTCATTAAATGTTTATTTTCTATTAAATAAGCGCTATAAGTAATCATTTTATTGCGACATTTGATCCGAGACTTCCAAAAATAATCATGATATATTTTTATACTCATATTAAGATTATAAAAATATTATTACTAGTTTAACCGGTGTTTTAAATTTATTTGGTATATAAATTGGTATATTTATATAATTATGACGGTTTTCGTAAATTCAACACGATAATTATTATTTCACTCAAATTTTGTAAGGAACGTATTTTTATAATTTTTATGACTTCAATATATTTTATTTTGATCTGTTAAAATTTATTTTTAGCTAACGCTACCTTAAATGCTTAAATAAATACACAAATTATTAATTATCCTTAATTAACTTCACATATACTCTACATTAATATATTTAATTACTACTAAATGCATTTGGTCATTTTTTTTATAAGTTAATCGACACAAGTGGTGACTCACATTCAATTCTGTACAAATATCCTAAGTCTACATTACTTGCATTAATATATACACAAACTACTACACATAGTTAGATAATATCCTAAAGTGTGAAAGAAAAAGTTCTCTCTTCTTCCTCTCTTCTCCAAATGACCGGCCACCATTGAAGACAAGAAGGAAACCATAAAAAATTTGCTAGTCAAGTTCTTTACACTCTAGTTACACCTTAGGTGTTTAGGATTAAACCTTTGTTCATTAACCTCATCAAGTAACTAGTAAGCATCTCATATTCATGTTCATCTTTCATATTCATTTTTATGTTCATTTTTATTTTGCTCAAGTAAAACATGCAAGTTATGTGATGTCTATACCACTTAAATTTTTTATAAGCACTATAAGTTTATATATGTTATCCTAGAATTACTCCTTGAAATATATCACTTTTGGTGATGTCTAGGAAACCATGACACCCTAAGAAGGTGTATGGTAGGATTAGAATAGCTTCGGAGTTGTTTTGAATTGGTTAGAATATGTTTGGCGCGAGAAAAACTCATTTCGACAAGTTTAATTAAGGTCTGTCCATATTTTGAAATCTGGAAATCTCGACAGTAAATAAAAATTTTTGGCCTAGATATTTAGCAAATACACTTTAAAAAGCAACGTGGCCGCTGAACGGGTTAAAAACGGAGCTATAACGGAAACATTATGCTATTTACAAGTTAGACAGCGAAAACTATTTGTTTTAAAAATTCAGCATGTATTCTCAAGCTTTTTACAGTAAAAAATGAGTCTTAAGCGTTATAAAATGTGTCGACTTATCAAATATATATTAGTATACTTTATACGAAGCTAAGGACATATAAACGTAGAAAGCGGACTTGTAACGATTAAAATTACAGCGTTAAACAAAGTTGCCGTAACTTTATTATATAAGCAACATTAATATATTTTCTATTAACATAAACAGCGGCAGCGAGGACCATGTTGAGGGTCGTTTTATATAAGAATGTGCAGTACCTTTCGCCAAATGATGTCTTCTAGTAAAGTAAGTTAAGCCCTGGCCTATTTTCCAAAATGTCAACCCGTTAAGATCAGCAACTGAGGGTTAA
>OU343221.1:196503122-196533947 GCA_910596185.1 Chrysanthemum makinoi
CTACATATTTGCGGATTGTTGACACTAGGATTTCTTAAGGGAGACCAATATATTCACAGAGTTATGGAATTCGGCAGCACCCTACAATCAATTAAGGAATTCAACGTGATAATTAAAACAAGGACTTGACAATTTGACTAATCAATAGGAGATAACTAGGGAGTAAGGAAATTTGAAACACCTTTACCTATCATAAGAGTTACAACTTTACTTTTTTGCATAATTAGTATAATTTAGTTTAATTAATAGTTTAAAAACCAAACTCTTCAAACCCCAAGATATTTTAATTTTCTTTATAAAAAATATAAAAAATACAGAAAGAATCATCCCTCGTCTTTAGACCTAATTCGTCATACACTTTGGCCTTCACAACACTATTCCCTTAAGAATGATCAATCCCGTGTCTTGCCTATACTACAACGGATATAGTTCTTCTTGCATCGCAACTATCCAACTTTCATCCTTTATAGCTTCACTAACACTCTTAGGTTATATCGTTGAAATGAAACAAACGAAATTTCTTTTTTTTTGGGCTTGAGACCTAAGAGTCCATTCGTTTAATCTATCGATTACCTTATCCAAATGATTATTATTAGATTCCTTAACATTTACTATCTATTCTTCTTCTAAAGGTTCATTCTCAATGTTTTTATCTAAATCGAATTTGATTTTCTAAGTCTAAGTCGTTCTTCTTCTTAATAACGTTTTCTTCATCTAAATCATCATCCACTTGTTTTAGGTAGTGGACGAACTTCATTGCAAGTACATTCAATAATTCTTCTACTTTCATAGGATCCTATTAGGACTATATAAGCTGTGCTATTTTGGGAATACTGGTATGTGCTAAAACACATACCTTTTCATCATCAAAATAGACCCAAAATAACCAAGAAAGAGCCGTTTATTGCTAATATTTGTGTTTTCAGTTTGTGTTTCGCAGTGTACGGATATGTAAAACACGCAAAAGGAACCAAATCGTGACATAAACCGAGCACGAGATCAAGAGAGCTTAAGTCGTTTCCAAGATCAAAATTTGAGCATTTATGAAGATTTTATTCTCTGAGGATGATTTTTGGAAGTTATAATCAAGTTTGAAGAGATGTCAAGATTAGTCCCTGAACTTTGAGCTTTTGGCAAAAGTGGCCCTTGAAGATTCAAAAATTGCAAATTGGCCCTTGGTTTATTTGAAGATTGGCAAGTGCAGTTCTTGGAAGATGATTTCAGATTTACATGTATGGTCCCTCAAATTTCAACATGTGCAAGTTTAGTCCTTAATATGTCTATTGGGTCCAAGATATATCCTAAATCCATTTACACTAAACCTAGGCCCATATTATTATCCAAGCCCAAACCCAAAATGCATATACCCGGTCCAATCCAACTCTTTAAACCCGTTTTATCCACAACCCATTCCCCAACCCGGTTCAAATAACCAAACCGGTACCCAGGTAAACCCTTTTAAACCCATTCCTATTACCAATTCATTAAACATAAACAATATCCCTCAACCAAAACGTACGCTTCCAAACGATCCCCATGGTTTTACTATTTAACCTCCCTTCTCACCATTTACCCACGCCCCGCCATTTACCCACTCTAAAAAGTTTCGAAGCCTTCTAACAACGCCGTCGAGGTGTGACACTCAAAGATTGCTAACGTGAAGATCGAGCTCCTTATTGGTCCTGCCACATCACAAGAGTGATCCAAGGGCATAGATTAGATTTGATGACAAATGAATGAATCAATGGCAGAGATCAATGCTTCATGAAGCTTCTCAAAGGCATCCCAAGCTCTCCTCAACTCAGCTATATAAGCCCTCTTCATCACAAGATAGAATTCGTCCAATTTCTTATGCATTAGAGAAATTTTGGCCATTTAAATTCCTGTCAATCTTTATGTTTTTAGTAGTTAAGTACTTTGTAATCTCTGTTTTAAGCTGTAATGTCATTTTTACTTAATGCAATTTTTCACTCTCAATTTAATCTCTTGGCAATTCAAATTCTTACATTTGGTTTCCAATCGCTTTATTAAGTTTTACTATAAGCTCACATAAGCTCATCCAAGCTTATGAAGTTAATTTGTTAGCTCAAGCTTAATTTTCATTTTGTGCAAAAGTCAACGAAAGTCAAACTTTGTCAAAGTTCTAGAGTCCAACAGTTTTAGGTTTAATTTCGTTTTAATGTGTTAAGAGATTCATTGTAATGTTGATTTGTATGTCTCATTTGAGCTTTAGTCAGATTTCATTCTAAGTTTTAGAGATAAATTGTGCTTTGTCGCTTTTAAGTAGTGTTTGATTGTGCTGATTTTCAAATGTAAACCATTCTAGTGTGTCAATCTGAGTCAATCAAGATAGTTGTTAGATTTAGAGATATTACAATCAAAGTTACAAGTTGTTTTAGTCTAATATGCATTTTTAAGTCCAAACTCAAAATCTGTTTTAGTACTTGTTCTGTCCCATACCAGTCTATTTACTAGCAGCTTTTATGGTCCAAATTAGGTTCCATGTTAGTTCTATTTGCTTTTACTTGCTATTATTGTATCCAAGTTTAATTGTTCAAAGCTTATTTGGTATTTTGAGGAAAATGGTTAGCTTAATTTTCAATCTTAAATGTCTCCTCCTCTTTATTTGTATCTAAAGATACCGTGCTTCGTTTTAATCGCTTATTTCTCATCTGATTAACTCCTTATTCAGTAGTTTTTATGGTTTGATTTTTGATTATTTAAGAAGTTACTAGTTTAGGTTTTGTATGTTTAGCTTTTAGATTTCCTTTAGAAGCTTATTCTAGTGCTTATTTTGGCCTGCAACTACCTGTTCTGCTCCACTGTTTTGCTGCACATCAGTTAGCCTCAGTCCTTAGCAACCATTTTGTTTGATCTCTAATTTCTTCATCTTAAGTCCTTATTAGCTGAAAATTTGATAAGGGATCTCGATCTGGTTGTCTTGAGAACCTCACTTTTGGTTTTCTTTGAGCTTATTAATAAGCTGTGCATAAGCTCAAAACAAGTAGGTCATTAGCTCATTTCATAAGTAACATTTAGCTTAAACCTTGGTAATCTGCTTATTAGGTGTTAGAGTAGTTGCAAATGGTTGCTTTAGTATTTATAGTATAATTTTGCTTCGTTTTCATTGGTTCATTCTAGTGCTTATTTGCTTATTTAAAAGTGCTTATTTCCCCATCAGTTACACTACAGCTTCAATATCTTACACATAAGCCTCATGTTTTCTATTTTTCATAGCTTTAGAATAATATTTTAGAATTTTCCTGAGATTTTCATAATTTTTTGTCACTGTTCACTATTTTTCTTTATTAAAATAGTTTTTAAGCCCTTTTTAAATAGCTTTTATTGCAAATAATAGAGAAAAAGCTCCAAAAAATAATTTTTCAATTTTCCCAGTTTAAGATAAATATAAAAAGCATAAAAAATATTTTTCTTTATTTTTCCCCTTTTATTTGGTATTTTCACAATTTAAATTAGATTTAAATAGTTTTAAATTTGTAGAAAATAGAAAATTAATCTAAAAATAGTTTGAAAATTCTCTTAGGATATTTTAGATTTTATAAAAATAGTTTCATAATTTTTCCCTTTGTTTTTATAATTTTTAGTTATTTAGTCTTATTTTTAAAAGTTAAAATTTAGTTTTTAATTCTAATAAATAAAAGAAAAATCCTAAAAATTAGTTTTAATTCATAAATAGTTTTCAAATATCATTTTTAGAGTAAAAGTAATTTTATGTTATTTTTAGGATTTAGAATAGACATAGTTGCATTTTAATCGCTTCGCTTTAATCCCAGATTTTATGCGTTTTAGTGTAGAATTGCGTAGTTTGCCATAATTCTTAGGTTTTCCCCATAGATTTTAGTCCCATTTACTTTCCTTATCCCGTATTTTAGATAACATCATATTATCCCCTTCTCTTATTCAAATCTCCGATAATCGCGACTGAGTTGAAACTCCATTCAACCCTCGTTCGAACGATCTCTTGCTCAAACCTAACACGCTTTGAGTTACCCGATACTACACTTCTCTTCTATTATTGGTTTTAAATCAATCCGAACTGTTTTAAGTTTCTACGTTAGTCATTCACAAGTGGCTAGCTTGTGTGAGATAACTTGACATTTGGCATTCTTCGCAGAATCAATTTTGTATGCGCCACGGGAGGGTTGTAGCGAAGTTTTCAGATTGCCTCGAATCGTGTGCATTTGAAGATCCTTCCTCGTGAAATTATCATTGATATTTGTACATATCCCTTTTATAAAAACCCAAAAAGATTTTCCTTTCCAAAATTTGTTTTTATGTTTGCTTTTATCAAAAACCCAAAAATATTCTTCTTTACCCTCTCGAACCGCCAATTCTTTATCTTTACCATCTTATTCGATAATTTTATCGATGTCTTCGTCTTACCATTATGGTTGTCAATGGTGTGGGGTACCTCAAAATGGTGGGAATTGTCCCGGTTGTAGCATTGTGAATGGAAATGAAACGAGTTTGTCTACGACCAACATCCCTACGATGAAACGACCGATTTCCTTAACCAACCCCCATACCATGAGACTGAGTCATACTCTTGTGAGTACTGTGGAGGTCCTCACCAAGGTTTTCAATGTCAAGCCCAATTTAACACTACAACCTTTGGTTATGAACCTTATCCATATATCACTAAACCCGCCACAACAATCATAATTACAGAGTATTGTGGAGGTCCGACTTTAATTCATTGTCAAATGCGTAATCCAATTGTTTACAGCAAGTTCCTTATGACTATTCTTATGACCCACCTCCACAATACCAAGAAATTCAACCACATCCTCCGATAATTTCTCCCAGAATTCAAAGATGTCTTAAAATACTCAAGAATTTGTTAATAAACATGCCGAAGATCGAAGCATCTCAAACGAAAAGATCTATGTTAGAATTACTCAAGAAGAAAATCGAGAATTGAAAAGTGTCTTGAAGAAATACTAATGAGGCAAGTGGCACTTGAAAGACGTGTTCGATGGCTCGAGACTTACATCGATGATGATGATGAGGATTCCATCAAAATGAAAGAATATTATGAAAAATTTGTCACGAACCACCCCGTTTGCGAAGCTCTTTCATTTCGACTTTCCCTTCACTCACACCCTGGAGAGAAGTGACGCCATTTGGAAGAGGTCGATGATTCTATGTCTTCGATAATTGTTGAACCCGGGATCTCTCATAATGGGGACGAGCCTTTAGCACTATTCCGTAAACGGAATCGCCTAGTGTTGAGAGCCTCACCCAACCCAAGTGAGTCCGAGGATGTATCCACGTTGATTGTGATTCGCTTTATGTGATTCTCTTGACATCTCTCGAGGTTACTTCTCGGATTTTCAAATCCACTTTATGAATTCAAGGACGACTACACCTTTGGCGAAGGTTAATCCTCTTTTCGACACAAAGATTTTGAGTCCGATTCAGACCACAACGGAAGTGGTGAATATTGCTAGCTCTCGAGCACACACTTGTCCCATCTCTCAAGCCCGACGCTTTCTCCCGCCATATGATGTTATGCAAGATGAAGAAAGTGATGAATCGATTAATCAAGATACTATGGAGATTGATGAATTGACTAAAGTGGGTGAAGACGATATTCTTGATAATCCTCCTTATGATTCTGATATGGAAGAAATCAACTTATTTCTTGATGATCCAATACGGTATTGAGAGGACTGAAGCGACTGTCTCAAGATGTCCTTTTCTTGAAAGCTTGCTTAATGATGATTCTCCTTCTCTGTTGAGTCAACCTCACTTATCCCGATGAGCCCTCATGTGAAGACAAAATCTTTAAACCCGGGATATGCATTGATGAGATTTTTGTTGAAAACAATTTCCGAGATAAGGATCCTTCGATGGATACCTTCACTATTGAGCCTTTGAGTAACACCTTTCTATACCATGAGCTCCGTTCTTCTTTGGAGTATTCTTTTATCGATCCTTCATCCCTTCACCGAAACCGCTGGATGATGGATCGATCTTTCACATGCCTTATGTGAGTTTGGGAGGAGTCATTCCTTATGTGCTTGAGCCCGACATTTTCTTTCCCTCCCAAACTACCCGCCTCATTCTTTCGAATGAGGACACCGTTTTTGACCCCTGTATCTCTACCACTTGCTTCCCCAAGGACAAATGAATTCCGGGACGAGTCAGCTATGACTACCGTGATCAAAAACAAAAGGGAGGCACCCCATGCTTATCTCTATCTTCTTTCTATTTTCTAATAAGTGACGTGAAGGGGTTAGCCTCTTCGATTTCTCGTGTTTGGTTGTTTGTGATGTTGTGATTAGGATGTTCCCGATATGAAGACTCTCGCGGTTCGAAGTTTGTCTTTCTCCACTCGAAGTTTCATGATCGATGCCGATGGAATCCGATATCCTAATCTTATCGACTAACGTTTATCTTTGAGCATACTTAATTAACGGCTTTTAGATTTCGTGATACTCTCTTGCTTTAAACATTGAGGGCAATGTTTCGCTCTAGTCCTGTAGGGTAATCTTCGATTTGATTTGACCAAGCACTTGCTTATTTTGTCGCGAACTCTGCAAGAACCTCCTTTTTCCTTAGAAAATGAAAATTGTAGTGCAAAATGTGAAAAATTTTAAAATTTTTGAAGCTTTTGTTCAGTCTTTTTGATTGAAAAGTTGGCTAGTCTCATAGACAAGAAGCTATAAAATGCACTTGCTTATTTTTGTCGTGAACTCTCGCAACCCCGTTTTTCCTTAGAAAATGAAAAAATTGTGCAAAAATTGTGAAAATTTTAAAATTTTTTGAAGCTTTT
This sequence comes from Chrysanthemum makinoi, assembly GCA_910596185.1. Lineage (NCBI taxonomy): Eukaryota > Viridiplantae > Streptophyta > Magnoliopsida > Asterales > Asteraceae > Chrysanthemum > Chrysanthemum makinoi. The sequence continues at coordinate 196,509,922 of OU343221.1, forward strand.
GTTCGGGATCTTTTTGATTGAAAAAGTTGGCTAGTCTCATAGACAAGAAGCTATAAAATGCGAATTCTAGCTCACAAGGCCAAGATTTTGCAAGTTTCCCTAAGTGACTTTAAATATGCATAACTTAATTTCATTAGACGGGCATTTGCTAAGTTAATATATGTTTTGACACCTGTTGACTTCACGGTGAGAGTAGGAATAGAATCTGACTGACGGGCGTGTTGAGCCCTAGCTTGTTCCCTTAACCATAGATAATCTAAAAAATTATCGGCTAAGCATCCACGGATCTCATTATTTGGGATTTTAAATTTGCAGAGATCGATAAATGATAGAGTTACTTATGAGTTTTAGATGCTGTTACAAGTAGTTGGTTCTCTTTAGAGCCCATCGAAGGTACTTATGGCTTTTTGTTCCCACAAAATTGTTTCACCAATCTCATATCCGTCTAATAAATAATTAGAGATGTTGAGTTTTGGCGATAGTTAGTTCTTTATCTTCTTAAAAGAATCTTTGTTTTAAAATTGGGTACACATCAAGGATCCGTAATAAATAAGCAATAAGTGATAAGTGAAAAGTAATAAGTAAAGTTATGAGTCATGCTGTCTAGATCGACCCTTGATCTTTAGTCGGGATTGAGTGAGGTCTTAGCCTAGCTAGCCGATCCTCATTTCATGAAGTATAGTCTTGGAATTACCCCGTAAAGTCTCAGAAGTTCATAGCTCATAACGTAAAAGTCTAAGTTCTATTTAAAAAAATGTTGAAAAAAATGAAAAAATAAAGTATAAGTTGTTGGATCGATATACTTTAATCAAACTAACTTAACTAGCTTGTTAAGGTTTAATAACCTCGGATAAATCCTAAGTAATTAACAAAGAAACACAATGGTAGCAATCTTTATTAGCATGCTGAATTTACTTAACAAAGCTAAGAAGAAAAACTTTATTAACAAACTCTAAATCGCTTATTATGCATACTTTAATACAACTCTAAGATAATCAACTTTTCTAAACTCTAATTGTGAACTCTAAAACTTTTTCTCAAATCGTAAGTCAGATCTCTAATGCCAATCTAGGAGTCCTTTTATAGGCTCAAGGATATCCTAGTTGGTTTACAATTGATAACCTTGTACGATAAGTAATCTACAATACTTTCCATAAACTAATATAATAGCTTTATTTGTTCTAGTTAGCAAGACTTTGACTTCCTCTTGCAGATTGACTGCCATTTAGCAAGACTTTGACTATTTGACTTCTTCCAGTTTTTTCAAATTTTACAAGATTTCTTTCATATCTTCAAGACTTTGATATCTTCAAAGACTTTCATATCCCAACAATCCTCCCCTAACTTGAATTTCTCTTGCTTGACTTCAAGTTCCTTTGTGAATATATCTTTAATAAATGCCTTCATCTTTAAACGGTTCATCATTGTTCTTCGCCTTTAGATTATATCTCCTCAGAGAATCTGCTTTGTCAAAGTATCTCTTTAGAATTGTTTTCTTCACAAAGCAAAGATCCAAAGAATCTCCATCTTTTCAAAGAACACAAAGAACATATGACAATTTGTACAGTGATTCATTTTTTAAGTTGCATACTATTCTTCTCATCACTTTCAAAGTGAATCATTGAAAATTCAATGGATTTAGAACTCTTTACCAAAGCCATTATCTTTGGAGTAGCCAAATGTTTTGGTGTGTAAGACCATGGTACATTGATAACCATATGATTTTTTTAGCAAATCACCGCCTATCAACAAGATTTGTTTAGTCTTTACCAAAAGTCGTAATTTTCCCTTCCGACTAGTTAGTTCTTTTATCTAATGGTGAACTAATTACCAATAATGGTTTTTCCATAGCCTTTACCACAAGCCATTTCTTGTGGGCTAGCCAACTCTTCACATTTATTGATATGGTGAGTTGATGACCATCCAACTTATTAGCAAGTTGACAACTAAAAACGGATTTGATATATCTTTACCAGAGCCGTTTGCTCATGGATTAGTCAATCCTTTTGTAACCATGGGGGATTGATAACCTATTGATGTTATCATCACAAAAACCATTTATTCAACCTTTATTTCAAAAATATTTATTATTAAGCAAAAAGGTTTCTTCTAAAAATCATTTAATCAGATAGATCATCAAACAAGACTTTGATGAAAGTATCGTCTGATCAAGAAGATTTGAATAAAAGTATCCGATATATCAAAAGCATTTATTCAAATAAAATTCATACCGTTAAAGATCATTTTAATGGTAGTCCGTTTATAAACAAATTAATCACCATGCAAGCAAGCTTCATCATCCTCTTCTACTTCCAAACCATGTTCAAGCATTCTTCTCATTAGATCAACTGTAAGAGGATATCTTCTTTCTGCAAACATGTGAATCATTGTTCTATTTTCTAGCTCCAGACATGAACTCCGCATTCTTCAAAGAATCTCCAAAAACTATTTCAGCTCTTGATCATTCCAAATATTATCGCGTTTTCTTCATCTTCTTCCACATAGTTACAAGATCCCCATGTAAAACCAATCCAATACCTTCTAATGGATGATCTTCAAAATACGCCTTTATAACTTGATATAAGTAGAATAAATCTACTCTATCAATAACATGCAACAAATCCCATAACCTTTTGAAAACCTTAAAACTTTTATCTTCCTTATGAAAAACCATGTACTCTTCATTCTTGGTTTGCACAACTTTAAAAGTACCGATCTTTGATCTCACTTCCTTTAAATCATCATCTTCCTTGGTATAATCAAAATCTACCACTTTGAGATAATTCTTCAATTCATCACTAGTCTCGATCTTAATTCAACTTTCTTTCTTTGAAAATTGAACATCAGTAACATCGCTTTTTCTTTTCCTCTTTAAGCTTTTCTTCCTTTTCGCCTTCACCAAAGGTTTCTTCTAAAGTCTTTAATGCCCGCAACATCTTTCTTATAAGCCTCTCTCTCGAATCATATAATCTTCTTCATCCACATAATTTAGCTTTTGCAATCCTTTAAATCCTCTGCCTTTTAAATATGCCATCATTGCATTCCTTTCTTTAGCTAAATTAGGTCTTCGTGACATGAATCTAACAGTGTTGAGATCAAAGGTTCAAGAGGTTCAAGATCTAACTCATCTTGCACCTTTTGAGCTTCTCTGTCTTTAGCTTCTTTAGCTTGCCTTTTCTGCCTTTAGTTTAGCATCTAATTCTTCTTGAATTTTTCTAGCAGCAGCTTCATTCCTAGCCACTTCAAATGCTCTAAGTTCTGCCAAAGTGAGCTTTTTTCTTAGTCTCAACCGAACACCTTTTCCTTGTCTTTTGGATCAATTGCAGTGTTGATCGGGCTTGTTGTTCTTCTTGTGCTTCTCTAATAGTAACTCCTCCTCTTGGTTGTGACAAATCAAATAATGTTGCAATTAATTCATCATCACCGTGAATGAATAGGTATGTAAGTAGCTTCCTCCTTCTTTTCTAACAAATGTGGCAGTCTTCATCAAAATTTAATACCTTTGGAATTATTGGTGTTATTACTTCTTCCCTTGATGTATCATGTATATCAAGATTTGATGTTCGCACCTTGAACCGTACTTTGAACACCGACTTTGAACACCAAGACTTTGAACTTGTACTTCTTCTTGTTCCTCGAATCAACCAAGTTCTTTCCTCTTTGTAATATTTTCTTCAGACTCTTTCTTCTTCATAACATCTTCTTTCAAATTTTCCTCTTCTAAATTCCTCCCAAGTTGACGAAGATGGTCGAGAACCTCTTTTCTTTTAATTCCTTTCAAGAGCTTTACGACGCTTATTTTCCTCCTTAACCCATAAGTTGAATCCTTGAATATATGGTTTAACAAAATTTCTCAACCGTAAATAGTTACGCTTCAACTTCCTAATTGTTTTAGCTTGACGCCAACAGTCTTGTTTAACCTAGCGCCTTTGTCAAAGCATAGTTATCCATAGTTAAACCTTCACGAGGAATTGTAGGAGCAGCACCTTGAACCTCCAAACGAACGTTGGGAGAGGGAGTGTGTGCGCTCAATCTCGACTTGAACCTCGTGATCTCAAGAAACATCACCTTGTAACTAAACAAGATCTTCTCGAGAAGCAGATTGGTGATGTGTACTTTGAAGCAGATTGCGATGGATCTTGTGAAGCAGATTTTGTGCATGCGCATCCTTGTGCAAGCACTTGGTCATTATTAGTACCTTCGGTTTCTTCATCCTCTTCACCGCAAAGACGAAGTTTTGTACAACTTCCATCATGGATGTTGTTAAAGGAATATCTCCACCTCTAAACAAGTTACTTCTCTTAGCCATGAATGTATAGATTTTGGCTTGTTGCACAATGACAGGTAACGCAAAGAGGTTTTGGAACATCGCCAATTGCTTGTTCAAGAAAACCTCGTATAAACCTTGGATACATCAACCAAGTTGCCCTGATGATATATGAGAGAGCATTCCATCCAAAATAAGTCGTGGAAAATTAAACACTCGTCTGCGAAGCCAACCACCGCAGACGCAATATTTGACCCAAATCTGCTCCCAAGAAGTGCTTTTAGAACTTATGCAATGGAGCAAAACATGAATCAAAAACTTCCATTGAGGACAGAATAATGCCTACTTAAAAGTTTGTTCACCAAAGAACCTTCATAGCCCAAATTACTAAAAGTATCCCAAATCAGCTGTTTGGCAAATCTAATAGCCCCTTCTTCATCTCCAAATAATAAATCATCACGAATGGAGACCTCTGTACTCTTGATAGTCTTTCCAAAGAATCGAGGATCTAATATAATATTCATCCTCCTCCATATTTTCTCTAGCATTAGCCCAAAATTCTTGAATCCATGGTTCAATAACATCTGGCTCAACTAAAAGAGCATAACTAATAGGCGACCCAACGAGATAATCAATGATATCATAAAAAGCCACATTCGCCTCGCTTCTTATCCAAATTAGCCACCATATTGTGCTTCAAAACAGTAAACGACGATTGCCATTGTTGAAAAAGTAATCACAATAGAAAGAGTATATCGAATAATAAAGAGATGGTAATTGGAAGATAAGTATGGAAAAGAGGTAATGAATAATGTGAGAGGGAAAATCGGAAAGTTGTTATTTATAGGTAGGATTTTGAAAATCACTGCCCAAAATAAAATAACCGTTTGGCTTTAATTACCCTCCAATATTACCGTTGGAAAAAGATTTTAATACGATAAAACAAGACTTTCCACATAAGCGTACTTTCCCAAGCTACTTCTCCTGGCAAGATTTCCCAAGCAAGATTCTCGTGAAATACGATTTTGCCAAAACCTTCATATAAACTAAGTAATACACAAACATCCTCCCTCAAGCAACAACATAGGACTATACCTAACACCTGATAGTCCTCCCCTTAAATATAGCTTAGTAGTTAATCATGCCAATGCTCACGACCAAGTGATTGAATCGTGACACATCAAAACCTTTAGTGAGTAAATCAGCTACATTGTCATCTGTGTGAACTTTAACCACATTAATAATCCTATGCTCATAGCATCTCTCGATAAAGTGATGCCTAATCAATATGCTTTGTCTTGAATGATACGTGATTCTTCACAATACAAATAGTACTCTCATTATCAATATTGATAGTAGTATTCTTAAAATTGAACCCATAATCCAAGAGTTGATTCCCGCATCCATAAAACTTGACCACAACAACTTGCCAGCCTACATATTAGCTTCATAGATGATGTTGTCGCAATTGTCCGTTTTGCATTGCCGGAGACTAACCTTCTTCCAAGATATTGGCATCCACCAGTTGTGGATCTTATATCATAGTTATCACCTGCATAGTCACTATCTAAAAAAGCTTCTAAGTGAAAAGGTGACTCTTTAGGATACCACAACCCCAACTTAGTTTGTTGTTTCAAATAATGTAAAATTCTCTTTACTGCATTCATGTGAGAGATTTTTGGTGAGACTTGATATCTTGCACATAGACAAACTGCAAACATGATATCGCCTTGATGCAAGAAGATACATAAGAGAGCCAATCATAGATCTCAGATAACTTTACTTCAACAGTCATCCATCTTCATCTTTTCCCAATGAATTGATAGATTTAATAGGTGTAGTAACTGCCTTCATATCATCAAAATTAAACTTCTTAAGTATGTCTCAAACATATTTGTCTTGGCTAATGAAAATTCCTTCCTTGGATTGCTTAAACTAAGTCCTAAAAGAATGTTAACTCTCCCATTGAACTCATTTGAAACTCTTTTCGCATCACCGCTCAAACTCCTTAACCATAGACTGCTTGGTAGCCCCAAAGATGATATCATCCACATAAACTTGAACTAACATGATATCCTTCTTGTCTCGCTTGATAAACAAAGTCTTGTCTATAGCTCCCCTCCTGTATCCATGTTGTAATAAGAATTTAGAGAGCCTCTCATACCAAGCTCTAGGTGCCTGATGAAGACCATATAAAGCCTTAACCACCTTATAGACTTTGTTTGGATGCTTAGGATCTTCAAAACCTGTAGGTTGTTTCACATACACCCTTCTAATAATAGCCATAAAGAAAGGCACTCTTGACATCCATCCGATATACACGAAAACCATATAAGAAGCAAAAGCAAGAAAGATTCTAATTGCTTCAATCCTTGCCACAGGAGCAAATACTTCATCATAATCTACCCTTCTTCCCGCTATAACCCGAGCAACTAATCGTGCCTTGTTTTGATAACATTGCCTCTTTCATCCCTTTAACTCTAAAACCCACCTTGTTCCAATAACTCTTCCCATCGGAAGATCACATAAAACCCAAACCTCTTGAAGTTTAAATGTAGAAGTTCTTCCCCAGATAGCTTCAACCCAACTTTTTTAGTCAAAGCTTGAGCAATATTCTTGGGTTCCTCTTGAGAGATGAAACAAGTAAATAGGCAGGTTTGATGGTCCTTATGATTTAGCCTGCTTTGTTTATACACAAAGCTAAGTAAAGCATTGTGAGGTTTTGTGAAACCCTTAGCTTTATGTCTTGTCATAACCTGGATGTAGGACCAATGATTTGATCATCTGGATGAGTCTTATGAATTCGTAAGATTGGTGACTGTGGAACTGCATATGTATCATCCAAATTAGTATAATCAGCACCTTCATTGAAATTTGTGAAAATACCTTCATCTTCAAGCTCATCATCAGATCTTCTAACCCGTGCATGGTAGGTTCATCCAAATCATCTAAAGTATTGTCAATGAGATGCATAGCATTTTGATCGAAAGTACTGTCCAAAGTACCGTGAGAGTACTCGCAGATTGGTTCTTCTTCTTTGCCTCTTCATAAGCTCTCCTCCTTGTTCATCAGTAAGAATGTGCTAATACATCTTGACGAAGCATCTGATTGAGTTCCTCTTGAATAGATTGATCCTCGCCAGATAATGAGGATGTGGTGTCAGATCAGTGTTTGGAGAATCGCGACTGTATAGGAACATCGCATTTTGTTTTGGACTCTCGAACTTTAGGGACCGCATCAGTCTAATATGAACATCATGAACAACATATTGAATATCCCTCAGTGTGCAAATGTTGATTTTCTTCTCTAACAGGTACATAGTTCATTGAAGGAGATAAAATCTCAAGATCAAACATCCAATCAGGACCTTTTCCTTTCTCATTGTCTTGATCTTCTAAGAACTCAACATGAAGACAATCTTGAATCCTCTTAGTAACTCTGTGGTATACTCTAAAGCCTTCTTGTTAGTGCAATATCCCAATAAATAACCTTCTTCAGACTTGCCATCAAACTTTCCCAGATTATCAATGGTATTCAAAATAGTAAGAGGACATCCAAAAGGCTTCATAAAACGAATGTTGGGTTTATTGCCCATCAGTAATTCATAGGGTGTCTTCATTTGTGGTTTGGTGACGAAACCCCTGTTGAGTACATAGCATGCGATTACACGCTTCCGCCCAAAATTGAATAGGAGATGGGAATCGCTAACATAGTCCTTGCGACTTCAATCAAGGTCCTATTCTTCCTCTCTGCAACACCATTTTGCTGTGGTGTTCTAGCAATACTAAATTCCCTCTTGATGCCTTTATTAGCACAAAAGTCATCCATAAGCTTGTTCTTGAATTCAGTCCCATTGTCACATCTAATACCTCTAACCTTGAGTCTCAATGGGTTTTCAAGTGCTATTATGAGAGTCTGAATAGCATCAAAGGTATCATCTTTAAAGCCCAAAAGAAAACCCAATCAATCTACTACAATCATCGGAACAACCAAACAAAGACTTCTTCTTATTTAAACTGCTGCGCAGAGACGGTCCAAATAAATCCATGTGTAATAGCTCCAATGGTTCCCTAATATTTCTTTCATCAAGCTTCTTGCAAGAAGCTTTGTGTTGTTTACCCTTCTTGCATGCCAAACATGATTGATCATTCTTGTAAGTCTTTGAAGGTAAACCTCTAACTAAATTGCCTTTGACCAGTTTGTTGATGTTCTTGAAATTCACATGGCCCAATCTTCTATGCCATTGATGTGCCTCTTCAGATGTTGCTTTAGCCACCAAACAGGTGGCTCTTCCATAGGAATTTAGACTCTTCATGTCTAAACTATACACATCATTTGTCCTTGGTACTCTAAGTACTATTAAGTCATCATCAACAGTTTGAAGTCGATGAAAGAATAAGACATCAGGTCGCTGAATAGCACAGATGCTTTTATCACAGATTTGAAACCGACAACAAGTTAAACTTTAGCTCCTTCACATATCCGACATTCTCAAAGTCAATTCTTCCACTTTAATTGTTCCTTTCCCAGGAATCCTTCCTCCATTGGGATCATTCCCAAATGCAACTTTTCCTCCACTAATATTTCTAAAATCGCATGTGATCTCTTTATCACTGTCATACTTCCGAGCAACCACTATCCACAATAAGATGATCTTTAAGCTCTTCGGGTTGCCCTCACAACAAAGAAAAGAGTTAGAACTCTTAGGAACCCAAGCCATAATGACTTGTGTTCCCTTGTGGAGTTACAAACTCAAATTCCTTGAGTATGTAATTTCCACTATCTTTTAAATGGTGATCCAAAATTATCTTTTGAGTTTTAGCATGTGGATTTTCAAAACTTTCTGGTTTTTCAATATAAATCTCTTTCACCGCATTGTTAGCATTTTTTTTGTCACAAAAACATTTGATTCACTTTTTGTTGAACGTACTGTATATCTCTGCCAGCATTTCCCTTTACCCATTCAGCTTTTAACAGTGGTTCCCGTGATCTAGATCCCCTATATGAATTGTGAGACATGCTAGGTTGATAATGAGATCTCCTAGGATTCCTATTCCAAGCGTGTTATCGCGATTTGTCTCCCAAGCGTACTTTGAAAGTACCGTGAGATAACAAGGTCTTCTGATGTGGGTATCTATGATCTAAGTGAAGTTCTCGTGATTAATCCTATTTGAATTAGTCCAAACTGGTTTGTGCTCTCTAGGTCTATGATTGTTAGACTTATTCCTTGTAAACTTGCTTAGATATTCCGAGTGTTTGTCACAATCTTTGATTAAGTGAGTAGGACTATAACACACAAAACACGCTTTTGGACCCATATGACCAAAGTGATTTCTTCTATGTCTATGCCCAAAATTGTTTTGCCTTCTTGATGACTGATAAAATTTGTTTCGAGCAAAATTATCCCAAAAAGGTTTAGCAAAGATTTTGAAAAGGTTTCATGAAGGTATCTTGTTGAGCAAGACTTTGTTTTAAAGGTATGCTGATTTTGAACATTGTTTTCTTTGTTTCTTTGGGTTCTCTGACCTAGATTGAGCAACAAGCTTCTTCCTAAACTCTAGACTATCTACACCATAATGAGAAACATCGTGCCTAGTGATGACTAATGGGATGAAAAGCGATGATAACCATTGTCTTTCTTATATATGTGAGGTGGTTCACTTATCGAGCCATCATTACTAGATGAATCTACATAGTTAATGAGCTCATCATCACTAGTGGTTATGTCCTCAAAATCACCATCATCCTGATTACTAGGTTGGTTTTCATCTACATTGCTAAAGTCCATTCCAAATCCTAAGCCTGTTCTATTGTAAGCTCTTCTCTGTTTTTCAACAAAAGCAACTTGGGACAAACCGGACTCTTTCCAGCAGAAACTTAGCTAACAAATCATCTCTTTCCTTAGTTAATTTCTCAATTTCAAAGAATTTTACAGCTTTAGTTTCCATTCACTAAGTTTTAACGGTAATCCCTTGTTCATACTTTTTGCCCAAGCCATTTCATTATTTTCATGGGTTATGATTTTAGCTTCTATAGACTCTAAAGTGATTTGGTAACCTCTTGCACTTTAATCTAGCCCTAATACAATTATCTCTTTCAATCACATAATCATAAGCAATTTTTGATAAAACTCATACCGGCTGAGCATACCCGTGAGATAGAGACCTGAAGGGTAAGTAGCCACCATAGCAAGAAGAGCAGATCATCTTCACTTTCTCGCTCCAATCAAATCTTCCAAAGCCATCACCGATTCCAAAGCAGATGTTCGAATTTTCATCAAAGCGCGGCTCCAAATTAATGCTTCCATCTGATCTTTAATCGCATCGCCCACCGCTATCATACAAGAAGTCAACGGTTCATCATCGAACTCTTCACCCGCCCACTGATAACTTTTCTTGAGCTACCAAGGCCTTTGTCTCGGTTATTGGTATTTCTTTGAGCTCAAGTTTTGGCTTCTCAGATGTTCTGTTTGCTTGATACTGAGCAAATCTGCATTCCTTGCAAGTGACCAGCTTTTGACAATTGAAGCATTCAATTTGAGATTTGTCAAAAGTTATTCCTTGTTGGGGTTTGAAATCAATAGCTTTGCCTGTCTTTTTCATGTACTTTTGATCCTTGCAAGAATCATAGCAACTTGCCACCGATATCAATTTCTTCAAGTGCATCTTCAATCATATAGATCCTCTTCATAAGTGACAGGTAAGCTTGCTTGTTGTGCAAAGAAAGAGCACACAACTTCATTTGAGTTCAAAGTGGTAGATGGTGGGGCACTGAGTATATGATGGGGATTGTAAACAAAGATTCTTTGAGAAACAGACTTTGAGAAACAGATTTTGAGGAGAAGCAAGATTTTGAAGTACCGCTTCTTCTTTTTTCATGATAGAAAAGCATACTGTGAGATTTGGAATTTGGTTGACCACTCATCTCATGTTCATACACCTTCAGTTGATGATAAAGATCATCAAATTCCATAACATCCAACCGTTGTCCTCGATCATAGTAGCAATCACATGCCATGTAGATGGCAAACTCTTAGAAACTTCAAATTAGCATCCCTAACCTATACTTTGTATAATTCCAACATGTTAAGAAGATTTCGAACCTATCATATGCAAAGATCTCTCTTTCTCCAACCGAAAGTTTCAAATCAGTTGTTTCAAATAAAGTCAGGCATCTTCTTAGAGGCTTTCCCTCCAAATCGGTCTTGAGAGCAAGCCCAAAGTCGTTTAGCATCTTTAGCATCATGAAATTTAAGAAGATGACCATCTGGAATGGCAGACAAGAGAATGTTAAGAGCCTTCTCTTGATTCCTTAGAGTTGTCTTGTAAAACCGCCTTTGGTGCTAGAGGTTGTCCAAAGAACTTGAATGGGTTCGGAGGAACTTCATTCCCATTCACAATTACATTCCACGAGCATGGTCTCGAATGGCAATATCTTGCCTCATCTTCATGCACCGAGATCATATTCCTTTTTGATAATTGGAATTCGGAGTGAGGATTGAGTGAGGGTTGCGAACTTCAACGACATCTTGGATATTGTAGGGTTTCTTCCTAGTCGAGTTTCCACACAAGCTCTCGATACCACTTGTTGATCATACTTTAATCAAACTAACTTAACTAGCTTTTAAGGTTTAATACCCTGGATAAATCCTAAGTTAACAAAAGAAACACCGAGCAATCTTTTATTAAGTACGGAATTTACTTAACAAAGCTAAGAAGAAAAACTTTATTAACAAACTCTAAATCGCTTATTACATACTTTAATACAACTCTAAGATAATCGAACTTTTCTCTAAACTCTAATTCGTAAACTCTAAAACTCTTTTTCTCAAATCGTAAGTCGATTCTCTAATGCCAATCTAGGAGTCCTTTTATAGGCTCAAGGATATCCTAGTTGGTTTACAATTGATAACCTTGTACGACAAGTAATCTACAATACTTGCCATAAACGAATATAATGCTTTATTTGTTCTAGCAAGATTCTTTGATCCTCTCTTGCATGACTATTGTCATTTAGCGAGACTTTGACTATTTGACTTCTTCCGCTTCTTTTCGCTTACGGTACTTTCATATCTTCAAGACTTTGATATCTTCAAGACTTTCATATCCCAACATAAGTGAATAAAAATTCCTTGATGGACCTCATTTTTGGGACAAAAGTTCGGAGAAGATGGATAACTAATTAGCGACTTAGCTTTGTATCTTATCGAATAAAAGTTATCAAACGAGAAATTTGAAGAAATTCATTTCTTACAAAAATAAAAAATTCTAGAGGCAAATAGGAAAATGGGAGCAAAAGGTATTTACACAAGTAACTTCCATGGGTTGTGTTAGCATCTAGAGTATATTAACAATGATTTCGGTTTATCGCTTAGTTTGGGACTTGTGAAAATCGGGGACGATGTATTTTATCCGTATGGTCACTTCACGTTGTGTTGTGTTTCTACCCGTGATCCTAACATTGCTTTGAAAAATGTTTGTTATTGACGCGACATGAAAGTCTAACAAACCGTCATTCATAATCGGAATATGCTTAATCGTAATATCTATATATGTGTAATAAAAGGTAAACGCTTTTAGAATTGCTTGTAATCTCTTTTGAGGAATCTTTGCTATTTCATAGGTTTAGTAGAAAAGATTGAAATCCTTGGTTTAGTTGAAGCTGATTGATTGGCGCGTGAGACACCAATGGTCTGCTCGGGGTATTTTGTATGTGCTAAAACACATACCTTTTCATCATCAAATAGACCCAAAATAACCAAGAAAGAGCCGTTTATTGCTAATATTTGTGGTTTTCGAGTTTGTGTTGCAGACGGATATGTAAAACACGAAAAAGGAACCAAATCGACATAAACCGGCACGCAGAGATCAAGAGAGCAGCCGAAATGGAAGATCAAAATTTGAGCATTTATGAAGATTTTATTCTCTGAGGATGATTTTTGGAAGTTATAATCAAGTTTGAAGAGATGTCAAGATTAGTCCCTGAACTTTGAGCTTTTGGCAAAAGTGGCCCTTGAAGATTCAAAATTGCAAATTGCCCTTGGTTTATTTGAAGATTGGCAAGTGCAGTCCTTGGAAGATGATTTCAGATTTACATGTATGGTCCCTTAAATTTCAGCATGTGCAAGTTTAGTCCTTAATATGTCTATTGGGTCCAAGATATATCCTAAATCCATTTACACTAAACCTAGGCCCATTATCCAAGCCCAAACCAAAATGCATATACCCGTCCAATCCAACCTTTAAACCCGTTTTATCCACAACCCATTCCCAACCCGTTCAAATAACCAAACCGTACCTGTGTAAACCCTTTTAAACCCACCCTATTACCAAGTCAATTAAACATAAACAATATCCCCTGAACCAAACGCCAAACAGAGATCCCCATGGTTTTTGTTTAACCTTCTCACCATTTACCCATCGCCCCAAATATTTACCCACTCTAAAAAGTTTCGAAGCCTCGACACAAATAAGTCGTGTGACACCAAAGATTTCTAACGTGGAAGATTGGAGGCTCCTTATTGGTCTGCTTACATCACAAGAGTGATCCAAGGGCATAGATTAGATTTGATGACAAATGAATGAATCAATGGCAGAGATCAATGCTTCATGAAGCTTCTCAAAGGCATCCCAAGCTCTCCTCAACTCGCCTATATATAAGCCCTCTTCACTAAGATAGAATTCTCCAATTTCTTATGCATTGAAATTTTGGCCATTTAAATTGTCAATCTTTATGTTTTAGTAGTTAAGTACTTTGTAATCTCTGTTTTAAGCTGTAATGTCATTTTTACTTAATGCAATTTTTCACTCTCAATTTAATCTCTTGGCAATTCAAATTCTTACATTTGGTTTCCACTGTTTTATAAGCTTTACTGTTTTCACTATAAGCTCACATAAGCTCATCCAAGCTTATGTGAGTTAATTTCTGTGTTAGCTCAAGCTTAATTTTCATTTTGTGCAAAAGTCAACGAAAGTCAAACTTTGTCAAAGTTCTAGAGTCCAACAGTTTTAGGTTTAATTCTGGTTTTAATGTGTTAAGAGATTCATTGTAATGTTGATTTGTATGTCTCATTTGAGCTTTAGTCAGATTTCATTCTAAGTTTTAGAGATAAATTGTGCTTTGTCAGTTTTAAGTAGTGTTTGGATTGTGCTTGATTTTCAAATGTAAACCATTCTAGTGTGTTGAATCTGAGTCAATCAGTATTAGTTGTTAGATTTAGAGATATTACAATCAAAGTTACAAGTTGTTTTAGTTTAATATGCATTTTTAAGTCCAAACTCAAAATCTGTTTTAGTACTTGTTCTGTCCCATACCAGTCTATTTACTAGCAGCTTTTATGGTCCAAATTAGGTTCCATGTTAGTTCTATTTGCTTTTACTTGCTATTATTGTATCCAAGTTTAATTGTTCAAAGCTTATTTGGTATTTTGAGGAAAATGGTTAGCTTAATTTTCAATCTGCAAATATCTCCTCCTTTATTTGTATCTCACTGCAAAGATACTGTGCTCGTCTAATCTGCTTATTTCTCATCTGATTAACTCCTTATTCAGTAGTTGTTATGGTTTGATTTTTGATTATTTAATAAGTTACTAGTTTAGGTTTTGTATGTTTAGCTTTTAGATTTCCTTTAGAAGCTTATTCTAGTGCTTATTTTGGCTCAAGAACTACACTGCTCGCTCAATTGTTTTGTCTTTGATCGCTTAGCCCTCCTAGCAACCATTTTGTTTGATCTCTAATTTCTTCATCTTAAGTCCTTATTAGCTGAAAATTTGGATAAGTGATCTCTGAATGGTTGTCTTGAGAACCTCACTTTTGGTTTTCTCTTTGAGCTTATTAATAAGCCTGTGCATAAGCTCAAAACAGTAGGGTCATTAGCTCATTTGCTTAAGTAACATTTAGCTTAAATCCTTGCTAATCTGCTTATTAGGTGTTAGGAGTAGTTGCAAATGGTTGCTTTAGAGTAGTTATAGTATAATTTTGCTTTTGTTTTCAGTTGGTTCATTCTAGTGCTTATTTGCTTATTTAAAAGTGCTTATTTCCCCATCAGTTACACTACAGCTTCAATATCTTACACATAAGCCTCATGTTTTATATTTTTCATAGCTTTAGAATAATATTTTAGAATTTTCCTGAGATTTTCATAATTTTTGGTCACTGTTCACTATTTTTCTTTATTAAAATAGTTTTTAAGCCCTTTTTAAATAGCTTTTATTGCAAATAATTGAGAAAAAGCTCCAAAAAATAATTTTTCAATTTTCCCAGTTTAAGATAAATATAAAAAGCATAAAAAATATTTTCCTTATTTTCCTTTTATTTGGTATTTTTCACAATTTAAATTAGATTTAAATAGTTTTAAATTTGTAGAAAATAGAAAATTAATCAGAAAAATTAAAAAAATAGTTTTAAAATTCTTAGAATATTTTAGATTTTATAAAAATAGTTTCATAATTTTCCCCTTTGTTTTTATAATTTTTAGTTATTTAGTCTTATTTTTAAAAGTTAAAATTTAGTTTTTAATTCTAATAAATAAAAGAAAAATCCTAAAAATTAGTTTTAATTCATAAATAGTTTTCAAATATCATTTTTAGAGTAAAAGTAATTTTATGTTATTTTTAGGATTTAGAATAGACATAGTTGCATTTTAATCGCGTTTCGTTTTAATCCAGATTTTGCTTTTTTAGTGTAGAATTGCGTAGTTTGCCATAATTCTTAGGTTTTCCCCATAGATTTTAGTCCCATTTACTTTCCTTATCCCGTATTTTAGATAACATCATATTATCCCCTTCTCTTATTCAAATCCCGATAATCGCGACGTGAGTTGGAAACTCCATTCAACCCTCGTTCGAACGATCTCGGTGCTCAAACCTAACACGTTTGAGTTACCCGTATACTACACTTATCTTCTATTATTAGTTTTTAAATCAGTGTCCGAACTGTTTTAAGTTTCTTACGGTTAGTCATTCAAAGTCATTAGCTAGCTGTGAGATAATCCCGGTTGGCATTCTTTTGTAGAATCAAATACCGTAAAAAGATACTTTCATATGACTTCGGGTCAAACTTGGTAAGGTAATCTATTGTGTTTAGGATGAAGCACTTGCTTCCAAATACCTTGAAGTATTCTAAAGTTGGTTTCTTTCATCTATAGAGTTCAAAAGGTGTTTTTCGTAGGAATGGCTTTATTGTTAATATATTAGCTTGTACATCCGACTAAACGATTTATTCACTAGAGTACACTAGTTGTTTTTATTCATTGTATTTATTACATGAATTATGGATTGTTGATATTAAGGGTCTTAACGAGACTACATAATTTCGGATTGTTGACACTAGGATTTCTTAAGGGAGACCAATATATTTACAGAGTTATGGAATTCGGCAAAACCCTACAATCAATTAAGGAATACAACGTGATAATTAAAACAAGGACTTGACAATTTGACTAATCAATAGGAGATAACTAGGGAGTAAGGAAATTCTAAGTAAACACCTTTACCTATCATAAGAGTTACAACTTTACTTTTTTGCATAATTAGTATAATTTAGTTTAATTAATAGTTTAAAAACCAAACTCTTCAAACCCCAAGATATTTTAATTTTCTTTATAAAAAATATAAAAAATACAGAAAGAATCATCCCTCGTCTTTAGACCTAATTCGTCATACACTTTGGCCTTCACAACACTATTCCCTTAAGAATGATCAATCCCGTGTCTTGCCTATACTACAACGGATATAGTTCTTCTTGCATCGCAACTACCCAACTTTCATCCTTTATAGCTTCACTAACACTCTTAGGTTATATCGTTGAAATGAAACAAACGAAATTTCTTTTGTTTTGGGCTTGAGACCTAAGAGTCCATTCGTTTAATCTATCGATTACCTTATCCAAATGATTATTATTAGATTCCTTAACATTTACTATCTATTCTTCTTCTAAAGGTTCATTCTCAATGTTTTTATCTAAATCGACTTGATTTTCTAAGTCTAAGTCGTTCTTCTTCTTAATAACGTTTTCTTCATCTAAATCATCATCCACTTGTTTTAGGTAGGGGACGAACTTCATTGCAAGTACATTCAATAATTCTTCTACTTTCATAGGATCCTATTAGGACTATATAAGCTGTGCTATTTTGGGAATACCTTAAAAAGATACTTTCATATGACTTCGGGTCAAACTTTGTAAGGTAATCTATTGTGTTTAGGATGAAGCACTTGCTTCCAAATACCTTGAAGTATTCTAAAGTTGGTTTCTTACATCTATAGAGTTCATAAGGTGTTTTTCGTAGGAATGGTCTAAGAAATATCCAATTCAAGATGTAGGTTGCGGTGTCTATAGCATTGCACCAAAACTTTTGTTGTATAGATTGCTCGTTTAGTAAAGTACGACTCATTTCTTGTAAGGTACGGTTTTTTCTTTCTACTACCCCATTTAATTGAGGAGTTCTTGGAGCCAAGAAATTATGACTTATGCCATGAGCATCACAATAATCTCTAAATTGTGCCTCGTTATCAAATTCCCAATTGTCCGTTCTTATTGAAATGATCGAGCAACCTTGTTGGTTTTGTATTTTCTTAGTCAAGATTTCAAATTGTTCAAAAGCTTAATTGTTCAAAAGCTTCATGTTTAGTTTTCAAAAATCTTGTCAATGTATATCTTGAGTAATTATCCACTATTACCAAAGTATAGAAGTTTCCCCCATAACTTCGGGTAGCGTATGGACCAAATAAATCCATATGTACAAGTTCTAGACACCTATTAGTAGAAACCATGTTTTTAGCCTTATGACTAACTTTAGTTTGTTTGATGATTTCAAGCATCACAAAATTGTTGGTCATACTTAAGTTTGAGTAGGTTTCTAACTAGTTCTTTGGATGATAGTGACTGGATTAAATGCATATTTGCGTGTTCTAGTCTTCTATGTCGTAGTGTTGAGCTATCGTGTATACTTGCAAGACAAAGATGGTCTTGGGGATTATTTCCTAGTTTCAACACATATAAGCCATTTTTCCTAACTCCTCTACCTATGGTTTTACCATCCTTAGTGATTTCACTATTATGCTCCACAAATATAACCTCACACTTATCACATATTTGTCCTATGCTAAGCAAGTTAAATCCTAAGTTATCAACATGTTGCACGTTTGCAATAGTTAGTGCGCCATTAGAGATCGTACCTTTGCTGATGATTTTTCCTTTTAGGTTGATACCAATAGTGAAATTACCTCCATCATATGCTTTTTATGTCGAGAAGAGGATTTTGTTTTTCGTCATATGATTAGAGCATCCACTATCCTTAATACATTCATTTGGCTCCAAATCAATCTTGAAACATATATATTCAAATGATACAACAACTCAAACATTTGATCCCCAATATCTCATGGGTCCATAAGCGTTAGTATCATACATTTTACCTATTTGAGGTGATTGTTGCATGTATGCAAATGGAGGTGATGTGTTTCGAAAGCTTTAAATTTACAATGCTAGTTTTCACTGACTCGATACATAAAACACATGGGTAAAGTATAACCCCTGTTTATAGTAAATGTTAAGGTAAGACCAGGCCGTCCCAAGGGAGAACTGTGTTTTTAGTTTCAGTATATGGTTTACAAATTTAGATCTCAATGATTTTCACTTATCACGGAAATCGGTTTTGTTTAAATAACAATTGCGAATGTTGTTGTACCAAGATTATAAAAGCATGTTTGTTTAGGCCAAGTAACATAAAACAAACTGATATATGGATAGAGTTTCACGCATAAACAATTCATATAAGCAATATATGACGGTTAATCACAAAAGCAAATGTATATATCGAATATGCATAGAAACCCTTTCGACCTATGATTCTAAACATATCAAGCGCATTTAAATTGCTTTGTTGTCGAAAATAAGATAGATATAGTTCTCTTCATCTGGTCTTTAGACATAAGATTAAGTCTTAAACACGATTATTCTCGAGTTGTTTATGGTTTTATTGACCAATTCTCACAAGGTCAACACCGAGTTGTTATGGACAGACAACACGAAATATATCAAAACAATAGAATCTTTGACCTATTTCTATTACAATAGCCAATAATCCAAATAACCTCATCAAGTTTACAAGTCATATAGTCGAAAGCATATATCTATAGAATCTATTCATATCACATTGCTAGAAATGCCTAAAAACATAACGAAACTACTCTATACTGATATTATCGACAACCATATCACACTTATAAATCACAGATAATTTCATATTTAAATAAAATAGAAAGTTACCAATGGTTACAAGGATGAAATAGTTTTTACTTAGTTACTACCAAAACTAGTAACTATAAACTGACCCAACCAAATCTCTTTGTCCTAGAACCTTTGAGATACCTTAGCACCTTTTCTGGAACCGAAACTAAGTATACAAATCATCCAAATACAAGTCGAGTTACACTTGACTGTGATTATGGTGTTTAACCAACCCTCTAATTTATGATGATTCTTTCTTGGTTGTTGTTTTTGTTCTCTGAGTTCTAGTGGGTTTATAAGTTATTTTAGTCCCAAGGAACGTGTAGAGAGTGTTACATTAGAAAAATGATCTGTTTCATTGATTGAAATGCCCCATTAATGTGGTTGTATAAAAATGTCATGAGAAGAGTACGCCATACTTCTTGGAATAACCGCCGGACATCAGGCGCGATACCGGCCTACTTAAATATTAAACTGGTGTACTTGTAAGTTGACTCGCTAACATATAGTTGACCAATTGCTCCCATAATCGGCGATCTTTTGGCCAATACATTTGTTAGTTCTTCTAAGTCTTTTAGTCATTCATTCATTGTTAGTTTAAGCTTCGGTCCTTCTACTTTGTTGGTTCATCAGTCCTGCATGTTCATTCATCCATTAAGTACAAAAATTCTTTAAAAGGGCATAAATAAATATTTAAACTATATAATATCACGGGTACAAATATGTATATTTGGAGAGTCATCAAGAGGACATACATCCCAAGGCATGAAGTGTTGATGTTGATTATTATTCCAAGACATGGGATAATGAGTTTATTGAATCGGAACACTAGATCTTCTCCTAGTATGAGGTGTTTTTTTTATCTAGTTTGAGAATTATTAATTCTATTAGGTGGAGATCTCTTGGATATAGACTTTGATTTTACGAATCCTATACCATTTCTTAGTGACGGTTTAAGAGTTTGTAGGATTTCCTTTTCATTGGTGTTTTGTGATGTTTTCTTGCTTACTATGACGAAATCGGTTCTTGCAGATGTGTTGGACTTATGTACTTCTTTCTCTCTACTAGCATTAGACTCATTTACATCATAACTAATGTCAAATTTGGTTTTGAGAGCTTTACGTCGCATTTCAAATAATTTTTCCGGACTTTGGCCCTTTGACGGTCTGCGGATTAGTATAATACATATCCGTCTGCTGTAACTTGGATACACAGGGTGCCAAATGTTTCAAAAGTAAATAAGGCCAAAACACATTATTAGGGGTTAAGCTAAACCAAAGCTTGGAGGTTTAATAACATATTTTACATGTTATGGTCATTTCTTCTCTTCGAACTTAATAGCCTGTCAAAAAACTCAAATAATTCTAAGAAAATTCTCAGGTGTTCTCATATTAGTTAGGTAAGTTCTCAAAATTTTGAAGATTTTACTTCAAAGCATAAGTATGGTTTAAAAATCCACCTTCCCAGACCTGTCCATAAAGTCTTAGGGAGGTATACCCCAAAAGTTTATATTTATTTAAACTTTTTAGACCCTTCAGAAAAATCTACAAAAACTCAAGGAAGTCACACATAACTTAAACATCACCTCTGTAAAAGAAAATGTTGGAATCACTCCTAAACCATATCTCAAGTGTTAGTGATTCATATGTAATAGTTAGCTTAATATGGCCTTTATGTTTGTTATTAAGCAAAGGATTGTGTAGAAGGCCCATAAGCCTTGGTCCAAGCCCATAACAAGGGAAGGAGTCTAGAAGTGTTGCCCTGGAGCCTTGCCCTATAAATACTCTTTATAACCTCACTTGAGGGTTGGTTGTTCAATTCACATTTCATTTCACAAAGATAACATTTCCATATTTCATACGTGTGTATGTGTGTTGTTCATCGATCTCATCCTCTCTATTTTCCTTTCATTACGTTGTTACTAATATGGGAATCACTGGTATCAATCACCAAATAATTGTGAAAAAGGTTTTGTTTTTGAAGTTGTATTGGTTTTACTTAAGATAATGCACAAAACTTTACTTCAAAATATTTTTACACTTTTCAATCCAAGATTCTTGTACTTTCAATGTTTTAGGTGTAAAATTCATTTAGCAAAAAGTTTCAAACTTACGTGTGGATCATTGTTTTTGAACTTGGTTTTCATACGTATTTCATATTTACGCATAAGGTGTTTAGTAGTTTTGGTTCATCAAGTTTCACACTTGTGTTATTTTGGTGATATTGAAACTGCTTCATCCAAAAATCGTTTGAATCCCTTTGGGCAAACGAATCCGCTGGTTACGTTCTACGCCAGAATTAAACCCCAAAAGTTACGCCGTATAACTCATCCTTGGTTTGATCTTCGGTTTCCATATTTACTCGTTTTTCTTGCTGGATAAGCACGAAAACACTTCGACTTTGGATATCCTTTACACTGTGATAGTGTAAAAGATTTTTGGGCAAACCATTCTTTTACTGTAATCTCAATCTTACGCTTAGAACTCTATTACGATAAGATTTGTCTTACGCCTAAGCTCTGTCTTTACGCATAATCTAATCCTACTTGTTTTCTACGCTTAACTTCGCTTACGATAACTTTGTTTCTCTTTACGCTTGTAAGCTATTCTTGCCACAATATCACTTTTACGTAATTGGTGTTTTTACGCCTGTGTTTCTTTGCCTTAACGTGCTATCTACTTAAGGATACATCATCAACAACGTTTCACTCGACTACAAAGATCCATTTAACAACACAAGTTTTCAACATGTCACAACCACCATACTCTAACTATTTTCCTTGCACTTATAATCAACAATAAACAACAAACAACTAAGTCCAAAACATCAACAATTTAATCAACAACAACAAATTTATCAACAACAATTTAATCAACAACATACTCCAAAAATGGTTCAACCACCACCTAGTCTTCAAGTACAACCTTACACAAACTTCTACAATCAACATCCATCCGTGAGTACTATGAAGGAACCGGTTTTGGCAGATGTGTGAGTTTTAAGTAGCTACCACCAATCAATTCATGAAGTCGCTCACTTGATAGACCTCCAATGCTACTCCCAGAATTATGATCAATGGGTGATAAGGTTCTTTAGGTTTTGTGATCTAAAGAAGCCACATGGAAAGTTCTTAAACAAGGTCATTATGGAAGGTCCATTTCAGATGTCTTGTGGTCACACGGCATCCTATGCCAATTCACCAAGAGATGCTGCTACTAACAGCAACTATCTCATTTCATAAAGTGATGAATTCTACATTTAAACCGATGAACTAGTATGCTACATTCTTGGATTATCCAACTGGATTCGCGGTTGATGTTTCAAAGTGCGGGAATATATCATTTTCTAGATATTACTGCCGATGGACAAAATTGGGCCATTACTAAAAGTACGTACATTATCATTGCCATCATTTGGAAGTTCTTGCGAAGTTTGGCCCTAAGGGTGTTATTTTTCTTCCGCTGCTAAGAACTCCATCATGCTACACATGATATTGTATTTACTATTTGAAGCCTCACCAAAAGAAGTTGACAAAGAAAGGGCTATCCGGTGGACTCCCTACTTCCACAGTCACTACTCCAATCAACAACTTGCTTTTGTGGGCTCAAACTAGTGTTCCTCCTCAACCCGCTCCTCAACCAACTGCAACAATTACATCATATAATCCATCACAAAGAACAATCTCAAGAAAATCAATTGGTTCCACAACAACAACATCGATCAAGCACTTTACAAGGGAATCAATGAGGATACTCCTGCTTTGATGCCCCGCACAAGGATTTGTCTATGATTGCTAGAGTCTTGCCTGATATCCAACAAATCCAACAATCATTTTCAGAACTTCATCCAACACAAGGAACAGCGGTGGTTAACAATGGAAGAGTTGAAGTTCAATCATGGTAATGTTCATCGATGGGAGGTGGTCCGGGGTTTAATGCTATGGAAGGAATAACATGTGCTCCGCAACAACAAAGGGCTCAAGTGGTTGAACAGGGAATGCCTCGGAATGGGGTTAATGGTCTTCGCTTGTTTTAACCGCATCTAAGAAGGGTCATCTGCCAATGCATGCCCTAAGCCGAGGACAAGAGGCAGGTTTATTTCAAAGAGGCTTTGCTCTTGGCTCTCGAGGATGAAGTCGTGGAACTCTTACCAACAAGGAACGTGGCTTTATATGATGCGACTCGATGATGATATGGAGGACTGCATGCCAATGCAAAGCAGTGATGTTGATGGCACAAATGCAAAAGCACTACACATGAGTGACACAGTGCCCAAGAATGACACCGATGGCTTGTCTCTCAGCACCAACAAACCATATTCATCACTCGATCTAATATCTCAACCAAAATCCGGAATCGTGAGGCCTGAATGTTCAAAATGAGTCGATCCACATCTCCCCCGACGATTCTCAACTAGACCCCTTAGTTACATTTGACGATCAGGATGATCTTATGGTTACCTTTGATACTCAAATTGACTCTGTGGTTATACTTGAGGATTTGAATAGTGATCATGTTGTGACTCACGTTGAA